>WOVY01001717.1:0-679892 GCA_013436015.1 Rhipicephalus annulatus | reverse complement strand
GGAAAATGCCGTAGGCCCGCGTTCTCAGATTTGGGCGCACGTTAAGACCCAGGTGGTCGAAATTTCTGGAGCCCTTCACTACGGTGTCTCTCATAATAATATGGTGGTTTTGGAAACGTTTAAACCCACATATCATCAAGATACTGTTCATTCAGCCGACGTTTGCGTCGGGAGAGCCCCGTCTTTTTCAAGGTATAATAATATTTACACATTTTCCGCGTCGATTTATAGCTTGTCACGACAGGAGGGAAGAAGTCCGGAGAATAGTATAAACAACAACATAAAAAAAACTGAGGGAGAAACGTTTAAAAATAAAAAAAAATCTAGGAGAAGAAGCAAGAGAAAGACGACGGGATTAGGAAGGGACAGCATCTCAAGAGAGTAAGGCGAACGCAAACGAGCCATGCCATCATCTGTGTGCCAGTTATGACAGTGATTCAAAACCGCCGAAAATTTCTTCCCCGATTGCGGGAAAGGGACGTCGGTTAGTCGAGTTGTGTGGGCGCCTGGTGAAAGCATGTTATATTTTTAAATGTAAGCCATAGTACCTGCTTGTACCATGGACTTATCGTTACATACATACACAGTATAACTGATTGAGAAGCATGTTTTCATCTACATCGTGCACTGACGCAAACGCTGCCTCACGCGGCTTGCATGTAACACAGTAAGCAGCGCAGAGTTTATAATATATGCATAATATCGTATAGTGGGGAATTGTTGGACGGTGTGTAATAATTTTTAAATAATGTAAATCATTCCATTACACGGAATCAACGAGATATGAAAAGCGCACCACGGCAAGTCTGCAGGGCTTCTAGATGTGGCCGCATCGTCTGGGTTATAGTAGCAGATGTCGATGCCGCGCACTCGCCTGACGACCCTTGATTCTGGTTTACTAGCGAGTGCATTTCCAGAGGTTGTCCGGCTTGCTTTACTGCTGTGGAGCACGACGCCTGCCTTGCACTGGGCGATCCAAGAGGAGACGTTGTTTGCTCTGTACTGCCGCTTGGTGATGAGTGCATCATTCCCATCACGAGGACTTTCTGCAGTGATGAAAGCGCAGCACGGGCGTCTGTCTGATCGTTGCTTCCTTGAAGCTGTCTGATGGTGGAAAAAAGTGCTTCGACAGGGTCACTGGAGAATTTGGCAGTCAACACGTATAGGAAACCTGAACGGATGAGAAATTGTGTGCACTGTACTGTGGACATTGTGGTCAGTTGGAGAGCTTCGTATGTTTCAAGAGATATGAATGCCCTCTTATGTGGTGCCGCGGCTTTCCATGCTGCGAAAAAGGGCAGAAATTCCTGCTCCAGCCATATCAACCTGAAAATAAAGCAGTTTATTGTAGAAAATATGAAACCTAGCGGGATAAATGGAATGTACCTGTCATCATCTGGGGAACTGAACGGCATCCTGTTTTGGTCCCGGCTTACTACGTGGAAGGTTGTATTTCTTATGTTGTGTATGGTGAACCATTTAAATATCATTTCCATCAGCTCGATGGTTGGCAGGCAGTCTTCAAACCCGAAAATGCCAAATCTGCGGCCGTATTGTAAGAGGTATCGTAAGGCCGATGTCACCTAGAAACCAAGGAGACGCGACATATTAAAAATGATCGGAATTATTTAGAGAGAGGTTTCTAAGCTTGGACGTTCGTATACAGCAAGTGAGACGAGTTACAAGTGGCACTGCAGTCATCAATAACGTGCACTTTTAAGTGAGTTTGTGTTAGTGAACATATATTTATAGAAGCTCTAATGATACGTAATTATTGTGTGGTAAGCAATACGCGCAGGTACATTCGTTAAGAAAGGGAAATTGTATGTTCAGATAACCATGCGCTGTTAGCAGCAGCAGTAGCAGCAGCTCATGTGCATGTTTTTATGTGACCATACTGATAAATATGTTAGCAGTTATATACGTATTGAATTACATTTTCACCATTTGCTTCCGTTTGGGTTCTACAAACAAATAAACCAGAAACTAACATGAATATTCACGTATCGTTTGCGGTGAATTACTATTAAAAGGCAGTTTTTGTACTGCTTCATTTGAACGAAAAGCTGCAAAATTTTTTCTGCTTCTGCATGAACATTCACTTGACGTAATATGATGTAAAATGAGTTGTGGCGTAATATTAGCGCATAAAAGTTTGCCCGAGCGCGCCAAAGAATTTGAGAAGTATAAACGTCACTACTGATAGAAAACTGCGAGCATGATTCTAGCTCAATTAGATGTATTTTTTTGTGTAATACAGGTTGCAGGAAGCATACATAATTTACAGCTAACGAAAAGGCATTTCCTGCATGACCTGTGTGCGTCACGCATTGTGATGTCTACAAGGAATACAGAGAATCTGGGAGTGTGTGACACTAACGCTAAATGGGTTTACACCTTTTCTTATACATGCCTGTGGAGAGAACACTTCAACGGCCCTCTTCACGCTTAATTTCTCGAAGTTCGTCGGGTAAACGTGCTTCTGCGTAAGGTTCCGAACAAGCTTGAACGACGACTGTTTTTCTGTTATGTCCAGCAACTTTCTCAAATACGTGGGGCTGTAGTAATGCCCATTGTTGAACAGAACGCGTTTGGTGGACAACATCTGGTTGCGGAGATTTTTCAGGATGTGGCAGTGGTCAAAAGAAAGGAAGAGCCTCCGATTCATATCCATTGGATGTCTGCAACAACAACAAAAAAAAATGAATAAATAAATTGGAGAAAGGCGGCGTTTGCGGTGTGAATAATTAGTTGCATATACGGTTTTCTGTTTTTTACCAAAGTAATGTAAATGTTAGCCATTCGAAGGACGTGTGCGTTGTTAATTATTACCTTATTATAAAATTTCTCCACTCATGCCATGATCCTGCAGGTCTGTGTGTGTGTTTTATTGAGATTACCTACACCTTAAATCTTCCGAAACTTTAAGTATACTCACCCATTCATACAGTCGCATGCAGGTGCGCATACATTACGCAAACGCGTAACGTCAATTGATTTGTAAAGACGGGCTATTTACAGCGATTGTACTGTTGATAGCAATCTTGTTATGGACACGGCTTTCTTATATGGCAGCGCTGATTAAAAAAAAAGAAGGGGGGGGGGGGGGCTCTGATGCTGATACAGGCTTTTTTTTTTGTGCGACCAAGTCTTTTTTTTTTTTTCACTCAAACACGGCATGCATGCGCGTGCATACATTGATTGATAGATATGTGGGGTTTAACGTCCCAAAACCACCATATGATTTTGAGAGACGCCGTAGTGGAGGGCTCCGGAAATTTCGACCACCTGGGGTTCTTTAACGTGCACCCAAATCTGAGAACGCGGGCCTACAACATTTCCGCCTCCATCGGAAAAGCAGCAGCCGCAGCTGGGATTCGATCCATGCATACATTGAGGGCACACTGCGAATACATATAAAAAAATATTTACACTAGGCATTGCGCACAGCTTAATGCGAGCTGAGAGCAAAAATATATACTTAGCAACTTACGGCACAACTGGCATCATACGACCATTCCCTAACATGGTGAACATCTTTTTGTTCGAAGCGTGGTTGTCAGCTACAAGTCGGACCACTTGGAATCCTGCTTCTTCGATGGACTTAATTACTTCAAGTGTTAGTTGATGCAGGTGGTCTCCTTTTACTGACTGCGTGAAATAATATCCCACGGGTAGCCTGAAAAAGATAAAAATTAGCAGTATTCTGTAGCGTCGGTGTCAGCTGGGCTTAAAATCTCACTCCGTTGGAGAGAGGAGGAGAGCCAATTGCTCATCTCGAGCGCTTGTCAAATAAGTGCACAATGCTAAAGTTGACTTGCCGGGGGAAAGGGGGGGGGGGGAGCCCTCCTTAAAAAATAGAAGACGACTCCCCCTGCCCCTCCCCAGACTTTCAGCCCTGGTCGCGGAATAGCACATCATTGGTTAATTAAAGACAACGTTTTCTTTTTATATCTATAGGTGGGGTTAGTCTTTCAGTCACAGCGAAACGTATAGTGATAGACAAAGTGATGATTCACTTACGTGTAGTGCGTTGATAAGCCTACAAATACAAAGGCGAGAAGGTGTGTGGCCAGCTCGTTCTGAATGCCCACTTCTTTTTCTAGGCCTCCCATTTCGACTAGGCCATGGACTTTGTCTCCTTTTTTTTCGTACGTCAGTGCTTGCTTTAAAGACATTTCATCCACAATCAAAGAGCCCATTTTTTCCTAACAAAAAAAATGGGGGGGGGGGAATTCACTGTTAACAGACATGCGTTATATATCGGCGGAGACAGTTAATTATATAAATAACCTTCTTTGTTGTTCCGTACATGACCCATAATTTAACAGAAATGATTAGGGTTTAGAGCAAACATAGCGCACTGCCGTATACTCTTAAACAATACATCTTACGTTCGAGTAATCCTTGCCACAGGTCTGGTCCCTGTTTATTCACTTTAAATCACTTTTCATTCGGCTATACTAGCATGTATTTTGATCAGTCAAACACTGCCGCGTGCGCTGCTTCCTTCGTTATTCGCGTGCATATTGTAAATAATTCTGATCGAAGTAACGTACCCGTTCGGACAAGTGTGTGCTTTCCGTGTGCAGCCTTTGCTTCATTAGCGACGAAACAACTGCTCCAGTACAGTAGCCAATGTAACGCTTCAGTGTCATGCGACTTGGAAGGGTGAGGCACCCAGACCTCCGCAACATTTCGTACCCGCAGGGTGATTTAGCTTGCCACATTATGGCCTGCCTGATGGTCACCTCTTTCCAACGGTGATTTTTCTCACGCAGGCATTGCAATTGCTCCTTCAAAAATTCAGCCTTCTTGTCGTTCTCGTCCAGCATTTCCTGATGATGAAAGGGCAGTTGAAATGCGTAAATCACGCGCAAGATAACATACTGGAAGAAAGCGGAAGTGCAGGGGAGAATGGAAGCTTGACCCGCTGAAACATCGTAGAGCAGGGAATGCCGGCGCATCCAACAATTCGACATTTACGTACTGGACTTGCCCTTGTCAAGACAAGTTTAGATGTTGTGGGAGAGTGAGCAAACGTTCACACACACGCTACTAAAGGAGGCTGTTGCTGTCCTGACAAAGAATAGTGCACCTGATTGTCGAAACCTTGCATTTGGCATCATTCCTTATTCAACAATTCATAATCGCGAGAAAAGATATGCGTTTACTCTTAAGACAATAATAGATGTTTCATGTCACCACGTGGACATTCAATTGCAGCTATGCTACATTAATGAATTGCGCAACTTCAGACTTGCGTCATGTTCAGTAACCGGCCACCGACTCACACATACGGACTAGCGGAAACTGTTCACTTACACTTTCCAAACCATTCCTTCCTTTTTGAATGCAATGCTGCTCGCTCAAGTTTATAAGGCAGACATCACATGTGCGTCAAGCGTGGCTTCCTGTACGAGCATAAACCGATCGGCCCATAGCACCAACACAACACAGCTTGCAAATTACTGTCTTTCCAGTTGTCAGTCCAATGTCCTTAATTGTTTGCGACGACAGAAATTTGAACTCGTTGTTCGCAGGATAAAGGAATAAACTCGGGGTGCGCCAATCACGCAAGGGGGTACACACCGACCTTCGTATCTTAAACACTTGCTCATGTGCGCGCTTACCCACCAACCTTCTTTTATTCCGTGTCCTTATGTCAGGCCTACACCTTCGTATGACCAGAAAGATTGCCAGCATCGGCGTACACTAAAATGTCACGTAAATTTATATGAAGAAGAAAATCTATAAACAGAGTTTCTCTCGAGCAGACATCATGACAGCGGACTTGTCATCCTTAAGGCTATAATTGTATTTCAGTCTTTCAGAAAACAAGCCTGCTTGTCGAAACGCCGGCTCGAAACAACTTTGCTAAAACTACTGATTAAGCGAGTTGGTTCATGATTATTTTCAGTGTTTGTGTGTGTGTAAACAGCGATTAAAGAATGGGAACAACCCCTGTTCACAGGTTTTTTACTGCAAGCTTCCATCCTCCCCTTTCTGACGTTTCTTACAAAAAAGTATAGGGACACTAAGTTAATAGACTGATAAATGAGTACCTGATAATTCTCTATCGTTCCTGTTCCGATCATACGACTATTAGAACAGAAAAAATTAAGACTAGGTTTAATGTTCTGAGTTTGGCGAACAATCTTCGACACGTGCACGTCGCTTTATGTTGCGTCGCTCCTTGTGTACTTGGCCGCATTGGCTGAGAACATTTCTTTGAAACTTGCTACTTCAGACCTTGCATCTACTAACACAGCAGTCTTAGACATTACCTGAGGCCGTCAAAGTATGACGTCACTGCTAGCCGATGCGCGAGAACTTAAGGGTAGCATCGCCACCTTTACAATCTCTTATAGTTTCGAGAATTCCTTCGCTCACCGGACGTCCTCTCGTAGTACGGGTGATGTTGATAGAATTGACTTACTCCTAAATTGTTATTATGTTCAGAGTCATTTAAAATTAAGTGCGAATATAAAAGGATTAATATAACATTCGTCCACTGACGTAACTGCGTACCTGCAGCGTTAGAGCGCCATTCGCCTCGGCGAGGGCTTTCATCTCGAAAAAATCTTTCTTTAGCTTCTCTAGCTGTGAATGCAAATTACTGTTCATTTCTTTCAGCCTGCTGCACTTCCGCCGCAACGTCTTAGTTGCCGCGACCAGGGAGCGCATCTTCTTCAAACCGATCGACGTTTGCGACGTCATGGAGCGCCGCACTGGCCTCTTCTGGTGTTCCCCTTGTATAACTGAACTACAGTCCTCCATGTTGTCCTGACTTGATGGAAAATGCAACCACTCGGCCTCTTGTGCAGTTTCAATTGGGTTTTCAGAACTATATACTTCCCCAGGCTCCGCTGATGCTCGCTCTTCTTGAGAAGAATCTGCGTTGGACGTTCCCCTGTTAAGCCGAAAAAATAGCGAAGCATGACAGATATATTGTCCCGCTAAACGCATAAGGGAATACTGCTAACATTATTCTTATCCGTTGTTGTGTTAGACTTCAAGTTTTACTTACAGTACTTTTACTTGTATGGGTGCCAGCGTTGTTTCCCCCTGCGTTCGTTTTAGCCGCTTTTTCCGCGGCATTGGATCTTGCCCACGTGGATCAGGAGAAGCGGGAAATAAGGAAGGCACGGCTGTGGGCTTCAACATCTTCCTTTTCGTCACTGTTCTGTAATCTTCAGCGGTAAAATGCAGGCTGCATACCTTCGACCGGTCGCTGGGCTCCCAGCGATGCTTTCCTGAACCTTCATCAAAGGTAAAGGCGTATACGCATGGCTAGCAAGATTGCAAAATAACAGTCCATAACACCTTTTTTGTAATTAATTTTTCCAAAATGTAACAAGCCAAATGGGGAGGTTAAGAAAAAGCATAGCCACGATTTTATTCTGGGGAAGTACCTGTATACCCATTTAGTGCATTTTCATATTTTCTCGCAGCCTTTGTAAATGTCTTTTTAGATGACTACATTCGTCGATTGATGTTTAGTGATGGTACGTGGTCGAGTCCAGTGGCATACTTGAAGCCCTTTATTCGAAGAGCTCATTGGCTATACAAGGTTTCATAACAAAGCTGAATTTCCTAATGGCTGCTCAGTAACGAAGCGCGACCCAATACGACAGAGCCGAAACCGAGGCGCACTTGAGCGCCTTGGTCTTGGTTTAGAGCGCAAACCTCTAACCTGTACAATGACTCCGCCGTTGACGACGATGACTTCAGTGGTTTTTGTTCTTTTGCATTCTCCAAAACGAATCTTTGTCATGCATGATGTAATCTCAGATGCAGCACGCACATAAATAGAGTATCTGTCGCTGATTATTCCAGGTTCCTCATTTCGGTTTCACCGGCTGGGTCTCTTAACCCTCACAGAGCCGATGGGCTCATTGCACGAAGGACTTCAATTATGTCATTATACCCGACCGCCTGCCAGCCCTATATAGAGTGAACAGTTAATCGCCACATTTCGTTACCGGCGTAACGTTTCTAATTACCTTAAGTAAGCTTATACAGAAACGAACAAAGCTGTATGGGAAGATAGAAGTTTGAGATGAGAAATACATTTGACCAAATTCGGTCGCTAACTTCAGTGACACCCAGTGTTCAAGAGTTGTCCATCGCTAAACACACACACACACACACACACACACACACACACACACACACACACACACACACACACACACACACACACACACACACACACACACACACACACACACACACACACACACAGAGAGAGACAAACTGTGGAGGCAGCACGTAAATATTTCATATCATTAATTTTTTTATGGATTTCGGCGGCATTTGTTGAGGCAGCCTTCGGGAAGGGTGCTCGAACCCCTCGCAACCCACCGCTACGCATTTTTACATAATTTACAGATTTCGTATATTTACTTTTTTCTTGTGTGCTATATTTAAATTTCTTGGCACTATTTGTGGAGCCTGCCATATTAGCCGCGGTACTTTAAAAAAGCTTTCATGTTTTTTAGCTCAGTGAATTAGCATAACACACGGAAATAAAGTTTACTAAAGCACCCTGGTGCTTCTTGCTAGCTTGCAACTCGTTCTGAATTGAAACGACTCTCAAAAACACAAGACTCACCTTTTCTTCCAATTGCCTCGATCCATTCTTCCCGTATGTCTGTGGCAGGAAACTCGTGAAAACTTACTTTACTTTGTTTGCCTTGTTCCGATTTGCAATATGGCACGCAGCAATACACCATACTTACATTTGAGGTGTCAGCTCATCTAAAAAAAAAAAACTGCACGCGGCCACTATTAGAGCTGACTACTGCAGCTATCTGCCGTCTGCAAGTTTCTGCACACGACCTACTGTGTTTCTGCGTATCTTCTGCAATTTGTGTATGCGTATCGTCTGGAACCATCGTGATTCAGTGTGAACAATGAATGCCTAACAATAGTTTTTTTATCTCGTTGGACTACGTTTTCATTCAAGAAATATTTTCATAATAAATTTTCCTTCATTTGTAGAAAAGTTCCCGTCTGCTTGCCACTGTGACCCTTTGTGTGCTTTTTTTACGGTTCTATTTCTGCTTCAAACGTCCACACGAATGCAGCCAACTCTGACGAGGAATCATATCGCTTTATTTGCCATATTTTACACATTCATACACAATTAATGCACAACAAGAACGATTTGCACTGCCACAGCGATGGCTGAAGCAGACGACAGCGAACAGGTGCTGCCTAGCGCCACGCCGCTCGTAGGTGACGGCCCTAGCGGCAGAAGGTATGAACTAGAACGTGGGCGCTGGAAGAGGTGCTCTCTGGGCAGGTCAGGAGTGTAGTAGGTCATGGCCACACCTTTCCCTTTCCTCTTCGCCTATGTTTTTGAAGCGCCCCCTAGAAGGTTTAAAACTTTCATCCAAAAGCCAATGTTTGGGTTCCGTTGCTTCGGTGAATAGATGTAAATGAAACAAAACGGAACGAAATAAGACGTAGAATAAACAGTTACCTTTATGAACATAAACGGCACAACACAAGAGCAAGCGGGATGTGCGTTACTCAACCGGCAACGTTGTGCAGTTCTATACTTTACACCACTAGCCATGGCTAGAGGTGTGCGCCGACTGGTCGGCGCGCCGCCGCCGATAGTTTTCGCCGCGTCGCCGCCGCCGACGCGAACTGATCGGCGCGCCGCCGCCGCCACCGCCGACGTTTTTCATCGGCGCAATCGACGCGCCATTTATGCGCCAGTACTGACTTTTCACAGATTTGTCTTCTTTTTCATCGTGATTTATAGCTTCGTTTCACATTTTATGTAGCCAGTAAAAACCAGGCTTCTTAGTTATCTTCATCCAGCTTCAGAGACAGACAGTACCACTATGAACAGCGGAACGAGTTCGGCGGCCGCTGCATGAAATGACATATTGAACAGATTGACAAAAAATAAATGTAACAGTTACAGTAAAGCATAGACACTGCCACCTTAGGCTTAGAAGCAATTTATCTGTTTTTTTTGTGTCGTAATTAGCTATGTATATGGTGATACGACGTTGAATGTAATGGCCCAGCGTTTTGATGCGTGCGAGTTCGCCATAGCACAATTCGAATATTCATACGGATGGAAAACGGCATCATTATCAGTCCGAGATGGCAGCCTATAATTGTGCCCGAAACAGGGCGTACATAAAGAAGAAATGAAGTGGTAGCAGTGCAGCACGAATGCAGCGCGTTAGATGAAGGGAGGAGGAGGAATAAATGAGGAAGGACATGGAGGTTGGGCGTTAGATGAAGAACTACACAAAACCCCGAAGGATGAAATCAAAAGGGAGAAGTTTAATGAAGATTAAAAGCGTCGAGGCATAATACATGCTCGAACCTACTCAGGGTATATCAGCACCTGTCCGCGGTGTTAAAGTTGATAATTTTCGAGGATGACTACTTATACGCAGCGTCTGAACATGCTGCAGAAAATATTCACCATCTGTTTTATTTTTTTAACTTGTCTGTTTGTACCGGCCTTTATCCGGGATGAAGATGCCAAGGCAGTAAGATGGCAAGAGAGAGAAAGGAAGGCTGGGGGATTAACCATATCTTGGCATCCGGTTTGCTGCCTAGCACCGAGGGTTGAGAAATAGGGGCAAGAAAGGGCGTGTAGAGAGACAGAAAATAAAACGCATGTGCACTCAGGAGTAAGATGGCAAATTTAACAGAGTATTTATTACATTCTGTACAGACAGGGCGAGAGGTCTCTTGCGAATGAGCTGGGTGGCTCACTATAAAGTGTACGTTTTGACTTAATCAGGGAATGGGTCCAGAATGCGCTGTTGAATCACGAGACACACACACCATTTCTGACGGTGCCGCTCACACTCGCTCAAGTCAAGGTCTTTGATTGGGGCGTGGTCACCACACTGCACCTGTGACACCAAGAAACCATTGTGGTCGTCTCGTGGAACGTCTTATGGTGTCGGAATGCCACCTCACTTCCCGGCTAAGATGGACAGTACACGGCGGACAGCAGGCTGGCAGCCCTTCGGTGACTTGTTTGATGAACAAAGAACGCGGCCCTCCCCCGTCGGCCCAGGCGCCGCGCGTAACAACGGCTATCCGGTGGTGAGAAGAGGCGTAATAAGCTTGTCTGAGACCACCAGTTTTAAAAAGAACAAAACAAAATTTTAAAAAACTTGCCAGTAGACAATTTACAAAAGATGGCTGGATTCATCAAAAATGCAGAGACCGACATTTGAGTGACATGTCATATATGACATAGTTCAGCAAACTGGTTTTCATCACGTAACTTGAACGGACCTACTGGCACTGGGAAAGGTTAAGAATGATTGTCGCTGACAGATGTACTTCTGTTGCGAAGGTAATGCTCAGAGTCAACCAAATAAAACTTAACATTATATTCAAGTCTTGATAAAAAAATAAGTCAAGTTAGAAAGCTCCTCAGGTGGCCAAATAATAAATTACTTCACCATACTTTATGAAGAAGTAATTTGCAAATAAATAATGCAACCGCTGTTTAAATGACATTCAATGACGTGACCGCAATCAACGGTGTGTCGTCGCTATAAAACGGGAAAGTTATATGTGGACACGATCGGGCGAATGCGGCGGAGAACGAATATGTCACGTAATAAAAGCGATGTGATGTTGCACATTTTCATCTTTACAACTCCGTGCCCTTTTGCTTGCTCGTGATGTGTTCGAAGGAGCTAGCCAAGTCTTAGGTAGAAGTCAAGCAGAGTAGCCGGGGCTGATAAGAGCAACGTTTATGTTCACTATTTACACACTAAAGGTAGCATCATGGAAGCTTGATGAGAGCTTCTGAGAGCTGGTTCAGAGCGTCTCGGTGCTCGCATTTTAAGCCGTGGTCTTCCTAAAATTCTCTGCAGGAGAAAACAATAGACAGTTTGCAATAAACTGCAAGGCAGCTTTTCTGTAGGGTTAGTTTTCCAACCATAAACTCTCGTTCACAGACGGCTTTTCTCGCTCATTTTGTTTTTGCCATTCACCTTTTTGAGATCTTCTGCTCGCGTGCCTTTGCTGGAATTCGGAGAGGTGAAATTTCGTTGTACTCGTGTGCTCGCGTGCACTCGCTGGAATTCGAAAAGGTAAAGGCACAATGAGGGAGAAAAGCAATCTGTGAACAAGAGTTTTTGGTTAAAAAATAAACCTTTAGGAAAGCCACCTTGCATATCACTGTAAACGGACAGACTGCATGTCCATTTAGTCAAGGGCAGTCCAAAGAAATTGCCGTCTTCATCTCCGTCCCCCAAATGGTGGGGGTAGTGGTTAGAAGAAGGCGCCTAATTTCTGCAGCCCAGCAGGGAGCACGGCGCAGCGAATAAAGATAAAAAAACGAGAAGGAGAAAGAGAGAGAAAGTCAAACACTGCCTTCTTTTCTACCCAAGGAAATAGAAAGGATGCACGTTCAGTTCGTCACACCGCGAGAGAGAAACACAACGTAGGTCATAATGCAATAATACGCACAACACAGCACAGTGCAATAACGTTGCATCGCACGTGCAGAATAGGGCCTGCAGCGCTAGGCAGGCTAGGGCCTGGGGGAGTGGAAGACTTGAGAGCACCACAGAGTGTGGAAAACATACCTGACGATGAATCCCAACCTCTCGGCTAATTATTCAGTGCGTCTCGTGGCACGTCGAACAAATCAAGCTGCCTCGATTTCCGACAGCTCTTCCTAGGCCGTCAGTCAGCCAGGCGTGTCCAAAGAGTTTTTGACGAGGGGAGCCAACAGCCCTAAAGAATTCGAAGTATGACTTTCGTGTTGTCCCCTCTTTTGGCGCACCTCGAGAGCGTAGACCCGGAACAAATCAGGGTAGGTGAGGTGACTTTCCGCGAACCTTACCTGCTTTCCAAACCAGTTACTGCATGCAAGCTTCCCCTGAATGGATGAATGTGTGGTTGAAGAAAAAGAAAAAGACACTATCTTTCCTTGCTAGACCACGCCTCAGTCCCTTGAAGAGAAAAGGGAGATTGGAGAAAATAGTTTAGAAGTAGGTAGGAGGAGAAGGTATGGAAGAACGTGACGGTCATGGCTGCTAGAGCAGAAAGAGAATAGGGGCCGTCGGCAGGGCACTCCGAGTCTTACAACTTGGTAATGTGGAGTTGCAACCATGTACGCAGATACCTATGGTCATTCCCACGAGAGAAAAAAATCTGGATCACCTTTCTTGGGCTAGAATACAGAAAGCTAGCTAAACGAGAAAACTAAAATAAGTAAAGAAATAACCGATAATCTAACCACCAATTGTCACCACAGCTGCGGAAGGAAAGAAGCAAAAACATAATCCGCGACCTCGGCACCAGCGGCTACACAGAGGCATTTCTTCGTAGAACACTGTGTATAAGAAAAGACACGGGAAACACGACACCAATAGCGCGGCAACGACGCCACGTGTCGACCAAACTTGAGCTCACGGAACAGGGAACGAAGCACAATGGCAGAACACTGCCAGACCACTCGCAACATATTTGCGTCATGCATACCAGTCCCGACGGCACGGTGTACAGCTGGTTGGGTTGTATTTTAGTCTTTCTGAATTCCTTGAAGTGCACAAAGAGCGCGAAAGGTTGGGTACAAGGAACATGAACATAGAAAACGACTTTGCCATCAAGCCTTTTGCAGTGTGTACTGGACGAACGTAGCGACGGGTGACGAACGACAGGAATTCAGTTCTTATGCGCTTCAGAAATGACTATGAATGAAAAAGTTTTTGAATGGGAATGAAAAAAAAATCATCAAAAACATGGGTGTTGCTATGTCCGTGCAACAGAACTGCAAGCCTGCTGGAAAAAAATGGCAGCAATATCTCATAAAGAGACGGGAGAATTAAAAGCCTCTCTGATTGCCGAGAAGTATCAAAATTCTTCAATCACGTTACAGCTTGAATAAATTGATTTCCACGAGTGATGAAGGATCACGTATGGCATGAACGGTGCGTTTCTGCCTCCTTCCTTCTTGAAATATGGCCGCGACAATTTTCATGGTAACCTAAATTACGCAGCCACTGTTTAATTGGTAGCAAAAGACATGACAAAACCCATGATCTGTGTCATCGCTACATTTTAACAAAACTTGAAATCCTGCCAGATGGCGCATTGCTATCGGGAAATTTCGAGCGCTAACTAATGCCTCCACGCGACGTTCACAAGCACCCATCCTGTCTCTCTCGTTCTTGTTAGTGCCTTGTTTGGCGCTCACAACTTTCCAGATCGCCACATTATTTCAAAAAGAAATTGAAGTGGCATCTTAGGGCACAAGCAGTTCAACCAAATAGAGAGAGAGAACGGGCGCTCGATTGCTCGCGAATCGTGCTGCTTTCTCGTCTTTGAAGCCACATTAATAATGAATCCGGAGCTTAGCTCTTATTCTCTGTTGGTTAGGTGCATAATCATTGATCAAGCTCAGTGTGGATTCCGATGTCATGTATTAAAGGTGACCTGGAGTGGCACATGTGTCACAACATGCTGCAAAACCCAATTCCATGCCTTCGTACCGTCATGCTCGTTTAATACGAACATTTGTAGATTGGACTACAGAAACAACATGAAAAGGCCGAGAAATATTTAATTCTTCCGTACGTTAGTAATGTACTTCGTTATGCGTTTTTCTGTTCTCTGGGAGCATATCAAGAGAGTTGTGTAGCATGAATGAACATAAATTGCTGTTTCTATTTCACCACAGTCGTTGAACGGTGTACTCTATAAACGCATCATCTACAATAAACTTCGTGCCAGCACAATGCATAAAGTGCTCAATTACATCGCACAAAAAAAAACGCGGATTTCACCGAGAGAAACTCGTAAACCTCATTAGATATTCAAACGTCAAATTTAGAAATAGCACTGCCATGAACGAGATTAACTCCATGGCCAAATTTCACTGCAAAAAGCGCTTGAATAACTGCACCTTGCAGGTATGCAATATACATTGAATGAGGTTTTAGAAGTGTGGTGACATTACTAGTTAAGGTTACATTGTTTTAGCGTTGAATTAGCTTTTTAGGCACGTTTACTGTGCTTTTAGAGTTAATATTTCACCTCATTGGTAATTTAGTGACGTCATTTCATTTCCACATATTTAAATGAGAGTTATGAATAGTTGATATCCAAGCATTTTTTTAAAGATACGTGAATGGTGTTTATCAAAGGACCAACCCTAGAACGAGTGTCGGGGAGGAGAGGGGGGGGGGGAGATATGAACAGTTTATAATTTGAAAAACAAAATTTTCGGCTTTACAAGCCAGAACGTCAATACGACACCAAGGCACGCCATAGTGAGAGGTTTTAAATATTCAAAACCATAGGTCGGCAAAAAAAAAGAGCCTATACATAGACTCTCTCAGTAAATAGGCTTTTATCTTAGGACTCAATATAGGGCCCAGCCTATAGCTGAAATTTCAGTGACATATAGGCCACCAAAATATTTTTCTCTCGAAAGAATTTTCGCGATAGACTGATTTCAATGGAGTAAATCAGCCCGACTTTTTTTTTCGAATACACCTGAGATAGTCGACAAAACGTTTAGGACGTTTGGCGGGGAACGACCGATCAAACTTTACCTGGATACCTATCACTTTTCGTCTCCACTGTCTCTTTCTAAGTTCATGTTCTTCCTTTCTTGACATTCAACTTCACAGTATTTTAACAAATCCGCATCATATTGGTTCTATAGAAGAAAATAGCTTGTGGTATACGCATCTCAAATCAAACTTGGGCGTGCACTTACGCCCCATCTCACTGTTTTGTATCGAACATTTCAGCGTTCTCATTTCACTTACGGTATTGCCACGTGGTTGCGACGTCAAATAAGATGGTACGTGGGTTGCTCAAGACGACACTTTTTATTGAGTGAACATGTGCATAGGAAAGTGCAAAGTGCTCGAAATTCGCGCTTTACACAGATAGCGGTAATCAGAGCATTGGTCGTTGGTAATATGATCTGCGCGAAGGTACGTCGCCATTTATACAAGTAGCATCCATATCGTAGGTGTCTCAAGCTTATCAGAAAATTCTAAAATAATCTAGAGTGTTCGCAGACAGCCAAGCGTCCTTTGCGCAAGGCAACTGATTAATATGTGGTGTTTAACGTTTCAAAACCACCACATGATTATGAGAGATGCCGTAGTGGAGGACTCCAGAAATTTTGACAACCTGGGTTTCTTTAACATGCACCCAAATCGCAGCACATAGGCCTGCAGCATTTTCGCCTCTATCAAAAATAAAGCAGCCGCAGGTGGGACTTGATCCCGCGACCTGTGGGTCAGCAGCCGAGTACCTTAGCTACTGAACCACTACGGCAGTGCCTTTGCGCAAGACTGTGACATAAAAATACAAGCGAGCGTGGCAGTATAATAATGTTGCGATAAAATTTCAGCAGATGCAACATGTTTCACTGTGGATGCCATTTTCATACAGAACCGTCATCGCGTGGCCACGCGTTGCACGGTGGATCGACGTCTTTGGGTATTTTGAGTAGGCTAAATTTCTACCTAAAACATACGGCGTGACGACAGCACTCACGTTGACTGTAAATATTAACGAAACGAAGTGAACGCTTCGGTGGGATGATATGCATATCATTAAGAAGCTGTTGTGTAATTCTCAAAGGTCGAGATCATCAATGATCGAGCAACCCTTCTGGATTAAAGGAATATATTCATTTAATGTTTACAGCCAGCCTGTAGACCGCAACAACTAAAGGTGTGGGCCGACATCACTCCTGTAAGTCTATTTAGTGATGTATCCGTTACAATAAAAAGTAACTAAATACCTCACTAGTTACTCAAATAAGAAAAAGGGGAACGTTTCACGGCTCCACCTTATATAGATACATAAAAAGGTAACGCATTACCGTTACCGTAACCGAAAAAAACAGAACGAATGTTACCTCTGCCGTAGCTCCGGAGTCATCAGTTTTAATCAATGTGTCTTTGCTGCAGAAACACACAATGATAATTTTAAATCTCAAATTTATGTTTCACACATACTAACCCAAGCAGGGATTATACTCAAAATGTTCAATTAACGAGAATTATTTGTACAAATGTACTGAACCTTAGCAATGTCATATAGAAGCTTATTGATGCCTGCACATGTGATGGCTTCTGACTCTGCAGTGACACAGGATGAAACCATTTTTTTTTCATTGGAGCATTATACACAAAGTGAGGTCCGATAATCCACGGTATTCATGAAGAAACTATCACTGAACTCTTAAGAAATTTACAAATATCGGCCTTTTCTTGATCCTTCAGCACCTCCAATAAAGCAAGTCGAAATCGCCACTGTTGGATCTAGCCACCGGATTGGCCCACCGCGCGCCAGTAGGCAATCACGGAAGCCTACATTGGTGCCTTTTTATTAGAGGGGGGGGGGGGAATCGGGGGGACACTTACAAGTTTGTGACACCAGATGTGCCTTGCAGAGACTTAAGTCTAGAAAAATCACGTCTTGCAACACACATCTTGCAATAGCAGCCTTTTTTTAATATGTTGCAGGTTTTATTTTTGTTTATATAAGAATTCAAATCATGCCTAGAAATCAAATATACAAAAGAACAAAGGTTCCCAGCACTCGTAATTGCATTGTTCTACTGTGTCTTTTCCGGAACAAGTCGAGAGTGGCAGTTGCTATTTCGATTTCTCACACATCTGATGGGTATTGAGCACGTGAACACGCTACAAAAAAGCATTGAAAAATTGAATGTTTTATACATACTTATCAAGCATTCTTATTTGTGACGTTTTTAAGAGAAATTTTAATGGGGCCCACTTGCAAGGGGTGTTCCCCTCCCCTGACCAAACACCAAGGGTTCGGGGAGTCAACGTTCTCTGCAGGCGTGGTCAACGGACGCCCAGCTCGTGACCAATATGGGCTGTCTATCTGAGCAAATATTGCATTTGCTCTCATCTGCACATATGACCATCGACAGGTTTTTGTCTTGGGGGGATGCAAACCCTTCTTTCAACTTGCATCACGACTGAGGGAGTAGGTCGTGTTGGTGTCGCTAGAGTGGGTAGCAAGTGCTGGAGGAGCTTGAAGGGTTCAAGTGTCCTTTTTGCACCACCCGCCTCGCCCATGTCTACACTTCATTCATTGAACACCGCGCTGAGAACTAGTTGAATAAATGCGCAGATTTGTTTCCTTCCGCATCCTATACCGCTGCATAAAAGATTCTCACATTGCGAAAAGTAGGTATTTTGATTCGTTTGAAGGAAAGTGACATTCAAAGCATGACAGATACTCAAAAAAGCGGTTTCATGCAATCGTAATAAGAAAACTCGAAACAGAGGTGCTTCTTCTTTTGTGTAGCGTACAATGTAAAAGTAAGATCAGATCCGGAAAAAGCGAAATGAGTGACGTGCGTCACTGCTTGCTCATCGTTCAATGAAAAAAGGTTTCATGAAGTATGACGTTGCCAACAATAACAACAACAACCTAAAACAACATCTTAAAGTAAAAAAAAGCAAAGTGCTGCACATTTACCGTAGAACATGGACATAGATTGAAATACGCGTTATTTTTTCATGAAAGCGAAATAAAAACTATTTTACAAAACGCTTTGCATTCATCGGGATGTCGACACATCTGTGTAGTGTCATTTATGCTATTTGGATTAAAATTCCCGAATTTCAACTAATTCAGTAACCTGTGGCGG
The DNA here is from genome assembly GCA_013436015.1 of Rhipicephalus annulatus. Taxonomy (NCBI): domain Eukaryota; kingdom Metazoa; phylum Arthropoda; class Arachnida; order Ixodida; family Ixodidae; genus Rhipicephalus; species Rhipicephalus annulatus. Next base: position 661,222 of record WOVY01001717.1, on the reverse strand, counting down.
AAGAGCCTTTTGAATTTTCAGTTTCGGTTTCTGCGCCGCCGACGCCGCCGCCGCCGACGAAAATTGGCCGCACGCCGCCGCCGATGAAAAAACCGGCGTGCGCCGACAACGCCGCCGCCGCCGACTCTGTACGACCCCCACGCCGCCGCCGGTCAAAATCGCCTCGGCGCACACCTCTAGCCATGGCATCTCGCGTAGTACATTTTAGTTCCACGGCCACGGTACTTCGTCCAGTTCTAACTAGTCCACTTCTGCGATTGTGTTTTGTTCGTGCTGTGACACAGTGAACGTGCTTCTTGCTGGATCCTGTAAGTGGCCACAGGGCGTGACGTTGTGACGGTTGATTACAACCGGCTTGTGCACACGTAAGAAAAACAAACTACGACCAGACTGGTACGAACACTCGTCCAGCAGCACTGCGATGACGTTTTTTTTAATGTGCCCATTTGGACAATCGTGATGCCAAGTGATTCTGATGCGGTGCTGGAAACTTCCTGAAAAGTGAGAGTTCTACTGGTGAGGTGTCTCGAAGCAGCGCGTTTCGGCTCAAGCGGGATCTGGTCAAGAGTGAAATGTTTCTGAAGGTGCGTTGATTACAACCTACAGCTGCTCTGTTTACGTGCATACCCACATGTATTTGTACCAACTGGCATGCACTAGACACGCATTAGACGCGCGCCTGGCGTTTCAATAAAAACCGACAAGTGAACTCGCTTGGAAGATCCGCGTCGACATACGTTGACGGAGTTGCACGAAAGCATTCGCGTGAAATGGTTCATAGTTGCACTTCATGGTGCGCTTCATCTCGGAAAGCACGAGGTAAGTTGAAGAGAGCGAAACCATTTTCTGTTGTTTACGGCAACGCAGCATTGCTGAAAAACGCAGATGTTGCATTGAACGAGCATGGCGAAACAATCTTGGTCGACTTAGCGCACACCGAAACGCTCCTCCTCTTCAGTTTACGATCTGGCTGCGATTTTGTCTTTGGTCTCGGCGAGAATCCGGCTAGAGCCATATGCGCATGCGTCACGGAGGAAGGATCCTTCCTCCGTGGCATGCGTACTCGTTTTGAACCTTTTGCGTAATAATAAATAACACCACCAGCCATTTGCAAGATCACGTGCAAGTAATGCATCAATTACAGACGCGGATGGCAGAGAAAAAGAGGAATAATCGAGAGAGTGAGGAGGACGGCTCGAGAACAATGAGTTACGCTACCTTGTTTCATCTAGGGACCTTAGGAGATTTGCTCGCAGGATTTCAAGCTGGACGGTTGTGCCCTCGCGATCTCCGACTTCAGTGTAGCTCCCGCCGACGGTTCGCCCTCCGCGGTCTCCTGAAGCCGTGCAGCTCTCGCATTGTGGCGCGCGGCCCTTGGACTGCTTCGACCGGATCCCCACTTTCATATCTCCTTCTTTTTTTCTCTCGCTTGGCTGGCTTCTTCTCCCTCTATTTTCCTTCTATTCTTTTTCATCCCTCCTTCCCCCCACCCCTATAAGGCACTGCGCCGTGTCGCCTGAAGGCAGACAGAAATTAGGTGCCTTTTTCCTCTTCATTGTAACCACTACCACCACCACCTTAGGAGTGAGCGGATTGTCGCGTCCTCTGGGAGCAATATTACAAAACACTGCATCACCACTTATGCGTGTGCTTTGTTTTTTTAGGCTGCTCAACGCCACGTGTAACTCCTCGTTTGCTCGTTTGAAAATGTGCACTTGAGATTGATTTCTCACGGGAAGTTTGACTAATTCTTTTAACTGTGCCACTCTGCGGTTCACGATGTGTCTCACTAACACGACGTGAGTGATGATCGCACAAACAAGCCACAGATACGGTAGAGTGCAAACCAAAGCACAACCGTACCGATCAGTACTTACCGCGAATTGGCCGCTTTATCTCGCACGCAGCGGTAAAATTCCACTAATCGCGAAATCAATTATAAAAGCCCGATGACAAGAAAGTGGGAACATTGAACATTTCTATTTACTTGCAACTAGCACTGCAAGCGCTCTTTTCAGGTGCGATGTTCGTGGAGTCTTTCCTAAGGCACCGGCGTTTGCTGCTCGGGCAACGTCGTCTGCTGCCGTTGACAGACTTACAGGGTGAATTCATCCACGTGGATCAACGCTGCGTCTCGCTTGTATCACGCCTTGCCACTCACTATTTCGCCGAAATGTAAACATCGTGGCTCTCCACACGAATCTGGTAAACTACCAACTTGCTGCACCGTCCGTTTAAGCTGTGCTAGCTGTGTACCACACGAACACGCCACAGCCACGTTACTTCTAGCGCAATACGGAAAACAAGAAAAAGACGGCAGCATATCCACGGAGTGAATGATGGAGAGCGGGGCGAAGCATCCGTCCGTCCATTCGTTCTTTGCTTCCGTTCATCCAGGCATCCGTCTGTGTGACCATCCGTGCGTGCGTCTGTTCAGGCGTCCGAACATCCATCTGTGCGTCCGTCCATGAGTTCGTCCATGCATCTGTCTGTGTCTCCGTTCGTCCATCTATTCAACACTCCAAGTACCACCATCTCGCATCTTTTCATCATATATCCAGCGGACATTCGAAGAACTAAACGAGAGGTGGCACACGCACACTTTCTTACGGCTTGCGCTTCGTGTCTACTTCCCACCTTTCACCACCTCGAGTCATGGTATATACTAGTTCACTGTATTCATGGCACTGCGGCCCAACGCTCGCTAAACCTCTCTAAAACCAAGGAGGTTATGCCCAGCGAGTATAACGTAGCAACCCTTTCTTGTCAGATAGTGCTCAATGTACATGTCAATGGTTGCTAAGAGGGAATGAGAGACAGGAGAGTTCGGCTTTTAGTTAACGCGCACGCTGCGAATTTTTTATTGTTCAACAACGCACAGAAAAATCTCTCACTGGCACCACCTTGGAGGTCAAAATGTAAGACTAGTTACACGCTACTACTACGACTACGAGGGACAAACAAATGCCGCTATAAGAGGCTTCGCCCCTAAAAGAACAGATGATCAAGCGAACAAGCAGCTCCTCTGTCCTTTATCACGTCTCCACCACTGCGACAAAGTAATATGTTCAGCATCCTTACCATCTCACCCAAGAACAAGTTCTAGGCGCTGCCAAGCTGTTTGGCAGAATGCAGCGGCACTCACTATCTTGCTAAACGCAATATCACGAAATATTGCGTTTTCTAGTTAGCTTTATTGTCAAGAGACGGCGGCACAATGGCACTTCTGCCATTTCGGCCAATGCCGTGTTCGGGTTTTGATACATGGAGCCTATGGGGAGTTTCGCAACTCATATGATTGAATAACTCTGCCTTTCTAGGCACGGAGGGAGGAAGTTAGTTTCTAGGCTCCGTGTTTCTAGGTGTTTCCTTCCTCCGTGGTGTTTCACGAGAGTACGAAAGCCAATGGAGAGATGGATGGATTGATGTGGCTGCACCCTTTAGATTGGGCGGCGGCTAACGTCACCTAGCCGTAATACTTAGTGAACCACGAACTAGATTTATCTTTTTTTTCACATTTAAATGGTGAAGTAGAGGAGTGGCACTTTGTAGTGAATGGTTTAATTTTCACACGTGCCTTGACTTTAGCCACCAATAAGATCACCTCCTTCTAGTTAATTCTACCCGCTTAATGGGAGATGCTACTCGAGGGCACCTTTTTTTTTAACATTCACTTTAGAGCAATGAAACTTGAGATGTTTATGGAACTTTTTATGCTGATTTGAAATATATAATTAGTTTTCTTGCAAATTGCTTCCTTTTAGCTCTGCGAAATGACAAAGTGAAAACCCTAACCCTTTTGCCCCCTCTCTTTTTATCCATGAAGTTCCGTAATTTTTACCATTCATAGTTCATAATGTTTGAAATAAAGTGTAGAATGCAAATAACTAATTAGGAAGCACATACAAATTATGTAACAGGCGTGAAAAATAATAGACGCAAAAAGTCCCTATTTCACCTACCCTAGTGCATGTTTACATAGAATTTTTTTATTATACAATAAATTATTGAAACTTAAACTAGATAATTGCATTCGCCATACTTTAGAAAAAAATTTGGGCAAAATTTCATGCAAATGTGAACACTACAAGTGCCCGAAAAAGGAAGGCCACATTGAAAAAAAATGGCAAAATTTGTGTTTAGAGAAAAACGAGTTTTTAAGTTAAAATTGAATTTTTATTTATGAAAGGTATCATTAAACCTTATGAAATTTGCACGCTAAAAAGAAGAGTGCTTCTTGTAGTGGCCACTGCGAATAAAATACGCCTGCCCCTTGAATTTGTCCCTCTCGGCTTTTCGGAGCCGACTCCTCACAGACATTTCGCTCACAGACAGGGCCATGAAACGCTTGCCAAACTTCCGCTCCATCTGGCAGAACCTTGTGCCAACTGCAAGATAAGAAAAAGTTCGACAGGACGGCGAAATCCAAATTAAGTCCAGTGTCATGCCATCTTTCGGCCATGTTTGTGCCACATACCGCCGTACATAGTAGCAATATCGTCTCTGCTAAGTTCTATTACTGCGAGCTCTTTCAACCTCGCGAGATTGGTGCTGACGTCATCCATTGCCGCATCACGAACTTTCAGGCTAACGAGTGTGAATGACTTTTGATGCATTGGTTTTGATTTTGATGCATTCACCGCAAGTTTGGCATTGATCGCAAGATCGTCTGATTTTGATGCATTGGTCGCAAGTGAAAGCCGCACAATGGCTTTCAACTGCGAGCAATGCTTTTTTCTTTCATAACGGAGATAATTACATGAGAAAAGCACTGTTCAGCTGCGCTGCTCGACAAGACATGGACCCCACAAATAGGCTTCACAGCACATACACTTGCGCAGCGGCCAATGTTGGCCCCCGATTCGTACCACGTGATACCCTGTCGCCGCATTCGGAAAATGCGTAGAATCGTGCTTCCTTCTTTTTATTATTTCTTGTGCCGCATCAGCGCGGGAAACTGTTGTTGCTTGAAGAGTGAGGCTCGACTCTTCGGCTAATGCAATCAGCAATGGCGAGTGGCAGCGCATTATCGGCGGCTAGGTGCTCGAAGACTGCACGCTTTGGATCTTTTAACAGGTACCTTGTGCTCTTTAAATGCAATTTAAAAGCATTTCCAGTTAAGTCTCGACCTGTATTTGTTGTTTAATAACAGTAGAGGTACTAACCTTATCAAAACAGGCAAAAATTAAAAATCGGTAATTTTGAAAAAAAAACTCGCGTTTTCGACCCGCATCCCCCCTTAAAGTCTATTTTGCCCTCCCTATCTCTAAACCATAGTGCTTTGAAAAAATCTGTGCCATCATCCTGAACTATAGGGTGAAGCCCTTTACAGAACATTATCAAGTGTTCGGCGGTTTCCTCCTCCTCTCCGCATGCACTGCATATCGCGTCTACCTGTTCGTATTTGGCCCGATATATCTTGGTTCATAATACTCCTGTCCTGGCCTCAAACAGTTGAGAACTACCCCGAGTATTATCATAGATCCTTTCCTTGGCAATTTCCTGCTTAAAAGTTCGATAGATCTCTAGTGCGGACTTCTTAATCATGCAAATTCTCGAAATGTCAGTCTCCGTTTTCTTCACCTTCTTCTTAACTGATAGTTCTTTTTGGTTTGGCCCCCTGCTCTTTTCTAAATATTTACCCGTCAACTTTCTGGTTCGCTTCCTCCATTTTCTATCGACACTCTTCATGTACAAGTAGCTGAAAACCTTCCTAGCCCAACGCTCCTCCCCCATTTCTCTCAATCGCTTCTAAAATTTTACCTTGCTGCTAGCTTCCCTGCCCTCAAATTAGGTCTATACCTTATCACCTTGTACTCCCTGATTTGGTGTATTCCCGTGAGCTCCTAAGGCAAGCCTACCTATTCCACGTTGCTTAATTTCTAATCTTGCTTGAACTTCTGATCTCATGCACAAGACCGCATTGCCGAACATCAGACCCGAAACCATGAACCCTTTCCTTATTCCTCTCACAACACCTTACATATTGTAGTTCCACAGTGCCCTATTTTTATACACTGCTACATTGCTGTTACCTTTAGTCGTTACGTATATTACGTGTTTCCTTAGGTACTCGGTCCTATTGCTTATCCATACACCCAGATATTTGTATGTAACTGTTATCTCTAGCGCGACTTCCTGTATCCTAAGCTTACTACCTTCATTATCATTAAGAAACACGACGGCTGAGTTTTCCTTACTGAATTTGAAATCTAACCTATCTCCCTCATTACCGCAGATGTCCATCAATCTTTGCAAATCTTCCTTGTGTTCGACCATTAGCACTATATCATCTGCATACATCAATGCTGGTAGTGCCTGTTCAATGAACTTTCCTTGTTTGATGAAAGAGAGGTTCAAGCCAAATTTGCTTCCCTCTAATTTGGCCTCTAATCCTTGTAGGTACATCAGGAATAACAAGGGTGACAGAGGACACCCCTACCTAAGCTCCCGTTTTACCTCTGTGGGCTTATGATACCTGTTTTTCCCACTTTATAACTACCTTGTTACTTTTATAGATATCCTTTAAACGATTAGCGACCCCATTTTCCACACCTAGTGCATCCAGCATTACCCACAAGTCCTCTTTAACCACGTTATCGTACGCTCCCTTGGTATCCAAAAATGCTAGCCACAGGGGCCTGCTTTCCTTATCTGCTGTTTCGATGCACTGCGTCAGTGAGATCGGATTGTCTTCCGACCGCCTGTGCTTTCGAAATCCATTCTGCAGTTCTCCCAGCACCCCGTCATTCTCTATCCATGCCTGCAGTCTTTCCTTTATAATCTGCATCGCCAGCCTGTAGACCACTGATGTCACTGTTATAGGACGGTAGTTGTTTATGTCAGCTTTGTCCCCCTTTCCTTTATAGATCATGCTCATCCTGCTAAGTATTAATTTAACGGGAACTTCACCATCGATTATTATTTTGCTCACTGCCTCTCTCAAAGTCTGTTTAGACTTCGGACCCAATGTCTTTATCAGCATAATTGGAATGCCATTTAGGCCTGTTGATATACTACTAGGAACCTCTTCTCGGCCCTTTCCCACTCTCGTTGTGAAAGTGGAGCCATTGCGCCACTTGATCCATCCTTGTACATCTACCTGCCACTGAGCCCCCTTTTGTACTAATCTTTTCATTGATCAGAAGGGATGCTTCCCTTCTACAGCTTAGAAAGATGTCCCATTTTCATTCAACATCATCTATCGGTTCACTCCGCTGCTTAACATGTCTGTGTTCCCTAAAGGATTCCTGATATTTTGCTATGGCTTTCTTAACTTCCTCATCCCACCAACTCTTGGGTTTGTGTCTTCCTTTCCGGGGTGACTTGTCACGTGCCTTAGCAAGCTCTAGCTCGAACAGTCAAATTAGATTCGTGTATGTCCACGCTGTTTTATTATCCTCAGTAATTACTTTCTCAATTTGTTCAGTAGCTTTTTCCATTTGCTTTTCTTAATAAAAGTTTTTCTGTAGTTGCTCATCTTGTCTCCTTCCCACTTTCACTGCGCTCCAAAAACTTAGCTTTATACGTTTGTGATCACTACCCAGACTTCTGTAGCCACATTCAGTTATGTGAATTCCCCTGAGCCTATCATACATGCTATGTGACATCAGGGCATAATCTATCGTTGGCTGCAGCCTTCCTACCTCCCATGTTACTTGCCCCTCACACGTCTCAGTACTCTTGCAAATGATCAAATCATGCTTTTCACACATAGCCATGATCAATTTGCCTGTTGGTTATGTATACTCATATATATCTTCTATAAGCGCATTCGTATCTCCTAGTATAATTATCTCGCACTCTCCTCCTATTCCTCAATGTCCTTTGGTATACCCTCCACCATTGCCTGGTTTTTCTGTCTGGCCTTTGCTCCCGTCCACAAGTACACCAAACTAAGGAGTGTCATCGGCCCAGCTACTTTCCCTCTTAACCATAAATGTTCCATGCATCCCTGCTCGACTCTTTGCCAATGCATACTTTTATGTATACTGGCAAGATACAGCTGTTATAAACCTTTCTCTGGAGGGATAGTGGCAATCTACCTGTCATAATTTGAGAGTGCTTGCCAAATGTGCTCCACCCCATTCTTATTCTTCTAGTTATTTCAATCTCGTGGTTCGGCTCCGCTCTTATTACCTGCCCTAAGTAGACATAGTCTTTTACAACTTGAAGTGCATTATTACCTATCTCGAAGCGCTGCTCTTTTCCGAGGTTGTTGTACATTACTTTCGTTTTCTGCAGATTCACTTTAAGACCCACCTTTCGGCTCTCCTTGTCTAACTCCGTAATCATGAGTTGCAATTTGTTCCCTGAGTTACTCAGCAATGCTATGTCATCGGCGAAACGCAGGTTACTAAGGTACTCTCCATTAACTCTTATCATTAAATGTTCCCATTATAGGCTCTGAAAACCTCCTGTAAGCACGCGGTAAATAGCATTGGGGAGCTGTATCTTGCCAGTACTTAGCTATACGGAGCAGAAACCTGGAGACTTACAAAGAGGGTTCAGCTTAAATTGAAGACGACGCAGCGAGCAATGGAAAGAAAAATGGTAGGTGTAACCTTAAGAGACAAGAAGAGAGAAGAGTGGATTAGGGAACAAACGGGGGTTAAGGATATCATAGCTGAAATCAAGAAGAAGAAATGGACATGGGCCGCGCATGTAGCGCGTAGACAGGATAACCGCTGGTCGTTAAGGGTAACTAACTGGATTCCCAGGGAAGGAAAGCGGGCTAGGGGGAGACAGAAGGTTAGGTGGGCAGATGAGATTAAGAAGTTTGCGGGTATAAATTGGCAGCAGCAAGCACAGGACCGGGTTAACTGGCGGAACATGGGAGAGGCCTTTGTCTTGCAGTGGACGAAGTCAGGCTGATGATGATGATGACTTTTATGTATGAATGCTACAATTCCACCCCCCTTTTTGTTGTCTTCTGTTCTATTGCAATATTCCCATACGCAGTCCAGATTTCAAGGTGGTTGCTCGATGTCCCGAACATGTGTTTCCACAACCCCATATACCATCAGCTCCTCTTGCCTCAACTTCTCTTTTATCTCTTCCCACTTTAACCTATTCCTGCCACCCTGCATGGTAATAGCCTTCGTCTGACTTAGCTCGGCCCTTGTGCTTACGTCGATTTCCTCTCCGACTCCGCATGGGTTGAATATTTGCGCCCCTTTACAACCGTCTTTGGCTACACTGTTGGCCTTAGGGCTCTGGGTCCGCCTAAAAAAGCTGTGGCTTGATGACTCATTCGATTACCGACCCTTCTGCCCGTCGCGCCACTGTAGTGAATGCCATCCTGTGCAAAGGGGCGAGCGCCGGGCTCGTACACGTCTTCGTTCACTTCCATTACGCTGTATCCGAGTTGCCGGCCCATACCCTTGATCACACAGTTGGCCGCCACTACCTCCTTTCAATCCCGCGAAACCGCCCCCAAACCTCTGGGTCTGTGTATATGTTACATGCACACAACCAGAGGCTTCTTGGAGCTTACGCATGCCATCCTCTAACTGTGTCTGAAGGTTCTGATCCTTGCCCTTCAACACATCATTGAGCCTAGCATGAATAATGGCGAGATTTTCGCCCTTTATGCTGTCCTCTACAACCTCCTGAGCTTTGGCCAGTGCATCCACCATGCTCTTCCTTGAGTGGGCCTCCACCCTCACTCTCCCATCTTCCTTCGCTGTCGTGAAGACGTCATCCCTAACCCTGGCCACGTCAGAGTCACCCACCACTAGGACCTTTCTACGCTCCAATCGCTGGCTTCCTCTTTGTGATGGCGCCCCTGTTTGCTTCACCTGTTTCTCTTTTTGCCGTCTGTCCTGTGTTTCTGCCCTGCTCGAAGACTGCCGCGCCACGGAGCTGTATGTTCTCGGAGCCTCCGTGTTGTGACCAGACACTGCAGCCCTCTGACTTCCCTTCTCACCTGTTCCTTCCCACCTGTCGCCTTCTCCGCTACCCATGCCTTCCGTCTCACACCGTCCGGGGCCGGGGCAAAACGCCATTAGCTTCTTTACCTGCTGCTGAAGCTTGGTCCACCCTTCCCGTTCTTTTGGAAGGTCGCCCTCACTTTGCTCTTTAATAAAGAACTGTGCTATATCATAATTACAGCTCTAATAGGCTGGTGGTAGCCTCCTCCCGCTCACGCGAGGCTCTGAGCTGTTTTTGGAGTTCTATCCTCTGCTCCCGTTCCGCCCTAAGTGCCCCCTGAAGCCCCTCGATGCTAGCCTCCATGCGCTGCATGGCCCCCTTCAGTGCCTCGCACAGCCTGCACATGAAGCTCGCCTTCTGCGCGTCGGCCAAACTCGAGAATTCTGTCTCGTCCAAGTAGCACCAGCTCTTGCATTCTTCGCATTGCACCAGCTCACTCTCGCCTGTGGTTTTCCTAGCCTCCTGCGCCATCGCCCACCCGACCATTGGACCAAGCGCCCGACAGCCCTAAGCTCAACCCTAATCCCGCTATCCAGCCGCCTCCGCTAACTCTCCTACCTGAACAACTGTTAGAAGCTGCCGCCTACACCGCACACACACGTGTTCAATTTCGCTAGTAGACCCTCACTAGGTCTGTTTCGTGTTCGGCTCGAGCTGTTTAACAACTAACCGAGCGAACCGAACATCTTCAAAACAGCCGCCTACCCCGTTTACGTGGTCAACGCCACTGCAACGTTGCCCGTGTCCCACACCTACAGTACTCGAAACGCAAGTTATTGATTAGGAAAGAAAAAAAAATAATAGTGGTGTTCACAAACACAAATAAATGAAAGAAAACCTACATCTCGTTGCGCGCTGCTTCTGCACCAACCGACCTGCTCGACCTTGCACGAACTGCAGCGCCTTCCTCGGCGTGGGTCTACTCTATAGCAAGGAGTCCATGCACCTTAATGTCACAGCCTCCAGCTCCAGCTCGGGGCTGACGCAAAGCTCGTCATAACTACCAGTGCCTCACAACAGAACCATAGCCTCCGAGATGGCAAGCCCAGAGCAATACGATTCAACGACAAGCCTTGTTGTAGCCCTGGAGTGACGGAGGGGCTCCTAGTCTTGGCTCACGGAGGAAGGAAAGTGGCTAGGCTGAAGCCGACGCACCGTCATATTGCTTAGGGCAGAAAACGGTTTGGCGCATTGTAGCGCACGCCCCTTTCGCGTTGTTTTTGTGCTAGTAATGTTGCGTGTGGTGCCTCTAATTCAACAAGATGGTTTTTAACACGTATGTGATCACTTTTCGAGGTGACGGTGGTGGACTCTAGGGTAGCATTTGGCTGCGCGAATCATGTGAAGCGGACACCGGGCACAACTTTCAATGTGTAAGTAGGCATGCTTCGCTCGCTCGCTTTTCCTGACATATTTTCGAGGCTACGACTGAACTCGCGAGTACACAGATTTCCTTTTTTCGTCCGGTTGCACAGAGATACTTTGAATAATTTTTGTACGTTTTAGAATTACGAAGACGTCATATTGCGCGGCACATGAGTGCGGTCTGAGAAGGATGACTACTTAAGTTCAGCACACATGTTGAAGCTGGCTGCTTCGATGAGACAGGGTAAATAGAGAATTAAAGTTTAGCGTCAGCGTGATAGCGTAGGTTATGGAAATGGCGTTACCGTGCAGCAAACGTTCGTTGTGGGCAGCGTCTTATAGTTGGACGAGATAGCGTTTACGTGGTTTACGTGCCCCAGCTAGGATGGTGGCGCCACCGATTATATGGTTAGTAAGTTAAACAGTGAAAATGAAAACAAAACAAAATTGTTTGCCTATACCACTGCGCGAAGCATTATTAGAAGTTTGTTTTAGTGATATTAAAGGTAAATAAATTTGAACCACGCCCAAATGCGAAAACGTATATGTTGCCGATTTGTTTACATTGATCTTGTAGTTAGGCCTAGATGCGTTCACAATGGGAAGCTATCTGAAAAACTACGTCAACTTATCCATAATACTCGGTCATCGAAGCTAACTGAAGGCAAGCGAAGCGACTTTGAACAGCTGTTTGCTGCGAACAAGGTAAATCTTTCAACAACTACGCCAAAATCACATCGAAGGGGGCGTGTGAGAGCGCCGCCATGTTTACGTACACTACGTACACCTACGCTATCACGGTAACGTGAAGTCTGAAAAATACCGCGCGTACGGGAAGCGATACGGGTGACGTATGCATCTGCCCATGCGCACTTCGGTTCCTGTATCACGGTACACCCGGTAAGTCCGGTATACTATAACTCTTTAATATTGAGATGACGGGATTGTAACATTACTACCGTGTTTGCATTGTTTCCATGTGCACTTACGAAAGCCAGTACGCGAGTGTGCCTTATACAAGTGAGAGCATCGTTTTTGAAAGGTAGGTAATGTAGCACCCGCTCTGCATTTCTGGGATATTAAAGGGGCCCTCCAACACTTTCGAAGCACCTATATTTTGTATGTGTTTTGCATAGACCGATGGCCGGAAATAATTTTAGCATAGGTCCAAGTATCGATATCAAATCATTTAGTATTATAATCGTGCTATTAAGTCACCTCATTGCTGCCGACCACGTCGGCGCACAGTGGCGTTCGCTAGAACTACGCAGGCGAAAATGAGACGATGAGCGCAGCCTATCACAGGTCACGCAAAGCCTCGCTCCGAAGCAAAAGGTTCTGACAGCCTCGCTCCGAAGCTCGAGTTCTGACAAGTAAGTGAGGCGCATTTCTACCAGCCAGCCTCACCCAGCTGTTTGTCTGCGTAAACAAAATGGCGTCGTCAGGCACTACGTTGCCTGTTGCTATAACGACAGCGTCATAAACGCATTTGACTGAACAGGTAACAATGGTGTACAAGCTTCCTCCACGTAAGAACTTTCAGCCCATGTCTTTGGAGGACCCCTGAAACGTCACAGCAGAGGGTCAAATGTGGTCATGTCCCCCCGCGAAATTCGAGTTGAGGGTAGGCATTTTCCTTCTTGTATTTTGAATTTTTGAAAATTGAATAACTTCGTACTGCGTGCCGCTATTGCTGCCGTTCTTGCTGCACTAATTTGTCCGTGTGTCAGTCTATGAAGTCCATGAGTAAACAAAAAAAAGGGCGGGGGGATGAAAAGTGTTAGAGGGTCCCTTTAGGTTTCTTATATTTGCATGAGCATTACGCTCCTAATGCCAAAATTTCTGATGGTATATATGCCTCGCTATGCAGGAAAAAAAGGAAACGAGCTCCCCCGAAAAGTCAGGAAAATAAACACTTTCGCCTAAAACGCCTCTCATTGATAGAGCTGTCAAAATCTCGCCACCACCAAACTTCACCCTCAATGTAGTGGTACAACAAAAAACTAACAAACAAAAACAACTAAGTGCAATAGAGGTACATTTCACAGCTGAAAAAGAACCAACGGGGCCTTTTAAAATGTATCGAGGCTGCTCGTAATTTCATTGACCAGATAATGAGGCATAATATATTGTCAGCTGAAGGATTGGAAATTTCTTAAGCATAGTTTTCTCCAGATATCCAGGAGCTGGGTCGAATCCTTCAAGACCCCAATAAAAGTTTTTCATCCATCCATACAGGAGCTTCTCAAAGGAGCACGTAAAAAAACGAATACCCCCCCCCCCTCTCCCTAGCACGGCCGCTAGATGAAAGAGCGCACGATACGGCCTGCCACGTCGAGCGGCTTTCCATGGGAGAGTGCGTGTCAGCCGTAGGGTCAGTTGCGGCCGCTGCAGCGCGATGGGGCGGGGACAGGAGGGGCGGGAAAACGAGTGGCGCCGGCTCCCTCGGGGCAGCAGCTGCAGCAAATCAGCCGGTGTTTGTCACAAAAGTGACCCACTCAGTTGTTCTAATCAACGTTTTTTTTTAATCTCGTTTATCGCAGCGATGACATATGGCGTATTTAGTTGACTACGATGCGCTATCCAATTAAAAAGCCAATTGATTTTTTCTGTGCGAGCCAAACAACTGACTTTTCTTTTTGAGAACCAGCTTCTTGCTTTGAGGCTGAAAGAAAACTCCTCAATACATGTAGTTGAATGATATGGCACTGAATGCATGACAAAGTCGTTGTTATATTTATGAAGATGCCTTAAACTAACATACTTTGATTTTTGTGACGTTTATCTAGCACTTTCGCGTTTTCTCAGCTGGAATTCCTGACAATTAATTTTTTGGACACTTGAAAATAGAGGTTCATAACTTTTATATGCTGAAAGCGTATGAAAAAAACATGATTTGATTATTCTTCACGTAATCCAGTACATGGTAGTGTGCTGAAAAGTAATTAGGCTTCAAATGCTGGATAAAAGTGGTTTCTACAAATATGGTGACGCGCTCCGCATAACTTTATTGAACAAGCTGCGAAAGTATTAGTAGTGGCATTCAAATTTCTTGATACCTCTCACTACGCACACACACGACCGGATGAAGTGACAATCCCGTTTTTATTATGTTTACACATCGCAAAATCACGGCTGCTGTAGAGCAGTCGAGTGCACGTGACGTACCTTCTTTTCAGCGAGCACATGTGCCAATTTGTTGACCATACATAGTAGAACAAATAAACAGTAATAGATGACAGAACCACATGACAGAGACTGCTAGAAGACAAGCGTGTTAGAGTGCTATCGGAATTTGCCAGTGCTTGTGGAGAGGTTAACATGAAAAGACCGAACAGATGGTCTTATTGTCGATAGGCACAGAAGCCAAAAGTTGGGCGCACAAACTGGAGCAATTGTCAAGTCGTTTTATTGTGCAAAAAGGTAAGGAAGTAAAAAAAAGTAAAAATTGACAGGCTCAGCCGTAAATTTACAAAAATTAAATATTTTCACGTATATTGTTCCGATTATGTGTTGACTGTTGAATGAATTACATTCTCATAAGAACGGCGGAACGGAAAGGAACAAAAGCATTCAAAAGGGCAGGAACACGAGCAGTTGTGTTCGCCCTTTGCAGCATTTCATCACTCTCTTCGTCTCACAGTTGTGATATCATTCATTTCATAACTGCTCGCTCAATAGACCCTTTTCATAAATACACCACCTGACGGTGACCTTTTCGTCAGTTTCGCTTAGCAAAGGAATGTGGGATAGAAAGCGCCATCATGAGGGCATGGAAAGCGAGCCGTCAAATGCGTGAGGGCTGTGTTGTTTGTGTTTTCGGCTGGTTCTCCGTATCATCCACTGCAATCGCACCGCTTTCTAGCTTGAACGAGCTCCTAGTACTCTCCGATAAGCTTTCTGAGTTGCTTCCGCTGCAGAATGAGCAATATTTTGTCTCTTTAACAGCTTGGATGAGCAGTTTGGCTTGTTATGACTAGCAATACATGGATCCGGCCTGCAAGAGACTCTCATCGCAGTGTCCTCCCGACGTGGTCCGCGTCTTGCAGGAACGCAAGAGGTGTCTGCGTGCGCTGCAAGAAACGCGCATCATTGTCGCTGGGACACACAGCCTGCGTCGTCTGCTGCGGTGCCCTCACAATGGCGGCAGACTGTAGTTCACGTCCGCGGTGCTAGGGGCACCCTTTTTCGAAAAGGGTCTATTGCCAGCATTGAAGTTACAGTCACTGAAATTTCATAGAGACTCGAGTCCAGTGTTATGAGATCGCACACATGCTAAGTATATTTCGTGGCTGTTTGATCTGCTACTGTATTGTATGAATACTATAGACGTTGTTAGAGGAAGTAAAAAGTCTATCTTATTTTGTGTTATAGAAACAGTGGGAAATGCAATTGCTGAGGTTACTTATTCTAAGTGAAATCACTAAATCTGAAGCAATGTTTTCTGAAGTCACATACTCACAGTTGCTATAATAAATTTAGGTGCATTTGAAAGGTGTAGCTCTTCCAGAGCTGTAGGAAGAGTTACAGTTGTGATCTTGTAGGATCCAAGTAAAATGTGCTCACAATTCTTACTTCCGCGTTAACTGATCGGTGTGACAATACCAAAAATTTGCAAGGGCTGCAGGTATCTAAAAGCAAGGTCGGGAAATACCTGGTGGACACACGTCAGACAGATGTTAAAAGAAGATTTCGCAGGTCACTCATAGATGCACGCGCTGAATATTAACTGCCACAAACGCATCGCGCATGCGATTCCATGGGAGCTCGCGAAAACTGCCCCCCCCCCCCCCCGGGGGTGCCGCAGCGGTGGTTCGGGAACTAGACCTGTGACGTCGGTTTCGGAGCACGCGGCAGGCCCTACCCGCGCACTCCTTCCTCCAGCGGCCGTGCCCCTAGTAAAAAGAGTTTGCACACACGCTGCAGTGTTATTCGCCAAGGGCTTAATTTATGATTGTGTTCGAGTGAAACTTTTTTTTTCGCTGCATCTCTTCACTTGTTACTTCTGCTGTGAGGCAATGTGAAAACATGTATTGGAAATTGATTTCCCCAAGTACCTTCTTTTTTCTTCTCTTTAACACGCTTAAGTACCCCGCAGCGGTGGTCTAGTGGCTAAGGTACTCGGCCGCTGACCTGCAGGTTGCCAGATCAAATTCCGGCAGCAGCGGCTGCATTTTCGATGGAGGCGATAATGCTGTTGGCCCATGTCGTTGATTTGGGTGCACGTTAACCAACTCCAGGTGGTCGAGATTTCCGAAGCCCTCCACTACGGCGTCTCTCATAATAATATGGTGGTTTTGGAACGTTATACCCCACATATCAATCAACCAAGCAACAATTTGTCTTCACCAAGAGGTCGGAGAGAGGTCTGTGACTGACTGCGAAGTGGTTGGCCCGACTTTTTCAACCAACGTGGGGCCGGTCTTGGGGATCACATTGCCCTTACGCTGGCCGACGTTGGTACACAATGTAGGCCTGACCGCGTTGGCTGACGAGCCCGAGTGCGTGCCGCACGCGGGTTGACCATGGCCCGACCTTACATAAGCGTCAATTTACCAACGGCTGCATGTCGGTTGCCAACGTTCCTTGCTTTTCTTTTCTTTTTCGTTTTAGATGCGGAGCATCTTATACTCGCGCCTTGTAGTGCGCCGTCCGCGCCGTCCGCGCCGTCCACACCGCTTCTCGAACATTCGACAGCTGACGCGTGCGCATGCGCCGTCGCGCCATCGCCCACTCTTCCACCATCTGTGCATCCCTTCCTCCTCTACACACCGCGCGCGCTTCACTCCTCCACCATCTGTGCACCCTTCCTCCTCTACACACCGCGTTCGACATCTACAATTCTCCTGATTCTCCAGTGGACGCGCATGTGGCGTCGCGCTTCGAGAACATTCAACAGCTGACAGTGCATGCGCCGTCGTGCTGTATATATACTCAAGGTCGGCGCTCGCTCGCTCAGTTGCCGCTCGTCGGTTGGTTTGTACGGCGCGTCGACGTCCAAGGTCGCGGTGAAATGAATTCCAACGAATCCACAAACACAATGATCGACGTCCCTTCGACCAGCGCCGCCCTTTCGCATACGTGTGTACGTGTTCACTCATTTAACACCCCCTCCTACAACCACGTTAACCAATTTAGCCATCGACCCAAGTAAGTCGCAATTTAACACCCCATTTCACAACCACGTTAACCAATTTAGCCATCGACCCAAGTAAGTCGCACTTTAACACCCCGTTAACCAATTATATGCTCCGCATCCTCCTCAGTGTTCCCCCGAGGGAAGCTGCGGGCAATTTTTTTTGTATTTTGTGCACATGTATTGGCTCAGTGCACATTTAGGGCAAAATTAAACGCCTCTAAAGTCTGCACTTGTAAGCGTGCAAGAACGTAACATGCAATAAAATAAAAGCGAACGTAAGCTTACTCACTGGATATGTTTATTCCGCAGTTGTAAAATTGCACTATTTTACATGCAACATTATTCGCATAGAACGATTTGCAGCAGACCTTGTGCAACCAAACTATAGAGTCAATGAAGTGGTATTCCTGCTAAATTAGTTTTCTCTTTCGGCCAATTTTCGTGCTCTTGGTCATGAATATGTATTCGGTGTGTGACGTTTTACCGCTGAAATTGGAGGGTTGTGTCATTCTGTTACTGGGGGAAGCTAAAAAGAACAAACAGAACTATTAATACTCAGAAAACAGCAGACTATTTACATGACTAGTTGCACGGTCGCATGCATTTATAAGCTCTTTTCGCACAATTCAATAAAACAATTCCGTGGCTATTCACGCAAATAAGAAAAAAACTGTGCCCTTAGAATAATTACGTCAGTGCATTAAGATTCTGATTCGTGCTTCAAGCCTCAGAGCACAGTTTCTTTCTGATACGTCCCTGGAAAAGAAACAGTACGACAAATAAATTAAGGACAACGCATCTGACCTTCAAGGCGGGCCAGGCAGATATTTTTCAGTCAGTGTTTACAGCTCATTATCGACGTATCATAACGTGAAAAAATTGCCTGGCACTATAGCAACCAAGCACGCATCTTACCAGACTTCCTTTCAGTACGGCGAGACCAGTGCATCACGCTGCCCACACTTTTTGCAGTCCTTGTTGCAGTGCTCCCTAAAGGGGGAAAATAGCAATTGTCACGCTCTTTCATTAGAAACAAACGAACAAAGAAGCACGAAATGCGTATATTTACATGTAAATAATCAACGACGACTGATACAACAGCCGTTCACCTCCACCATTCTTATCCGTCAACTAGAGCAGACTACCGAATTGACACACCAGTTGCGCTGATCAAAGTTAATTTTCCCAAAAAACAAAACTGGCAATGCACCAGGGAACACTGCTAGTTACGAGTACGCATGAAATCCTCGGCGGTGGGATGCGGCTGCCTCTAGGAATATGGCACAAATAAATGGAAGATCCCACGTAAAGTGGGAATCGATGATATCCGAAGCGCGAATGAGCAATGTTGATATATCACTTTAAAATCAGCACAACATTATGAGGTAGAGGTATGTAATGCCGTACATGACTTCCGTGTCATGATTATCATGTTTAGATGTGTCGTTTACCTTCGTCATCTATTCATGTCACGTGATACCAAGTTTTATATATGTGGAGCTAGCAAAGTGGCCGCGAGCACGCTATGAGCGTGGTATGCTGTCAGGTTCCTACATAAAATGCGTGTCAGGATTATCATCTTTCCACCACTCATATATTTAGTCATCCATTAATGTCACGTAACATCAAATTGATATATGTAGAGCTATCAAAAGAGCCGCGAGCGCATCACGAAGGGCCCAATATACTCCTATGTAGCGGCGACGCGCGCGCGCGATGGGCCCAAAGTCACTACATTAGCAAAACGCGAGCACTCTATACTCTGACGTCAGGCGCAACCAGCGTCCGTCAGCACGGCCCGACGCCAAACGGCGCACCATGCGACATGCTGCATTTCGCGCCGATGCGTTACCCAGACAACACCCAGTCTCCCTTTTTTCAGGACAGAGGGACACCGGATGCGCTGAAACGCGCATGCGTTAAAGCAACGCAGCGCGGCGCGCGCCTGCGAGTATATGCAGGACCGGCGCCTGGCATGGCAACGCCGGCGTCACGCCGGCGTCACGCCGGCGAGCACGCGCACCGCGTCACGTCGAAAGGCACTGGCATCTTGACTTTGTCATGTAGTCATGTTCTCACATGACACGCATCTCATAATCATGCCTGCACCAGTCACATACCTTCGTCATCCATTGGCATCACGTAATACCAAGTTAGGTACTTCTGAAGCTAGTGGAACAGCCGCAAGCGCATCATGAGCGTAGCATGTAGTCATGTTGTTACATGACACGCATATCATGTTTATTATGTTTGCACCAGTATCATACCTTCCTCATTTATTCACGTCCCGTAATACCAAATTTGGTATAAGTGAATATAGCGAAACGGCCGCGAGCGCATCATGAGCGTGGCATGTAGTCATGTTGTTACATGACACGCATCTCATGATTATCATGTTTGCACCTGTCACATACCTTTGTCATCTATTCAGATACCGTGATACCGAATTCTGTATATGTGACGCTAGCGAAACGACCGCGAGCGCATCATGAGCGTGCCGTAGTCATATTGTTACATGACACGCATCTCGTGTTTATTATGTTTGCACCAGTATCATACCTTCGTCATTCATTCACGTCCCGTAATACCAAATTTGGTATACGTGAAGCTAGCAAAACGGCCGCCAGCGCATCATGAGCGTGGCATGTAGTCATGTTGTTACATGACACGCATCTCATGATTATCATGCTTGCACAAGTCGCATGGCTTCGTCATCCATGCACGTACCGTAATACCGAATTCTGTATATGTGACGCTAGCGAAACGGCCGCGATCGCATCATGAGCGTCGCATGTAGTCATGTTGTTACATGACACGCATCTCATAATTATCATGCTTGCACCGGTCGCATACCTTCGTCCTCTCTCCACGTACCGTAATACAAAATTCGGTATATGTGACGCTAGCGAAACAGCCTTGAGCGCATCATGAGCGGGGCATGTAGTCATGTTACATGACACGCACGTCATGATTCTCATGTTAGGGTCTGTCGCTTGTGTTCGCCTTGCAATCATGTCATATCATACAGGTTTTGCAACATGCCATGTGAACGAAACCGCCGCATGAGTTGCAGGACGATGTAATGTAAATCATGACATTCATGAGATGAATATCATGATTTTTATGTTATGACAAGTGAAATATGTTCTTCATACAGTCACGTTATGCCATACCAAGTTCGGTATCGATACTGTTATTGAAACGGCCAGGAGCGCTAATAGTCGTAGGCGGATAGATAGATAGATAGATAGATAGATACGCTCAAAGTCGCCTAAGTTCACTTAGAAATGCTTCGAATTAAAAAAATGAAATGCTGTTCAATGCATGCGCGTCTTAGGGCTTAGCATGGTAGTGCTTCAGCAAGTCCTCGGCGCTCCGAGCGTTGTCTCCTTCCTAAAGTGCCAACCACTGGCACACGTTTGCTCGCACCTACGCGTCAAAAGCGTCAAATGAACCTCTCGGCGTCGGAGGGGCATACGCGAGGAGGCGCGAGGGATCAAGCTTGGCTTGATATTGGCTGTGTTTTGATTCTTAGCACGTAGACAGTCTACGCAGACTGCATAGAAGACAGCACAGAGCCCATGCTGTCCGACAATGGTGCAATTATATACAAATTCCAAATCCGGAAGGAGGTGTTCCATCGGTGACGTCAAAAAGTGGGTGGTCTGCAGCGGTCGTGAGGACGAGGGAAAGCAAGCAGCCAATGAGGGAAATTGAGGCCTGCGTAATCATTTTGACGTCGGCTTGGGGTCGTAGAACAAAATGGTATTGACGCAAGGTAGGCTGGCAACTAGAGTAGCCAGCCGCTGAAGAGGACAACAAAGTAGTTCTGGGTGCGCGTGCTCTGGTGTTCGCGTTTCGGGCCCTTGGGTTACGAATGTAAATGCCCTATTTTGTACCTGCGTACCTGTGTCCTTGTGAGATTTTCTGGTGGAAGTGCGGGGTACGTTAGATGATACGGTCCCCTGAGAGCGCCCCTGATGCGAGTCCATCGAGTAGCTCAGCCGAGCTTACCCCTGTGCACCTAAGTTCCAGCCGTCGTCTCCAGGGACTCAAGCCACAGCACGGTTTGCTGCCTGAACGTTCGTCTGGCAGCGGGGGCAGCGGAGTGCTCGGAAGAGCAGAATCTGAAGAGCTTGTAATGCAGGGCGTGCGGTCAAGATTTCACTGCAGACGACGGAATTGATCCTATCAAGCCGCCTGCTGAACAAGGAAGCCTACCGACAAGGAGTGCCTACCGACACGTGCAAAACGGCTACCATCAACGCGCCCCCCCCCCCCCCCCACAGAGTACTTAAAAGGACCAGGGATCATGGGCGTGCTGTCAAGATTTCACTGCAGATGGCGGAATTGATCCTATCAAGCCGCCTGCTGAACAAGGAAGCCTACCGACAAGGAGCGCCTACCGACACGTGCAAAACGGCTACCATCAGCGCGCCCCGCCCCCCACCACAGAGTACTTAAAAGGACCAGGAATCACAGGCGTGCTGTCAAGATTTCACTGCAGACGGCGGAATCGATCCTATCAAGCCGCCTGCTGAACACGAAAGCCTACCGACAAGGAGCGCCTACCGACACGTGCAAATCGACTACCATCAGCGCGCCCCATCCCCCGCCACAGAGTACTTAAAAGGACCAGGAATCACGGGCGTGCTGTCAAGATTTCACTGCAGATGGCGGAATTGATCCTATCAAGCCGCCTGCTGAACAAGGAAGCCTACCGACAAGGAGCGCCTACCGACACGTGCAAAACGGCTACCATCAGCGCGCCCCGCCCCCCCACCCCCCGTAGAGTACTTAAAAGGACCACGAATCACGGGCGTGCTATCAAGATTTCACTGCAGATGGCGGAATCGATCCTATCTAGCCGCCTGCTTAACAAGGAAGCCTACCGACAAGGAGCGCCTACCGACACGTGCAAAACGGCTACCAACAGCGTGCCCCGTCCCGCACCACAGAGTACTTAGAAGGACCACGAATCACGGGCGTGCTATCAAGATTTCACTGCAGATGGCGGAATCGATCCTATCAAGCCGCCTGCTGAACAAGGAAGCCTACCGACAAGGAGCGCCTACCGACACGTGCAAAACGGCTACCATCAGCGCGCCCCGCCCCCACCACAGAGTACCTAAAACGACCAGGAATCACGGGCGTGCTATCAAGATTTCACTGCAGATGGCGGAATCGATCATATCTAGCCGCCTGCTGAACAAGGAAGCCTACCGACAAGGAGCGCCTACCGACACGTGCAAAACGGCTACCAACAGCGTGCCCCGTCCCGCACCACAGAGTACTTAGAAGGACCACGAATCACGGGCGTGCTATCAAGATTTCACTGCAGATGGCGGAATCGATCCTATCAAGCCGCCTGCTGAACAAGGAAGCCTACCGACAAGGAGCGCCTACCGACACGTGCAAAACGGCTACCATCAGCGCGCCCCGCCCCCACCACAGAGTACCTAAAACGACCAGGAATCACGGGCGTGCTATCAAGATTTCACTGCAGATGGCGGAATCGATCATATCTAGCCGCCTGCTTAACAAGGAAGCCTACCGACAAGGAGCGCCTACCGACACGTGCA
Organism: Rhipicephalus annulatus; assembly: GCA_013436015.1. Classification (NCBI taxonomy): domain Eukaryota; kingdom Metazoa; phylum Arthropoda; class Arachnida; order Ixodida; family Ixodidae; genus Rhipicephalus; species Rhipicephalus annulatus. Next base: position 638,203 of record WOVY01001717.1, on the reverse strand, counting down.
AAACGGCTACCAACAGCGTGCCCCGTCCCGCACCACAGAGTACTTAGAAGGACCACGAATCACGGGCGTGCTATCAAGATTTCACTGCAGATGGCGGAATCGATCCTATCAAGCCGCCTGCTGAACAAGGAAGCCTACCGACAAGGAGCGCCTACCAACACGTGCAAAACGGCTACCAACAGCGTGCCCCGCCCCCCACCACAGAGTACTTAAAATGACCAGGAATCACGGGCGTGCTGTCAAGATTTCACTGCAGACGGCGGAATTGATCCTATCAAGCCGCCTGCTGAACAAGGAAGCCTACCGACAAGGAGCGCCTACCGACACGTGCAAAACGGCTACCATCAGCGCCCCCCCCCCCCCCACAGAATACTTAAAAGGACCAGGAACCACGGGCGTGCTGTCAAGATTTCACTGCAGACGACGGAATTGATCCTATCAAGCCGCCTGCTGAACAAGGAAGCCTACCGACAAGGAGCGCCTACCGACACGTGCAAAACGGCTACCATCAGCGCGCCCAGCCCCCCACCACAGAGTACTTAAAAGGACCAGGAATCACGGGCGTGCTCTCAAGATTTCACTGCAGACGGCGGAATTGATCCTATCAAGCCGCCTGCTGAACAACGAAGCCTACCGACAAGGAGTGCCTACCAACACGTGCAAAACGGCTACCATCAGCGCGCCCCGCACCCTACCACAGAGTACTTAAAATGACCAGGAATCACGGGCGTGCTGTCAGGATTTCACAGCAGACGGCGGAATTGATCCTATCAAGCCGCCTGCTGAACAAGGAAGCCTACCGACAAGGAGCGCCTACCGACACGTGCAAAACGGCTACCATCAGCCCCCCCCCCCCACAGAATACTTAAAAGGACCAGGAATCACGGGCGTGCTGTCAAGATTTCACTGCAGACGACGGAATTGATCCTATCAAGCCGCCTGCTGAACAAGGAAGCCTACCGACAAGGAGCGCCTACCGACACGTGCAAAACGGCTACCATCAGCGCGCCCCGCCCCCCACCACAGAGTACTTAAAAGGACCAAGAATCACGGGCGTTCTGTCAAGATTTCACTGAAGACGGCGGAATTTATCCTATCAAGCCGCCTGCTGAACAAGGAAGCCTTCCGACAAGGAGCGCCTACCTACACGTGCAAAACGGCTACCATCAGCGCGCCCCGCCCCCCACCACAGAGTACTTAAAAGGACCAAGAATCACGGGCGTTCTGTCAAGATTTCACTGAAGACGGCGGAATTTATCCTATCAAGCCGCCTGCTGAACAAGGAAGCCTTCCGACAAGGAGCGCCTACCTACACGTGCAAAACGGCTACCATCAGCGCGCCCCGCCCCCCACCACAGAGTACTTAAAAGGACCAAGAATCACGGGCGTTCTGTCAAGATTTCACTGAAGACGGCGGAATTTATCCTATCAAGCCGCCTGCTGAACAAGGAAGCCTTCCGACAAGGAGCGCCTACCTACACGTGCAAAACGGCTACCATCAGCGCGCCCCGCCCCTCACCACAGAGTACTTAAAAGGACCAGGAATCACATTGACTGCATCATTTCGTCTGGCAGCGGGGGCCGTGGAGTGCTCGGAAGAGCACAATCTGAACAGCTTGTATATGCAGGTTGGTTATAACCTCCTATTTTTTTTTGAACTTAGCTGTTCTTTAGTGCTGCCTCTGCTGCCCCTGCTGCTGCTGCCGTTATTATTGTTCCTGCTTGTTACGCTGGGTGTTGTAGCGATGGCTGCTGGGGAAGGAGATACTTGCTTATCATGTTATCAAGATTTTCACGACAATGAATCAGTGATGAAGTGTGCTGACTGCCTTCAAAACTACCATTTTGGGAAAGGTGCCAGGATAACTGAACGCGTGTACAAGAGTAAAAATGAAGATGTGAGGAGGAAACTGAAATGTCCCGCATGTCGTATATCTGCGTCTCGCGGCTAATATAGCACAAATAAACAGTCTGCTGCGCAGCTGACAGTTCTCAGCAAGCAACTGAGTGAAATAACTAAGAACCTGGCTATACTTACAACAAAAGTAGATGACCTACCTGTTCTAAAACAAACAGTAGCAAACATTGAAAAGTCAGCGCAATACATTTCACAAAAGCATGATAAGTTGCTTGAAGTATCTACAAGACATGAGAAGGACATTCAGAGCCTTCGAAAAAGAGTCGATGCTGTCGAAAAGAGCCAAGAAAACAAGGAATAACTAAACTAAAGCAAGAATTGTACGATTTGCCGCAGTATAGCCGACGCCACAACTTAGAGGTCCATGGCTTGCTCTACAGCGAAAACGAGAACCTTCATAAAAAACTGGACAAACTTGCTCAAAGGCTTGGATTACCACCCTTAAGCGACAATAACTCAGAAACATTCCATCGTCTTCCGCTCGGCAAAAAGAAAGACAAAGTGCCAGTTACACTAATACGCTTTCATGCGTTGGCTACCAAAGATGCCTGGCTTGCGAAACGTGGTAGTCTGAAAGACATAGGGGAAAATATTCGGTTTTTTCCCAATCTGACGGCCCTGAACAAAAAATTGCTGTGGCTTGCTAAAGAAAAAGCAAAGGTAGCATACTATCGCTTCGTGTGGTCTTCAAAGGGCAGGATCTTTGCAAGAAAAGAACCTAACGCCCGTGCGATAAGGATCGCCTCAGAAGACGATGTGGCTAAGATCTCGTGAACTGCTGCCAAGAGCAGCAAGAAGTGGCTGTAATCTTCAGTAGCCATGATGTCGTACTTTGATGCAGACCTCTTTAATAACTTATTAAGCAACGATAATCACCCTCCTAATGGAACACTTTCCCTATACCATTTAAACGCGCAAAGCCTTAAAAACAAAGCAGAGGAATGTGAGGCAAATTTCCAAATATTACAATACTGCTTTGACATCATTGGCTTCACAGAGACGTGGTTTAGATACAATATGGATGTCAGGCATTTTCCTGGTTACAACAACATTTTTATGTGCCGTGAAAATAAACGGGGAGGTGGTGTGGCCCTGTATGTAAAAGCAAACATGCTTTATGACATTGTTCATGAGTTTACTGTTATCAATGATGCCTATGAAGCAATTTGTATTGTTAGTAACAAGGTCGCTGTTCTTTTATTATATCATCCTCCTTATAGTAAAGTAGAAGCATTTTTAGAATTTGTTGAGTGTTTTTGGAATTTGCTGCTCTCAACAAATGCAATGTGATAATATTTGGTGATTTAAATATAGATTTACTTGCAAACAGCAATGTTAAAACAAATATGATTGAGGTAATGTCGTCTTGTGGGTGTGAAAGTGTCGTTAATCAACTCACAAGGGTCACTAAACAATCTGCCACATTGCTTGATGTCTGTTTTACAAGTTTTCATCCGGAAAACATAGCGTCTGGTATGTTTTCGACGGGAGTGAGTGACCACTTGCCATTTTTTGCTGTGTTCGCCCTAAAAAAACAAGTATCAAAATCTAATTACACGCGTCGGATAATAAACCCCACTAGCATGACGAACTTCTGTTCTTTAATGAGTGAAACTAGCTGGGATGAATTGTACCGCGAATCGGATACATCAAAATCCTATGATATTTTTATTCGAAAAATCAGTGAGAACTATAATTACGCTTTTCCACGTGTTATGGTTAAGAAGCACAGAAAAGCTAGGAAAGAGTGGATCACACCGTCATTATTTAAACGCATTAAAGAAAAAGACTTCATGTACGCTCGTTTCTTGAAAACAAAGAGTCAGGCAGATTTAGTCGCGTTTAAAAAGTATAGGAATAAATTATTCTTTGACCTAAAGAAGGAAAAAAATGCATATTATCAAAATAAGATTTCGCCGCTAATTAATAACTCTAAACGCCTTTGGGGTTCTGTTAACAAAATTATAGGAATTGAGCGACCACGCATACCTACTGAACTACACATAAATGGAACAGCCATCTCTGGCACGACGCTTGCAAATCAGTTCAGTATGCATTTTTTGACATCAGGTGCTTTTCTTGGCCCCAAGGTAGTATCATCTTCGAAATATGCTATTTCCTACATTCCTACAGCCTACAAAGATTCTATGTTTTTAACACCTACCTCAGATGTAGAGATAGCATCTGCGGTGTTCGCACTGAAAGACACGTGCTCGCCCGGTTACGATGAAATCAGCGTTTCGCCGGTTAAAGCTGCTATCTGTCACATTTATGCCCGACTAACTTATATCTGCAACAGAATGTTGGAGACTGGCATTTTCCCTGAGAAAATGAGATTGCGCGTGTTACTGTCATTCATAAAGGTAGCAGTAAAAATGACCTGAATAATTATCGACCAATATCGGTACTGCCTTTTTTTTCGATAATCGCAGAGCGTATTATTTATAAACGATTGTATGATTTCATTCAAGTTAAAAATATTATCTCGAAACACCAGTACGGCTTTCAATGTGAAAATTCAGTAGAATCTGCTCTACTGCAGGTAAAAGAAAAGATACTTAGCGATTTCGAACAGCGATATTTTACAGTTGGAATTTTTCTTGACTTTCGAAAAGCGTTTGATTCGATCAAACACCAAATCTCGTTTCATAAACTAATGACATATGGTATCCGTGGACTGGCCCTTACATTAATAGTCACCTCGAAGGCAGAATGTAATATACACAGCTTCAGAAATTAAAGTCAGACTTAGGTAAGATAAAGTTTGGGGTCCCACAGGGATCTATTTTAGGGCCTTTGCTCTTTCTTTTATATATTAATGATATTGCTAACATTTCTTTTACTCCCACCATTGCTATGTACGCCGATGACACTAACATTTTCTTTTCTGGTCCAGATCTAAATTTATTAGAGCACTGTGCTAATATCTGGCTAAACGAACTTCATACCTGGCTTAATGTGAACAAAATAAACTTAAACGTAAAGAAAACACAGTACGTATTATTTGGCCCAAAAAATAAACCACTTCTTCATAACGTAGAATTGAGTATCAATAACAATATAATAACGCCCGTCAACTCTTGCCGCTTCTTGGGAGTCGTTTTTAGGTTTAACCTCAGCTGGTCTGAGCACATAAATTATGTTCGTACTAAGCTATCTAGATCTCTTGCTATGTTATACAGGCTAATATATTTATTGTCACTGCGTGTTAGAAAACAATTGTACTTCGCTTTTATTCATTTCCACTTCACATATTGTCACCTAGTCTGGGGTACGTGCAACAAGACGGATGCTAAACGTGTTTCCTCTATACAAAAAAGGAGCCTAAAAATGATTTATTCCCATCCTCCCCCATCAACTGACTCTCTGTATAAATGTCTGAACGTACCACCATTCTCAGAGTTATATCAGATTTCTTTGGCAGCAATGATTTTCCGTGAATTCAAACGTGATTGCACCATGTTCTCAAGCAAATATCTAAATAGACAAGTGGCATATGACCTTCGCACTATTTCATTGACGGGATCAAGACCAAGAACTAATTATGGTACTAAAACTGTAGATTATCAGATGATTTTATTGCTGAATGCATACCTATCCCTAATCGAATTGGCCAATCAGAACTCAAGTATGTCTCGTTTTAAAAAAACAAGTAAAGCTACTTTTCCTGCCTCCTTGAAATCACAATTATTTTGCTTTCAACACAAAAATGTGTAATTTTGTATATTTATGTAACTCTAAAAAACTGTTAAACCTGAACAATGTAAACTTTGTATAATTTTTGTCCGAATGTGTTTTTTACTGTTCGTTTTTTGTTTATATAAGTTGTGCAATGAGCATTGTACTTATTTTTTCTGATTTTGCTCCTGGCTGTCCTACGTGTAATTCCGGGGTGAAGGCCTCGTCAGGAAACATAGGAGTCTTCTTTTGCCTTGCCTCGTGGACATATTTCATGTCATGTAACTATGTCCGAATTAAACTGAAATAAACAAACAAACAAACGTCAGAGGACTATGAATCAAACACCGCCTAGCGTCACCGCGCCAGCACCAGTACACCTGGTTATCAACCAGCCCAAGACGCCGAAGACATTTTACGGGGCTGCTTTTGAAGATGCCGATGACTGGCTCGAGCATTTCGACCGGGTCGCCGTCATCAACGATTGAACTCCACAGCGTAAGCTATGCTATGTGTACTGCATCTTGGAGGACTCCGCGAAAACATGGTTTGAGAACCATGAAGCAGCGCTTACGACATGGGATGAGTTTCACCGGCAGTTCGTCAAGGCATTTGCCCGAGAGGACAGGAAAGAGACAGCGGAGCGTGCTATAGAGGCAAGGGTTCAAGGCCCTAACGAAAGGGTGACGACTTACGTAGAGGACATGGATCAGCTTTTCAGGCGTGCGGAGCCCTCTATGTCCGAATCCAAGAAAGTTCGCCACCTAATGCATGGTGTTAAAAAAGAGATTTTTGCCGGCCTGATTCGAAACCCGCCTGCGACACTTGCGGAGTTTCATGAGGAAGCCACTGCCATGGAAAGGGCCCTTGAACAGCGTTCCAGGCAGTATAACCGTGGTGTACACTCCAGTGAGGTCACTTCTGTCACTCTAGGCAATGACATCAGCGCGTTGCGAGAGCTTATCAGAGCTCTCATTAAGGAAGAGCTACAAAAGATGGAAGTGACTGCTTCACCTGTAGAGCAGCTTTCCATTTCGGAGATGGTACGCGCCGAGTTACGTCAAGCCGTTCACGCTCCCCAATCATCCGAGGTGCCACAACAGAGGCACTGCGTCGAGATGAGTTACGCGGAAGCAGTGCGACGTCCTCCATCGTGCAGTTCAACCAGCGTCTTTTACCCCAATGAGCTACACGCTCAGCAAATGGAGGTAGGCTTACGTCCTCGCAGCTCACCGTTGATCACCGAAACAAGACCAAGAAAGAGTGACATCTGGCGTACACCCGACCACAGGCCCCTTTGTTTCCACTGCTGGGAAGCCGGGCACGTCTACCGAACATGTCCATACCGTCGTGTGGGTCTCCATGGATTTTCGCCTAATGCCCCTCGTCCACGACCTGGCGAGCGACCACAGGAAATAGAGAGTTTCATCTCGAATCGTTGCAGTATCGAACATCGGTCGCAAGAGCCTCGCTCGCCGTCGCCTGCTCGCTACAGGTCACCGAGCCCAGCCTATTCACGTGGTGCTCCGAGACGCCGTTCACCCAGTCCTGCAAGTCGGGAAAACTGAGTTCAGCGACCAACGGAGGTGAGGCCGCTGACGCTGACTCTACGGAAGATCCTCCACTACGACGACAGCGACGGCAGCAAAAAGATGTACAGACGCAGTCAAACGTGGTACGAAGAGTGGTGAGATCAAACATTGCGGTTACTGTGGACGACGAAGTAATGGCGCTAATTGACACTGGAGCAGACACTTCCGTTATGAGCATGGGTCTTGCCTGCAGGCTGAAGAAGGTTTCTACCCAGTGGGCTGGGTGTCAGGTACGTACGGCAGGAGGCCATCTTCTCACTCCGGCGGGGCGGTGCACAGCGCGAGTCAGTTTTCACGGATTTACGTATCTCGGAGATTTTGTAATACTGCCGAGTTGCTCGAGGGACCTAATTCTCGGACTGGACTTTTTTCGTTACAATGGAGCCCTGATTGATTTGCAAGAGTCGCAGGTGACGTTTTCTATGGCACACGCTTTAGCGTGCAACCCTCACGGCAGTTACGTCAATGCTTTGAGAATTGTTGACGATGACGTCACGTTACCGCCGAAGAGTAGCGTGTTCACCTTGGTAGCCTGCGACGTTTTCGACGAATTCAACGACTATGAAGGTATTGCTGAGGCAAATATCCCGCTGCTGCTCAAACGAAACATATGCATAGCCCGATGCCTTGTCCGGTTAGAGAATAAACGCTCTCGAGTTCTGCTGACCAACTTCAGCAATGAGTTTCAGCACGTCCCTAGAGGGACTACTGTCGCTTTCCTCAGTGAAATCGCCGACTTTTCCGATATCGGCACATTGGATACGACTTCATCGCATGCAAAAGCTTGTGCTGACCTGGGAAGCCGCATTCACGTTAATCCAGACTTGCCAGATTCACGAAAAGAGCGGCTGCTAAACCTTGTGAGGGAATTCTCGAACTGCTTTTCCACAGCATCGAAAGTTCAGCGTATCACCGTTACAAAGCACCGCATTGTTACCGAGAAGTCGGCGCGGCCTCTTCGCCAACATTCATACCGTGTGTCCCCGAAAGAAAGAGAGGTGATTAAGCGTCAAGTTCAGGAAATGCTGGATGATGACGTCATTCAACCCTCGACAAGTCCATGGGCGTCACCTGTTGTCTTATTAAAGAAAACAAACAACTTATTTCGCTTCTGCGTCGACTATCGACGGCTTAACAAAGTCAGAAAACGCGACGTTTACCCCCTGCCACGGATTGATGACGCCTTAGACCGTCTACGCCACGCCCAGTTCTTTACATCATTAGATCTCAAGTCAGGGTACTGGCAAATTGAAGTTGACGAGGGCAACCGCGAGAAAACCACGTTCGTGACGCCTGACGGGCTCTACGAATTTAAAGTGCTGCCTTTCGGTCTCTGTTCCACTCCCGCCACGTTTCAACGCATGATGGACACTGTACTAGCTGGACTAAAGTGGCAGACGTGTCTTGTATACTTGAATGATGCCGTTGTGTTTTCAAGCACGTTTGACGAGCATCTTTCAAGGCTAAAAAGTGTCCTAACTGCAATAAGGAGGGCAAACCTTACTATCAAGCCCGAAAAGTGCTACTTCGGCTATCAGGAACTCAAGTTTTTCGGCCCCTTGGTGAGCCCGGGGAATGTTGGACCAGATCTGGAGAAGTTGGCTGCCGTTGCCGATTTCCCTCGTCCTGGACACAAAAAGGCTGTTAACGATTCCTCGGACGCTGTGCGTACTACCGCCGTTTTGTCGAAGGATTTTCGAAAATTGCGGAACCTGTTACAAGACTGACACGGCCAGATGTACCTTTCGTATGGACGGAAAGGTGCATCTGGCCGTATCAGATGCGCAATCGACTGCACACAGCTCCAGTGCTGGCACATTTCGACGACACTGCCGACACTGAGATCCACACAGACGCCAGCAACGTAGGAATCGGAGACATTCTAGTTCAATGGCAGAACGGCGCAGAGTGTGTGATCGCTTACGGGAGCTCAGTCTCACAAAAGCAGAGGCTAATTACTCTATCATCGAAAAAGAGTGCCTAGCAGTCGTTTGGGCCATTAGTAAGTTTCGACCCTACCTATACGGCCGGCCATTTCGAGCGGTCAGTGACCACCATTCGCTCTGTTAGCTTGCCAATCTGCGGGATCCATCAGACCGCCTCGCCTGCTGGAGCCTCCGCCTTCAAGAGTACGACATAACGGTGGTATACCGATCAGGACATAAGCATACAGATGCTGACTGCCTGTCTCGTGCTCCTATTTCCCCGACGTCATCAGACACTGAACAAGATTTACCGTTTCTTGGCATCGTCGATGTGGTGTGGATGGCTGAGCTTCAACGTGACGACACTGAGCTGCCTCCTGTCATCCAGCATCTTCAAGGAGAAGACGTTATCGTCCCACGCCGGCTCTCGCGTGGTTTAACAATGTATTGCCTGCGGAACAATGTTCTCTACAAGAGAAATCTTGCGAGCAGCCAGGATACTTTCCTCCTCGCCGTTCCAACGGCACTGCGTGAGGAAGTTTTGCAGGCGTGCCACGACGATTCTTCGGCCAGTCACTTAGGCTTTGCTAGGACATTAGTGCGCATCCGACAGAAGTACTACTGACCACAGCTGTATTCATCCGTACAATGCTCTATCCGCACATGCCGTGACTGTCAGAGGCGTAAAGTTCCACCCGCAAAGCCCGCCGGTATCCTCCAACCTTTAGATCCACCTCGAGCACCATTTCGGCAAGTTGGAATGGATCTTCTTGGTTCCTTTCCTACGTCATCCTCAGAAAATAAGTGGATATTGGTCGTAACCGACTATCTGATTCGCTATGCAGAAACCAAAGCTGTGCCTAAGGGAACTGCAGTTGAAGTCGCCAGATACTTTGTCCACGACATTGTTTTGCGTCATGGTGCACCTACTGTTCTCATAACCGATCGCGGAGTAGCATTTACGGCAGAGTTATTGCAACAAGTCACCAAGCTGACGCACACCAACCACCGGAAAACCACAGCCTATCATCCCCAAACGAACCGCTTGACGGAGAGGTTAAACAAAACACTGGCCGACATGCTATCTATGTATATTGATGTAGAGCACAAAACGTGGGATGAAATTTCGCCGTACGTCACGTTTGCTTATAACACCGCTCTGCAAGAGACCACAGAACAAACACCATTCGAGCTTGTTTATGGCCGTCACGTCACAACACCGTTAGACGCTATGCTCCCCATAGACCCGGACAACAGCGGAAATGACAGCGTTGACGACTTCGTCGAGAAAGCCGAGGGAGCCCGCCAGCTTGCACGGAACCGCATTCGCACGCAGCAAGATATCGATGCTTGCCGTTACAACCAAAGCCGAAGGAACGTCCACTATCTACCAGGTGACTATGTATGGGTGTGGACACCAGTTCGACATTGTGGGCTTTCGGAGAAGCTATTGCGACGCTACTTTGGCCTTTACGAAGTTGTGCGCTGCCTCAGTGACGTGAATTACGAGGTAGTTCCCCAAAGCTCCGACACCAGTTTAAACCGAAGACGTCCACGTCCAGAAGTAGTCCATGTAGTACGGATGAAACCGTACCACGCCCGCGAGTTATGAACACTTCGAACTTTTCCCTTATTATCCACAACAGCGTGGGATTTTTTTTTCGTTGACGTGATCATTTTTTTTCATGGCAACCTCTAGCATCTCAGTCAATCGACCGGGACGGTCGCTCTTGAAAGGGGGGAATTGACGCAAGGTAGGCTGGCAACTATAGTAGCCAGCCTCTGAGGAGGTCAACGAAGTAGTTCTGGGTGCGCGTGCTATGGTGTTCGCGTTTCTGGCCCTTGGGTTACGAAAGTAAACGACCTATTTTGTACCTGCGTACCTGTGTCTTTGTGACAATGTGTGCGGTTTAACGTCCCAAAGCCACTATATGATATGAGAGACGCCGTAGTGGTGGGCTCCGGAAATTTTGACCACCTGGGATTCTTTAACGTGCACCCAAATCTGAGCACACGGGCCTACAGTAATTCCGCCTCCATCGGAAATGCAGTCGCCGCCGCCGGGATTCGATACCGCGACATGCGGGTCAGCAGCCGAGTACACCGTAGAACAAAATGAATAGTGTTCTAACTTGTTGAGATGTGTTCAACTAATGTTGCTCACTATTAAAATGTGTTTTCACTAGTTTTCAAACGTTAAATAAGAAATACAGCACAATCCAAACGTAATTTTCTCCGTTATTGTTTTGAAACGAAGCTAGATTTAGTGGAACGTTTAGTGGTGGCGCTGGGTACAACTTTGGTTCAAGCAGTTACTATATATATATATATATATATATATATATATATATATATATATATATATATATATATATATATATATATATATATATATATAGGTATGGGATATGGCACAATGGGAGCGTTGTCAACAAGGATAAATATAATTATTTCCCAACAGTTTCGGGAGGGGTCCTCCCTTCATCAGGCGATTGATTGATATGTGGGGTTTAACGTCCCAAAACCACTATATAATTATGATAGACGCCGTAGTGGAGGGCTCCGGAAATTTAGACCACCTGGGGTTCTTTAACGTGCACCCAAATCTGAGCACACGGGCCTACAACATTTCCGCCTCCATCGGAAATGCAGCCGCCGCAGCCGGGATTCGAACCCGCGCCCTGCGGGTCAGCAGCCGAGTGCCTTAGCCACTAGACCACCGCGGCGGGGCCTTCATCAGGGGATGAGTTATATATATATATATATATATATATATATATATATATATATATATATATATATATATATATATATATATATGTGTGTGTGTGTGTGTGTGTGTGTATCATTCGTTTTAGACCCACCATTACCTCTGTCTCAAATTGCATCTGATAGCCTGCATCGATCCCTGCTGAAACACACTCCTTTTTCGATTTTTGGCTTTTCTTTCTATATAACTTTTTTTCAGTCCAAAATTATTTTGTGTTTAAAAAACCATAAGCGTTTTACTTAAGATCCTGCCGCCCGGTTCTTAGCCTATCCCCCTGTGTGGGTGTGCGCCAGAGTAACAAGGATCATCATCATCATCATCATCATCATCATCATCATAAGTTACTCTTTTTATGTCTCCACTACTATTCCAATTCAAATGGCGCAACTTTTGAAGTCGTTGGGTCAGCCGAGCGCAATCATGACGGAGGGCAATGCAAGCGGTAGCCAACAGCAGCTGCTCTGAAGGCCCTCTGAATCGCCGTCGGCAAGACAGCTTCGTGGCAAGATAGCTTCATGGCAAGATTCTTCGCAAGACCGTTATAGTCTCGCCTTCAAGCTTGCCTGTGCTGAACCTTCTGGGGTGTTCTTGCCTGAGGATTGAGTGGTTTTAACTTTCTGTCTTAGAGTCCAATGTATAGTTTATCTGTTTCTGAGTCTAACCATATCTAGTGCTCATGATGACTACTTCTCCTGGCCAGGCGTAGTACACCTGGTCAGCGTTCCTGCCATCTAATGAATTGCCGCTAGACTCCCTTTTTTTCGCAGTGGTATCGACAGCATTGCCGTGGCACGGGTACCTACAAATGGAGGCTTCATCAGACTTACAAACCCTCAGGCGGTTCAAAAGGAACCTAAAACAACTTCAAACCATTTCCAGACCATTACAGATGTGTGCCCATTTGGGCGAGGAGGTATCGTGTGTATGTCGCCGGATCAGACCTGCGTGCAGGATCTTCTCAAATGCACCTCCTTTGCTGCTACCCCGATGAGTGCTTTTATTCCGCCTCGCCTTGCATGTACCAAAGGCCTTGTACGGGGAGTCGACTCCAAGCCGAGTCCATCTGAGACCCTAGACAGGCTCTCTGGAGCAGGCATAATTTCAATTTACCGGTGTAATCACCTAGTCGACAAATAAAGGGTACCAACCGAATCGGTCATCGCGACATTTGTGGGCACAAAATGCCCGTCAGAAATAAAATTATGGCCACTGATCTTCCGAGTAGAGCCCCTCGCTTCTCGTCCAATTCAGTGCAAGAACTGCTGGAGATTCGGCCACAGTGCGGGAGGATGTAAGTCTAACGTTCGTTGTAGCACCTGCGGCGAGAGCCATCCTTCAAGCAACTGTACTGCAACAGAGGAAAAGTGTTGTCTCTGTGGGAGGAGTCACTGCGCCGACAACTCTGACTGTTCCGCTCGTTCCCGGGAGGTTCAAATCCTAGAAGTATTGACCACCGCCGCTGTTCTCGAAGGGAAGCCATTGACATAGTTAGAGACAGGGCTTTTGGATACTCTGGTATTACAGCGCGCTGCACTTCCAGTATGGACTCAAACCTATCGCAGGCTATTGAAACTGCTGTGGAAAAGGCAGTGAGTAAGGCAATGGATAAACTCATATCTAACCTTTCCGACTGTTTGGTGCAAATTCTTTCAAGTCAGATTGAACAAACAGTACAGAATAGTACAGAACCTGCAGTATTGAACATTACCAGCGATGCCACACTGCTACGCAATGTAGTGTTGGACGAACTTTCTGAATCTGCAGGCAAGGCTAAGCAGTCAGGAACACAGGTGCACTTGGACCGCCATACGCCTCAGCCGAGCACAAGTGCTGCTACAGATATGGAACTCGATATACAAACTAATAAACGTACCAGAACCCTTATCTTCACCAATCTCAAGTCCAAATCTAAACGGAATGAATCAGCTATTTCGCGTGAAGACGCTAACAAGGGCGCAACACGCGCTTCTGCGGTGCGCCCAACACCATAGGTCTGTTGAGGGTACTACAGTGGAACGGCCGTTCTATTTTCTCAGTCTCAACCAACTTACATCACTTTTGCAATAATTTATTCTTTATATTATAATTCTCCAAGAAACTTGGCTCACACCAGATAAAAATTTCTATCTTGCAGGTTTTCGTTCTTTTCGGTTAGATCGCCCATCACGTGGTGGTGGTTTATTGATCCTTGTATCAAGTCAATTATGCCATAAGAAAAAATTTCTTTCAGAATGTTAGACTCGGATTGTGAAATATTAGCATTAGACTTGTGTCTCCCCGGATATCGCCCTTTTTCAATTGTAAATTGTTACTTCCCCTCCGGTGTGCAAAGTATGTGTTATCTTGACAGTGTTTTGGTAGCATGTAGAAAGGAAATTGTACTCACAGGAGACTTTAATTCACATCACTTGTCTTGGGGTATAAGGACAGATTCTTGTGGTAGGCGACTGTGGGAATGGACTATTAGTCACAACCTTTCCTGTCTGAATAAAGGTCATGTAACATTTGTCCGAGGTCAAACTAGCTCAGTATTGGATTTAACGTTTTGCTCCACTGAAATCAAGGTTTTGTCATGGGCTATTCTGGATTCGGCAACTAACAGCGACCATCTTCCTGTAGTTTTTTGACATTACTTGTCCAACAATAACTTTAGATCAGCCAAAACGCACATACATAAACCATAGCAAATTTCAAGCCTGCCTCTGTTCTGCCATTTCCAAGCTTGGAAATGCCAGTACTAAGGAGATTGCATCTACGATTGGTTCAATGCTGGAGGGATCTAGAAAAAATTCCGAATTTTCTATTCCATGGAATAAATGATCCTCCTCTCGTTGGTGGAACGATGAGTGTACGCGCGATTATAGAAGACGAAAAGCCGCTTGGAAAAAAACTTCTTCATAATCAGAGCCCAACAAACTGGAAGGACTATCAATTCCTTGCTGGCGTATTTAAGCATACAGTGAACCGCGCGAAAGAAGAATACGACAGTAGACATTTTGATTATCTTTCTAAATAAAAAAAAATAAGCGTGCTTTGTTCGCTTATCATCGGGCAAGAAAAGTACTGCCAGCACCTTTAACGTTGCAGTCATGTGTCTTGACGCCGGAAGAAATGAACACCTCTCTAGAAGGCACAGCGCAAGGTTTAGAACGCTGCTTCACTGCTAATTTTTTGGCTATTCAGTCCATTCAGGTAAACGTGCATGAATTTCCAGAAGTTTCTTTAGCTGAATTGAGTCAGACAGTATTATGCTTACCGAGGACGGCTGCCGGACCAGATGGGATTACGAATTCTATGTTGAAATGTTTTCTCCAGGAATCGCCTAATCTTTTACTAGAACTAGTGAATTGTTCGTTAGAGAACGCATGAATACCTCCAGAATGGAAACTTGTCAAAATTGTATTGTCGCTAAAAAATAAAAATGATGCATACACGTTGACTAACATAAGGCCGATCGCACTGACATCAAACTTAGTGAAATTGCTTGAGAGAATCATCACTGTACGAATTAATGAACTTATTACCATGAGGTCAATTCTAAGTCCCTGTCGAATTGGGTTCAGGGCTGGTTGTTCAATTTGAGATGCCCACGTTGATTTAGAAAGTCGGCTTCAATTAGCTCGGCTACATAAAAAATATGCAGCTTTAGTTACCTTAGACATCGCTAAAGCATATGATACCGTGGAGCACTGTATTTTAATAGATCGATTAGAATACCTTGATTTTCCATCATACATAGTTGCGTGAGTTCAGAATTTTTTTTGCAGACAGGAAATTTTATTGTTTTAAAGATGGGTTTTTATCATCTACTCATACCCAAACGAGGGGAGTACCGCAAGGCTCGGTGCTTTCCCCGGTGCTATTTACTTTACTAATTAGCACCATTCCACGTAAACAGGATATAACAACTTATGTTTATGCAGATGATATCGCATTTTTTGCGATGGCAGATAACATTCAGACCTTATATGAATGGCTGCAGACTTACCTTAATATATTGGAGAGCTGGCTCGATGGCAACTGCTTTTTCCTTATTCCGAGTAAATGTGCCCTCCTTGTTTTCCCGCTGCAATACCCTGTGAACATCTTTCTGTCTTACCATCATGAGGATATACCACAGGTGGAATCTGTTAAATACCTGGGAGTACTTTATCACACATCGCTTAACTGGCGACCTCATATCGAACATATCGCCGGAAAAGGTGTGCGGGCCATTGGCATATTACGTAGGCTAAGCAACTACCACATAGGTATGAGAAGAGACACATTGGTAATGATATATCGCATGTACGTTCGTCCCATTTTGGAATTTGGTTGTGTACTTTTTCTGGAGTTCCAGCTTACAAGTTGCGGCGTCTAATTCTTTTGGAAAGAAAAGCTTTGCGCTTATGCCTTGGCCTTCCCAAAACAGTTGCCAACAATGTGTTGTATCTCGAATCGAGGGTCCCTCCGCTTTCTTGTAGAATTCGCCTTCTTACTGTTCAGACATTCTTTAGAATTTATGATTCACCATTACGACATTCAGAAACAGTCTTTATTTCGACCCCGGAATTATTTTTTGCTGCTAGATGGCCGCGATTTCACACCCCACAAATTATATTTGTGCAAACTTTACTGGATCCTCTAAACGTACGTATATGCCGAGTCGTGATAATTCAGCCCCGGTGGAAATTCAATTCGACGACATTTTTTCCTAATAATGCCAAATTACTTGCCCATAATATGTTCGAGGGTTTACTACAAGATCACCTGCGCCGTATTACAATGAACATTATTATTGCTACAGACGCATCGCGATATGACGAAAAGTCAGGGGTTGGTATTTTCAGCCCGATTTTAAATTGGATTTATTTCCTTCGACAACCCGATTTCATACCCGTTTTTGTGGCTGAGTTTCTGGCAGTAGTGCTCGCCTTACGCAAGATAGATACAGCAATTACATCAGATGTCATAATAACAGATTCCCTATCTCTCTGTGCGGCACTTTCTGTTGGTGCTGATAATCACGTAACAAAGCCGTTCCGTGCTCTAGTACCTGCGCATTTGAGAAAAGTACGACTACAGGTTTTCCCGCTCACTTTAATCCAAGTGCCAGCCTAAATAATCTGCACGCCATTGAAATAATCTGAGTGCCGAGCTATTTAATCCATGTGCCAAACATTTAATCCAAGCGCCAACATATTTAATCCAAGCGCCAACTCACTCAGGCTGCGTGCCATTGGGTTTAATCCAAGTGCCACCGTGTTTAATCCAATCGCCAATGACTTTAATTCAGGTGCCAGTCAGTTTAATCCATGCGCTAGAAACACACAGTTAGCCACTATATATAGTATAAATGTCAGAATAACGTAAACATGGCGTCACAGCAAGAACTTTTCCCTCGGCTATACTTGGTAGCGCTTATAAAATGGAGTGCGCAGTGCGACTTCCCCTTAACATTTTGGTGTCATAGCTTCAAAATAAAAAAAAACAGTCAGTAGTAACTGCATGTATGGGTACTTAAATGTATTTGCTCATAGAGTCCATGTTAGTCTTTATTGCATTGCTACTGCTTCATTCCGGTTAACCATCTACACCATCGCATATGCATAGATTCGTGTCGTCTGCTGAGCAGACGGCATTTGGCTACTTATGCGCTGAGGCTACCGCAGTCGTCTGCTCAGCCCAGGGAGAACAGTGACCGACAGATGATATCCATTCGTTCTTGAAATCAGAAATAACCACTTAAAAATACTGAATTTGCATTTATTCGGGTTCATGTGGAAAGAAGTTGTTATAAAAGCATCAAAGTAGATACTCTGGTTTTCATGTAACAGACGACGCTTAGTGTAGCTGAAGCGTGTTTACTTGAAACGTGTGTTTTCACACGGGAACATTTGCAGACGAAGAGAGAGCTTTGCTTGAAGTCATGGCTGGACGCAAACGAGGACCACACTTTAAGAACCCCGACGAACCTCGTCGAAAAAACAGCAGAGTATCGGTGGTCGACAGGGCTAGGATTGTGGATGTTTACAGGCGTGGCGGTGACTTAAAGCAACTGGCCGACGCTCTAGCCATCAACATTAAAACAGCAAGATCGATTGCCGCTACCGACAGAGAAACATCAAAGCATGGTGGGGGTTCAAAAAGGAAGTTTGGAGATGACGTCGTGAGTACTTTGAGACGAATTGTCGATGAAAACTGTACATTTACATTGAAGCCCTGGAGGCCCTGGAGATAGAAATGCCAGGAATACAATCAGTGCAAGCACAGTCGACCGCTTGCTGGATGCCCACTGCTACTCGATGAAGCTAGCGACGCAGAGGCCCACAGATCGCAACCGTGACGATATTAAGCACAGCCGCATGCTGTACGCCCAATGGCTGCAGTCTGATGGACCGCGTGTTTGCCGCTTCTATTTGGATGAGACTAACTTCAATATCTGGTGTTCCAGGAACTTCGGCAGGGCAGCTAAGGACAACTAGCTGTGCACATGACCAGAATGACAAAGGGAGTGAACTTGAACATTATAGCATGCATGTCCGCAAATAAAGTTATTCGCTGGACTGTGGTGGACAAAGTTCATTGGGTTGTTTTTAATGACTTCCTCAGTGATGTTTCGGCCCGCGTAGAACGTGATGAGCCAAATACCGAAGCTGTATTCCTTTTTGATAAAGCACCTGCTCACGCTCGAGCAGAACAGGCGGCTTTGGCTAACTCCATGCACTCTAATAAGCGCCTGCCAGCGTACAGTCCTTTCTTTAACCCTATAAAACAAGCCTTCTCGAAATTCAAGTCACTCGTGAAGGCCTACCTGAGCGAACGTCGTAATTTAGTTTTAGTGATACCGCAAGGCATGACGAAGAAGGAGCACAGGCGTTCTTTGCTGCTGGATGCGGCTCGCCACTCCATGCAACAAATACAGCGCGTGGACTGCGCGGCCTTTGATCGGCACAAGTTATCTTTCGTGCCTGCCGCTTCGCGTGAAGATGACTTGTGAACATCCGTGTCTCCGAGCCCTGTGAGACAGTTCTGTTTTAATAAATACACTAACCTGTGCCTATGTTGCATTTCTAGAATAATTAGTAGTAATCACTCTTGTTTTCCTGTACATGTATATGTATGTGTGTACACATACATACATATACATGTATGTATGTATGTGTACACACATACACACATACATACATGTATGTATGGCTACACAAACACACACACACGCATATATATATATATATATATATATATATATATATATATATATATATATATATATATATATATATATATATATATATATATATGCGCGCGCGTGTGTGTGTGTGTGTAGAGAGAGATAGAGAGGGGGGACAGAACAAATAATTTAGTGGTTGCACGGAATCCGCAAGCTTCCAATGTGCGATGAGAGGCACAATGCCACGCAAAAAAACACGTACTCAAAAAAAAGAAAGCTAGGCCCAAGGTCAGTTGCGTGTTATTATCATTTTGTTTCCTTTGTGTTAGTTTCATCGCATTCGTCAAGTACGTCACAAAACTAACAAGCTAAACGAACAATCAGTACTGTTCGTATCATTGGAGACATTTCGCTTTGTTTAAATAAAAAATAAAAGCATACAATAATGTAAAATAAAACTTTTATTGCCACATCAGGATGATCAGTTTACGTTTTATGTTAACTACAGAAAAAACATATTGAAATTATATCTATTTCACAGTGCGTGCCGCGCGACGGCTTCCTAATTTCTTGATTATGTAGCTGTCTTTGACCCATCACTGCCCGTGACCATGCTTTTAATCTCTTAGTATGCGTTCCGGCACTCCAATAAACATAGTGTGTCGTTCGCATTACATGACCTGTCCTGGTCATGTAATGTTGTAGTGTGTACCAAAGCCAATTATGAGCTTCAGTCACAGTTACCGAATTTCATTGCAATGTAAAATATTCAGTAATATGTTCCTGCGTTTTTTGTTTTCAATGAATTTATTTCACCTGGGCCAAGCACTCATTATACAAACTTGCGCATAGCAAATTATAAGCACTCCAAACATGGCTTAAGCGAACCACGACAGTAATTTTTTTCAAGAATACTATCGGCGAATACAAATAATAATGATTGATTCTACCTTCCGACTATTGTCTTTTATACTGTAGGAACTGCATTTAAATTGCACTGCCGTTTTTACGCCCCGTATTCTGGTTTTTGTGCGTGGATTAAACTGACTGGCACCTGAATTAAAGTCATTGGCAATCGGATTATATACGGTGGCACTTGGATTAAACTCAATGGCACGCAGCCTGAGTGAGTTGGCGCTTGGATTAAATATGTTGGCGCTTGGATTAAATGTTTGACACATGGATTAAATAGCTCGGCGTTCAGATTATTTCAATGGCATGCAGATTATTTAGGCTGGCACTTGGATTAAAGTGAGCGGGAAAACCTGTAGTTTGGGTGCCTGAACATAAAGGTTTGTTTCTAAATGAAATAGCCAAGTGCTTAGCTAAGTCGTCAATCAGCGAACCAATTCTACCGCTCTGTCCATCATCCGCTCATGTGACTGCTGCTCGATTCCGCAGACGTACACTTATGCAAGTCTTTGAAGGTTCAGCACTAACAAACTTTACAGAATATCGCCATTTATGATATCCTTGGTGAAGAGACTTTTGCCGCACTCGAAATTAAGAAGTTGCTATCACAAGGCTTCGTTGCCGGGTACCAAATCTAAATTTTTATAAACACAGGGCTGCTCAGGCACCTCCGCCACTGTGCGCATTCTATGATGAACTGGAAACAATAGACCATTTCTTTTTGACCTGCAGGTGGTTTAACACATTACGAAAAACCCTATTAGAAATACCTTTACGTGGTATTGGTATGGACTTATCTCTGCCTGTCATTTTGTCTTTTGGAGCTTTCATTTCTGGTTTCTCTAATGCGACCGTATGCGCGGCCATCCGGGACTATATTGATGAAACTAATAGGTTGACTAATTAACCAGTTTCATTATCCTAATATGTCCACATAATTATATACGTATAAAATCAGATTATTGCTCTATTTTAAGAATAAATTCGTTTATGTAAATATTTCTGTGCATTACAATAAGCACCATACTTCCCTAGCATATCGGTAATACCTCCATTATTCCAAATCTGAACAGTAAATTTTAAAACCACTCGATTCTTGGCCAATCCCCCACAGTGGGTATGCGCCACTTACAATAGGAGAACAACAACAACAACAGCTGTTCATCCGCGTTTCGGAAGCACAGCGTGCGCTAGTGCTCGCCTTTATAGAAGAGCATCCCCATCTCGCGGCGAAAGCCATTCAGCTGCAGCATGGCGTCACCGTCACCGACCGGCGGCGGCGGTGGCAGGAGCTCAGCGACGCGCTGTACAATGAAGGGCCTGCCCAAAAAAACTCGGAGGAGCTGCAGCCCTGGTGGCGCAGGCAAGTGCACGAGGCTCGCCCGACGCCGCCGCTATCAAGGAGGCACAAACGTGAGTGACCGTCGAATGGCACGGGCGATTTGTTATTTGACATTGGTGTACATTTTCAGGGGCACTGGAAGGATTCGGCTGCCGAGTTTACGCGGCCGCACACTACAGCTGACAGGCACGACACGCTTCAGTGGCGCCTCTGGCCTCTACTACCAAGAGGTAAGCACTTTGCTGCCACAGTATCACGGGTTCCTGAGCGTTGCCAAGAAAGAGTTTGCCCTTATCTGTAAGTGGCATCTTTAGCGGAACCTTGTTAAACAGAAATGTTGTGCAGGAGAAAAAATTCAGAAGCAGGTAGGTTAAACATGTAAACTCTTAGGTAGCAGCCCTTGCAGTAAAAGGGGTATTTATTATTCATAACAGACGCGCAATGCCTGTGGGCAAGTACATGCACTAAAATGGTAATACATGGTATCATTGACCACTGAATAGCTGCAGAACATGTCCACAGATGTTTAGTACGTGAGGTTGTAAAATAGCCAGAGTAAGGAATAGCCACTTTCTGAAGGGTCACGCTTGCGATACTTTCCTGCAGGCGGGTGTTCCCACTGCTGCGGTGGAGGTGGAGCCTACTGAAGCGGCTGTAGATGGCACTGACACGTAAGCATCTAAGAACTTGGTGCTTTATTGATGACTGGATGTATGTGCAGTTCATTAACTTTTAAACTTTACTCCACAGATACCCCAAGTGACGCTGAAAGGCTGCCCACTGCACCGGGTAAATTATTGATCTTCAAAGTGTCTAGAGAAAATAACCTCTCGTATGTTTTTCAAGGAGCCCAATAAACCACAACATGGCCACACCCTTTAAGGGCACCACAGCATGCGGCAAACTATAGAAAATGCTGCATGTTTTCAGCGTTTCAGCCTCCTCTGCGGCCTCGCCACCGACCGAGGCCACGGCGTGCCGACACCCTGTTGCGCATGTCCTCCCAGTGCGACCGGAGCCTTGAGCAGAACTACGAGTTGCTCGAGGTGAGTAGACCCTTTGTTTAGATTCAACTTACAGGGCGTAAACATTCTTCATGCTCTGTTATGATCACTGAAACCAACCTGGGTTGTAAATAAGAGCCATGCATGGTAATGAGGGCACGGTATGTGATATCTGCGATAATTAACTGCCGAGAAAAAGGTTCGTTAGGGCTGTTTGATGGTAAGAGATGCATTTGAGGAGATAAATGAAGAGTAGTTCCAGCAAATGTTTGTTGATCCGCACATAGAGGGCATAGCTTGCACACGAAGCTTTGCACTTTCAAAGGATGCCATGAGGCCAGTGGATATTCAACTGAGGGGAAATCGTTGTACACGTTGCAATTCTTGGCAGCAGCAGCTTCCAGCTACGAGATGGTCGAGAGTTATCAGCAGCTCACGCAAACATTTCCACCACGATGATTCGTCGCAGGTGCTTCGGGGGATCGAAAAATCAGCCACCCGCATCGCTTCCGGGGCAAAGGAGAGGGCGGCAGCAGCGCAGGAAGGCGTCCTGCAGGCGGTCCAGCCCTTGTCACCGGTCATGGCTGAAGGCCCTCTGCGGGAAAAGGATACGTAGTGAATCTAAATTTTTTTCGTCATGTTTTCTAGGTTTTTACTTGTCATAATTCATTATAGGTTTGTTGGTTTCACTATGCTTAGGTGTTGCTGTTCATGTTCAATACGCTGCGGGAGAGAGACACATAGTTTTTGTCATGTTTTTAAAGTTTTAACTTTTTATTATTCTTTAATGGTCTGTAGGTTTTGATATATTTGCGTGTTGCTGTTCATGTTCTACTTTATACGTTCTTTGTTTGCATTTAATACATATCACTAGCTGTAGGTTAGCATTTACTTTGTACAAGGAGTACTGCATTTTTTTCAGATGCCTTTGATCTGTTTTCATATTCAATATATGCGTTTTTCAAATTATGTACGACCTGCTCCATTGGCAGGTTTTTTTTTCACATCTTAAAGGTGTCTATTCATCAACACGGAGACGATGAGCTTATAGTTGACATTTTTTGTAAATGTTTTTAGCACTGTGATATTTGTATTGCTTCATTGTTTTCTAGCTCACTGCGCTTTTTATGCAGCCTAACTGCATAGCGTTTGAAAGCGATATCTTTTTGCCTCACACTGTTCCGCAGCTCATTGCATTCTTTATGAAGCATGTTTACCTGCCGAAAATTGCTTATACTCTAATATTTTCATTTCAGCACAATGATGATAAAGTACGACAACTACAATCCGACTGTTTTGCAGAGCACTAAACTAGTAAGTGGTCATGTCGCACAGTTTCACAAATGAAAATGGTGATCATCACACCAACATAACAACGATTAATTTCATATAGTTTTCTTTGTAAACGACTCGTTGCAGAAATAAATTTCGCACGTGGTATGCTTTGGAAACTGCGATATTGTTGAGTCAATTATTCATGCTGTATGCCATCAAAACAACTCACATGTTATTTGCTGCTTTGATTTACGTATTTTTAAGAGCGAAGCATTTCTTAACGAACTTCAGTGACATTGAGCGTATCTATCTATCTATCTATCTATCTATCTATCTATCTATCTATCTATCTATCTATCTATCTATCTATCTATCTATCTATCTATCTATCTATCTATCTATCTATCTATCTATCTATCTATCTATCTATCTATCTATCTATCTATCTATCTATCTATCTATCTATCTATCTATCCATCCATCCATCCATCCATCCATCCATCCATCCATCCATCCATCCATCCTATCTATCTATCTATCTATCTATCTATCTATCTATCTATCTATCTATCTATCTATCTATCTATCTATCTATCTATCTATCTATCTATCTATCTATCTATCTATCTATCTATCTATCTATCTATCTATCTGTCTGTCTGTCTGTCTGTCTGTCTGTCTGTCTGTCTGTCTGTCTGTCTGTCTGTCTGTCTGTCTGTCTGTCTGTCTGTCTGTCTGTCTGTCTGTCCGTCCGTCCGTCCGTCCGTCCGTCCGTCCGTCCGTCCGTCCGTCCGTCCATCTATCTATCTATCTATCTATCTATCTATCTATCTATCTATCTATCTATCTATCTATCTATCTATCTATCTATCTATCTATCTATCTATCTATCTATCTATCTATCTATCTATCTATCTATCTGTCTGTGTGTCTGTCTGTCTGTCTGTCTGTCTGCCTGTCTGCCTGCCTGCCTGCCTGTCTATCTGTCTGTCTATCTATCTATCTATCTATCTATCTATCTATCTATCTATCTATCTATCTATCTATCTATCTATCTATCTATCTATCTATCTATCTATCTATCTATCTATCTATCTATCTATCTATCTATCTATCTATCTATCTATCTATCTATCTATCTATCTAGCCGCCTACGACCTTCAGCTGTCCTGACTGCTTCGACAATGTTATCGATGCCAAAGTTGGTATAGCACAGCATGACTCTATGGAGAACGTACTTGACTAGTCATAACATGAAAATCATGACATGCATGTCATGAATGTCATGATTTCCATTTCATGGTCCTGCAGCTCTTGTGGTGGTTTTGTGCACATTACATGTTGCAAAACTAGTGTGGTATCACTTGATTGTATGGCGAACACAAGCGACAGACCCTAACAAGAAAATCATCACATGCGTGTCATGTAACAACATGACTACATGCCACGCTCATGATGCGTTCGCGGCCGTTTCGCTAGCGTCACATATACCAAATTCGGTATTACCGTACGTGAATGAATGACGAAGGTATGCGACTTGTGCAACATAATGATCATGAGATGCGTGTCATGTAACAACATGACTACATGCCACGCTCATGATGCGCTGGTGGCCGTTTCGCTCACTTATACCAAATTTGGTATTACGAGGCGTGAATGGATGACGAAGGTATGAAACTGGTGCGAACATGATAAACATGATATGCCTGTCATGTAACAACATGACTACAAGCTACGCTCGTCATGCGCTCGTGGCCGTTTCGCTAGCTTCACATGTACCGAACTCGGTATCACGCGACGCGAACGGATGACATAAGTAAATGACCCATCCAAACATGATAATCACGACATGCGTGTCATGTAACAACATGACTACATGCCACACTCATCATGCACTCGTGGCTGTTTCGTTAGCTTCACATATGCCAAATTTTGTATTACTTGACACCAATGGACGGCGAAAGTATATGACTGGTGCAAACATGATTATCATGAAATGCATGTCATGTGAGAACATGACTACATGCCACAATCAAGGCGCCAAATTTATTTCGACGTGACGCGATGCGCTCGCTCACCGGCGTTCATTTCGTCGCGTCGCGCCGGCGTTGCCCCGCCAGGCGCTGGTCCTGCCATTTACTCGCAGGCGCGCGCCACGCTGCGTTGCCTTGATGCGTGCACGTTTCAGCTCGCCCGGCTTCCCTCCGTCAGGAAAATAGGGAAACACAGTGTTGTCTGGGTAACGCATCGGCGCAAATTTCGTGCCGGTCGCTGTAGGGTCGTGCCGACGGACGCTGGTCATGTCGGTCGCGCCTGGTGTCAGTCAGACTACAGAGTTCACGCGTTTTGCTAACGTAGCGTCGCTCTGCCCAGCGTGCGCGCGTGTTAACGCTACATTGGAGTACATTGAGCTCTTCATGATGCGCTCGCGACCGTTTCGCTAGCTCCACATATACCAAATTTGGTGTTACGTGACGTCACTGAATGACGAAATATATGACTGGTGCCAACATGATAATCCTGACACGCGTGCCATGCAAGAACATGACAACATACCACACTCATAGCGTGCTCACGGTCGTTTTGCTAGCTCCACGTATACGAAATTCGGCATCACGTGACGTGAATAGATGACAAAGGTACATGAAACGTCCAAACATGATAATCATGACACGTAAGTCATGTAAGGCATTATTTACCTCCACCTCGTGACATGGTGCTTATGTTAAAGTGACATATCAACCTTTCTCATTCGTGCTTCGCATATCGTCGATTCCCACTGTACCTGGGATCTGCCATTTTTTATCATTGCAGTATAACTGCAGTCAAGGGTTCAAATCAAATCAAACGCCATTTTAATATTTATACAATGTTGATGACAATGAACAAGAAGCCAGCATGACATTGTGCTTTGCAAGCCTGGCGTGTACAATTGAATTTTTCTTATTATTCACATACTGCAGCCCATTAAGGGCTATAGCAGGAGTGGGTGAAAAAAAAACAGAGCAGTTTATTACAAAAGTACCATTTCCGGGAACACAGTACAATATAACACACGAACAAAATACAATATACATGGCAATTCCATTCAGTACGAAAAATAAACATCCAATGAATGGGCACTGCGGGGCGTACATATTAACAGAACAAAGCAAGGAACTATTGGTTAGATACGACTTCCAAGAGAAGGCAGGAATTGATTTATTGATGCACCCTTAATCTCACCCGGCAGTAAATTCTATTGTTCTATCGTTCTGGGAAAAAAGCAAAATTTGAATAGAATTGGTGTGTACGTGAAAAGGGGCGAGGTTTAGGGCATGATTACTTCGAGTAACGGTTGGCATAGCATACGTAAGATAGCTGTTATCGGAGAGACGGTTAACTGAGTGAACGATGGCATGCAAGAATTTGAGCGACTCGATATCGCGTCGAGTAGAGAGTGAGGTTAGATTTAAAGTAGTAATGGCGGATGTAGGCGAAAAATGGTGGTCATAGCGTCGACAAATGAAACGGATTGCTTTTTTTGCACAGATTCAATTTGTTTTATTTCTCTTTTTTTGTACGGACACCAAACGATAGAGGCATAATCAAGAACTGGACGAATTAGTGTTTTGTACATTAGTAATTTAGTTTCATGTGGGGAAGTTCTGAGGGTACGTCTTAGGTAGCCTAGCTTTTTAAGAGATTTGGTTCAGACTGAATTGATATGTTTAGACCAGGAGAGGCTAGTGGTGAAAAACACGCCAAGGTATTTATAATCTGAAACCCTTTGGAGCATTAGGTCATTGAAAGAGTAGTTGAAAACGGAAGTCTGCGTTTTGGTAGTGAACGACATCGAGACAGTTTTACGGAAATTGATATTCATTTGCCATGTGTCACACCAAGAGCAAAAGGCACTAAACGAATCATTGAGAAGATAATGATCTTGAACGGAGGTAATGGTGTTATATAGAACGCAGTCATCGGCGTAGAGACGTAATTTACAGGTAATAGATTGTGGTAAGTCATTAATAAAAATCAAAAATAATAAAGGACCAGGAACGGACCCTCGTGGTACCCCTGATGTGACTTTGATTTGAGATGATTTGCCAGAGTTAAAGCTAACGTATTGGGAGCGATTAAACAGAATTCTTGTAGTCGATGACCTTGAAAAGAGACGGGCCCACGTATCATGCGCTCTTGCAATTTGCTGCTAATATAACTGCAAGTTTTATGCGTTCTGGTGAAAGCGGATTGTGTGACGTTGCTGCATTGTTGTCGCAACTTTTTCGATGAAACATTCTGCACAGAGTGCCGCTCATATGTGCTTGCTCTGATCTAGTCTGTTATGAGAAATATGACTTTGATCAGATATAAAAAAGGGTGTTTCTGTTGCCTATTTCATGTGACATTTAAAGATAATGCAGCATTATCACATTCTCACCATGCTTCATATTGAAGCACGAGTAAGTACTTTGTGTATTCAAATGAAAAACAGAGCCCTGTCATGCCTAGGTGCACTGGAATTAGTATGAATAAACTGTGCGTGTGATCTGAAAACTTACCGTTCCTGTGTGCTTCAAAAAAGACCCACGACAGCGCTGCGCTGATGCTGTCCTCTGAGCAGCACGTTGCGCGTTGGGAGCATATGGCTCTCCCCTGGCTCCCCATCCTCATCTTCAGCTGGTGGCATGTCCCCAACATACTCATCCAAGTCACCCGCGTCCAACGCAATGTTGTGGAGAGCAACGCAAGCATAAATGATTCGCGCTGCTTGATCGGCGGTTGTATAACATCGTTTGAAAGTGCTGCAAGCAGCGGAACTTGCTTTTCAACGTTCCGATACATCTTTCCACAACATTGCGCATGGATGCCTGCTCCTTGATGTATCGGCCTTCGGAAGTGTTGCCGAAGTCACTGCCAAGGACTGAAATTAGGAACCGTGGCTCGAGGGGATACCCTGCGTCTCCTGCAATAGAAAAATGACGGCTGAGTGATCTGCCTCAGTTAGTACACATTAATACTTACCAAGCAGATATTCGCCAGGCTGCAGCCGTGTAGCTAGGTATGCACTCAGTGGGTAGTGTTCCCACACCCAGGAGTCGTAGCACGAACCTGGGAATCGTGGTTCCACGGCAAGAATGCATATCCACGCGTTGCACACCTGCGATGAGCAATACAAAATAGTAATGCCTCCAAATAAACCCCTTTTTGCTAGGTATATGCCGGAAACAATGCATACTAGTACAGTCATTGGTACAAGCAGCTTCACTAAGAGGAGAACACAGGTTGTAGCAACTGAGGGGGGGGAGGGGGCAATGACCCTTCCTCTGCACACGTGGCTACGACTTCCACTCAATGATCGATAAGTGAAAACCTACGCCATGCTATTGGGAAAGAACACTCGTAAATACCAAAGCCAGCTCATGCAATTGTGGTTGTAAGTACTTTCCTGTTTGAAATACTTCCCTGTCGTGTATATACTTCTGCTACGACTGCGGCTCATATTACTGATTACCTCCAAAATGCCCAACTCCATTGCGCATGCACGCCAGAACGAGAACACAAAAACGGCAACTGGCTTACGCACACAAACACTTGCCACCTATGATAAACGAGACCATGAGAGCCACCGACTAGCTCGCACCCAGTTCTCCGCAGGTTGTCTTTTATTCGCTGAAATATTACTTTTTTACATTGTGCGTCAAAACTGAACAAATGCTCCGATGGGCGAGTAAAAAAAGATCCTAACGGTACTTACGATCATGACGTTCGCGGCATAGTAGCCCTTTCTGGGTATGAAGGTCGCCGTATCAGCCAGGCTGTGTCCCTCTGGCTTGCGAATTGCGATCCACGTGCCGTCAACACACGCCAGAACGCCTGGGATGCAACCGGGTCGCGCAAACTCCGCCTTTGCCTCATCCTTGACAGCTGTTGTCCGTGGGAAGTCCACCACCTTTTTTCTAGCAGCCACGGTGATGATGGCGTTCGTCACCTCGTGGATGGTGTTGCTCACCGCCGGCTGAGACATGCCGATGTGCTCCTCACGCCCAATGCTCCTCTGAAAGCTATAGGTGGCGAAAAATTGCAGCGCACACAACAGCCTTTGCCTCATCCTTGGCAGCTGTTGTCCGTGGGAAGTCCACCACCTTTGTCCTAGCAGCCACGGTAATGATGGCCTTCGTCACCTCGTGGATGGTGTTGCTCACCACCGGCTGAGGCATTCCGATGTGCTCCTCGCGCCCAATGCTCCTCTGGAAGCTATCGGTGGCGAAAAATCGTAGCGCACCCAACACTTTCCTCACTGTAAAAAGGTCACTGGCTCGCTGACATCTGATCACACGGTCAAGTTCGTTGCACAAGTTACGCACTGTTCGTTTGGACAGACGTAAACACTGCCGGAACTCTATCAGTGAACTCTTAAAATGCATCTTTTACCTCCCGTCGTCGTCTCTGCTCAGTTGCAGCTGCCGCACAGGCCCTTACATTTCGATCCAATCTATGCCACCTCGCAGCCATTTGAATCCATTCGTTTTGTTTCGGACGCTCTCTCGGACCATTCTTTCACCTTCATCTGAAAACCGGAGAAAAACGGTCACGTGATACCTTGATCCACGTCATATAGAACGTCATGGCTTAGATGGGCAAATCGCGTGCGACTCAACTGAACGGAATGCCTCCATCCGGACTTGGAATTTGTACATAATTTTGCCCCAATTGCAGCACCTCGCGTCGAAAAAAAAGCTGAAGTAACAAACGCAACAGTTGTATTTTCTGGCCTGTTTTGTGTTGAAAACAAAATCAAATAAACGTTACTCACATTGACCGTCTGGGGAAGCATCTGCTTGTGTACAGATGACCATCCCGGCGACATCCGATGTATCTGAGCTAGGGTGGCTAGAGTTCTAGCCACCCTATCTGAGCGATTCGCTCAGCCGCCATAATGTTTAGACAGCAATGTAGGGTGCATCGTATTTGTCTACGATGCAGTCTTCTCGGAGCTGTCTATTTTGCCGGCTACGTGAGAATTGGAATGAGACATAAGATGGCCGCCGTCCATTTAGCTGTCTGTTTAGCCGTCTACGATAAGTATTGGAACCACGGAGGAAGGAAAGATAGGAGAGGGAATGCCCAGCCGGTGCGCTACGTGAAAAGTCTGGAGGAAATGACATCATGGCGGCCATATTAAGTGGGCACAATGGCGGTGTTGCTATGGTTACGTGTTGCGCAGTGAAGTTGGTTTAGCAGTGAGCGGCCGCGGCTGGAGGCGGCACGTGTGCCTCCGCACATCTCGTGCTGAGCCATGACGAACAATATCAGTGCTCTGCGCCACGTTATTGGTTACGCAGTGCTCTTCTGGCAGTTACTGTACTCCTAGCAACGTTTACAAAACCTTTTGTCCACCACGGGGCCTCAACAGTGTATAAGACGAGCACATATCCATGTGTCGGGTGGCGGATGATGTGGATGAAGCATTTGAAGTGTTCAGCAAAATTGCGTTGGGCACCATGACGAAGCGGTACGACGACGAACGCCTCGCAGGTCAGTAACAGTTGTGCAGTGCTCCTGCTTGTGACAACCAACGAAACTGTTGTGCCCAGCAAGACGCGATGAGTACCATGTGCACATACGTAGTTTCGTGTTAGATATGTGTACAGTGTAGTGAAGAAGATGAGTGCTACTCAGAAAAACAGGGGGTATGACTCTGTCGGTGAAGAAGACGACGTTTGGTTGGCTGAGTACTCAGACTAGTTCCGCCATGACCGCTTGACGTGTCGTGACCACTCTCCTGTTTTATAAAAGATTGCCACTCTAAAACGCCTCATTATAATTGGTGGAGAGTGCTGGGTAACGCCTAATCCTAGAAATGCGAAACCGTACGTTGCATCCAGTTGCTACGATCTCCACGAACGACGACCAGCAGGCGGCTGCCTCGGCTCCAACTACTGCAGCTCCGGTCTGTCTCGGCTCCTTTCGGCAAAGCGATCCGCCTACCTTCAGTGGAACCGATGACAAAGACGTGGAAGACTGGCTCGACGAATACGACCGGGTGAGCAAGCACAACAAGTGGGACGATGCGCACAAGGTTACTGTCGTCCAATTTTATTTGACCGACATTGCCAGTCTGTGGTACCTTAATCACGAGAAAGACTTCCCCACCTGGTCGGCCTTCCGAACGGCGTTTGCGGACTTGTTTGGCTGTCCAGCGCTTCGCAAACTACGGGCCGAACAGCGCTTGCGTACTAGGGCTCAGCAGAATGGTGAGAATTGCACCAGTTATATCGAAGATGTGGTCGACCTTTGCCGGCGTGTCAACTCGGCCATGACAGAAGCCGAGACTTTCAAACACATCTTGAAAGGCGTGACTGATGACGCATATCAGATGCTTGTCGCCAAAAGCCCGCAAACGGTAGCGGAAGTGATCCAATTTTGTCAGAGCTATGATGAGCTCTGGAAACAGCGTGACACCACTCGTCGTGCCAGCGCGCCATGTGCAACAATCTCCGCTTTAACGTCGGCTGGCACTGCTATAGACCACACCACTTTGCTTCTCGAGATCAATTTGTACGAGAGGAGGTCGCACACCAGTTGTCCCTCGTGCCTTATACCTCCGAAGGTGCCCCATCTACTTTAGCGCCATCAATACAGCGAGTAGTCCAGGAGCAAGTGTCCGAGGCGCTACCAACAGCTCACGCACCACCTGTGGCTGCTCCATTGACCTATGTCGAAGCACTGAACGGAACCCGACGTCCGCCTGTCACGAACGGCGACGTTTCTTTGTCACGAACGCCTACGTCCACGCGCCCCTTTGTCGTACCGACTGAGCCTATGTACCAGGCTGCCCGTCCTTTCTCCCGACCACCACCTCCACGCTTTCAGAACCCTTCGTGCACTCAAGACAACCGCCCTATATGCTTCGCCTGTGGAATTGCGGGACTCGTGGCACGATTTTGTCGACGGCGCGAGTTTTTCCTGCGTGACGACGTCAGGCCCAACAATTACGATTTCCCACCATGATCGGAGCCTGCTGTATATGGCGACACTGCCACCATGGACACATTTTCACCTCGCCGGAACTTCAACAGACACCGGTAGCCTTCACCTCAACGCCGTTCCTTTTCCCCTATGCTACGTCGACCTCGCCCTGTCCCTGAGGAAAACTAGGAGCCGCAGTTCCGGGGCAAAAACTTCGGATCTTTCGAACTCCACAAGACCTTGTTTTTCGCCGTCCAACGTCGTTGCTGTCTCCGTTGAAGGTGTACCTGCTTTTGCATTGGTCGATACTGGCGCCACAGTGTCTGTAATGACTGAAAAACTTTGCCGTCGACTAAAAAAAGTCACAATGCCTCTTCAAGACTTTGTTTTGAGCACCGCGAGCGATCAATGAATTCGCCCTTTTGCTGCATGCACAGCACGTGTCGTTATTGCTGACAATATTTATGTCGTCGAGTTTGTAGTGCTCCCGCAGTGTTCCCATGACATTATATTGGGCTGGCACTTTCTCTGCACTCATCATGCCGTCATCGACGGTGCTCGCGCCGAAGTGGAGTTCGCGCCGTTATGCGACACTGCTTCACTCGACTCGTCCCTTTCACCTGCAAAAGTTTTCGTTGCCGCCGACACTTCGATACCCCCGTTCTCGTCCGCCCTAGTTCCGCTTTCCTGTGACGTCTCTAGTGGCTCGACTGTTCTTTTTACGCCTTCTGAAACTGCTGTTCGCCGCAAGTGCTTCCTGATTCCTTTCGCCGTTCTGAATGTTCACGATGGATCAAGTGCAATTTATGTTTCAAATCCGTTTCCATCGCCTTCCAAGTTACTGTGCGGAGAGTGCGTGGGCTTTGCCGATGACATTGATCCCTCGAGTGCACGTGTAGTTCCTGACCACTCGACTACGCTACCTATTGACGCTGTTGATTGTTGCGCGTCATCCTCTTCCCCATCATTCACCGACGCAATTTCGCGTTGCATCGACACGAACCTTACGGCCCAGCACCGCACCGACATCATCGCACTCCTCGAGCGCTTCCGCGCCAGCTTCGACCACCAGCAACTGACTTTGGGCCGTGCTTCCACAGTATCTCACGAAATCGACACTGGCCTTCACGCTCCTTTACGTCAGCGTCCGTATCGGGTATCGGCATCTGAGCGTAGCATAATCGCGGAACAAGTTGTCGACATGTTTAAGCGAGGTGTTATTGAGCCCTCTAACAGCCCGTGGGCCTCCCCAGTTGTTCTAGTCACGAAAAAGGATGTCTCAATAAGATTCTGCGTCGACTACCGCCGGTTAAATAAGATCACGCGCAAAGATACTTACCCGCTACCTCGAAAAGACGATGCCCTTAACTTCTTACAAGGCGCGGAGTTCTTCTCGTCACTAGATCTGCGTTCAGGTTATTGGCAGGTTTCCATGGCTGAGGCTGATCGCCCCAAGACGGCTTTTGTTACACCTGATGGCTTATACGAATTTAGCGTCATGCCATTCGGGCTCGGCAATGCGCCTGCCACTTTCGAGCGCATGATCGACAACATTCTCCGTGGCCTGAAAGGGCAGACATGTCTGTGTTATTTAGACGATGTCGTGATATTATCAAGTGACTTTTCAACGCATCTTCAGCGGCTCGAGACAGTGCTTACTTGCCTCACCGCCGCCGGCCTACAGCTCAAGTTGAAGAAGTGCTGCTTCTCTAAAACTCCTAATTTTGGGCCATGTTGTATCCAGAGATGGTATTCTTCCGGATCCGACGAAACTCCGTGCCGTTGCTGAATTTCCTAAACCGGAGACCTTAAAAGAACTTCGCAGCTTCCTCGGTTGATGCTCATAGTTTCGTCGTTTTATTCGCAACTTCGCCTCCATCATATCGCCCTTGACTGACCTTCTTGCAGGCAACAACGACCTTTCTAGTTGGTCATCAGCTTGTGATGATGCATTTGCCACACTGTGCCACCTTCTTACGTCACCTCCTATACTGCGACATTTTGATCCTCTTGCCCCGACGGAAATACACATGGATGCTAGTGGAGTTGGCCTCTGTGCTGTGCTCGCCCAGCGTAAACCTAGATTTGATGAGTACGTCGTCTCTTACGCCAGCCGTGCACTCAAAAAAGCAGAAGCCAACTATTCAGTCACCGAAAAAGAGTGTCTAGCCATGATATGGGCCATGGGCAAGTTTCGACCCTATCTTTACGGGCGCCCATTCAGCGTGGTTACAGATAATCAAGCACTATGTTGGCTCTCCTCGTTAAAAGATCCCACCAGCCGGCTCGCCCGTTGGGCGCTTCGGCTACAAGAGTACGACATTCACGTCGTTTACCAATCTGGCCGAAAACATTCCGACGAAGACGATTTGTGCCAATCTCCTCTACGATGTAGTGACAAATCGCTGTCTTCGCCTGCCCCTGACGTATCTGCACTTAGTGTCAGCGACATGCTACAGGAGCAACAAAAATATCCCTGGATCGCTTCACTTATTAACTTGTTGAGTCGAGCTCCCTCGCAAAATATCCCTAGAGGTATGCGCCGTCAAATACAGCACTTCGTTATCAGAGATGGTTTGTTATACAGACGGAATTATCTCTCCGAAGGACGCCAATGGCTCCTAGTCATTCCCAGTCGTTTCCGCGCAGACATATGCGCCTCCTTTCACGCCGACCCACAATACGCCTATGCTGGAGTGTTAAAAACCTACACCCGCCTGTCCCACCGCTACTACTGGCGTGGAATGTATCGCTTCGTTCGTCGCTACGTACGTTCCTGTCTCGCTGGTCAACGCCAGAAGAATCCCACTCCAAGTTCTCCAGCTCCACTACAACCCTTACCTTGTCCTTCCCGACCGTTTGACCAGGTTGGTATTGATCTGTATGGACCTCTTCCGATTACACCGGCTGGAAATCGCTGGGTGATCGTCGCTCTCGATCACCTTGTGATGTTATGTTTAGGTTCAGGATTCGCTCCAGAAAGAATGATGCAGCACGCAAGTGGACAAACACACGTAGGACATCTACACACATGACAGGACTCAACGAATAGTAAAAGTTGCATTTGACATAAGGGGTGCTACGCGAAATAGTCAAGCAGTAGCGTACAGTTTCTTTTTCGGAGCCGATGAGGTCACCGAGTCGAAGACGTCGTGCGTAGACGTCTGTCCGATGCCGTAGCTCGGTTCTTGGTCTGGCCGCGTGAAGTCCCGGAGGTCCATTCCGCGCAGTGGATGCCGGGACGCTGCGCGCAAGGGACCCGCTCCACGGTGGACGCCCTCGGCCTGTGCGTGCTCGTGGGCCAAACCCTGAGTGTGCCCGTCTGCACACAGCGTCAAGGCCTTGGCCCGGCCTCGTGCACGTTGCCTGGCCAGATCTCCTCAAAGCGGAACAGGCGGGAGTGCTCTAAGTCGAGGCAACAGGAGGTAGAGCTCCGGGTTCTCCCATGGACTGGACGCCCAGCGAAGGATAGCCCAGCCCTGGAATTTCGACCCTCGCGCACCGCCCACGCACTCGTCACGCCGTCTCGAGGCACGCCGCGCACACGATCACCGTCCTCTTCGCCACCGCACGGCACATACGCGATTCGCCCCCGCACGGCGCACACATTCAAAAGGATCGACACACAAGTCGCCACCGCACGGCGCACTGTTTTGTTTTTTGTATATTTTAACCCCGCGCGCCATATATTATGACAATACCCCCTTTTCAAGAAAGTTCTTTACAACTATTCTAAGAGAGACGCGCGGGAAGAAAGAGTTAATGCACAGCATGCTTTCCAGTTTGTGAGGTTCAGTTTGTTGCTACATGTTAAGCACGACTCACGTAGTCCGCTCCTACGTTGTCACAGCCTTTTATGTATTGAACATAAAAGAAAAATTCTTGCAAAAGGAGACTCCATCTTAACACCCTATTGTTCAGGTGTTTGGCAGAATTCAAATACTGTAAGAGCTGGTGGTCGGACTGCACAATGAACGGCTTTCCATACAGGTAAATATGAAACTTCTGTATGGCCCATACAAGTGCGAGGCATTCCCGCTCGATTGTAGAATAGCCGGTCTCCCTGGACAATAAGTTACGACAAGCGTAAGCGACAGGGTGTAGCACTTGATTGTTTCCCATCTCAAGCAATACCGCACCCAGGCTCGTATTCGAGGCGTCTGTGCGAAGAACAAACTCCTTCGAAAGATCGGGAGCGGGTAGTATTGGCGCCTCACCGAGCTTCTTCTTTAGTGTTGTGAATGCTGCTTCTTGAGCTAGACCCCATGACACATTGTGACTTTGCCCCTTCCTTGTGAGGTCTGTCAATGGCTTTGTTAGTTCGGCGTAGTTCGGTATGAACCTCCGGTTATAGCCAGTCAAGCCAAGGAATGACTGTACTGCCTTCTTGCTTGCAGGACGCTTAGCAGCCAGAATCTTCTCCAGTGTTTTGAGAAGGGGTTCGACTGTAGCCTTTTCGATGCGATGTCCCAGGAACACGATGCTGCTTTCTCCTATTTCGCATTTGGTTGGCTTGATCGTGAGATTGGCTTGTTTGATTCGATCAAACACTTTTCTGAGGGTGTCGATGTGTTCTTGCCATGTGTCGGTAGCAATGACAACATCGTCGAAGTAATGATGAACGTTTTCGACACCACCCAGTACATGTCTCATCAGGCGCGCAAATACGGCCGGCGCCGTCTTGATACCAAAAGGCATGTAAAGAATGTGGTAGAGACCAGACATGCTGGAAAAAGCTGTTTTCTCAGGGCTCTCTGAAGACATTGGTACTTGCCAATATCCTTTCGCAAAGTCAAATTTGGAAAAAATCCGCTTTTGACCGACAAGTGCAAGTACGACATCAATGCGTGGTATTGGGTCGCAATCTGGGATGAGTATCTTGTTTAGATCCCTCAAGTCAATCCAAAGTCAAAGCGTGTGGTCAGGTGTCTTCACCACGACGATCGGTGCGTGGTACGGCGACTTAGACTTCTCAATGATACCCAACTTTAGCATCTCTTGCACTTCGTTTTCGACCTTTTCTTGCAAGGCAAATGGTATAGGGTACTGAGGGACGTGCACTGGTTTCTCGGATGTAAGACATAAAGAACACTCCATGAGCGCAGTCTTTCCAGGTAGGTCTGAAAAAATGTCGGCATACTCTTCCAATAGCATTCCACTTCTTCAACTTGTTCAGCAGTAAGGTCTGTGGATACGTTGACATCGGTGCAAAATTGCGTGCGATGCAGGTTCAGTACTGGCATAGGGTTCACTTCATCTTGTTCTTCGGTGGTGTTTTCGTTAACCTCTGTGACAACTGACACCTGTTGGGGCTCGCTAGGCTCCCGTTCTTCGTACCTCTTGAGCATATTTATATGGACTATCTTGTTGTTCCCGAAGACGTCAATGACGTAATCCACGTCATTTCGTCGCTCAATTACTGGGAATGGTCCTTTCCACTGCATTAGAAGTTTATTGGAGTCAGTAGGCAACAAAATGAGAACTTTGTCGCCTGAACACAATTTCCTAGGACGACTGTTCTTGTCGTAGTATATTCTTTGCTTGGCGCGAGCTTTCTCCAATAATTCGTTCGCAATCTTGCACGTCTCCTCCAGCCGATTCCGCAAGTCAAAGGCATACGTGTATGTTGCCCGTGTTTCTCCGTCGAGTTCCTCATTCGTCCACAGCTCTCTTAATACTGTCCGTGGTCCTCGGACATGACGACCATAGATAAGCTGAAAGGGAGAGAACCCGAGGCTTGCCTGTGGTATTTCTCGGTACGCAAAAAGCAGTGGGGCGAGGTACCTGTCCCATGTTCGTGGTCTCTCTTGGCACATTCTCCTTAACATCATCTTCAGGGTGCCATTGAATTTCTCGACTAGGCCATTCGCCATGGCATGGTATGGCGTCGTCTTGAGAAGCTTCACGGAGAGGAGCCGACTAACCTCTTTCATTAAGTCGGAGGTAAAGCTTGCTCCCTGGTCGGTCACTATTTCTTTGGGCAAACCAATGCGAGAAAACATTTCTATAAGCGCTTCGGCAACATGAACGGCATCAATTGCAGGGGAGTGCTACAGCATCCGGATACCTAGTTGCGAAATCAACTAA
Organism: Rhipicephalus annulatus; assembly: GCA_013436015.1. Classification (NCBI taxonomy): domain Eukaryota; kingdom Metazoa; phylum Arthropoda; class Arachnida; order Ixodida; family Ixodidae; genus Rhipicephalus; species Rhipicephalus annulatus. The sequence continues at coordinate 599,592 of WOVY01001717.1, read as the reverse complement.
GGTCAGAACGTATCGGTTTCCTCGGTCTGAAATTGGTGAAAAGGGGCCGATCAGATCCACTGCGACTCTTTCGAAAGGTGTGCGGATCAGAGGCATGTTGCCCAATGGAGCGACTCTATTTTTCCTTTAGGTGTTGTTCGTTGGCATATGTCACATGACTTCATGAAGCGTTTTACGTCTCCGTGTAAATCAGGCCAGTAGAATTCTTGCAAGATACGATCGGTTGTTCTTTTGATTCCCTGATGCCCAGCCATAATGTTTTCAAGGGCAACTTCTAAAATATTTCGTCGAAACGCTTTTGGAACTACCACCTGCTTAAATGTTCTACCTGTCGCAAGGCGATAACGACGGTAGAGTAATCCTTTTTCTTCAACGAAATCATAGCTGTGGCCTTTTCCAGATTTAAATTCTTTGTTCACTTTATTAAAAAGTGATTTTAACTTCAGGTCATTCTGCTGTCCTTCAATGAGTTGCGCTTTTGTAATGCCATTCGACACAACTTCCGGGACGTACAAGGGACGCATCTTGCTTTGTTTTTGTTGCGGAGCTTTGAAGTTAGCCACGCTTGAAGCCTGTGGAAGGTCCCTGGTCACGTTCGTTTCTTTCCACTCTTCCTCAGCTGCATCTTCTCGCTCCCAGTCCGAATCAGGATCGTATGGTCCTCTGACGCCTGGAAGGTTTCCTAAAACCACATCGTACAGTGGGTGGTTCATACAGGCCACTTTTATACTGCCTGAAAAGTAAGGCATTTTCACTTGTACGATGGCTTCGGGGAGGCGACTACTTGAGCCATCAAGCAAAACGACATTGCTTGTTTTGCCCGTCAAGAAATCTTCAGGAATCAACTTTCGCCTGACAATTGCAGTATTGCAGCCTGTGTTCCGAAGCACGCGAACCTTTCGTCCTAGCAATCGCCCTTCAACTACTGGCATCCCGTCGCTTAGAAAATGTACAGCGGGTTTCCTGCTCTCATCGTTGTTACTTGAGCGGCTAGCTTGCTTTCGTGGGCACTTTGATGTTTTGCCCTGACGAGGTCCAGTCGGTTGTGCTTCTGTGAATGCACAGGACGAAGTCGGTTTGTTATCTGCGCTGTGACGTCTGCAATTTTCAGCTGTGTGTCCCGGTTTGCCGCACAAGTTGCACTTTACCGTTTGTTTAGGTTGGCTGCGACAGTCGGGAGCTGAATGGCCGAATCGATTGCAGAGCATGCACTTTACTTGCGGTTTCCGGGGTGCTTCATTGAGTTTCTCACTGAAACCCTGCCCGGTATCCGGATCTTTTCCAATGTTTGGCAAGTTCTGTGCTTCGAGGAAGCGATCAGTTAGCTTAGCAATCTCGTCAAGCGATTTGCCGTCTCGCTCCTTTAAGAAGATAACTAGTTTCGGTTGGCAACAGCGTAGGAATTGCTCGGAGATTATATGATCAGGTAGCCCTTTGTACGTTTTCGACACGTTGGCCATGTCGATCCAGTGATCAAAATAGCTCGCAATTCTCACGGCTAACTGCGTTCCAGTTTCGCCGTCCGCAGCTCTTGCCTTGCGAAACTTGTCTTGGTAACCCTGCGCCGTAAATTGAAACCTCTGCAGCAAGGCTTTCTTCACCTTCTGGTAGTCCAATGAATCGGCGGCAGTCATCCTACCGATCACAGTTAAGGCGTCACCCGTGAGGCACATGCTCACAGCCAGGGCCCATTTATCTTATGGCCAATCCTGACCGGTCGCTACTCTCTCAAATCTCTGCAAGTACGCGTGCAAGTCATCGCGTTTTTCGTCAAAGAGAGGAAGTAGCTTCTGTGGGTTAAGGGGTGATGAAGTGCTGGGTAGAGGCAGAACGTCATTAGCTGCGGCCGGTACATTTCGAGCTCCTTCCTGAAGCTGTAGCTTTAGTTGGAGGATCTCACGCTGCCTCTCATCAGCTGAGCGCGCTATCTACGCAGCCTCTTTCAGTGCCACTCGTTCCGCAGCTCTATCATCCCTTTGTTTTGCCTGCTGAGCCTCGATACACCTGCTCAGTTCTGCGCCTGTCAGCCCGAGTTGAATCCCTACAGCGGTAAGCTTTTCCAAGTCTATTTTGGAGTCGAACGTGTGCTGTTACACGAGCGAAACTGCTTTCTTTCACTGTTACTGAGCGAATCCTGGCAGGCTCGCCAGTTTGTGATGTTATGTTTGTGTTCAGGATTCGCTCCAGAAAGAATGATGCAGCACGCAAGTGAACAAACACACGTAGGACATCTTTACACACACACAACAGGACTCAACGAATAGTAAAAGTTACATTTGGCCTAAGGGGTGCTACGCGAAATAGTCAAGCAGTAGCATACAGTTTTTTTTTCGGAGCCGATGAGGTCGCCGAGTCGAAGACGTCGTGCGTAGACCGTCTGTCCGATGCCGTAGCTCGGTTCTTGGTCTGGCCGCGTTAAGTCCAGGAGGTACACTCCGCGGCAGTTGATGCCGGGACGCTGCGTCCAAGGGACCCGCTCCACGGTGGACGTCCTCGGCCTGTGCGTGCTTGTGGGCCGAACCCTGAGTGTGCCCGTCTGCACACAGCGTCAAGGCCTTGACCCGGCCTCGTGCACGTTCCCTGGCCCGATCTCCTCGTAGCGGAACAGGCGGGAGCGCTCTAAGTCGAGGCAGCAGGAGGTAGAGCTCCGGGTTCTCCTATGGACCGGACGCCCAGTGAAGGATAGCCCAGCCTTGGTATTCCGACCCTCGCGCACCGCCCACGCACTCGTCACGCTGTCTCGAGGCACGCCGCGCACACGATCGCCGTCCTCTTCACCACCGCACGGCACATACGCGATTCGCCCCCGCACGGCGCACACATTCAAAAGAATCGACACACAAGTCGCCACGGCACAGCGCACTGTTTTGTTTTTTGTATATTTTAACCACGCGCGCCATATATTATGACACACCTTACGCGCTACGCAGAAACTTCACCACTCTCTTCTGCGACAGCCAGTGACGTCAGTCGTTTCATACTGCATCAGATCATTTTACGTCACGGTGCACCACGTGAACTCCTGAGTGACCGAGGGCGTGTGTTTTTGTCGGACGCTGTCGAATCGATTCTCAAAGAATGCCAAGTCATTCATCGCACCACCACCGCGTATCATTCTCAAACTAATGGCATTACCGAACGATTCAACCGTACATTAGGAAATATGCTTTCAATGTACATCGCAACCGATCACACCAATTGGGGCAGTATTATCTCTTTTGTAACCTACGCGCATAATACTGCTGTCCAGACAACCACTGGTTTTCATATTTCCTCCTTTATGGTCGCGAACCCTCTTACACGCTAGACACCACCTTTCCTTACCACCCGGATGTTGCTGAGTCGACGACGATGTCACAAGCTGCTAAATACGCGGAAGAGTGTCGTCAGCTTGTCCGTTCCTTCACAAGTGCTGTACAGCAACGCCAGAAACATCACCGCGATAGCCCGACGCCTCCGGCTTCTTATGCATCAGATGACCTTGTCTGGCTTCGCACCCCTTAAACCAGCCCTGGTCTCTCAACGAAACTGATGTACAAGTATGACGGACTTTACCGTGTGGTTAAACAAACTTCACCCGTCAATTACATCGTGGAGCCGCTTGAGCAGCCCCATGATCAACGACGCCGTGGACGTGAGACCATCCACATAGACCGCCTAAAACCGTATTACGATCCCTCTATTGTCTCCTGCCCATGAGTCGCCAGGATGGCTCTTTTCCGGAGGAAAATAAAATGTAGTGAAGGAGATGAGTGCTACTCGGAAAGGCAGGGGGTATGACCCAGTCGGTGAAGAAGACGACGTTTGGTTGGCTGGGTACTCAGGCTAGTTCCGCCATTACCGCTTGACGTGTCGTAACCGCTCTCCTGTTTTATAAAAGAGTGCCACTCTAAAACGCCTCATTATAACAGTAACAACTTGCATGTGCGTATTAAAATACCTTTTTCGTTCCGCTTGTCACTCTCACCCAGCATTGTAATCACAGCGTTAGAGCAACCGTGTGTCACTTGCACGGTGCTAAAAGTCACCGCGGTCGCACAATGCTGATGCCGGTGAGTTTTTCGCGGAACACGGCACAGTGGTCGGTACCCGCGTCAGTCGCGTGGTGGAATGCAGCTGTAGAAGAAGGCGCACGACCTATCGTGTTGTCTGTACAGTTGCTGAGCTAATGACGTGAAAACACTCACCATTTTCAGTGCATCTAGCGCGCGTTCTCTTGTACTTCGTTGTCGGCGAGCCATTGCTCGCGGTTAATACTCGGAGGAAATGATTTCGCGAAGGTGCTGCACTGGTACAGAGGGTTGAGCCCCGTTACATTGGTTTCGGATCGTCACGACACGCGCACTGCGCAGCCGAGGTGCTTTCCGAGCCGGAGAGAGAGTCGCACCTTCTGCTTGACATTCGGCAGTAAACGAGAGGAGAATTAGCCCAATCAATATGGCCGACTTCCAGCTTCACCACGGCTTCACAACGAGTGACGTCAGGGCCTCTCCCATCTTTCCTTCCTCCGTGATTGAAACACACCTATTTTCGCCGCGCGTACGCCACGACACCACGCGTACAGCGGCGCCAACCAACTAGAGGCCGCGATGCCTCCTAATGCTATGCCTAATGGCCGCCGCTTCGAAGGCACAGCTGAGTGCTGGAAGCAAGCACGAAAACTACTCCAAACGTTTCTGAATGACCGCTTCGTAATCTAGAACGACAACGACACGACGAACGACTGCGAGTGCTACCAGCGTGACGTCGTTTCGTGCCAAGTTCTAGCCACGCCGAGAAATCCAGTGAATTCCAGCTGGCTGCGCTTGCGTCGGTCCTGAGTGCGATCGTCGGCCGAGCAAAAACATCGTACAGACTACTGGAGCATGTCGGTGTTCCTGTGCTTTGATCTGTGATTTTCTGTGATAAAAGACTGTTGTAAACAGACTTCAGAGGTTTGAAGCTTTGAGCGTGAGCCCTCGCCTACCACGGAGGCAGTTCAGTGCGGTGTCATCTGCATCCAGCGTAGGCCTCTACCGTAAAGTTTGTATGAACCAGCACATGCGAGGAACGTCGGCTGAAAAAAATTAACGGTAGTTTCCATCGCAACATAGACACTATATACGATGCCAGAAACATCGCGTAGTGTGTGCGGAGGAGTTTTTATTTGCACTCTGTTAGTTTTCAACATTCGTATTCATCATCGCTGCGAACCTCGCACTAGCCAGCACATTTCGGTGATGTGAAAACGTACGTACTTGTATAAGTGTATTCGTTGATTGTAATACGGTGAAACATTCGTTGGCTTCGGTGCAAATTGTTTTCGTGGGTTGCCAAGCTATTAACAAGCGTGCGCTGGGTGTAGCAGTGTGACGTGATTTCGTGTCAGGTACCAGCGACGCTGACACATTCAGCTGTCAGCGGTCTCATTTCCTGTCATGTACAAGGTAGAAACTTGAATGGGCGTTGCTGTGGTGATCGAAAAAGGAAGTTGTATGATGAAGTCCTCTTGGTATTGCCCGATATTTCACTTCTCGCTTGTTCTGCTTCTCTGCCACGCTCAGTAGCACTTACGTCGTTTCGCAGCATTCTAATACACACATTCTTAATTTCTAGTTCATTCTGATACTGATAGCTGACTCGCTCACTGGATTTCGTGCCGACCGGTTGTGCCCCCGCGATCTCCGATGACAGCGCAGCTCTGGCCGACTGGGCTCGCCCTACGCCCTCTCCTGACGCCGACTAGAGCTCTCGCCCCGTCCTCGGACTCCTGCGACCGTGTACATCTTTCCTACTTTCTCCTTACTTCCGTCGTTCACTGTTCCTGCGCCTTGCTCTCTCCTTCCTCTCTCTCTCTATCTCTTTACCTTTTAATCCTATCCTTTTGATCCCTCCTTTACCCCCACCCCTCGTGAGCTACTGTTGAGGTGTCCTCCCCCTGAGAGACAGTTATGGGGCTCACTTTTGTCAACTTTTCACTTAAAATCACTCCCCCCCTCATAGCTATAGGCATACAATGGCACTTCTCCGTCGTTTTACAGTTTGTTGTTATATAACACGCGTTTTGTTTACAGCTCGACAAATAACTGAAAATCTTGTAAATGAGAAGCATCTGAATTGAAATCAGCTGCACAATGGCACGGTAGTAGGAAGAGAAGGTCCCCACATGCATGTACAGAACGAATGACGGTGCACTAGTACTGTATTGCACTTTGTTTAAAAGAAATGCAAATAGTGCCTCATGTGACTTATGAGACCATTCAGAACTGTGCGTGTATTTACCTGTTCCTCCAGATTTTAATGATCTCAAGAAAATATTAGATGATTTCGAACATTAAATCATTGTGTGTGTTTGCCAGGACTGATTAATTTATGTTCAGTTTTTTAGTATACACCTTACCTAGGAGTATATATACATGCATTTAAGCGTATTGAAAATATTGTTATGAGTAACTTCTTTATTAATCTATTTAGAACGCACAGAACTCGACGAGCAAGATGGCGCCAGTCCAGCATCAAACGAAACTCACTTCGTCCTTCTCTTTCATGCAGCCGTGTTTAGCGGCTGCCATGTATCATAACCCCCGGCGGTAGAAGCACCGTCCCGGTGCTAAATCTACGCAGATGATGTCGAAAGCCGAGCCACGTGAACGGTGTCGCTCGGACTGACGATAACTTTGTTGGATCGGTTGGAGCAATCTCGTACGTGACGTCTGTCACTTGGCGAACGATACGCAATGGTCCAGTGTAGGGCGACAACAGTTTTTCAGACAGTCCCACACGCCGAGTAGGTGACCAGAGGAGCACGAGAGAACCCAGGGAAAAGTGCACGTCCCTATGGTGAGAATTGTAGAGCTGTTGTTGGTGCGCCTGCGAAGCCTGTAGACGGTTACGGGCGACTTGGCGCGCGTGGTCGGCGCGGGCAATGGCTTCCCCGACATATTCAGTGGCCGCATGTAGCAAATTGTCTAAGGGTAGAGTTGGGTCCCGGCCATATAGAAGATAGAAGGGCGAATAGCCGGCAGTGTTGTGACGAGATGAAATGTAGGCGAATGTCACATACGGCAAATGATGTCCTGGTGGTCTGGCGCAAAGTATTTGGTAAGCATATCGGTTAGGGTCCTGTTGAGGCGCTCCGTGAGGCAATTTGACTGGGCATGGTACGAAGTAGTAAATTTATGCTTGGTATGGCAAGACCTATGGATTTCATGAACGACTAGCTGATAAGAACGTGCGGCCAAGGTCGGTGAGAAGTCGGCGGGGAGCACCGTGCACTAATACTATGTCGTACAGCAGAAAGTCCGCAACGTCGGTAGTGCAACTGGTCGGGAGTGCTCGTGTAATTGCGTACCACGTAGCGTAGTCTGTGGCAACAGCAATCCATTTATTTCCGGCTGTGGAGAGTGGAAAAGGGCCCAACAGGTTGAGATCAACTCGAAAGAAAGGTTCAGTGGGAACGTCGATCGGCTGAAGGTAGCCGGCCGGAAGGGCAGACGGCGTTTTGCGACGCTGACAGAGCTCACAAGCGGCAACATAGCGTCGAACAGAGCGGGCAAGTCCTGGCCAAAAAAACCGACGTCGTACCCGATCGTATGTGCGAGAAACGCCCAAATGGCCCGTCATGGGAGCGTCATGAAGTTGATGCAGGACAGTGGAACGCAGGTGCGCTGGGATTACAGGAAGTAAGTCTGATCCGAAGGAATAAAGGTTACGGCGATATAGGATCCCGTCTTTCAGCAAAAACATTCGTAGGGACGGGTCGCGAGGCGTTGACTCCAGTTTGTCAATCATGGCTTGTAAAGAAGCACCCCGACGTTGCTCTTCGCGAACGTTCAACAGCTGCGACACGGAAAAACCATCCGTGATAGCGTCAGTATCGATTGCTTCGTCAACAGGGTAGCGGGATAAACAATCTGCATCTTGATGTAATCGCCCTGTTTTATACGTTACAGAGAACGTGTATTCTTGAAGGCGTAGGGCCCAATGAGCGGGACGTCTTATGGGGTCCTTCAGGGAGGCTAGCCAGCAGAGCGCGTGATAACCCGTGACAACACGGAATGAGCGCCCGTACGGGTATGGATGAAACTTGGCCACTGCCCATACAAGGGCGAGGCCCTCGCGCTCCGTGATGGAATAGTTGCGCTCGGCTGGAGATAGCAGTCGACTTGCGTAGGCTATAACACGGTCGTGTCCCCGTTGTTGCTGCAATAGCACAGCTCCTATGCTGTGTCCACTGGCGTCTGTGTGAACCTCGGTTGGGGCTAATGGATCAAAGTGAGCCAAGATTGTTGGTGTTGTAAGCAGTTTCGTAAGTTGGGAAAATGATGACGCTTGGTCATGGCCCCAAATAAACGAGGCGTCTTTCTGCAAGAGGTCTGTGAGGGGGCGTGCAATGGTCAAAACCACCATATCATTATGAGAGACGCCGTAGTGGAGGGTTCTGCAAATTTTGACCACCTGGAATTCTTTAACGTGCACCCAAATCTGGGTACACGGGCCTACAACATTTCCGCCTCCATCGGAAATGCAGCTGCCGCAGCCTAGATTCTAACCCGCGACCTACGGGTCAGCAGCCGAGTACCTTGGCCACTAGACCACCACGGCGGGGCCACACACCTAAGAGTTGGTAGGATGAGGAAGTTAAGAGAGCCATAGCAAAACGTAAGGAAGCCTCTAGAGAACACAGACATGCCAAGCAGCGGGGTGAACGGACAGATGATGTTGGAAGAAAATGGGACATCTTTCTAAGCTGTAGAAGGGAAGCATCCCTTCTGATCAATGAAAAGATTAGAAGAAAGGGGGTTCAGTGGCTGGCAGAAGTACGTAAAATGGATAGAAAGCCAGCTGCGAAATTTTGGAACCTTCTAAACTCCCTGTGAATTGAGACAAGCCTAGAACAGAGGTTTATAACTACAGCTCAAGGTGCTAGGCTAGAAGGCGACGAAGCTATTGATACATAACAAGGGTGATAGAAACATTTCAACAAAAAAGTGTATTAGGCACAACAATGAATGAAATGAATGAATGAAATGAATGAAAAAGGATGGATCAATTGGCAGAATGACTCCACTTTCACAACGAGAGTGGAAAAGAGCTAAGAAGAAGGTTCCTAGTAGTACATCAACAGGACCAGATTAAATTCCAATAATGCTGATAAAGACATTGTGTCCGAAGTCTAAGCAGACTTTGAGAGAGGCAGTGAGCAAAATAATAATTGATAGTGAAGTTCCCGTTGGATTAATACTTAGCAGGATGAGCATGACCTCTAAAGGAAAGGGAAACAAAGCCGACATAAAACACTACCGTCCTATAACAGTGACATCAGTGGTCTACAGGCTGGCGATGTAGATTATAAAGAAAGACTGCAGGCATGGATAGAAGATGAGGAGGTGCTGGGGGAGCTACAGAATGGGTTTCGGAAACACAGGAGGTTGGAAGACAATCTGTTCTCGCTGACGCAGTGCATCGAATTAGCATAAAAATAACGCAGGCCCCTGTGGCCATCATTTTTAAATAGCGTACGATAACGTGGTTCAAGAGGACTTGTGGGGAATACTGGACACACTATGTATGGAAAATGGAGTCAATCATATTTTAAAAGATATCCATAAAAGTAACAAGGTAGTTATAAAATGAGAAAAAAAAAGTTATTCAATCCCGCAAAGATAAAAGGGGGGCTTAGACAGGGGTGTCCTCTGTCACCCTTATTATTCATGATGTACCTACAAGGAATAAATGACTAATTAGAAGGAAGTGGACTTCAACCTCTCTTTCATCAAACAAGGAAAACTCATCGAACAGGCACTACCAGCATTCATGTACGCAGATGATATAGTGCTAATGGGCGAAAACAAGATTTCCAGAGATTCATGGACATCCGCGGTAATGAAAGAGAGGTAAGATTTCAGATTCAGTTAATAAAAATCAGCAGTAATGATCTTTAATGATAATGAATATAGCTAGCTTAAAATACAGGAGGTAACGCTAGAGATAACAGATAAATACATATATCCGGGCGTATGCATAAGCAAAGGAACCGAGTAGCTAAGGGAACACGAAACATACGTAACAACTAAAGGTAACAAGAATGCAGCGGTGATGAAAAATATGGCACTGTGGAATTACAATAGGCATGATGGTGTGAAAAGAATGTGGAAAGGGCCATGGTTCTTGGTCTGACGTTCGGCATGGTGGCCTTGCGTATGAGATCAGAACTTCAAGCAAGATTAGAAATTAAGCAACGTGGAATAGGTAGGTTTGCCTTAGGAGCACACGGGAATACACCAAATCAGGGAATACAAGGTGATATGAGATGGACATCATTCGAGGGCAGGAAAGTTAGCAGCAAGATAAAGTTTGAGAAGCGGTTGAGAGAAATGAGAGAGGAGGGTTGGGATGGGAAGGTTTTCAGCTACTTGTGCGTGAGGAGTATCGATACAAAATGGAGGAAGCGAACAAGAAAATTGGCGGGTAAATACTTAAAAAAAGAGCAGGGGGCCAAACCAAAAAGAACAATCGGTTAAGAAGAAGGTGAAGGAAACGGAGACCGATATGTGGAGAATTCGCATGATTAAGGAGTCCACACTAGAGATCTATAAACTTTTAAGCAGGAAAGTGCCAAGGAAAGGATCTCTGATTATATTCGGGGTAGTTCTCTACTGTTTGAGGCCAGGACGGGAGTATTGCGAACCAAGACATATCGGGCCAAATACGAAGAGGCAGACACGGTATGCAGTGCGTGTAGAGATGAGGAGGAAACTTTCGAACACTTGATAATGTTCGGTAAAGGGCTTTACCCTACAGTTCAGGATGATGGCGCAGAGTTTTTCAAAGCACTGGGGTTTAGAGACAGCGAAGGCAAAATAGATTTTAAGAGGGTAGAAATAACTAGAAGGAGGTTATCTGATTGGTGGCTAAAATAAAGGCACGATTGAAAATAAATCCTTCACTGTGAAGTACCAGTTCTCAACTGCACTATTTAAGAGAAAACAATAAATCTAGTTGTTGGTTCTCTTATTATAACGGCTAGGTGGCGTTAAAGGCTGCCCGATCTAAATGGTACAGCCATACAATCCATCGATCCATCCTCTCGTTTTTTCCCCACTTTTTTTCGGTCACGGCGTCAGGAAGGAGACAACGCTCGCAGCGCCGAGGACTTGCTGAAGCACTACTATGCAATGTCGTAAGACGCGCATGCGTTGAGCAGCATTTCCTTTGCCTTGTTTCCAGAAGCAGCCACGTCCCGCCACCGAGGATATCATGCGTACTCATTCATAAGTGGCAATGTTTCCTGACGCATTGCCAGTTATGTCTCTTGGGGAAATTCACGCTGATTTGCGCAACTGGTGTGTCAATCCAGTAGCGTCTTTTAGCTGACAAATAATAATGGTTCACGTTCAGGTGAACGGCTGTTGTTTCAGTCATCGTTGTTCGTTTACGGGTAAATATACGCATTTCGTGTTTATTTGTTCGTTTGTTTATATTGAAAGAGCGTGACGATTGCTATTTTTCCCCTTTAGGGAGCACTGCAACAAGGACTGCAAAAATTGTGGACAGTGTGATGCCCTGGTCCCGCCGTACTGAAAGGAAGTCTGGCAAGATGCATGCTTGGTTGCGAAAGTCCTACGCATTTTTTTTCACGTTATATTAGGTCGCAATACGGCTGTGAACGCCGACTGAAAAATATCTGCCTGGCCCGCCTTGAAGGTAAGATGTGTTGTTCTTAGTTTAGTTGTTGTACTGTTTGTTTTCCAGAGACATATTACGAAGAAACTGTGTGCTCTGGGACTTCAAGCACGAATCAGAATATCAATGCACTGACATATAGGTGCACAGTTTTTTTCTCATTTGTGTATATACTCGCAAAATGGTTTGCCTAATTGAGCGAAGAGAGCTCATGTGACTGTGCAACTAGTCATGTAAAAAGTCTGCCTTTCTCTAAATATTTATCATTCTGTTTGTTCTTTTCAGCTTTTCCCAGTAACAGAACGATACAAGCCTCACAGCTCGGTGATAAAACGTCGCACACTGAATACGTATTCATGCAAAAAGCACGAAAATTGACCGAGAGGGAGATATGCTTTAGCAGGAATACCACTCCATCGACTCTGTAGTTTGGTTGCACAAGGTCTGCTGCAAATCGTTCCATACGAATAATGTTGCATGTAAAATAGTGCAATTTTACAACGGCGGAATAAACATATAAAATGAGGAAGCATACGTCCGCTTTAATTTATTGCATGTTACGTTCTTGCACGCTTACAAGTGCACACTTTAGAGGCGTTTAATTTTGTCTTACACGTGAAGTTAGTGAATGCCATGTGCATAAAATACAAAACATCGGCAGATCCCACGTGCCTGGGAATCAGCGTTATGCGAAACATGTGGAGGGTAGGTGACCATGTTGCAAAATTTTGATTGAGTGACACGTCATAATATGACGCTAGATGTAAGTACAAGTGTTGCAAGCACAGCCATATGTATGTTGAACAGTTGCAGATGTTTATATAGGCAGTTGTTATCAACTGGAACATGACACAGCCATATATATGTTGAACAGTTGCAGATGTTTATATAGGCAGTTGTTTGCAACTGGAACATGCGTATTAGCAACACCAGAAGCTGATATGAAACGGTATGCTCGCGAGGATGCTGGCTCTGGACACTGCTATATAAATCAACATCAGCGCATGACAACTAACCATTATTGACGTTAACCCGACATGACAGCTGCATCAAAGGGGTGCATATGTAATGTTTATAAAATTGGGCAGGCAGCACTGCAACCACTTTTGACGTTTCACGAAAATTAGCGTCTATTTGAAAAAGTGTTCCAAGACCTGGCGCAGCTCTGTGGTACAATGCTTCATTGCCACGCAGAATGCTTGGGTTTGACTCATGCTGGGACTCCGACATTTATATTTTGCATTTTTCGGGTCGACGCTACCAATGTCGAGTATTTCTAAACGCTCGCACGTTAAAATTGCCCTTGTGTGTTCTCGTAGCTCCTGGGTGTCAATCACCTGCAGTTGATTGACAAGTGGTCATCAGCTGTGGCACATACCCGCCCGTAGGTATGTGCCGCTGTCTGGCGGGAATTGTTTGACGACGTATTAGACGGGGTTGTGACACCGTTCATGTCTCGATTAGCGCGTCATATTCGTCGAACAATCTTACCCTCCCATGCCAATTTTGGTTCACGCCAAGTTAAGGGTGTGATCATGGGAACACCCAAACGTAAGCGGCTAGATATAAAGATAGATAGATAGATAAATAGATACGCTCAATATAGCCGAAATTCGCAAAGAAATGCATCGCATCAAAAAAAAAGAAAAGCAGAGGAAGGAACGCTGGCAACCGACATGCAGCCGTTGGTAAATTGACGCTCATGTAAGGCCGGGCCATGGTCAATCCGCGTGCGGCACGCACTCGGGCTCATCGGCCGATGCGGTCGGGCCTACGTCAATCACCAAGACCAGTCCTAGGCTAGTTGCCAAGGTCGGGCCAGCCATTTCGCATCAGTCACAGAGCTCTCGCCGACCTCTTGCGCAGGACAAATTGATGCTTGGGTTAAGGCCTATACTCTACGATGTATTGACCCTCCTAGGGCAAACTGTTCACATATGTGGCGTAATAAATGTAGTATCGTGCAGCGGACGCGCCGCACAAAGAACACAGGGCACGGCGCTGAAGCGCCGGCCGACAAGAAGTATACAGCAGCCGGTAGCCAAGCAGAAACTCTTTATATACACAACCATCACTATAGGATGGATGGATGGATTTATGTGGCTGCACCCTTTAAATCGGGAGGTGGCTAACACCACCTAGCCGTAATGCTTAGTGAACCAAAGAGTAGATTTGTCTTTTTTTTTCGTTTAAATAGTGAAGTTGAGGAGTGGTACTTAGCAGTGAAGGGTTTAATTTTCACTCATGCTTTGAATTTAGCCACCAATCAGATAATCTTCTTCTAGTTAATTCTACCCGTTCAACGTCTAATTTGCCCTCCCTGTCCCTAAACCCCAGTGCCTTGAAAAACTCTGCTCCATCATCCTATAGGTTGAAGCTCTTCATGGAACATTATCAAGTGTTCGGCAGTTTCCTCCTCCTGTCCACATGCACTGCATACCATGTATGCCCCTTCGTATTTGGCCCCAAATGTCTTGGTGCGCATTACTCCCGTCCTGGTCTCAAACAGTAGAGATCATAGACCCTTTTCCTTGGCAATTCCCTTCTTAAAAGCTCAATAGATCTCTAGTGCGGACTTCTTAATCATGCCTATTCTCTACATGTCAGTCTCCGTTTCCTTCACTTTCTTCTTAACTGGTAGTTCTTTTTGGTTTGGCCCCTGCTCTTTTCTAAGTATTTACCCGTCATTATTCTGGTTCGCTTCCTCCATTTTGTATCGACATTCTTCATGTACAAGTAGCTGAAAACCTTCCTAGCCCAACGCTCCTCCCTCATTTCTCTCAATCGCTTCTCAAATTTTATCTTGCTGCTAGCTTCCCTGTCCGCAAATGATGTCCATCCCATATCGCATTGTACTGCCTGATTTGGTGTATTCCCGTGAGCTCCTAAAGCAAGCCTATCTATTTCACGTTGCTTCATTTCTAATCTTGCTTGAACTTCTGATCTAAGGCACAAGACCGCATTGCCGAATGCCAGACCAGCAACCATGACCCCTTTCCGAATTCCTCTCACAATATCATACCTCTTGTAATTCCACAGTGCCCTATTTTTCATCACCGCTGTGTTCCTGATTCCTTTAGTTGTTACGTATGTTTCGTATATTTCGTGTTCCCTTAGGTACTTGGTCCCATTGCTTATTCATACGCCCAGATAGTTGTATTTATCTGTTATCTCTAGCGTGACCTTTTGTATCCTAAGCCCACTACCTTCATTATCATTAAAAATCATGACTGCTGATTTTTTCTTACTGAATCTGTAATCTAGCCTATCTCCCTCATTACCGAAGATGTCCATCAATTTCTGCAAATCTTCCTTGTTGTCGGCCATTAGCACTTTATCATCTGCGTACATCAATGCTGGTAGTGCCTGTTCAATGAGTTTTTCTTGTTTGACGAATGAGAGGTTGAATTCAATTCCACTTGCCACTAATTTGGCCTTTAATCCTTGTAGGTACATCACGAATAACAAGGGTGACAGAGAATACCCCAGCCTAAACGATATATATATATATATTGTCACGAGCAAAAGAAGATCTACAGCCAGGAGTGTACCTGAACCAGAGCTACGAAAATGTTCCCTTCTTCTTTGCAGCCCAAAACCAGTATGAGCTACAGCGGCTCGTTCATAAATGGTGGCACTTATTTACCGCCTCTCCCAAGAAGCATCGTCTCGATGCTATTCATGAAGGCAAAAAAAGAAAAAGATATGAAAATTACCATGCAAGCAAAAAGAATGGCGTAAGGCGGAATAACGCAGTTGGTTGTGGATCAAGAGTCAAATGAGAAATAAGAAAAATAGGAAAGAATGTAAAATGAAGACAAAACAAAAAGAATGACGCGAAGTTACCAATAAAGTCAGTCACTCACTGGTGATTCACAGCGCGAAAAGTATGGTTTGAGCCGTGAAACGTGAATGACTTCAGTTTGCGGGGTAAAACGGGAACGTCTCGAAGTGCCTTCTGGGAGAACCTCGTAAGTGACGTCGCTGAGACGTCGTATGACCTTGTAAGGGCCGAAGTAGCAGCAAAGAAGCTTTTCTGAATGGCCACGCTGTCGGATAGGGGTCCACACGCATACTTCATCACCAGGCTTAAAAATAACTTCACGGTGACGAAGATTGTAGCGGCGCGCGTCTGCGGTTTCGTGATGGTGAATACGGTGAAAAGCAAGTTGACGGGCCTCTTCTGCGCACTGCGCGAATTTGTCGGCATCCATGTAGTATATTTCAAAGTAGTCGGGAAGGAGCATGGCGATGACCATCGTCGGGACCTCGCGACTGTGGACTAAGCGAAAAAAGTGTGAAACCGGTACTTTCTTGAACGGCAGTGTTATACGCGTAAGTTATGTAAGGAAGTATGGCGTCCCAGTTCTTGTGATCGACGTCCACATACATTGACAGCGTGGCTGCAATTATCTTATTGAGTCGTTAAGTCAGCCCATTTGTTTGCGGGAGGTAAGCCGTTGTTTTACGATGTTCCGTGCCACTTAATCGCAATACTTCCTGCAGCATCTCTGCGGTGAAAGCTGTCCCACGATCAGTTATGACGACAGCTGGCGCACCGTGACGTAAGACGATGCTGTTAACGAGAAATTGGGCGACGTCTGCTGCGGTGGCTTTTGGAAGTGCCTTTGTTTCACAGTAGCGTGTTAAGTAGTGGGTAGCGACCACAATCCACCGGGTTCCAGACGAAGACATGGGGAATTACCCCAGCAAGTTCATGCCAATCTGATGAAAAGGCGCCTTTGGTTGGCCTATTGGTTGCAGTTGTCC
Source organism: Rhipicephalus annulatus (assembly GCA_013436015.1). NCBI lineage: Eukaryota > Metazoa > Arthropoda > Arachnida > Ixodida > Ixodidae > Rhipicephalus > Rhipicephalus annulatus. The sequence goes on along the minus strand of WOVY01001717.1, from coordinate 583,158 downwards.
CGCTGGTCGTAAAGGTGGAATCTTACGTTGTGGGCAGTCGCGACATGTGCGAAAGTACTGCTTTACAGTCTTTGCGAGACGTGGCCAGTAGTAGGAGCGTCGAATCCTTTGCAGCGTGCGTGTATAGGCAAGGTGTCCGGACGATGGCTCATCATGAAACGCATGTAAAATATCACCACTAAGCGTAGTTGGCGGAACAAGGAGATACATAGCTTGCGTAGGCTGAAAGTTCTTTTTATAAAGCACCCTATCGCGGAAACAAAAGGAGGATAGCGAGCACGCAAAGCTTCGAGGAGGGTGATAATTTCGTCCTTCCAGGTAGTCAATGAGAAAGATGAGCTCCGAGTCATGACGCTGTTGCTCAGCTTGGCGGGTCGCTGATACCGCAGAAAGAAAAGTGTCGTCGTCTTCAAGGTCAGTGTTGGCATTTTCAACCGGTGCACGTGAGAGACAGTCAGCGTCGGTGTGTTTCCGCCCAGATTTGTGGACGATTGTGACATCGAAATCTTGTAGCCGAAGGTTTTATTGTGCTAGACGACCTGAGGGATCCTTGAGATTTGCGAGCCAACTAAGGGAATGGTGGTCGCTAACTACCCTGAATGGGCAGCCATACAAGTGTGGGTGGAAGTATATTATGGCCCAGACAACAGTGAGGCACTGCTTTTTGGTTGCAGAATTGTTTTTATCCAGTGGGGATAACGTTCTGCTCGCATAAATGGTCACGCGCTCTACGCCATTATGCCACTGAAATAATACCGTTCCTAGTCCAACGTTGCTGGAGTCAGTTTGTAATTCCGTGTCAGTGCTAGTAAAGGCGGAGCCTGGAGCAGGTTTCCGAGGATGTCGAACGCATGGCACTGATCGGGACCCCAAACAAACGAGACACCGTCTTTTGTAAGGTTGTTGAGGGGTTCAGCAATCTTCGAAAAGTTTTTGACAAAGCGCCTGTACTGCGCACAGTGCCCCAGAAATCGGCGCAGGTCCCACTTATTTGTGGGCACGGGAAAGGCGTCAACAGCACGTATTTTCTTCGGATCTGGGCGGATGCCGGCATGGCTCACAACGTGACGAAGGATCTTCAGTTCTTCATAACCAAAATGACCCTTCTCGGGTATGAGAGAAAGCCCCGCTGTTCTGATTGCCTGAAGAACTGCCTGGAGGCGTTGGACGTAATGTTCAAACATGTCTGCAAAGATCACGACGTCATCAGGGTAAACAAGACATGATTGCCATTTGAACCCCGTGAGAACCGTATCCATCATTCTTTGGAAAGTAGCTGGCGCTGAGAATAGACCGAAAGGGAACACTACACTCGGGCATTATCGTGTGCATGGAGCATCTGGGTGGAAGCCGCGGAGACCTAGTTGCCGGTATTGACAGTTCCGGTATACGGGACCCGCTTCGCCACAGTGATAGTAGAGCGGACGGTTATCCGAGGTGCACCAGGTGCTTGCCTTGCTACCACTTTGTCTTGAGGCAGACGGCAGATAGGTGAGTGTGCTCAGAAACCTTGAGTCGAGAGGCGGGCTCGAAGCAGTGTCGCGGAATGGCTGCATAGCCTGGTACTTTGGCCGCATAGCAAGATCTGTAGCCAGTGGCGCAGGGGATCGCAATGCCGCTGCGAATGTTAGGAGAGGGGCCTCGGGAATCGGTGGTGCTAGTGGGGCCAGGGGTGTGACGGCCTGCCAGACTTCTTGTCTGATTACATTCGCGAGGGCTGACACAGGTGGATGGAATCCCGCTGCCTGAAGCTGTCGAAATTCTTCGCGAACGATATTTCGAATGAAGTCTGCGAGGGCCTGTCTCTCGCTGCCAGAGCCGATAGAGCATGCGGTGACTGGGATCTGGCGTTGGTATTGTGACGACCGCTGCTACAGAGTACGTTCCATCATGGTTGTCTCACTGATGAACAGGGCGACTGTCGTCGGTGGACTGCGCACGAGCCCAGCGAAAAGCTGTTCTGTTACTCCGCGCATCAAATGCCGCACCTTCTTTTCCTCCGGCATGGCAGAGTCCGCGCGCTTGAAGAGCCGGATCATGTACTCGACAAACATAAACACTCGTTGGTTCGGCCACTAGTTTCTGCAAGATATGGCTTGTTCAGCCCTCTCCTTCCTCTCGGTGTTGCTGTAGGCGTCACGGAGCTGTCGGCTAAACTCTTGCTAAGTCGCAAAAGAGCCCTCGTGGTTCTCGCCCCACGTCTTCGCAGAATACTCAAAGTAGAAGTAAACTTGGCGCAGCTTGCGAAAATCATCCCATTCGTTGATACTGGCAACCCGATCAAAGTGGTCGAGCCAGTCATCAACATCCTCGAAGATGTCTCCATGGAACGGCTTTGATGTCTGTGGCACATGAAAAACATGCGCGAGAAGGGAACCATGGGCATCGCCGGTTTGAACCGCCTGGCTTGTCATTGGAGTTGCCATCTTTTTAGGTGTCGATGCCAAGGGACCAAATTCCGGGGGAAACCCACGCAGGCGGCGGCTGCTTCTTGCTCTGAAAGATGTAGCTGTCTCCAAGATGGCCGACACAGCCGAAGTACGCGTACCCAGCGTCTCCACCAGTAATGTCACGAGCAAAACAAGACCTACAGCCAGGAGTTCACCTGAAATAGAGGAACGAAAATGTTTTCATCTTCTTTGCAGCCCAAAACGAGTATTAGCCACAGCGGCTCGTTAATCAATGGTGGCAATATATACTGCCACCCGCAAGTAGTGGGTCGACAGCAAGAGCGGCTCTCAATCTGGAGGAAAAAGAAGATAGCGCGCTTCTTCTCTGCTCGACAGTCAGCACTCCTCGTGATGGGCTCGTTCTAGAACAACGCTGGACTCTCCCGTGCCTAGTTTGTGCCTGCACCTGCGTTCCTTGTTCCATCCTCAGGGTTGCGGTCAAGTAGCTGGCGGTTACTTTTATTTTATTAGATCTACCTCTTGTTCCGCAACTGTTTGAGTGCATTGATAAGTGTACCTTCTTCCTATTTCATGTCTGCTTCTTCTCCGGGCCAGAGGCCTGTCCTCTGGTCAGCCTCTGTTTCCCTCAAGATCTTCCCCTGGAGTTGTTTCTCCGCAATGGAACCCGTAGCGTTCCTGTCGCTTTGGTGCCGACCACCGGTGGGTTCATCCGTATGAAAAATCCCAAGACAATCCAAACGGAACTTCGTGCGATCACTCCCCACTCTCTACTGATAACAGAGGTTCGTCAGTTTGGACGCGGGGGGATACTATGCTGCTCATCAGACAAGGCTTGCATCCAAGACCTTCTGAAGTGCACTACTTTTGCATCACATCCGGTGAGCTATTTTATACCACCTCATCTAGCTTGCTGCAAAGGAATGGTTCGGGGGGTAGACGCCAGTCTAAGCCCAGCAGAAGTCTTGGACTTCTTTTCCCCAGCAGGTGTTATTTCTGTTTACCGCTGTACCAAACAGGAAAACCAACGGAAAGTTCCCACTGAAACTGTAATTACCACATTCGCTGGAACAGATCGCCCTTCGGAGATCAAGGCATGGCCGCTTATCTATAAGGTCGAAGCTTTGGCTCCCCGTCCGCTGTAATGTGCTAAATGTTGGCGCTTTGGGCACAGTACTAAAGGTTGTCGATCGGAGACTCGATGCCGCATATGCGGGGCCATATACGGGGCTGGTCATAGTACTTCTGAGTGTCAATCAGACAATAAAACATGCTGTTTTTGCAAGGCAAATCACGCTGCAGACGATCCTAACTGCCCTGCAAGATCGAAGGAACTTCAGGTGATTGAAATCAATGAAAAGAGACGATGCTCTCGTAGAGGAGCAATTGCAGAAATTCGAAGCAAGAGTCAGGGTTATACCGGTATAGCAGCTCGTTCACCTCTTTCTATGGATGCATCACTCTCTCTATCCATTTCTGCTATGGTAGAAAAGGCCGTAGAAAAAGTATTAAAAAATTTTTACTCAATCTGTCCGACTCACTCAATAATATTATGGATTCACAGTTGTCGGGCGCATCTGATCGAATAAATAAGCGTATGCAACCTCCTAGTGCCTCAATTAATAAACCTGCCGAACATCAGTCAGATGTCTCTATCGATAATGAGGCAATGCTTTCCAGTCCTAACACAACTGAGCAGGAAGGTATATTTGATTCAGAATCAATAATTAATTGGGATGTAGATATGGATGTTCGCCTTTTGAAACGCACCAGATCACCCACTAGCAAACTTAATAATTCTTCTCATCCAAAAACAAAAAAGATTGTGAAGGAACCTAGAACTAAAGCGGACTTCTTAAAAGATAGTATCTTAGATCAAGGAGTAGCTACTGCTTGCTTATCATCATAGGGTACCTTAGAGTACTTCAGTGGAACTGCCGTTTAATTCTCTCTGCAACTACAGACTTATTATACCTAATTTCTCAACAATCTCCAGACGTCATAATTTTACATGAAACTTGGCTGTCTGCTGATTAAAACTTCTATCTAAAAAACTATCAGTGCTTTCGACTGGACCGAGACTAACGTGGTGGAGGATTAATGTTTTTCATATCATCTAAAATTTGCCATAAAGCACACTTAGTTTACCAACAAATATCACAGGATTATGAAGTATTGGTTCTGGAAATTCACTTTCCCGGATGCGCGCCACTATTTATAGTCAACAACTACTTTCCGGCTGGAATACGAGATGAAAGAGCCCTTGACGTGATTGTGAGTTTTTGCAGAAACAGTATACTATTTGCAGGAGACTTCAATTCCCATCACGTTTCATGGGGATTCCGCACTGATTCACCAGGAAAACGGTTGTGGGACTGGACTAATCGGAGTAACCTTATTTGTTTGAACTCCAGAGTTCCGACATTCGTTCGATGTAATTCGAGGTCCGTCTTAGATTTGACATTTGCTAGCTCAAGTGTGACAATATCGTCTTGAACTGTTCTTGATATTGCTACAAGTAGTGATCACTGCCCCCTGGTATTTGAAGTCAACATTCCTTTAGTGACGGTAGATCGCCAGGTGCAAAGTTTTGTAAACTACTCTAAATTTAAAAAAAGAACTTACAGTCAACGCTGTGTTCCTTGCCCAATATGGAAGCAAATATGAAAGCTATGAGCCTTTGTTCCACCATAAAGTGTACAATTAAAAAATCACAGTTCACTATATCTTAAACAAAGGGAAAATTCATATCTGCCTGGTGGAATGCGGATTGCGCCAGAGATTATAGACGCCGCAACGCTGCATGAAAAAAACTCCTCACCAACCAATGTCCGACTAATTGGAGAAATTATTTATTTGCTAAAGCTACCTTTAGGAGGACAGTTTCATTAGCGAAAGACAATTATGAAGAAAAACGGTACAGCTACTTATCCAAGAGTGGCAACAAGAAAGCTCTATTCAGATTTTTCCGTAATCGTAAAGCTATTACAGCACACGTAAATATTGACTCAGTTATTTTTTCTCCAACTGATTTGGAAGATACATTAACGGAAATTGCAATAGGATTGGAGTAGAGATTTACATCACAAATCAAAATAAAGTGTGCGAAACCGTCATTCGGAAATCATTTTATTGAAGTAAGTAGGGATGAACTTGCGCACGTCGTTCGTATTCTGCCAAACACAGATCCTGGACCAGATGGCGTCACTTCAGAAATGTTAAAAATATTATTAGACATCTCTTCTGAAGACCTCCTTAACGTTGTCAGCTATTCACTCGAAAATAGTTGGATACCTCCTGACTGGAGACTTGCAAAAATAATACCGCTTCTTAAAAAACAGGGACTATGAATGCAGATAGATAACATTAGGTCAATCGCTTTAACATGACACGTAATTAAGTTATTAGAAAGAATACTTTACATTAGAGTTACTAAGTTCATAACAGATAATGCGATACTCAGTGCGTGCCTGATTGGATTTAGACCAGGTTACTCTATAAGGTGGGCGCATGTTGATTTAGAGGCTCGTATAAAGCTTGCTCGGCACAGACGACAATATACGGCCCTAGTAACCCTTGAATTAGCCAAGGCATATGACAGTGTTCAACATCCTATTCTTATCAATGTCCTAAAAGAGCTTACGTACCCGCAGTACATAACAAATTGGATATACGAATTTTTAAAAGACAGAAAATTTTATTGCTTCCAACGAGGTGTTTCCACGCCGAAGTATAGCCAAACGAGAGCTGTTCCTCAAGGCTCTGTTCTATCGCCTGTGCTATTTAACGTTTTGTTAAGTTCAATACCACAGAGTGATAAGGTACAAGTATATGTATATGCAGATGATATCGCGTTCTTTGCATCTTACAACAATATTTATTCACTACATTCGACTTTACAGTGTTATTTGGAAACATTGGAAACCTTGTTTCACAAGATTCATATGAACCTGAACGCAACTAAAAGTGCTATAATAGTTTTTCCGTTGGACGCACCAGTTACTATTTCTCTTCAGTACCATCAAGAAATGATACCCCAGGTTGATTGCATTAAATATCTGGGTGTACTGTACGATCAAAAACTGAGCTGGTGTGACCACATTGAATATATTAAAATTAAGGCTACACGCGCTGTTGGAATGATAAGTAGGCTTGGCCGCCTCCGTTCCGGTCTTTGCAGAGATACGCTGATCATGATTTATCGCATGTACGTTCGTCTGATTCTTGAATTCGGATGTGTACTATTCTCTGGTGGACCAGCATACAAAATAAACCCCTTCATTCTCTTAGAGCGGGAAGCCCTACGTAGTTGTTTAGGTGTGCCAAAATTCACAGCTAACAATGTTTTGTATCAAGAAGCTCGGATACCCACCCTTGCTTGCAGATTTCGTATTTTAACAGTAAACACCTATTTAAAATTTTCTGAATCCACTTTAAGAAGGCGACAATTTGTATTCTTTTGAACCTGGTGTCTTTTTCAATGAGCATTGGTCCCGTGTATATAAACCCCAAGTGCTATTTGTTCAAACACTTCTAGATGCTTTAAATGTTAATATATCCGAGATCACACCATCTGTGAAGCCTATCGGCCAAGTGCAAATAAAATTTGACGATATCTTCCCCATGAACGCTAAACACTTGCCCTCTAAATATTTGATTGGTTTATTAGAACAACACCTGTCTCAATTAGCTACTAATATAGTAATTGCAACGGATGCATCTATGAGTGGCGAGAAGGCAGGTGTGGGTATTTTTTCTCTCTCATTATTCTGGTCATTTTCATTACGCCTCCCAGATTATACACCAATATTTGAAGCAGAATTAATGGCCGTTCTACTAGCTATTCGTAAACTTCCTGCTACTCATTCAACAGCTGTGATAGTGTCTGACTCGTATTCCGTGTGTTCATTCTTATCATCATCGTCGTCATCAGCAGTGCTAGAGACTTTTAAACCATTAAACCCAGCAAACATTCGTCTAGTGCGAATGATATGGGTGCCAGGCCATCGTAGTATATTTATAAACGAGATGGCTGACATACTTGCGCGAACATCTCTTGATCTTCCGACTGCGCCAATCATGCCTCCTACAGCTTATGTAACAGCAGCGAGGCTTAGAAAACTTCTCCTTCTTGAAGACTCATCAAAAATCATGATACCGAATCCAGATTTCTCGTATCTGCACTTCAAATGGAATAATAAATGGTGTCCCACGCGTAAACAAAAGTCTTGATAACAAAATACGTTGCCGTGTACCACCTTTCAATTTCTACTTAAACAGGTCAGGTCTGGTGCCATCCCCTCTGTGCTCAAGCTGTAACGAACCTGAACATATCGACCATTTTCTTATCACATGTCACCGATTCAAAAATCAAAGAATAAACTGCTTCGAAATTTTATGCAGAAAATTAGAAATATCACTTAATACTCCCAATATTTTGTCTTTTGGGGCCACTTCATTGGGACACAGCGACAGGAACATCTGTGGGGCTCTCTGCGAATTCATATATAACACAAGAAGATTACCTTGCTGAGTCAGCGATCAGCTCTCGAATTTTACTAGCCACACTACCACTTATTATTTAGCTGATACACTGCAATGATTCAACTTTCAGGAGAATTTCATATAACGATTCCACCTCAGATATTCAACAAATTCTATTATTTCTCCCCCCCTTTTTTTCTTTTTTTGACATTGCGCCAAATTAATTTCACAGTCAAAACACAGTAATCATTAACCCCTAATCTAGAAAATCTATAGGTATTGACTTGCTTTAACCACCGGCTTCTTGGCCAATCCCCCTTAGTGGGTGAGAGCCACAAAAGAAAGGAACAAGCAAGCAAGCAAGCCAGCCACGACTGACGCATCGTTCTAGAGCTAGCTGCTCATTGGTTTATTACCCCCCCCCACCCCAGCACTTGTGATTCATTATGACAAACTGGTGGAAATGCGGGGTAGTCTCACGAATGCTGAAGACCCCCCCTCCCTCCCAGGAAGCCGTGATACTAGTCCAGTGCCAGTCAATACCCCTGTGCATCGGACCAGCCGCCGAATCAGGAGATTGCCTCCGGAAGTCGACAATACTGCTCCCACCATGTCGACAAATATGACCAGCGCTTCGGTGAAAACCTCACCTACCGGCACGAGAAGCATGACGTCGAACCGCTATACGTAGGAAAGACCACGGGCACCGGTGACGTTTCATGGCACGGGGCGCGAGGACGTCTAGGACGGGTTGGCGGACTTCGAGCGCGGAGCCACCTTTGAATCAGTTGGACGACGCGGCGGAAACTGGGTCGTGTCTATTTCTATCTTGAAGACGGGGCACGTACGTGGTATCAAAATCGAGAGGAGCAGCTGACGACGTGGTTCGAATCCTCTCGTAGACTTCTGCTGACCTATGCTAGTGCTGATCGCGAAGAACGAGTGAAACGAGCTATTCTGGCCCACGTTCAGTTGCCAAACGAAACTGTGACCACGTACGTCGGAGACATGACGCGCCTCTTCCGACGGGGCGATTCAAGAATGACGGAGGACAAGAAGTTGCGTCACTTGATGCGTGGTGTCAAGGACCAGCCTTCTGCCGGCCTCGTGCGAAGCCCTCCGACGACGGTCGCGGGGTGCTTGGTCGAGGCCATGACGATGAAGAAAATGCTGCAGCAGCGATACAACCAATACGACAGGCAGGTAAGTGGCATGTCCACTGCCGAAATTTTCCCCGCCACTGTAGTCAGCAATGGCTGTCTACGAGAACTCATCCGTAATATAGTACGTGAAGTGTTGAAAAAGGCTGGTGTAACACCTCATCTTACGGTTGGCTCTATTGCAACTGTGATCAAGGATGAGCTGCACCAGGCCCTCCGGGACACCTTGTCTCCTGATACAGCTGCGCCAGCTCCTGCTGAATACCGCCGCGAGACAGCCTACGCGGAAGCCTTTAAACACCCTGCTGCATCGCCGCAATTCCTCGTTCATCCTGTTCCTGCCGTTTCACTCCAGTCAGCGCAGCACATACCATACTACGAAAGCACGTGCACGCTACTGCCCTTGCCCTTTGTTCGTGGCGCTTCTGTCGCCCTTCGTTCAGTGCAACCAGTCCAGTACATCGACGATCAGCACACGTCTCCTCGGAAATCTGATGTTTGGCACACACCTGATCGCCGGCCTCTATGCTTTCACTGCGGAGAAGCTGATCACTTGTACTGCCAGTGCCCATATCGCCGTCTTGGGCTTCGCGGCTTCTCTGCGAACACACCGCCTCCCCGTTACGACCAGAGATCACGCGACATCGAGAACTACCTCTCCAAGCAGCATGCACCACCGTCTACCGGACGCCACTCGAGCTCACCATCAACGAGGCGATTTTAATCAACGCCCCAGTGGTATTCTACCGCACGGTTTCCCAGCCCCCGCCGGGGAAACTAGCCGAAGCGACCTCTGGGGGCGGGGTCGCTGAACGTTGAAGCGCTGAAGACCTCATATTGACGCAGAACCTTACAGAAACCGGTCTGACATCGCCTGCTGCTGCAAAGGATAGCCGACGTTCACTCGACATAGCAGTGACGATTGATGGTTTTGCGGCTAATGAGTTAGTGGACGACGGCGCAGACTATTCCATACTGAGCAGGAAACTGACAACGCAGCTGAAGAAACTCGCAGATTCTGACTGCTAGTGGCCACGTCGTTACTCCACTGGGCGCCTGCACAACTAGAGTACAGATTCAAGGGTATACATTCGTAGCAAGCTGCCTTGTTCTACGCGGGTGCTCCCGTGACGTCATTCTGGGAGTTGACTCTCTGCAAGAAAATGGAGCTATCATTGATCTGCAAGAGCACCACGTCACGTTCTCAGCACAGCGAGCAATCAACGTGCAGGATGACAGAAGGCGTGTCGACGTACTCCGTGTTTCTGAACAGAGCATGATGCTTTCTCTACGAGCAAGTGTTCTAGTCAACGTAACATGCTGTGGTTTGGGCGATGACGATGTGGTGGCCGAGACAAATTTAGGACACCTCCTGCAGCGAGGCATTTGTGTAGCTAGAAGTGTAATATACCTTCGTGATGGCTGATCTGAATTTCTCGTAATCAACTTTAGCAACGAGCATCGACACCTTTTCAGTGGCACTTCGATAGCGTTTGCCCACGAAGTAGCAAACGTCACCATCTGTCTCACGTCGGAACTAGTGGACACCGCAGACACGTCAATGAGTAATATTGACATCAATCCTGACCTGTCCACCGATTACCAGACTGCACTGCGAGTGCTCTTGTTCGAGTTCAAGTCTTGCTTCGCAAGTTCCTCAAAGATCCACCAGACGTCCATCACTCAACACAGGATCATCACCTACAAGGACGCAGGCCCGATACACCAGGATCTTTACCACGTGTCGGCTAAAGAACGTGAAGCGATACGTATGCAAGTCCGCGAGATGCTTGATGGTGGCGTTATCGAACCATCAAACAGCCCGTGGTCATCTCCAGTCGTTCTTGTAAAAAAGAAGGACGGGTCGCTACGCTTCTGCCGTCGACTACAGAAAGCTTAACAACGTGATCAAAACGGATGTGTGCTCGCTGCCTCATATCGACGATTTGCTGGCTAGGCTTCGTCGCGCTCATTATTTCACTTCTCTCAATCTGAGAAGCGGGTACTTGCAAAACAAGGTAGATCAGCGAGACCGCGAGAAAACAGCCTTCGTGACTCCAGATGGCCTATACCAATTTCGAGTACTCCCTTTCGGCTTGTGTTTAGCGCCGGCAACTTTCCAGCGAATGATGGTCACTGTCTTCACAGGGCTCAAGTGGCAGACTTGTCTCATCTACCTTGATGATGTCACGGCCTTCTCTGCCACGTTCGAGCAGCACCTTCACCAACTGCGCAGCGTGCTGGAGGCTATCCGATCGGTGGAACTCACACTAAAGTCACAGAAGCACCACTTCGGCTATGAAGAACTCAAATTTCTTGGACATATAGTTAGCGCCGGAGGAGTCCGGCCCGATCCGGACAAGCTTGCCACTGTTGCTGAATTACCAACTCCTGTCGATAAAAAATCCGTCCGGCGCTTCCTTGGATTGTGCGCCTTCTATCGCCGGTTCATTCATGACTTTTTACAGATATCAGAACCTCTGACTCGTCTCACAAGGAACGACACGCCGTTTGTCTGGAAAAACAAGCAACAAGCAGCTTTTGATGAGCTGCGACAGCGCATGCAATCTGCGCCCGTTCTCGCTCATTTCGACGATGATGCTGACAGGGAAGTCCATACTGACGCTAGTAACATTGGCCTCGGTGCAGTGCTCGTTCAGTGTCAAGAGGACACCGAAAGAGTGATAGCCTACACCAGGCGCTCTCTATCCCGTGCGGAGGCGAATTATTCCACTACGAAGAAAGAGTGCCTCGCAGTCGTGTGGGCAATCACCAAGTTGCACCCGTACATTTATGGTCGTCCCTTCAAGATGGATAGATGGATGGATTGATATAGCTGTACCCTTTATATCGGGCGGTGCCTAGTGCCACCAAGCCGTAATACTTAATGAACCAAAAACTAGAATTTTTTAAGGTGAGTTTGAGTATTCGTACTTTGCAGTGAAGGGTTTAATTTTCACTCGTGCCTTGACTTTAGCCACCAATCAGATAACCTCCTTCTAGTTAAGTCTACCCGCAAAGTCTATTTTGCCCTCCCTGTCCCTAAAACCCAGTGCTTTGAAAAACTCTGCGCCATCATCCTGAACTATAGGGTGAAGCCCTTTACAGAACATTATCAAGTGTTCGGCAGTTTCTTCTTCTTCTCCACACGCACTGCATACTGTGTCTACCCCTTCGTAGTTGTCCCGATATGTCTTCGTTCGCAATACTCCCGTCCTGGACTAAAACAGTAGAGAACTACCCCGAGTATTATCATAGATCCTTTCCTTGGCAATTTCCTGCTTAAAAGTTCGATAGATCTCTAGTGCGGACTTCTTAATCATGCGAATTCTTCACATGTCAGTCTCCGTTTCCTTCACTTTCTTCTTAACAGATAGTTCTTTTTGGTTTGGCCACCTGCTGTTTTCCAAATATTTACCAGTCAATTTTCTGGTTCGCTTCCTCCATTTTGTATCGACATTCTTCATGTACAAGTAGCTGAAAACCTTCCTATTCCAACGCTCTTCCCCCGTTTCTATCAATCGCTTCTCAAATTTTATCTTGCTGCTAGCTTCCCTGCCCTCAAATGATGTCCATTCCATATCACCTTGTACTCCCTGATTTGGTGTATTCCCGTGAGCTCCTAAAGCTAGCCTACCTATTCCACGTTGTTTAAATTCTAATCTTGCTTGAACTTCTGATCTCGTGCACCAGACCGCATTGCCGAACATCAGCCCAAGAACCATGACCCCTTTCCATATTCCTCTCACAACATCATACCTATTGTATTTCCACAGAGCCTTATTTTTCATCACTGCTGCATTCCTGTTACCTTTAGTCGTCACGCATATTTCGTGTTCCCTCAGGTACTCGGTCCCATTGCTTATCCATACGCCCAGGTATTTGTATTTATCTGTTATCTCTAGCGTGACCTCCTTCATTATAAGCTCACTACCTTCGTTATCATTGAAAATCACGACTGCTGATTTTTCCTTACTGAATCTAAAATTTAACCTATCTCCCTCATTACCGCAGATGTCCATCAGTCTCTGCAAATCTTCCTTGTTGTTGGCCATTAGCACTATATCATCTGCGTACATTAATGCTGGTAGTGCCTGATCAATGAGTTTTCCTTGTTTGACTAAAGAGAGGTTGAAGCCAAGTCCACTTCCCTCTAATTTGGCTTCTAATCCTTGTAGGTACATCATGAATAATAAGGGTGACAGGGGACACCCCTGCCTAATCCCCCGTTTTACCTTTGCAGGCTTGGATACCTGTTTTTTCCACTTTATAACTACCTTGTTACCTTTATAGATATCCTTTAAAAGATTAGTGACTACATGTTCCACGCCTAGTGTGTCCAGTATTCCACACAATTCCTCTTCAACCACGCTATCGTATGCTCCCTTGATATCCAAAAATGCTAGCCACAGGGGCCTGTGGTCCTTTTCTGCTATTTAGATGCACTGCGTCAGTGAGAACAGATTGTCTTCCAACCTCCTGTGTTTACTTTATAGATCATGCTCATCCTGCTAAGTTTCCATTCATCAGGAACTTTACCATCGATAATTAGTTTGCTCACTGCCTCTCTCAAAGCCTGCTTAGACTTCGTACCTAATGTCTTTATCAGCATAATTGGAATGCCATCTGGGTCTGTCGATGTACTACTAGGAACCCTTTTCTCAGCCATTTCCCACTCTCGTTGTGAAAATGCAGCCATTGCTCCACTTGATTCGTCCTTGTCTATTGTGGTGCATAAAGCACTTCTTTGTTGAAATTTTTCTATCACCCTTGTTCCTATATACTCAATAGCTTCGTCCCCTTCTAGCCTAGTACCTTGGGCCGTAGTTATAAACCTCTGCTCTAGGCTTGTCTCATTTCTTAGGGAGTTTAGATGGTTCCAAAATTTTGCAGCTGCCTTTCTATCTTTTTTATGTACTTCTGCCAGCCACTGAGCTCTCTTTCTTCTAATCTTTTCATTGATCAGAAGGGATGCATACCTTCTACAGCTTAGAAATGTATCCCATTTTCTTTCAACATCATCTGTTGGTTCACCCCGCTGCTTAGCATGTCTGTGTTTCCTAGAGGCTTCCTGATGTTTTGCTATGGCTCTCTTAACTTCCTCATTTCACCAACTTTTGAGTTTGTGTCTTCGTTTCCGGGGTGACTTGTCACGCGTCTTAGCAAGCTCTAGCTCAGTCTAATTAGATTAGTGTATGTCCACACTGTCTTATTATCCTCCGTGATTACTTTTCAATTTGTTTAGTGGCTATTTCAATTTGCCTTTCTGGATAAAAATTTTTCTGTAGTTGCTCATCTTGTCTCCTTCCCACTTTTACTGATCTTCCAAAACTTAGCTTGATACGTTTGTGGTCACTACCCAGACTTCTGGAGCCACCTTCATCTATGTGCATTCCCCTGAGCTTATCATACATCCTATGTGACATCAGTGCATAATCTATCGTCGACTGCAGCCTTCCTACCTCCCATGTTATTTGCCCTTCACACTTCTCGGTACTATTGCAAATTATCAAATCAAGCCTTTCACAGATATGCATGACCATTTTGACTGTCGGGTCAGTATACCCATCTATATCTTCTATGTGTGCATTCATATCTCCTAGTATAGTTATCTCTCACTCTCCTCCTAACTCCTGAATGTCCTTTGATATACACTCTACCATTGCCTGGTTTTCCTCTCTGGCCTTTGCTCCCTTCCACAAGTACACGAAACCAAGGAGTGTCATTTGCCCTGCCACTTTCCCTTTTAGCCATAAATGTTCCCTGCACTCCTGCTTAACCCTTTGCCAGTCTGTACTTTTATGAATGAATGTCCCAATACCACCCCCCTTTCTGCTGACTTCTGTTCTATTACAATATTCCCACGCGTAGTCCGCATTGTTAGGAGGTTGTTCCATGTCACTGAGATGTGTTTATACAAAACCGTATACCTTCGGCTTCCCTTAGCTGTACTTCTATCTTTTCCCACTTCAGCCTGTTCCTACCGCCATGCATGTTAATATACCCTATGTCTGAAATGGCTCGGCGCTCGTGGCTACGTTTATTTCTGCCCCGGACTCTGCCTATCTTAGATACTGGTGCCACTGTGGAATCGTCTCTGTCCATACCACCTGTCAAAGAGTCTCCCTGGTTGTTTTCCTTGTTACGTATAGAAATGTACAGCACACAAAAAGGTGAGGCACACGCCGCACACCAACCTATCATCCCCTCCCCTGAGAAAGGACTTTCGCATAGTCACTGTCCTGTTCGTGTCCATGGCGCCGATGCCTGTACCGGTGCCATTCCAACAGGAGGCGGCTAGACTGTCATCACGTGGCCACAGCAGTCCAGTGGAGTGAAAGAATTGGCCCATGCCCTGTCTTTTCAGTGGACTTTCTGCACACTATGGACCTGAACAATCATGCGCTGAAGCTCAGGCGAGACACGGCTCGGCGCCACTGATGCAGGCGCCGTACACAGAACAGGAACTGGTACGGCTGGCGCAGACGCGACCGGTGTGAGCACCTAAGCAGCACAGAGAACAGGACCGCTTCCAGAATCTTGGCTGGCACTCTCGACGGATGCACCTTAGGCGGATCGAGCACTGATACAGACTCCCGGAGGTTCACACAAGCCGAAAGACGCACAGCCGGGGTGAAAGCAGCAGCAGGCAAAACGGGAGCAGCAGGCACAACCGAAGGATGGACAGCTGATGCATGCAAAATACGGTTAGCATCAGCATACATGACCGGAACAGCCATCCTCGCAACAGCACACCCAGTCAAAGCGCGTGCAGTCAGTGTATGCTCAACTGCAACACGAGGCAGGAGCAGGCGCCTCAGAAGCACGGTCAGCTTGGACGCTAAGTTGCAAGGCAGCAACTGTATTGGCCACTGTCGATGTGCCTTGATGGCCGGTCAATTCCGTAGTAGTGCGGCAGACCCGCGCGAAGTGTCCACGACGTCCGCACCGCGAACACGTTCGGCTCCTGACAGGGAAGCGGCGAAGTTGGCCCAATGCCGCGTTGAGCCGCAGCGGTAATAGGTACCCGCGCGAGCTGACAGTGAAGCTGGATAGGAGGTGTCCGCAGCAGCGGAGGGAGAGGAGGTGCACGCACCAAAAGTCTTGCAGCGAAGCCATCTTGCAGTGAAGCTTGGGGAGGACGGCCACCATTTGGCCTGGCATTGTTACATATTCGGTGTCTGAAACGACCGACGGGAGCCGAAGAACAGAAGACGCAATCAGTGCCAGGAAACAAACGCGTTTTATTCACTCAGCGACGCGCTTTTTATGCGCTGTCGAACCAATCAGAGAGTGGCGAAAACAAAAACAAAAGGAAAGCCAAACGAAAGAGCGTGGCAATCCGAGCGAATGTTACAACTCGGCCAAAGCTACCCATGTCGGAAGGCGTTCAAGAGGATGACGGTTCTTGAACAACTAAAGGTAGGAACAGGTGGCCAACATTCGAGTCAAGCCTGTCTAACACTGCGCTGATTGCACGTTTCACACGTTCACATTGTCATTGTGCTTGACACGGGTGAAGACGACGGGACGCGTGGCGGCACATGCGGACACGTTGTGGTTGGCACCCGCACAGTGGACGAAGATGGCACTTGGTGTCCTCAGGCACCAACAAGCTCGCAGAGTTTTTGGGGCTTTCAGGAGGAGGCGACGATGAGAACGGGCTTCGGTCGCCGATTGGTGTTCGGATGCCACGCATGTAGCGAGAAGGAGCTGGCAGAAGACACCTAGCGCAGGGTTGGACTCGTCAGGTGGCATGAACGGATCTGAAACAGCCTAGTGAACAAGCAGCAGGAGCGCAGTAACTACGTCAGGAGCAACCTGACGCCCAAGTTTGGGAAAGCCCTACTGTTGAATTAACCAGGAGCAGAAAACACGAAACCAAAGCTACAATGGAGAAGCCTGCGCTGAAATGCATGCACACACAATGAGAGGGAGAGAAAAAGAAACACGAGGGAGTGCGGCTGAGGCAGTCAGCATTTGCATGGTGTTTGCCTTTCTTGTGCCGCACTGTGAAATCAAATTGTTGGAGTGTGAGGCTCCATCTCATCAAGCGGCTATTTTTGTTTGACATCTGGTTGAGCCACACCAAAGGGGAGTGATCGGTTTTGAAAACAAAGGAAGACCCTTTCAGATAACACGACAGCTTTTTGAGGGCCCACACCAAGCAGGTGCATTCTTTTTCTGTTGTGCTGTATGCCTGCTCACGAGACGTGAGCTTTCTACTCGCGTAGATAACTGGGTGTTCCTCACCTTTTTCGTTTACTTGACATAGAACGACGCCCATCACCCGTTCACTGGCGTCGCACTGAACTAGGAAAGGGAGGGAGTAATCTGGTGCCACGTGAACCGGCTGGCTGACAAGAATATTTTTATTCTCGGCGAACGCTGCCTTTCGAGCCGTATCCCAACGCACTGTAGTTGGTTCGGTCTTGCGGAGAGCGTCTGCAAGGGGACTAGCTATGTTTGCGAAGTTAGGAATATAGCTTCTGTAGTATTCAGCTAAACCCAAAAATGAACGCATGTCGGGCTTTGTTTTCGGCCAAGGAAAGCCAGTGATCGCGGCAACTTTTAGTTTGGAAGGACGTCGCGTCCCTTGGCCAACAACGTACCCCAAGTAGTGGACGTGAGTGTTCGCAAGACGACATTTAGTCATTTTCAGAGTCAAGCCTGCTTTACGTAGTCGAAGGAAAACCTCCTGTAAATGTTCCAAATGTTGTTGCCAAGTGTTCGAGAATACCGCGATGTCATCTATGTAGGGAACAGCAAATGACTCTGTGCCTGCGAGCACCTGATTCATTAGTTTTGAAAATACGTACAGTGCGTTCTTGAGTCCAAAAGTCAGCACAAGTGGGCGATATGTGCCTGTCGGAGTCATGAAAGTGGCTAGCTAGCTGGCATTTTCCGTGAGTGGCACTTGCCAGAAGCCACGGACTAGATCCAACGTGGAAACATACTGTGCTGCGGAAACTTTTCTTTTTTTCGATCAGAGCTTCGACATTAAGAATGGGAAACATCTTGGTCTTTGTAATCGCATTCAATTTTCGATAATCAATGCATGGTCGGGGTTCCTTACCAGGACTTTCTACGATAAACATTGGTGACACGTATTCACTCTCCCTCGGCATGATTAGACCCAGGGCCAACGTGTTTTGAACGCAATCGTTCAACAGCTTCGCATGACGGGGTGAAAGACTGTGCATCCTAGTTTGGAAGGGCTGGTCAGATGTCAACTCGATGTCGTGTTCTACAAGGTTTGTTCTGCCGGGGTGGGGGCTGAACAAATCGCTGAAGATGCGGATAAGCATTTTTAACTGCTGTCTTTGTTTGACTGTTAAAGAGGGTTGTGTAGCTACAGACTCAAATATGTCTTCAGTTGACGGGAAAGAACAAGGGGTAGGCACTTGAGAGACTGGAACATTTATTTCCTCTGGTTCGCTAAAAACGATGCTGCGATGCCGTTTTAAGACGATGTGCTTAAAACAGCAGTGCATCGAAATAGCAGAAAAAAACGCAGGCCCCTGTGGCTAGCATTTTTGATATCATGGGAGCGTACGATAGCGTGATGGAAGAGGAATTGTGGGGAAGACTGGACACACTAGGCGTGGAAGATGTAGTCACTAATCTTTAAAGGATATCTATAAAGGTAACTAGGCAGTTATAAAGTGGGAAAAACAGGTATCCAAGCCTGCAGAGGTAAAACGGGGGCTTAGGCATGGTTGTCCCCTGTCACCCTTATTATTCATGATGTACCTACAAGGATTAGAGGCCAAATTAGAGGGAAGTGGACTGGGCTTCAACCTCTCTTTCGTCAAACAAAGAAAACTCATTGAACAGGCACTACCAGTATTGATGTACGCAGATGATATAGTGCTAATGGCCGACAACAAGAAAGGTTTGCAGAGATTGGTGGACATCTGCGGTAATGGGGGAGATAGGTTAGATTTCAGATTCAGTAAGAAAAAATCAGCAGTCATGATTTTTAATGACAATGAAGGTAGTGAGCTTAGAATACAGGAGGTCACGATAGAGATAACAGATAAATACAAATATCTGGGCGTATGAATAAGCAATGGGGCCGAGCACCTAAGGGAACACGAAACATACGGGACGACTAAGGGTAACAGGAATGCAGCGGTAATGAAAAAACAGGGCACTGTTGAATCACAATAGGTATGATGTTGTGAGAGGACTATGGAAAGGGGTCATGGTTTCTGGTCTGACATTCGGCAATGAAGTCTTGTGCATGAGATCAGATGTTCAAGCAAGATTAGAAATTTAGCAACGTGGAATAGGTAGGCTTGCCATAGGAGCTCACGGGTATACGCCAAATCAGGAAGTGCAAAGTGATATACGATGGACATCCTTTGAAGACAGGGAAGCTAGCAGCAAGATAAAATTTGAGAAGTGATTGAGAGAAATGGGGGAGAAGCGTTGGGCAAGGAAGGTAATCAGCTACTTGTACATGAAGAATGTCGGTACAAAACGGAGGAAGCGAACCAGAAAATTGACTGGTGAATACTTCGAAAACAGCAGGGGGCCAAACCAAAAAAAAATTATCGGTTAAGAAGGAGGTGAAGGAAGCTGAGACCGAAGTGTGGAGAATTGGCATGATTAAGAAGTCCGCACTAGAGATCTTTCGAACATTCAAGCAGGAAATTGCCAAGGAAAGGATCTAAGATAATACTCGGGGTAGTTCTCTGCTGTTTGAGGCCAGGACGGGAGTATTGCGAACGAAGACATATCGGGACAAATACGAAGGGGTAGACACAGTATGCAGTGCGTGTGGAGAAGAAGAAGAAACTGCCGAACACTTGATAATGTTCTGTAAAGGGCGTCCCCCTATAGTTCAGGATGATGGCGCAGAGTTTTTCAAAGCACTGGAGTTTAGTGACAGGCAGGGCAAAATAGACTTTAAGCGGGTAGACTTAACTAGAAGGAGGTTGTCTGGTTGGTAACTAAAGTCAAGGCACGAGTGAAAATTAAACCCTTCGCTGCAAAGTACGAATCCTCAACCTAACTATTTAAAAGAAAAAAAAATAAATCTAGTTTCATGGTTCATTAAGTATTACGGCTTGGTGGCGCTAGCCCCCACCCGATCTAAAGGGTACAGCCATATCCATCCATCCATCCATCCATCCATCCATCCATCCATCCATCCATCCATCCATCCATCCATCCATCCATCCATCCATCCATCCATCCATCCATCCATCCATCCATCCATCCATCCATCCGTCCATCTGTTCATCCATCCATCCATCCATCCATCCATCCATCCATCCATCCATCCATCCATCCATCCATCCATCCATCCATCCATCCATCCATCCATCCATCCATCCATCCATCCATCCATCCACCCGTCCGTCCACCCGCCCGTCCGTCCGCCCGTCCGTCCGACCGTCCATTCATCCATTCATCCATTCTTTTGGGAGTGGAGGAGGAGAGAACAGGAGAGGGCCTGGTAGCGTGGTTTGGGTTGGTTGATGCAAAAGCAGCGCAAAACGAGAGTTAAGTTTTCCTTTTATTTGTTTTGTTATCGCTCGTTTCAGTTGTCAGATTGGTTGAGATAACTGTAATCGATACCATTATTTTTGTTTTTTTTCTAATGAATATTAGGTATTGTGCTTTGTGGGTACGGTGTGTGTGGGCCACGGGCAACGTTTTAGTGACGTTGTTCATTTGGTGAACGGGGTAGGCGGCAGTTTTGAACAAGTTCTGCGCGCCTGTTTAGTTGTTAAACTAAGACCCGAACACGAAGTAGACCTCGTGAGAAGATACTAATGAAGTTGAACTCGTGTGTGTATGGTGTAGGCGACAGCTTCAAACAGCTGTTGTGGTAGGAGAGTTAGCGGAAGCGGCTGGATAGTGGAATTCGGGTTGAACTTGGAGCTGTCGAGTGCTCGGTCGGATGGTCGGGCGGGCGATGGCTAAGGAGGCTGGGAAAATCACGGGTGAGAGTGAGCGGGCATAGTGCGAACAATCCAAGCGCTGGTGCTACCTGGACGAGACAGCCTTAACGAGTTTGGCGGACGCGTAGAAGTCGAGCTTCGTGTGTAGGCTGTGCGGTGCACTGAAAGTGGCAGTGCCGCGCATGGAGGCTAGCCTTGAGGGGCTCCAGAGGGAGCTGAGTGTGGAACGGGAGTAGAGGATGGAACTCCAAAAACAGCTCAGAGCGTCGCGTGAGCGGGAGGAGGTTACCGCCCGCCTATTAGAGCTAATGAAAGGCGACCTTCGAAAAGAACGGGCAGGTCGGTGAGCTCGAGCAGCGGATAAAGGAGCTAGTGGCACTTTCCCTGGCCCCGAGCAGTGTGGAAGTCGTCGGTAGTGGAAGAAGCGACAGGTGGGAAAGAACAGGTGATAAGAGAAGTGACAAGGCTGCAGTGTTCAGTCACAGTATGGAGGCTCCGTGAACATACAGCTCTTTGGCGCGGCAGTCTTCTAGCAAGGCAGAAACACAGGACACTCGGCAGAGACAGAAACAGATGAAGCAAACAGGGGCTCTTTCGCAAACAGATAGGCAGTGATTGGAGCGTAGAATGGTTCTAGTGGTGGGAGAATCTAACATGAGCATGGTCAGGGATGGCGTCTTCAGGAAAGTGAAGGGAGATGGGAGAATGAAGGTGGAGGCCCAGTCAGGGAAGTGCATGGTGGGTGCACTGGCTAAAGCTCGGGTAGGTTGTAGAGGGCAGCAAGAAAAGCGTAGATCTCGTCATTATTCATGCTGGCCTTATGATGTGCTGAAGGAAAAGACTCAAAACCTTCAGAGACAGTCAGAGGGTGGTTAGCGTAAATTATTAGACGCCTCTGGAAGTGTGC
Organism: Rhipicephalus annulatus; assembly: GCA_013436015.1. Lineage (NCBI taxonomy): Eukaryota > Metazoa > Arthropoda > Arachnida > Ixodida > Ixodidae > Rhipicephalus > Rhipicephalus annulatus. The sequence continues at coordinate 561,284 of WOVY01001717.1, read as the reverse complement.
ATGTCACCATTTGCACAGTGCCAGAGGTCTGGGAGCAGTCTCGTGGGATTGAAAGGAGGGTAGTGCAGGCCAACTATGTGATTAAGGGTATTGGCCGGCAGCTCAAATACGGCGTAATAGAGGTGAACCTAGACGTGTACAAGCCCGACGCTCGCCCCTTTGCACATTATGGCATTCATTACACTGGTACGATGGGCAGGAGGTTTGACAAAAGGATGGGTTGTCAAGCCACAGCTTTTTTAAGGGGACCCAGAGCCCTGAGGCCAACAGTGTAGCCAAAAACAATTCTGAAAGGACACCAATATTCAACTCACTGGGGTCCTTGAAAAAAATTGACGTAAGCAGAAGGGCTGAGCTAAATCAGACATATGCTATATTAACAAGCAGGGTGGCAGAAAAAGGTTGAAGAGGGAATAGCCAGAAGAGGAGTTAAGGCAGGAGGAGTGATGGTATGTTGGGTTGTGGAGACACATTTTCGGGACATGGAGCAACTACTTGACATCCATACTATGTATGAGAATATTGCGATAGAAGGGAAGGCAGCAAAAAAAGGAGGGATGTTGAATTGAGGCACTCATACATAAATGCATGGGTTGGTAGAGAGTCAAGCAGGGAAACAGAGAACATTAATGGTTAAAAGGAAAAGTAGTTGGGCATATGATTCTCCTTGGTTTGGTGTGTTTGTGAACGGGGCAAATGCCAGAAAGGAAAACGAGGAAATGGTGTAATGTACAACAAATGACATTGAGAAATTAGGAGGAGAGTGCGAGATGATTATGCTAAGGATATGAACGCGCACATATAAGACATAGGTTGGTATACTGACCCAACAGGCAAAATGATCATGAATATGTGTGAAAGGCATGATTTGATCATTTGCAATAGTACTGAGAAGTGTGAAGGGCAGATAACATGGGAGGTAGGGAGGCTGCATTCGACGATAGATTACGCACTGATGACTGATAGGATGTATGATAGGCTTAGGAGAATGCACATAGATGAATGTGGCTTCACGATTCTAGGTAGTTATCACAAACTTCTCAAGCTAAGTTTTTGAAGAGCAATAAAAGTGGGAAGCAGACAAGATGAGCAAGTACAGAGAAGTTTTTATTCATAAAGGCGAATAGAAATAGCTGCTAAACAATTCGAGAAAGTAATCACAGAGGATAATAAAACAGTGTGGACGTCCACGAATCTGATTTGACTGTTTGAGCTAGAGCTTGCTAAGGCACGTGACAGGTCGCTCTGGAAAATGAGATATAAACCCGAGGGTTGGTGGGATGAGGAGTTAAGAGAGCCACAGCTAAATTTCATGAAGCCTCTAGAGAACACAGACATGCTAAGCAGCGGGGGGAACCGATACATCATATTGAAAGAAAAGGGAGATCTTTCTAAGCTGTGGGATAAAAACATCCCTTGTGGTCAATGAAAAGATTAGAAGAAAGGGGGTTTAAGTGGCTGGCAGAAGTACATAAAAAAGATAGAAAGCCAACTGCAAAACTCTGAAACCATCTAAACTCCCTAAGAAATGCGACAAGCCTAGAGCAGAGATTTATTACTAAAGCTCAAAGTGTTAGGCTCAAAGGGGACGAAGATATTGAATTTATCAGAACGAGGGTGACAGAAAATTTTAAACAAAGAACCGTCTTATGCACCTTAATATACAAGGACCGATCAATTGGCGCTGTGGCTTCATTTTCCCCATGAGAGTCAAAAAGGGCTGAGAAGAGGGTCCCTAGTGGTACATCAGCAGGCCCTGATGGCATCTTAGTTATGCTGGTAAAGGCATTGGGTCCCAAGTCTTAGCAGACTTTGAGAGAGGCAGCGAGAAAAACAATAATCAATGGTGAAGTCCCCGATGGATGGAAACTTAGCAGGATGAGCATGATCTATAAAATAAAGGGGGGCAAAGCTGACATAAACAACTACCGTCCTATAACAGTGACATTAGTGGTCTACAGGCGGGTGATGCAGATATTAAAGGAAGGACTGCAGGCATTGATAGAGGAGAAGGGGGTGCTGGGGGAGCTGCAGAATGGGTTTAGAAAGCAAAGGAGGCTGGAAGACAATCTGTTCTCACTGACGCAGTGTATCGAAATAGCAGGAAAAGAACACAGGACCTGTGTGTAGCATCTTTGTATATGAAGGCAGCGTACGATAGCGTGGTTCGAGAAGACTTGTGGGGAATACTGCACACACTAGGTTTAGAAGAAGGAGTCACTAATATTTTAAAGGATATCTAAAAAAGCGACGAAGTAGTTGTAAATTGGAAAAAGACGGGGGTTCGAGCCAACACCATCTAGAACTAGGAGAAGGCCCGCGCATGTCCCCATTTCCACACCAACTACGTCACCACAGTGAGATCTGCAAGCCCGACGACGTGAGCAGAGAGAGCGCATGGCGCGCACGGGAACTGGCGCGGCTCGGCTTGGCTTTCGGCTGTGGCTAGTATGGAATCCATCTGCCAGCATGCGCGTTGTGGGCAGAAAACTTTTTATTGAATGTGGCAGCCGCAAGGTGTTTTTTCGATGCAGAAAATAAGGAAAATTTATATGTGTTTTCATTTACATCATGGTCTAGTCATACGGCGCAGTACTTGTTATAATAATTGCGATATACTGCAGACTTGAATACATAAGAGCACCAGTGCTAGCGGTATCAGCCTATGCATCTGGTAACGTTGACACTATTTCCAGTGCTGCAGCTTGTTGGCGTGCATTTTTTTTGTACTCAGTTGCTCAGGCGTGATGCATGAACTTTTGCTGGTGTGCTGGCGAAAATGCCTGGGTGCTGCTGTGCACCGAACTGTCGATCGAACTACGCTAACGGACTGCGAGCACGCGTGTACATTGCCCTGATTATTTGTCCCGCCAAGAAACTTCTGCACGCGAGAGCCCAGAAGAAAAGCGCGCTCGTCTCGACGCAGAAGCGTTGCAGGAAGCAATACGGTTATCAGAGCAGTCTCATGAAGCGGAAGAAAAGAAGAATGTCGGTGCCACTTTCGAAGACCTATTGACAGCAGTAGGTGACCTCTCTCTTACTGACTTCTGCACCAGGTGGTCACTTAGAAACAAGTACTGTTCCTCAATTTTAGCGACCAAGGTGCCCCAGTTGTGCATCGTGCAGTGACATTGGCATCCGACCTTTCTTTGGCAGTGTTTGTTGGTGAAATGAGGTTACAAAACCTAAGTTCCTCGGTGCTTCTTACGACAATTTCTGACTTGAGAGTGCTTCACAAAGTTCTGTGCGATGGGGAAGACGTCACGAAGGATTCTACAAATAATGAACTCCAACTAGAGATTTTGCTGAAGCGTGTCATGCCACTCCTGGCGCAACTGTCATCTTCAGCTCTCCCGCATGAGTGGCGAGTGCGAGTCGTCAAATTTGTGACACAGCAACTTCAAGTTCTCCTCACTAAGGCGTCGACTTCCCCTGCTGACCTTCTGGTGTTCTGCAGCCTTGTGTACACAATATTGCCGCATGCATACAGATTCATCAGGAGTACAGCAAAATTAAAGATCCCACATCCACAGACAATAAGACGCATTTGTGCCTCTTACCGTGCTAGCCCATCCAGAGAGCAACAAGAGGATTCATTCCTCTCTTACGCAAGGAGACTGGCATCAAGACTAAAAGACCATGAGCGCTTTGTGACGCTTATGATGGACGAGATTCACCTGCAGGCATCCTTTCAGTACAAGGGTGGTTATGTCACTGGTGCGGCGACAAACAATGAAAATACGGCAAAGACAGCATACGTGTTTATGATACAAAGCTTGTTATCATCAAACAAGGATGTTGTGAATATACTTCCAGTAGTACAAATAGAAGTGAAACACCTACATGAATTTCTTGATCTGTTGATCAGGCACCTAGAAGACATTGGAATACGAGTAGTTGCAGTGATTTCTGACAACAACTTGATCAACCGAAAGGCTTTGTCATTTTTTGCTGATCCTCCCAAAGTGAGCATTGTATACAGGCACCGTCAGACTCAACAAGACCCTAGTTTTTTATTCTGGATGCAGTGCATATACTAAAGTGTATCCGAAATAACTGGCTGAATAAGCGTAATTGTGGAAGGTGCATCTTCTTTCCCAATTTCAGTGTCCTCTCAGAAAGCCCATCTGTCCTGACAGCCTCGTTTAACTCACTATGCCAGTTGCATGAAGGTGAAAAAAAATGAGCTTTTGCAACTAGCTCTAACTTTGTCCTTCAAATCGCTGAATCCACCATCTAGAGCGACAAAATGTAAAGCTCGCACTGAGGATCTTCAACAGTTCAACTGCTGAAGCACTAAAAAGCACCAAAGTCGCACTTGAGCATATAGCTGGTACATTGGAACTTATTAACATTGTTTTGACATGGTGGAATGTGGTGAATGTCAAGACACCATTCAAAGGTCAGCGTCTCCGAGACCCATTTCAAGAACCGATGAGTGCACTGCAACGCCACCAAATTGAGTTTCTAATCAAGATTGTGGATTGGTTGGACCACTGGCAGAGCTTGAAGCATGATGCTGGCCAGTTAACTCGCGAAACGCACATGGCACTGCGACATGCCTCACATGCCCTTGTTGAGGTGTCCACGTATTGCATTGATGAACTTCGGTGCAAATACGTTTTGCTAGGGAAATTTCAAACCGACAGTTTGGAAGACAGGTTTGGCAGGTACAGGCCGCTGTCTGGTGCCCAATACCACGTTTCGATACGTCAGATTTATGAATCCGAGCAGAAGCTGAGACTTCAGAAGCTACTTGATCTTCCCAACTTGGATACCATTGCACCTTGCATTCCTACCACTGATTTGAAATTCCTTGTTAAGCAGTTTGATGTTGCAGTGATGAACGATGATGTGAAGGAGAAGGAGAAAATGCTACCAGCTATTACATATGTAGCAGGATATTATGCATATGCTGCAGTTAGGAAACTTGCCTGCTCTTTCTGCCAGGAAAACTTGACTGTTGAGAATCGGACCATTGAACTGGATGATGATGTGCTGATAGCTAATGCAACGCGTGTTGGACTGAAATTTCCACAATAGGTAGTTGTGAATGCCGTGCTCACAATGGAAATTGTGCTTGACAAGCTGAGAAGTCCAAAGTAGGCATCACAATTTTTTGCTTGCGCAAAACAAAAAGAAGCTCATGTAAGCATCGCGACTTCCCTTGTTGAATGCAATGAAGATTTGGATTTCTGCGATGGTGGCCACTCACCTGAACTTGTCTTTAACTATGTTCTCAGTGCTACTGCCAATACGCTGCTGAATAATTTGTGCAAAGTTCAAAATAACAAGCTGAATGAAAGCAAGGCTGCAAAACGGAACAAAGTTGAAAATAAAGGAACTGAAACAAGGCGGCGAAGCGGAAGCTCAGTACTCTTCAAACATAATCTTCTTATGAATTGTTCTGCCTGTTTGGATTTTGATGTATAATAAATAAATATGTCTCACAACGAAAATTTAAGCCTCTTTTAAACTTCACGAAATGGCTGTGCATGCTGTTGAAAATTTCACGGGTGCCTGATTAATTATTTCAAGCCACCGTTTAGTTAAAACATGCTGAAAATATTCCTTAATGCAAATATTCTGTGCACTCTAAAACCGCGAAAATAATAATAATAATGTATGGAAAATGCCGTTTCTGAAAGAAAAAGCGTAGCAATGGGTGAAGCCGACTTTTAGGCCGATCTCACTGCGGTGACATCACGCAGCCCTGCACAGGCCTTCTCTAGTTCTAGGTGTTGTTGTTCAAAACCCTCAGAGATAAAACGGGGACTTGGGCAGTGGTGTCCTCTGTTACTCTTGTTATAGATGATGTACCTGAAAGGATTAGAGGCAAATTACAGCTAGGGAAGGGGATTCGGCTTCAACCTCTTTTTCGTCAAACAAGGAAAACACATTAAGCAGGCACTACCAGCATTGATGTACGCAGATGCTATAGTGCCAATGGCCGACAACAAGGATGATTTGCTGAGATTGATGGACATCTGCGGTAATTAGAAAGATAGGTGAGATTTCAGATTGAGTAAGAAAAAATCAGCGGTCATAATTTTAATTGATAATGATGGTGGTGAGCTTAGGATACAGGAGGTCATGCTAGAGATAACAGATAAATACAAATATCTGGGCGTATGAATAAGCAATGCGATCGAATAACTAAGGGAACACGAAATATACGTAACGACTAAAGGAATAAGGAATGCAGCGGTGATGAAAAATAGGGCACTGTGGAATTACAAGAGGTATGATGTTGTGAGAGGAATTTGGAAAAGGGTCATGGTTGCTGGTCTGGCGTTCGGCAATGTGGTCTTGTGCCTGTGATCAGAAGTTTAAGCAAGATCAGAAAGTAAACAACGTGAAATAGGTAGGCTTGTTTTAGGAGCTCACGGGAATACACTAAATTAGGGAGTACAAGGTGATACGGGATGGGCATCATTTGAGGGCAGGGAAGCTATCAGCAAGATAAAATTTGAGAAGCAATTGACAGAAATGGCGGAAGAGCGTTGGGCTAAGAAGCTGTTCAGCTATTATATCATGAGGAATGTCGATACAAAATGGAGGAGGCGAACCAGAAAATTGACCAGTGAATACATTGAAGACAGCAGGGGGCTAAACCAAAAAAAAAAACTATCAGTTAAGAAGAAGGTGAAGGAAGCGGAGACCGACATGTGGAGAATTGGCACGATTAAGAAGTCGGCAGTAGAAATCTATCGAACTTGTAAGCAAGAAATTGCCAAGGAAAGGATCCATGATAATACTCGGTGTAGTTCTCTACTGTTTGAGGCCAGGACGGGAGTACTGAGAACCAAGACTTATTGGGCCAAGTACGAAAGGCTAGACAAGGTATGCAGTGCATGTGAAGGGGAGGTGCAAAGTGCCGCCCGCTACCAGCAGGCCCGCTGTTAAACGCAATACTTGTGTTGTGGGTTACTGCTTTCAGATGGCGCGACAGTCTGCTCCCAAATAAAGCCCCTATACCTTCGGACAAGTACGGCATTCTTTTGCGCTCAACAACATCTGCACCGCTTCCTCCTCACTCCGCCGGAGTTTTTTGTCTTTTCGGGTGGATGCGGTGAAGAAACGGTGAAGAATCATGTGGCTTTTATAGGATTAAATCATGGCTCGTACGCAGACATTGACTGTCAAACCAGGTTTAGCGTGCTTAATATAGCAATGTATTGCAAATTAGCATTTTTGTTGAAGAGTTCATTGATATCGTTAAAATGAAGCGACCACACGGTTTTAAAACAATGAGCAAGCAAATTGCATTATTTAACGACAATTAACGATGCCACAGCTTTTTGGACGATAACTTCAATATAATTAGAGAACAAGCGCGATAACAAACTGCAAGTAACCCGCAGCGTGTGTCTTGCTTCCACTTTCACTTGTTCTCATTGTTTCTAGCTGGCGCAGGTGAATGCATAGCATTACTCGTGTATAACTTGATATCAACATTTTTCCTAGAGAATCCTTCTGTTTGGCATCCCTGCACGCTAAACTTTGCCCTTTTGAATAATTATTAGGTTACAGATATGCGAGGAGACACCAGGATGAATAGGTTGTCTGTCCAAGACGTGATTCCATTTAAGTTCTCTTCACAAGATATGAGCGAGCTCATAGCCTCACCGCTAGGATAACACAAGTTCTCACCAGCCGGAACATACTCCTTCAGTACAGTTAAATATGCGTGTTCATGGCTCGTCAAGCTCTTCATTGCAGCTCTGCACTGCCCACTGTCCGTTTTTTTTAAAGATTCCCTTCACAAGAAATCCACGTATATGGCGAAAAATTTATTTATTTAAATATTTATTTTGAATACCTCAAAGGCCCCAGCTGGGGTGTTAAATGAGAGATGGGTGTTAATTACAGAATAAAAAAAGTGATTCGAGGGCAATCTTGAATTGATGCGGGTCGGAGTGGTGCATGGTAGTTGCACGCAGACGATTCCAGTCCTGTGCAATTGTCACAAAAAAGGAGCGAAGATGTGCGGTGCTTTGGGCTGGTGAAGGATACACTGCGCTTGAATGGTTGGTGCGGCTTGATGAGCGATGAACTGGCAGGATGGCTGGAACTTCAATCGGAGCATGATAAAATTTGTGAAAAAGGCATAGTCGAGATATGTGACGTCGTAATTCTAGATTAAAAAAAATGAGCACGAGTTTTAAGTTCGGAAACACTGGAATTGTAGGTATATTCAGAGTAGATAAAATGCGCAGCACGGTTTTGAATCGATTCGAGAATGTTGGATAAGTGAGATTGGTGGGGTTCCCATACAGAACATGCATACTCTAATCTTGGATGAACAAGTGTGACATACGATATTAGTTTAACTGATGGGGGCGCATGTCTTAAGTGTATACGTAGAAAACCCAGAGTGCAATTCGCGGAGTTGGTTATGTTAATCACGCGGGCTGAGCAGGAATTGTTACTTGAAAATGTGACAACAACATATTTGTATGATTCAGCGGGTGAGACTGCAGTGCCGGAAATGGTGTATTCTGCTGACTGGTGATGGAGCCTGCGATGAAAAGACACCAATGAAGTTTTCTTTATGTTTAAAGACATTAACCACTTATCACACCAAGATACAATTTGATCGAGGTCGTTTTGAAGTGTAGTAGTGTCTGGGCTGTTTCCTATGGGACTGTATACGACGCAGTTGTCTGCAAAGAGGTGAATGCTTGAAGAGATGTTTGATGGAAGGTCATTGATGTAAATGAGAAAAAGTAATGGTCCGAGTACTGTACCTTGCGGCACACCAGAGATTACAGAGGAACGGCTAGATGAGACGGAGTTAGCATGCACGAATTGTTGGCGATTGGTAAGAAAACTGCGAATCCAATAAATACATTTGTAATAATGTTTAGAAGAGAAAGCTCTAGTAGTAGCCGTTGATGCAGGACTTTGTAGAATGCTCTTTCAAAGTCTAAGAAGAGGGCGTCAACAGGTATATTTATGTCGAGGCTGGAACTGATATTATGATAAAATGAAGCTAGTTGTGTGTCACATGAAATTATTGAGCAAAAGCCATGCTGACTGGAATGAAAATAGTTAATGCTGACTAAGAACTTGGTGATGTTAGAGTAAATCACATGCTCCATTAGTTAGGAGCAATCGCTAGTAAGGGAAATGGGGCGATAACTAGTGCAAAGAGATAAAGGACCTTTTTTGGGCACTAGAACAATCTTGCCCACTCTCCAATTTTCCGGTACCACTCCTGATAATAGTGACTGCTGAAAAATATGACAGAGTAGTGTACTAGAAATTGATTTCGTGTTTTTGGGCAGTTTCGTGTTGATACCATCGATGCCGCATGAAGATGTGAGTTTCAGTGAGTCCATTAGTTTTGCGATGATGTTTGAGCAGAATGTGATGTCCGGCATCTCGCTATGGTTGGGGTTAAGAAATGAAGGCAAGTTATCTACAAATTCAACGGGAAACACAGAAGAAAAATGTTAATTCTGCATTCTATTGAAGTCAACGCTTCAATGAAAAGAATTTGCCATCATCAATTTCATCTTCAGAATCTCCACGACACTCTATTTTCTTTTGGGAATCGTGTCAACCAGGTACTGTGAGTCATCGTTTTCATAACTAGAGTTCGCCGGCATGTGCGTAAACTGGCTGGCGCATTTGATGTAGTAGGCTTTATAGAACGGGCGCACGGACGGACAGACTCACGGACGAACGTAGGGACATCAAGCCTGCCTATGGCAAGTAAGGCAAATTTGTCTTAGACAGGCTTGATGTAGGGAAAGAAATCGCGGTAATATGACATATAAAGCGTTTTACAACTGCAAAAGAACAACCAGTCGTCACACAATGCGCACAGCGTTCCGAATGGACCGTTCAATGCTCCAACCCATTACAAAATCTCGTTATTGTTTCCCTATTAACCATGGCGCATACCCACTTCAGCCTTAATTCCTCATTGTCGTCAGCCACTGCATGGACGATTGGCGCAAAATTCCTTGCAAGTGTTTAGCGGACACCACGCTTCTTAGAAGAATGACGAAGAATAGCTTATAGCGAATGCCAGCCTACTACCCAAAAGCTTATTATTTATGCTCCTATGGGTACCAAGCAAGTGTACTTGCAGTAGTTACCCAATGAGTGTTTTGCAAATGCTCTGAAAGGCCGCTCTTCTAGCTTTTGCTGTGACTGTGCTGCGTCTACCACGCAGGCCTGGCGTTTTTTTTCTCATCTCAGAACGGCAAATAAGAAATGACACCGATTTTCATTATTATTCGTTGCTGCAATGACGGACACAGCACACTGCTTTGCGAGGTCTCGGGTTCAAATTCATTCTCTTCGACACACTAACGCTGGCCTTGGCGCTCCTCATATGGTTTGCCACCCTCTCTGGCGCGCATTGACGCGATGACGTCGAGGCAAGCGGCGCCGGGAAAACGCTTGCAAAAACGCTGCATATGTTTCGGGCTTTATGGGAAAGGTTGGTACGCTGCAGCAGCTGCTGCCACGAGCACGCGGGCCTATATGAACAGTCTCGACTGGTTTTTATCGTGGCCAAAGAAGCCGTCATACACCGTATATGTGTACGTATATATGCATAGGAAAACGCAAGAAAAAAAATTGGCCCCGTATCTGCATGTAATTTGCAAATGCCGTCGAAAGAGGATAGTCTTGCGTGTGGACAGAGAGAAAAAAGCATTTATTTCATGTTCTGCGCAAGAAAATCGGTGAATGATATTCCAGAGGCGCTGCGTTAGAGTGCCTCGAGCGTGCAGCGGAGGCGAACGAGCGCATCGAGGCATAGAGTTTCGTAAAAAAAAACTATACGGCACTCGGGCGCTGCGATCATCCAGCGACCATAGGAATGATGGATAGTATACACATTTGCCTTGTCTTCGTACTTGCGGGCGGCGAATCGTATTTGCGGCTTCATTTATTGCTGGTTAAGGTTTTGTTAAAAAAACGAACCCTTTTGGACTTCGTGACCTGATTTAAAAAGGTTAATTTTAAAGAAATAAGGCAGTGAAGCACAACCGCTGAACATTTGCTGTTTTCTTTTGTTTCGTGAGAAAACAGCTCCAAGCCACACGAACACACACGGAGCCAGAAGCAGGCCAGAAATACGAAAATTAGGCAAATGTGTGTACTGCCTATCAATTTCATGCTCGCTGAGGCGCCGTGCGTGGCAGCTCCCGTAGACACTAGCGCCAGAGTTCCCTTGTTGCCATGAAGGGGCCATCGGAACCAGGTTCCGATGGCCCCTTCGTATCCGCCGCAAGAACAGACACAGCATCAACCGCTCAAGCTACAGCCATACAACCAGCCATCCACAGCCACCCCATGGGCATCGACGCGTCCACCGACCCGGAAAACAGATGCATGGCGCACAGTGGACAGACGTCCACTATGCTTTCATCGCGGAGGCGCAGGACATATTGCTCGTCATTGCTGGCATCGAGGTGATTCATTCCGTCCTCATCGATCTTGGTTTGGCGGTCGACGTGCCAACGACGAATACACTCCGCGCCGTGATGACACCTCTTTCTATGGAGCCCTTTCTCACTTTGAGGACGGCTCTACCACTGCAGAGAAGGCAATGCCTGCTCACCCTCCTGGTCCGAGACGTCAGTCCCGATCTCCGTCCACCGCGCGTTCGCCTTTGTCGCACCGCCGCACCTATGCGGACCTTAATACAAGAAGGTCACCTAGCCCAAGCCGGGGAAACTGAGAGCGGCGACCTCCGGGGGCAAGGTTGCAGGCCATAAAGATGACGACAAGAAGCCCCCACAGCACGACGCCATACAGCCGATAAGCCGTGAAAACGATGAAATTGTGACTGCTGACCTTAGTGTTCTTCTCGACAGCCAGAAAGTAATAGCTTTAGTCGAAACTGGCGCCGACTTCTCCATTATCAGTCAGGACCTCGCCGACAGCCTCAGAAAAGTGAAGACGCCATGGACGGGCCCTCATATAAAAACAGCAGGAGGCCAGTTATTGATGCCCTCGGGAAGATGTACCGCAAGAATTGACATCGGAGGTTCTCCTTTCACTGCGTCGTTCGTCGTTATCACCGCATGCTGCACAGACGTAATTCTTGGCATGGACTTTTTACGGGAATATGGTGCCGTCATCAACATACCAGCAAGCTTGATTACGTTTTGCATCAGTTCGGGCTTACCCGATTCTCCAGAGGCGCGACGAAACCAACTGCGTCTTACTGATGACGATGTGGTTCTCCCTCCGAGGTCATGCATGCTTGTTTCTGTGGCCGCCGCTGCTCAGTTTGACGCCGAAGAGTTTCAGACCGAATAAGCTCGCTGCTCTTCACCCACGGTATTTCTGTCGCACGAGGTATCGTCAGAGTTGCTGCTGGACGCAAGGACTTGCTGCTGACCAATTTTAGTGCTGAGCGCCGGCACCTTCCTAAAGGCACGGCTGTCGCTTACTTCGACGATGTCGTAGATGCCGAAGGCTGCTTGGCGGTAGTCGACGAGTCGCTAAATTTTGATTCAGCGCCTGTTCTGGAAGTTAGCATTACTTTGCCGAAAGACAACCGACGCAGACTTCTTGAGCTACTGGCCAAATTTCAAGACTGCATTTCGACAACATCAAGAGTTGGCCGCATGCCTCTAACCAGGCATCGAATAATTACCGAGGAAACGGCGAGACCTATTCACCAGAACCCTTATCGCGTGGCTCCAAAAGAATGTGAAGCGATACAACAGCAGGTAGACAGAATGCTTGAAGACGACGTCATTCAGCCTTCACAGAGCCCCTGGGCGTCGCCTGTAGTCCTCGTTAAGAAAAAGGACGGCAGCCTGCGCTTCTGTGTGGATTACCGGAAGCTAAATCAGGTGACCAAAAAAGACGTATATCCACTACCGCGTATAGACGACTCTCTCGACAGACTTCGACATGCTCGATACTTCTCTTCAATGGACTTGCGGAGTGGATACTGGCAAATCGAGGTGGACCCGAGAGACCGCAAGAAGACCGCTTTTGTGACACCAGATGGGTTATATGAATTTAAGGTCTTGCCATTCGGTTTGTGCTCAGCCCCTGCTACCTTTGAAAGACTCATGGATACCGTGCTTTCTGGGTTGAAGTGGAAAACATGCTTAGTATATCTGGACGACGTCATAGTGTTTTCCGCGACGTTTGACGAGCACCTTGAAAGACTTGAGGTGGTCTTACGAGCCATACAGTCCGCGGGCCTGACGTTGAAGCCTGAGAAGTGCCACTTTTGCTACGAAGAGCTGCGATTTCTTGGTCATGTCGGCAGTCATGCTGGTATTCGTCCCGATCCTGAAAAAATCGCAGCCGTAGAACAGTTCCCTATGCCGACCGATAAAAAGGCTGTCAGACGCTTTCTCGGCCTCTGCGTATATTATCGACGATTTATCGCGGACTTCGCACGCATAGCATCACCACTAACTCACCTCACAAGAGAAGACGTCACCTTTGAGCGGAATAACGAAGAGGAAGCTGCTTTTAACGACCTTCGCCAGCGACTACAAACACCCCCAGTCCTTGCCCACTTCGACGAGAGAGCCCCTGCGATGCTTCACACCGATGCTAGCAATGTTGGTCTGGGAGCTGTGCTTGTGCAGCAGCAAGAGGGCGCAGAAAGGGTAATCGCTTACGCAAGCAGAACGTTAACACGTGCTGAGGCTCATTACTCCACGACTGAGAAGGAATGTCTCGCCGTGGTATGGGTGGTTACGAAATTTAGTCCGTATTTATATGGCCGCCCCTTCAAAGTACCACCAGTCACTGTGTTGGTTAACTAATCTTAAAGACCCTACCGGCCGATTAGCGCGTTGGAGTCTCAGGCTGCAGGAATTCGACATGGCAGTCGTACGTAAGTCAGGGAAGCGACATATGGACGCCGACTGTTTGTCCTATTCACCCATTGAGTCGGCAACCCCACCCGAGAAGGAGGAAACATCATTGGTCGGTGTCCTCGACATGACCACCATTGCGCAGCAACAACAAGACGACGCTGAGTTGCTTGGCTTAATTACCTACTTGGATGGCAGATCTCGGAAGGCGCCAAGAGTTTTCGCAAGAGCGTTGTCATCATTTTGTTTACGTGGTGGAGTACTCTATAAAAGAAATTTTTCGTCGACGGGATCTGCCTATCTGCTCGTCATTCCAGCAGCCCTTCGCACCGAAGTACTGAAAGCGCGCCACAACGAGGTTACCTCTGGCCACTTGGGTTACACAAGAACGTTGGCCAGGGTACAGCAAAAGTATTACTCGCCAAGACTAACCACAGCCGTGAAGCACCATGTTCGTACCTGCCTCGACTGCCAGCGACGCAAGTCACCGCTGTTATGACCGTCGTCAGTAGGCGCCATGCTGTCGCTGAGAAGCCTAGCCAGGCAGCGTTCCCACGCCTGGAACCCAAGTTTTCTCGGAACCAGGATCCAGAGCTGACGGGGGAGCGGCGCTCTTTTAATCCTCAAACAAGTAGCCGACTGGCCGGCTGCCTATGCCCGCCAGGTATTGTCCCTGCTAGCCGGAGGATGAGACGTCGTGTCGCCACAAAGCTGTAAGCCGTTCCAGAGAGGACAACAAAGACAGCGTCTTCCCTTGAAGAAACGGCGGCCGCCGCCACAAAGTGCCCTGCTAATTGAGCGGACAGATTGGCGGGCCATTTGATGTCTGCTGTCCGGAGCTTGGGACCCCTCGACCAGCGACACACACACGACGAGGAAGAGCCCCTCTGGCGCCACTTTGCAGTGCAGTGATCACGCCTCAATATTGGATGCTCACGTGCGCCGTGCATGCTCGTACCCGTCGCCTGTTGTGTGTGTGTGATTGGTGTTCCACTCAAGAAGGAGGAGCCCGACAGGGCTTATAAGGACGCCGCAGAGTGCGGGACGTCGCTCTGAACCATGTAACGGTTCAACCACCACGTTCGTGGTTTGTGAACTCTCAACCTTTCTATGCGGTAAATATTTGTAAATAGTGCCATAAACTTGTTTTGTTCTCGTATCCTCCAGCGACCTTCCTTCCGACCCGCAACACCACCAACTAAACCAGCTGGCCTCCTGCAACCCGTACAGGTCCCAATGACTCCATTCCACCAGATCGGCATGGACATTTTGGGCCCACTCCCTACTTCTACTGCAGGCAACCGATAGGTTATTGTCGCGACGGATTATTTGACCCGTTATGCCGAGACAAAGGCTATTCAGAGAGGTACAGCAGCGGAGGTGGCAAGATTTTTTATCGAGAATATTGTACTGAGGCATGGTGCACCAACCGTCGTAATCACAGACAGAGGAACCGCATTTACAGCAGCTCTTTTGGACCATGTTTTGATGCTGAGTGGAACAACGCATCGTAAGACCACCGCATACCACCCACAAACGAACGGGCTGACAGAGCGTCTAAACAAAGCCATTGAAGACATGCTTTCGATGTACGTTGACGTCGAACACAAAAATTGGGATACAATCTTGCCTTGCATAACGTTTGCATACAACACGGCCAAGCAAGAAACGACCCGCATGACACCTTTCAGCCTCGTTCATGGACGGGAAGTACGAACCATGTTAGATGCGATGTTACCGCACGAAGGCGACGACATCGTCCTGGACGCCGACACGTTTACGGAACCCGCAGAAGAAGCTAGGCAACTTGCACGTTTACGGATCAGCCAGCAGCAAGACTACGATGCAGGCCGCTACAATGCTCACCGCAGAACAGTCGTTTACCAACCTGGCGACAAAGTATGGGTTTGGACACCCATATGAAAGACTTTTCGAAAAACTCTTAAGAAGATACTTTGGACCGTACCTAGTTGTGCGACGACTGAGCGATGTGACTTACGAAGTTGTTCCCGACTGTTCGTATAGTACAAGGCGTCGCCAGCACCATCCTGAACTCGTTCACGTAGTCCGCATGAAACCCTACGTCAGCGAGTGATTGCATGATATTTTACTTTAGAAAAAAAAACTGCATTACAGACTGCGCATCGGGGCGATGCTCTTTGAGAGAGAGGCAAATGACGCGGGTTTACATGTGGACGATAACGATGATGGGGCATTTAGGGGGCACGAGGTAGTGGGCCTCTAGCTTCTCTCGAGGCCGAAGAAGACGATCTTGTGGCTCAGCTGTTGAGGACACGCTGCTTTCGTCGTCCCAAGGTGTATCTGTGTTTTATTCGCGTTGTACCGTGACAATATGCATGTTGTTATGGTGCCCCAGAGGTGCGCAATAATTGCTTTTTAATTGACAATTGCAGAAGCATGAACGCTCAACCTTGAGTGACATTGGTGGTCGATGCGGATGGGGTCGGCCGTTTCAAGTACCCGATGCCGGTCAAAGTGGACAAACAGACAAATGTGCAGACATACAGACAGACAGACCAAAATTTTTGCGTCGAAGGTCTCCAAGAAAGACTATCGTTTTTAAAAAAAGCCGCCCACGCCCGGCGCCCAGCTCGTCGCGATGAGGCAACCCGCACTTGTGCGCTAGCGCTTATCCTTCGATTGGTGGGGAGAATCGTGTGCCTCGGTCTTTCACCGGAATGATTGTGTTAGTTGCCTGGTCCACAAAGGTCAACTTCACTCGCTCGGCAGGCCCAGTTTGCGAAAAGAGCGCGCTTTTCGAACACGGCGAAGTAATAACTGGGACACTCGTTAGTTCGCACTCGTATATGTACCTGTGATTGCATTTCGTGCGTCGTTTTCGTTTTACAGCTAGTTGAGCGTCAAGTTGTAAACGCTGTTAGTTAGCTCTCGTCCTATCTATGTTGTTTTTGTGTATTATTTGTGCGTGAGCAGTGCGCTGCAGGTTTCTATCTGCCAGTCGTTATCAGAGTTACCTTTCAAGTTTTTGCTATCACATTTATTGCTTCGCCCTTGTGACCGAAACTGTGTCTGTTTTTGTTGTTTTTCTTCGCCGAGCGTACAGTAAGGCATTATTATTCCGCATTGAACACTAATTGAATGCGCCGACACGAAATTCAGTTGTGGTCTCGCTCGATGCGGAATATACTTCCAACGAACAAGGTCCGCAGAGACACCTAAGCATCGTATTAGAAATCGCAAATTATAAGAGCAACGTATCTCACACGTGAGTTGTAGCTGCATGCCTTCGTCTTTAAATACGTTTGGAGTGTACTTACGTTCTTTTTTACAGCGTGCGACTTCTCCCTAAAAATAAAAAAATCTAAATCCGCACCACTTCTATACAGCCTTCCGTTAACGGTCCAATGAAACCGCGACGGTATCAAAAGCCATAGCGCTTTATGAGCAGTTCATCGTTGAGTAACTATGAATTCAGTGTTCCCGGTAACATTCCTCACGATAACATGTTTTGACCACTCGTATCGGTACGCAACAACTCCCATGCCGCTCATCTTCTGCGTTCGATGCACACCCGTCCAGTTGATATGTGGAGTTTAACGTCCCAAAACCACTATATGATTATGAGAGACGCCGTAATGGAGGGCTCCGGAAATTTAGACCATCTGGGGTTCTTTAACGTGCACCCAAATCTGAGCACACGGGCCTACAACATTTCCGCCTCCATCGGAAATGAAGCCGCCGCCGCCGGGATTCAAACCCGCGCCCTGCGGGTCAGCAGCCGAGTACCTTAGCCACTAGACCACCGCGGCGGGGCACACATCCGTCCAGTGAAACCTACACTGATTGCGTTATTCTTTTCACATTTCATGCGTATATACACGCAGGCACGTTCGGACCCTATTCGACAAGTGGTGGCATGTTTTTTTCGTTTGTGCTTGCACGATGCCAAGGACCAGCGGGCGGAGGATAGACGGTTCTCTCGGCATATCAACTTTTGCCAAGGTGCCCCACGCGCCCGCGGGTCCTAGTAAGATTGCTTGAAAATGGTCTAATATATCTTGATTACAACCTGTTGGACAGGCGTTTGCCATTTCACGCAACAATATCTTCACCGCAGAGATCGCATTAAAGGGCCAGTAAACAACCACAAGGTATAAAAATTGTTGTAAAAAGAAATATAGGCACTTTTACTTCGTGAACATGCTGCTGCAAGAATTTCGCGAATACGTGCTATAATAAGGAAGTTACTGGGGATAGAACATCGATTTCAGGTCGTTTCAAATTCTCGCGCGGCCTGCCACCACTCTCTATCAGAGGGAGGGGAAGGCGTAGTCCATAGATTTAATTTACAGACTCTAGAAGAAAAGCTCCCAATAGGGCTCATGCATTGAAATCCATAACCGCACGGGTGCCGTCATAACGGAATGATACTAAGCTTTCGGGTGACGTTCACTGACAGTCGCCACTGCATGCTGAAATTGCATCCGACATTTTTTTCTGTTTTGTGGATCTCTCTTACATAGCAGTAAGGGACTGTCACATGAACTGAAGTTTTTGGCGCATGGCAACAAAAAACACGGACACCGACTCCATGGGCATAGCCAGAAATTTCTTTCGGGAGGGGTTCACACCGACCCCACTGGGGAGAGGGGGGGAGCAGAGGCATCACTTTTATTGTGACGTCACTACCGGTGGTAGTTTAAAGAGATTGTGTACGTGGATATCAAGTCACGAGATTCTCCCTCTCTCCATGCGTATGGTTGTGAAGAAAGTAAGTAAAGGTACTGAAAGTATGATTGATTGATGTTTGGGGTTTAACGCCGGAAAACCACCGTATGATTATGAGAAACGCCATAGTGGAAGGCTCCGGAAATTTCAACCACTTGGGGTTCTTTAACGTGCACCTAAATCTGAGCACACGGGCTTACAGCATTTTTGCCTCCATTGAAAATGCAGCTGCCGCAGCCGGAATTCAATCCCGTGGCCTGCCAATGAGTGCCAATCAGCAGACGAGTACTTTAGCCACTAGACCACGGCGGCGGGGCAGTGTTGTAAGAAACACTGTAAAATAGAGTAAATGACAGGTACAGTGAACGTTTGGAGCAACGGCTTCTCATCAAACCATTGAATGGTCTAGTCTTCAAAAACGCATTATTACGATGACCCACCTGATCGCAGAAGACATCGTTAATTATCAATCTCTGTTAAGCGTAGATGGCATAGTCCTCGTCGGGGTGAAGTGCATTTCACAGGTCAAAGATGGTTCCGTTTACAACAAGGAGTAAGAGGTATACGCAGCATGTTTTTGTAGATTCATAATTACATTTTCGTTTTGCTTACATTGCTGAGCAAATTTCTTACTGTCGATGTCTGAGACTGCATGCCTATGGCAATTATTTTTATGTTAATATCTACATGTCAAGCAGCCCTGACGCAGTGGTAGCTTTTAGTCAACACTTTTTTTTACTTTACTGCTAGCATCCAAGCATGCTTGCGATACGCAATGAGTATTTTTAAAGATATGCTCTGTGTTAGCAACACGATTTTTCATACGTTATTTTTTGGGTAGACTCTCAGTTGCACTGTGACTTTTGATAGCAATGAAGTACTCCAATCATAAAGGTTTCATCGTGCAATCTGCGAGAGCAAAGTACCCATTCATGAGAAATCTTCACTTGGTCTCAATCGAAAGTGCACGTGCGATCGGATTATGCCTACTCACACAAGATTACCTTGTTCGCTGCGTATATGCGATAAACACCTAAATGCGCGCGAAAACCCGGAATGTTTTCGTTCT
The DNA here is from genome assembly GCA_013436015.1 of Rhipicephalus annulatus. Taxonomy (NCBI): domain Eukaryota; kingdom Metazoa; phylum Arthropoda; class Arachnida; order Ixodida; family Ixodidae; genus Rhipicephalus; species Rhipicephalus annulatus. The sequence continues at coordinate 541,688 of WOVY01001717.1, read as the reverse complement.
TTTTTTGTAGCTTCTGTCACTCAGCTCTTTGAAACAATAGCGTTGCGGCAAAGTGTCTTCTGTTGTTTGCAAGCGTGCAGCCGACCTGTGCGTTTACGTGAACAGATTCAGAACTGTACAGAGTATTTCACCGCGCAGCATACGTGCATTCATTTTCTAGCACTTACACCGGCGCGAACAAGAGCAGCCTCGAACCACACGAAATCTGCAGTGAGCGCTTTACCAGTGGTGAAGGAATGAACTCAGGTGTCCATGGTGCACCATAATACATTTCTCAGAACACGTGAACTCCGACGACACCTGCCAGCGCATGCAACACGAGTTTACTTACGCTCTACTGTGCACCGTGCATGCCTGTTGGTTGTCTGTTTCAGGCATTCAGATGCGAGTCACTGAAATTTTACCACTGCCATCAACTCCATCGCGTTCATTCACGTTTGTGATATTTCATCACAATGCGACAGAAACTATACCAGACTTTCATAGGGGGCAATCACAAACGTGAGACGTCTCACGCACAGAGTAAGATACTGGGAGAGCGTGTATACCCGCGAATATTTACGCCAGGTGAGAAACGAGCGCTAGTGTTTAAAGAGGAACTAACCGGATGCTCAATTTTCTGGTTAACCTCCCTGCCTTTCCCTCATTTTATTCTCTCTCTCTCTCTCTCACCAGCCGACATGTATCGTCGCTGAAGTTCTTGTTTCTCGCATTCAGGGTCACTGGCCAAACTTTGCTGAGCACGTTGCTTCCTAGCAATGCGAAGGCACCCTCTTGAAATACGCTGGCTACACATATTGCTGGGTAGTTGGTGTCCTGGGTTGATCAGCGCCCTTCTATGAGACTTAACGGTCGCGACGAAATGCCTTGCGGTATAACGCTTGATTATTTCCCAAAAGGCGACGCTGCTCCCAGTGTACACTTGACAACTGGCGAAAATGAAGATGCCGCTTGTCACAGGCAAGCAGTTTCAGTAAAGTGGCATGCCAGTGGCTACAACTGAAGAGCACTTAGGGTTTCAGTATTTTTTGACCATTTTTGGACAATTTATTAGACCAGTTTATTGAGCGCTTTAAAAGGCATCGGCAGACCTTGAAGATCCGTTTCTTCCCTTCTGATACAGAGTATTTTCGGATCTGCCACTCTTCGCATTGCCGAGATTTTTGCGGACGTGTACTCGAACATTATCTCAACTTTGGCATTGCCAAGAGAATTAGCAATATGGGCTGCGAAATGGAAGCGAGAGGAGCGAGAAACGCTGAGCATGTCTGCGATGCAAGCGGTTACCAATTTACCAGAGGTATTCTTCCAAAACGTGCACCTTCTTCTAAATATTCTGACAAAGTTGCTGGTCAGCACAGCTGAAGCAGAACGCTCTTTTTCGTCACTGAGGCGCATAGTTATCCCTGAGATCTACAACAACAAACGAAAGATTGTCATGGATCGCTCTTTGAACATCCGCCGTGAAATACAAGTCCGCGCCAACAACATCCTCTCTGTTCTTTATCGGAAACGTCGACGGCTTAAGCTGAATGTGTGTGTAGTATCAACCATAAGCGCCAGCTAAAAATAAAGGAAGAAAGTTAACTGAAAATATTCTATTATGAGAGAGGCCGTAGTTAGCTGCTCCGAAAATTTGACCGCTTTGGTTCTCTAACATCCACCAAAATCAAAATGCACGGGCCTCAAGCATTTTCGCCTACATCCAAAATACGACCAGGATTAGATCCCGCTACCTGCGGGTCAGCAATAGCCACTGGATTACCCTGGCGGGTAGTAAAAAATATGGTTTTGGTAAAATCTGTATGCGGTGTATACTTTCCGTCTGGCTGTAAGAAAGCAAGCTCAACTGTATGAGACATATTGCTGAAAATCACTTTGGCAGCATGGCGGAGTTATTCCGTTCTCTCCCGTTGCCTATTCCTTGCTTTTCGGGGGCACGTTTCATTTGAAGACGTGGTTCGCGAATACGAAAGGTGTGAACGGCAATGCAACAACCCAAGTTTCTTGAAAGAACTCTCGTGAAGATTGGGTAACATATGTGGCATATAACAGGAAAAGTAATGGGCAGGATAACCGTCGTGTCAATTGAGAAAGATAATAAACAGTATTGCGCTGTGTTGTGTGCCTGTTTTCTGCGAAAAAAATTGCTTGCACAGAGTTTATTTACTTTCCTTTTAAATATTATGGTAACTATGTGTATTGCTCTTAAATTTACATGATAACATGTCCTTTCATTTTTCTTCATTCTGTTAATTTCTTGTTGTGCGTTATTTTGCAATTTGAGAAATCGCTCGATGTGCCCCTCTAGTCTTGTGAATGTGAAAAGACGAACAGATGAAGCGAATCAAAACGAACATTTTCAAATTGTCGTATATTATTTCAGCTTTATGTTCTTTAATATAGCGCTGTTTGCCACAGTGCTGAACAATGAAGCTTGTGCTCACTACAGCTGCCCACATTGCATTTTTCATTACGCTGCTCTAGGTTTATCACCACAATATTTTTATCTATCAGCCTAAGTTACATGATGAATACTTAAGTAGGCCTTTCTAAGGTTGTGATTGGCCTGCACGTTTGCCTGTGTTGCACCTTGGTAACTAGACAGCACTTCCGAGTGCCTTTAGCTGTTAGGGCATAGTAAATATATGTATAAAGATATTGTACGCGCACGTACAGGCCAAGTTAGGTGTATGAACAGAATATTATCTCGCGTGCATGTGTGTGTGTGTGTGTGTGTGTGCGTTTAGATGTTAGCACCGCGTGCGAAATTTCAATAGAAATGTTATTCTCTGGCCTGAGCTTATCTCAGCACGCATACGAAGAGTCACCCTGCAGTATACTGTAACGTGGCTTATCAGGCCTTGGAACTGTGTCTGGCTTCTTCAAATAAAACGAATCTCTGCGACAATTATCGTAGTGGTCGACTACGGCGAGATCTGTTCCGGCGGGTACAAGTATCATCATCATCATCATCATCACCACCACCACCACCACCACCACCACCACCACCACCACCACCACCACCACCACCACCACCACCACCACCACCACCATCATCATCATCATCATCATCATCCGCCTGACTACGCCCACCGCCGGACAAAAGGCCTCTCCCATGTTCCGCCAGTTAACTCGGCCCTGTGCTTGCTGCTGCCAATGCATACCCGAAAACTTCTTAATCTCATCTGCCCACCTAGCCTTTTGTCTCCCCCTGACCCACTTGCCTTCTCTGGGAATTCAGTCAGTTACCCTTAATGACCAGCGGTTATCCTGTCTACGCGCTACATGCCCGGTCCATGTCTATTTCCTCTTCTTGATTTCAACTAGGATATTCCTAATCCCCGTTTGTTCCCTAATCCACTCTGCTCTCTTCTTGTCTCTTAAGGTTACACGTACCATTTTTCTTTCCATTGCTCGCTGCGTCGTCCTCAATTTAAGTTGAACCCTCTTTGTGAGTCTCCAGGTTTCTGCTCCGTAGCTAAGTACCGGCAAGATACAGCTGTTATATACCTTCCTCTTGAGGGACAGTGACAATCTACTTGTCATAATTTGAGAGTGCCTGCCGAATGTGCTCCACCCCATTCTTATTCTTCTAGTTACTTCAATCTCGTGGTTAGGCTCTGCGGTTATTACATGCCCTAAGTAGACATACTCTTTTACACAACTTGAAGTGCACTATTACCTATCTCGAAGCGCTGCTCTTTTCCGAGGTTGTTGCACATTACTTTCGTTTTCTGCAGATTAACTTTAAGACCCACCTTTCTGCTCTCCTTGTCTAACTCCGTAATCATGAGAGTCAATTCGTCCCCTGAGTTACTCAGCAATGCAATGTTATCGGCGAAGCGAAGGTTACTAAGGTACTCTCCATTAACTCTTATCCCTATCTGCTCCCATTCTTGACTTCTGAAAACCTCCTGTAAGCGCGTGATAAATAGCAGTGGGGAGATTGTGTCCCCCTGCCTTACACCCTTCTTGATTGGTATCCTGTTGCTTTCATTATGAAGCACTATGATAGCAGTATATCCCCTGTATATTTCCTCCAAGATGTTTATACATGCTTCATCGACGCCCTGATTCCGCAGTGCCTGCATGACGGCTGATATCTCTACTGAATCAAACACCTTCTCGTAATCAATGAAGGCTATGTATAGTGGTTGGTTATATTTTGAGCGTTTCGTTCTCTATTACTTGATTGATAGTATGAATGTGGTCGAATGTTGAGTAGCCTGTTCCAAATCCTGCTTGTTCCTATGGTTGATTGAATTGTAATGTTTTCTTTACTCTGTTAGCAATTACCTTGGTAAATAGCTTGTATATTACAGAGAGCAAGCTGATCAGCCTGTAATTATTCAAGTCCTTGTCATCTCCTTTCTTATGTATTAAGATGATGTTAGCGTTCTTCCGAAATTCTGGTACTCTTCCCGTCAGGAGATACCTCGTAAACAGGGTGGCTAGTTTTTCTAATAGAATCTTTCCTCCATCTTTCAGCATATCTGATGTTACCTGATCCTCACCAGCAGCTTTGTCTCTTTGCATGCTTTCCAAAGCTTTCCTGACTTCTTCTATCATTACTGGTGCGGTGTCATGTGGGTTACTGCTAGTTCTTATAATATTAAGGTCGTGGTTGTCTCAGCTACTGTACATATCTCTGTAAAACTCCTCCGCTGTTTTGACTATCCTGTCCATATTGGTAATTATTTTGCCTTCTTTGTCCCTTAGCACATACATCCGACTTTTGCCTATCCCAAGTTTCCTCTTCACTGATTTAACGCTTCCTTCGTTTTTCAGAGTGTGTTCAACTTTGTCCATGTTATACCTTCTTACATCGGATACCTTACGCCTATTAATAAATTTGAAAGCTCTGGTAGTTCTATTTTGTCTGTTGTACTTGAGACTTTCATGATTTGACGCTTCTTATTGAGATTCTTCGTTCCCTCAGAAAGCTTGTCAGTGTCCTAACTACGCTCCCTCCAACTCCCACTGTACAAGTATGACCACCATTTGAGCACTAGTCCCATCGCCGAGCCAACTTGAAAAAACTCGCGACCGAGATTCCTGCCTGAATTCTCACAGAAACACCGCGGCAAGTTTTTCCGTATGCAGACTATATTTGTTGTTAAAGCGCCCAGGATCGATATTGCGACAGTGGCAGTGCTTAGCTTCTAAATTATGTCAGTGCGAAGTGCAGAAAAAAATATGTTGGCTAAGTAGCAGGGAGGGAAGGGGGGTTAGACAAAAAATTTTGGGCAAAATGTAGTGCGCGGTAACATTAAAAAGAGGTGAAAAAGACAAAGCCAACGATGAAATGAGCAACGAAAGGATGTATACATTCCTTAATTCATTCTTCGTTTTGTTTTTCGCACCGTATCGCTAAATATCATACGACACATGCTGGCCCATAGATAGAAATGGGTTCGCACGCCGTTCGTGACCAGAGAGCATCATCAACAGTCGCAATCTAGGGCCTTCTATCCCCATCGAAGATCAATCAAGTAGTCAGGACAGAAGTTTTATGTGGTTCACGCACGCAAACATGCGACACAGAGAGCTAGTTCAACCACAATCATCTTCGCTAAGTGCATAGAAAGTAGGCACGGCTCCATAAATGACCAATACGAAAGAAAAAAAGTTGTCTTCATGCATTCGTACGAACGTGTAGTACATAACTTTCGAGCCATGCGCACGATGCAGTTAGCGGGCAACAGTTCACGGCGTTGTTCACAGAAAGAACTTTGCGGGAAACAAAACAAAAGCGATGAACGGTAGCTTCAAACACTCGCCGCCATTCGTAATCACCTCATCTTGCAAGGCTGAACAGGCTATAGAAGATAACGCGACGCGTAACGACAAGCGAAGGTGAAGTCCTCAAGAGCCAACATTGCAATTCATCGAGTGCTCACAAAGATGGCGCCGAGAGCGTACTGTACCTTTTCGGCGTCTGCTAGCCCGAAACCTACCCAAAACCATCCAGAGAGCTTCCACAACTAAATTGTCCGTAAAGCGTCTGGCGACCCTCGAGCACCCCGCGGGTCGCCAGAACCGTCCAACCCGAAAAAAACGATCGCCAACCGGAAGTTCGCCGCGGGGGGGGGGGGGTAGATGTAGCCACCCGAGGAAAAGGAGCGTGGTCTGCCTTGCTCTGGCAGCCCGTGGGTAGCCAGAAGTGAAAAGTCAAAGAGCCCCAGTGTGAGATGGTAGCTGACTGCGATCTGTGTTGGTGGTGACAACCTCATTGAAAACTCCGACAAAATCATTGCATGGGCTATACCTGGGCCTAGGCCGCCGCTAAGGAGGACCGGAGACCCTGAGTCGCCGCTGCTGCATCGGTTTGCTGCCCAGTTGAACCTATAGAGGTTGGAGCTAGCGCGGCCGTCTACCGCGCCGCAACTTCATCCGAGTGTATGCGCCATAAAGGTTCTAAGTATGAAGTGTGGATAATTGTTGTTGGACGTACTGCATTTTCTAGATAGCAATGCCAAACTTGGTGTTGTCAATGGTTGAAGTGTCCTTGCAGCCGGGTTTCACTTGTCGCGAAGGGCAAGGTAGATGATGAAATAATGCTTTTGAACAGTTCACGTGTGACTGACCGGACGCACATGCATGAAACCCCAATGCATCTGCGAAGTGTTCTTACGATGGATGGCAAAACTTTATTGTAGTATTCTTACGAAGCCTGTGATCTCCGAAGGCCAAAGCTACTGCATTTGCAGCTGTTTTGTTAAGTGCGAACACGTACGGCCATTCTCATCCGTTGCTACGCAAATGCTCCCATGCTGTCACAGGCCGTGCATGTTATTCAGCAAGGCAGACAAGCTGTTTTGTAGTTAGATGGACTAACGCCGTCGGCACTTGCCCTTGAGCATTGTTTATCAAGTGCTGATCGCCTTGAGCATTGCGGTGGCACGTCAGTATTTTGAATCGACCTGCCACGGTTACCTCGTCAGGTGGTGGTACACTGAGCGAAATAAAAAAGTTTCTTTTGTCTACGTTGCAGTGTGCCTTTCTGTCATCAAAACTTAGATAAACCGTGGAAATCAATAGTCCAGACAAGTGTGCCGGAAAAATTAATGCAGCCAGCTGCATTTGAATTTTTCGTGTCCTTTTGCGTCTCGCCGATTAGGAGCAATATTTGGCAAAACAGTATATTTCAATAAATAAAGTCTATTCTGCGAAAGTCATCAAACACCCAAAATAGAAGGGCCTGTGGACAGGACAGCAAGTCAGGCTGACGCGAGGCCGATGAGGAGGAGCAAATATGTTAAAACAATACATGTGCGAACAAAAAAAGAACGAAAAGTAAATCAAAGACTGCAATGGGGCCTGAACCACCGACCTCACCCGTTCTTATTGCGCCGCTCTAGCCAAATACACCACAACCAACGTTTCTAGAAGATCACAGCTGCCGATCACTTCGGAATGATTAACAAGCCTGTTTTGTATCGTTGTCATGCTGGACCCTTACTAACATTTCTTTACTTTTACATTTGGACGTAGCTTCGACGGCTTCTATCGTTGCGTGTAGACGTAGCCCTAGACACTCCGACTATTCAAACAAAACGCCTAACCCAAAAAGTGTATGAGATCACTTCCGTGCTGTGTGTGGTATCGGGCTTTCAGTTCCGGTTTTGGAGCTGGTTGGCAGGCCCCTGTTGTTCATATGTGAATTATTATTATTATTATTATTATTATTATTATTATTATTATTATTATTATTATTATTATTATTATTATCTGATGCTTGTGTATATAAAGGGGAGTTCCTGCTTGGCTACCAGCTGCTGCGTACTCCTTGTCGGCTGGTGCTTCAGCGCCGTGCCCTGTGTTCTCTGTGCAGCGCGTCCGCCGCACGATACTACATTTTCGCGACGAGGATGGGATCCGCGTGGATCCGGCCAAGATGGGCATAGGACAATTTGCTACTATAGTGCTACCATGTTCAGCACCCTGGATACAGCCCACTGATACTTCAGTTCTGCGGATCACCAGTTCGTGACCACCGAGACTGCCAGAGTCCGCAGACCTTTACACGTGGGCGGCTTTACCTTTATTTCGTCCGCATCCGATTTGTCTCAGCAGCAGCACGTTCTCCGCAATTCAACCACTTCCGTTCCTGCAATGCCCTGGCGTTCCCCCGATTCCGTAGAAGACTTGGCACTGCGTCTTGCAAGCGTACGTTGACGCGGCGGCCCCGGACGCTACGCCACACTCTAAAGAAAAAAAAATGAGCGAGAATGGGGAAACGGGCTCTGTTTCTCCTTCGGCGCAGTGATTCCTCACTTTCGGGCGATTTACTCGTCGAGCCCTCTCGCGGCAATGACCAAAAGAGCAACATTCCTCTTTTAATGTTCAAGTTTCTCCTCAATCATGGGGGTCCTGCCCGCGTGCATTCGCACGCCAAGCCCAGCCGGTCGCGGCTAGTCGCGAGCGATTACTTTTACCTAAGATTGATGCAAGCAATGCAGGAGTGACGCTATTTTTTGTTTTATTGGTATAGAGTAAAAGCCTAACTTTTTTTATCGCCAGGCGCTCGCACGATGCTCCGCACACTTCCGTGTGTGTCTCGTGTTCTTTCATACTACCAATTTGTCACGAATACATGGAGCTCTGCTTCCCAAGCAGTCTTGCTTTATCGATTACCTTAGACTGCACACAAATAATGGTTTTTTTCGGTGTCAACATACTTGGTAAGCATACGCATTTTTAGTTTCGCACGGCATTATTAGCACTCATGAATTCAACGAGGTGCATAAAAAGCACCACACTTAATTTTCCAACATTCTAGGAAACCTGATACCACTGTGCAATCCATGCGTGAAAGCACGATCATAGACAATTGATAAAGTTACGTGCCACTACCACCAAATGGGTGTTCTTTGCAATTACCCCCCCCCCCATTCAAATTCGGCCGTCGTGGCCGGTATTCCAATCTACGTCTTCCAGCATAGTCACACGACAGCCAATGAGGCTATGCTACCACGGCAGGCAAAAGCACAAAGGAAAACTGGCTGCGAAATTTCACCTAGCGTTCATTTGCCAGACTGGGTTACAACCATCAGAAACGTTTTAAGTATCATCATAACTACACTTTTGTGAAAAGTAAACCAATGACCAAACTACCAAATCAATGACCAAATCAGTTAAACCAAATTCTCAATCGCATGCGTTTTGAATTGCTCATGCCAGCACTTAGAGCTAAGACGGAGTTATGCAGGCGTGCAGTATGCCTTTCTTCTCCATGATTCTCTTTCGTCGTGAGAAACCCAACACAAAATGCACTTCTAAGTACAGCTGCTCACAGCAGGCAAGTACTTACACTCACTCACCTTTGTCAAAAGAGTATTCCAAATCCAGAGTAAGAGTAACAACCACAGCCACAGCGCTAACAACAAAATTGTGGCACGCAATATGACGGCAAGTTGACACGCGAGGCGAATCGCGAGAGGCACCTGAAGCAGAAATGTATGTAGGCACAGCATGCTATAACGTTATAGTAAATTTTCGCACTGCTGCGCTAGTTCCTCCAATCAAGTAATCGAGCTGCCACGATGTCAACAGCCACTGCCATCGCTCACGAATGAACACCATCGGGTGCGAGGTCATTTCTAATTTTTTTTCGCTCGACCCGCGTTGTAACGTACGTATACACCACTAAGACGGTCGTTACCGCATAAAAAACATTGTTATTGAAGGGCTTGTGATGTACTGTATCTATGGCTTATGGTCACACTTGTGGTAAGCTCGTAAAAGAATGTGAGCAAACGTTTACACGAAACAACTAAACGAAGTCGATGCGCCTACAGAACACCTATCACGACGAAGACAGAGAGAGAGAATAAAACATTTATTTGTGACCGAGGAAGCAAAGTCGGTGAGTGGGTGCCTTATTCCGGGATCCCATTGGCACGGGCCGCTGTCCTCGCTCGTCTCACGAGGGCCTTTTGGGTCTTCGAATCGGAGCTGGACAGAGCTGCCTCCCACCCTACAGTGTTGTGCTGTGCTCTGGGTTGTAGAGGTGGATTGTGTGGGCATTTTTATACCATGTGGTACAGAGTGGCTGTTTTAGGGACGCAGGGCCTGCACTGTGCTGCGTATGTGTCGGGATCTATCTTGGACAGCATGTATGAATTGGGGTTAGACAAGGTCTGCAGGCGACGCCACGTAGCCTGAGATTCTTTCTTAGCTTTGGCCCCGGGGACGGAAGTTCCCGCCTATGGAGTCTTTGATGTTCTAGAATATCTGTCCATGTTAGGAGCGGGTCCATATGCATAGCCGAGGTTGGAAGCGATATGCCGCGGTCGGAGTTCCGGAAGAGTAATTCTCGGGCCGAGGCATGGGTGAGCTCAGTGCCTCTAACTCCGCAGTTACCGGGTATCCATATCAGCGGTTTCCGTTCGCCCTCTGAGCATGAGGACGAGAGTTGTGTAGGAAGTCTGCAGGCCAGGCCAGACAAAGTTTAACCTGCATGCTGCGCCTTCTCCGACTAACAACGTGGAAGAATAGAAAAGATGGGACAATGGCAAATGCACGGCAAGCGTTTGCGTTCTCAGAGGCTTCAAGAAAAAAAAATAACTGTTGCGGAGGTCGAGAGATGGCGCAGCATTCGGAATGTCGTTGGCATTTTATGCATGGCTTGCGGTAATCGTTTTCGCGAAAACCTGATAAGCTCTAGTAATTACTCCGCTCATCATTGTGCAACCGTTGATATTTTTCCGCTAGTCTAAGCATCAGATGCAACTTATTTACGTGTGCGCATGTGTGGTATGGACACAAAACGTAAAAAAGTTGACCAAAACTTACTTGTAACTTGTGCCACTATAGTCAGTCGAAATTCATTCCTATATAAGCTTGTGCGCTTTCGTAGTAGGGTGTGAGTAAACACGTATTTCACATTAGCTTGACCTGCAGTCAAGAAGGCAATAAAGAGAAAAATTAAACACGTCTAAGTGTGTGCCCCAGTGGAGAATGGTTGATTGCAGTCTTGTTGATTGAGTTCACTTTTTTTGCGTACTGTGTGTACTATGCGTCCTTCTGTGCGTGTGTAGCCATATGCATTGCATCAGCATATATTAGGCGTCCGGTGTCAGTGAGTAATCCATGAATGGGCTGAGTTGCGAACTATCCGCAAGGGAGCCGTGATGGTGAGTATGACAACGTACGTCACCGCAGGCAACCTTTTTTTTAATATTGTCCAGTCCCTCCAGATGGCGCCATCTACCGCCTACTTCCCGGCAGTGACGCTCTCACACCTCCTGCCACTTATATAACGTTGAACATCTATCTATTAAAACTGCACTACTGATATAGTGTCTATAAATATACTGCCTAGTGTGCTGAGTGCGGGCTAGGAGATGGCCCCGCAGCTGATGACTGCCGGCAGCGCCCGCTCGGTGCGCGGCTGTGCGAGTGGGTGCATTTTCGTTTAATCCTTGCGCTGCGCAAGCGCTGCGAAGCGTGCAGGAGGCCGAGCCACGCGAGGCGAACTATTAATTTCCTGCATTTTTGGAGTGTTTTTTTCACATAATGCTTTATTGTATAAGAACTACTCGATTGCTTTCAGAGTACTGGCGCTTTGCAATACCAAATGAAGATCATTTCCTGGCTTACATTTCGCCATCCGCTACTGCCCACAAAAAGAATAAAAAAGACGCAGATCCCATGTAACTTAGGAATTCATGCTATGCAAGGTGACTCTCTTGTAATTTTCTGTCAAGTGAAACATTATGAAGTGGCACTAAATATACGCAAGAAATTGGATAGTCAACACTGGAACCAGCATTGGCGTTTAACGAACATTTGGCTCTTCTTGCAAAGTATTTCGAAGACCCTAAGTTAAGGGGGTGATCGTGAGGGCACCCAGACGTAGGCAATTCGATAGATAAATAGATAGATAGATGGATAGATAGATAGATAGATAGATAGATAGGCAGACAGACAGACAGACGAACGGATGGACGGATGCACAGACAGACAAAAAGACAGACAGAGAGACAGACAGACGGACGGACGGACAGACGGATAGACAGACGGACGAACGGATGGACAGACGAACAGACGGGTGGACAGACAGACCGACAGGCGGACAGACAGACGGACATGCAGACGGATGGACGGATAGATGGACAGGCAGACAGACGGACGGATGGACAGACAGACAGACGGACGGATGGATGGACGCACGGATAGACAAACGGACAGACGGATGGACAGACAGACGGACAGACAGACAGACGGACGGAGAGACAGACAGACGGATGGACAGACAGACAGACAGACAGACAGAGGGAGGGACGGACATACTGACAGACGGACGGACGGATGGACAGACAGACGGACAGATGGACGGGCGTACAGGCAGACAGATGGACAGACGGACGGATGGACAGACAGACAGACAGAAGGCTGGATGGATGGACAGATGGACGGGCGGACAGATAGACAGATAGATAGATAGATAGATAGATAGATAGATAGATAGATAGCTGCTCAAAGTGGTGGCAGTGCGCAAAGAAATTAATGTTAAAAACCTTTGACAGTATAACCACCAGAGTTAATTTTTAAAATGTGCTTTGTTCCTGAGAGCAAGAACTATCACAGAAGACCCTAAATCTTTTACCTTTTAGCCTGCATTCCAATAAGATTCGAGTGAAAACAAAGAATGGTAACATGCCAATAAATAATGTGACACTCGTTGCATGTGATGCTCAAAACGTTTTTGGAAAGAGAGTCCGACGTTGACATGGGAGAAAAACTGTGTGAATGGAATTCGAAAGGGTATTTTTGATTTTTTAGATAAATATTAATATTTGAAATTTTGCCTAAACGGCGATTTAATTCCCGACACCGTTCACCCTAAACCGAAGGGATTGTCCGGTGGAGTCACTCGAAGAGTGCTTTTCTCACACGACAGCCTTCGGATTCAGCCTTCTGTCTGCCTTCTTGATCCCACTTTTTCATTCAGGAAACCGTGCTGGATCCGTTAGTGCGGGGAACAAGACACCTTTTCCTTGTTCGACCGATAACTTCTTTGACACAGCGGCACAGTGCACGTAATTTCTTTGCATTGCCGCTTAGCTTTTAACATCTCAGGTAGTTGCAGTGTACATATGCCGCCGTCGAACTTCACAGTAAATTAGATGGCAGCTGTCACACACTGATTTTAAACGAGGCGAGGCTTCGGCAGCAACGGGACGAGAGGAATTTCGCGCGTTCGTGCATTCTCTCTACACGATGCGCCACTTGTGGCATCTCAGTGCAGTCATCACATGTGCGGCCACCCAATCTCGTACGGAATGCGTGCGCTCAGCACACTAGGCAGTATATTTCTAGACACTGTACTACTGAGTTGGAATGGCTTAGTTGCGATTTAGTCTACTGTTTGGAGGCACATCTCGTGACCTGCGGCCCCATAAAAGCGTAGATAACGTCGCTACATTATGTGAATCTGCGAGAAATAAATATAGCAAGCCCAGCCCGCACTCTTTGGGAGAGGACTCTGCAGTATGCGTGTCTTTCAAAGTGAACGTCGCCTGGCTGGCCGAACGAAACCTACTTGCTCCATCGTTCTCTTTCGCGATATTTTGATCGCCACAGGTTTGTACGCTCGTTTTTATAATCATTTCGTTCGATATCAAGATCAGCGGGACCATTTTTGTAACTCTCAGTGCCGTGTACTCCTTATCAGTAGTGAATCAATGTATTTGCTAAGCCTACTCGCTTCGCTAACCTGGGGTACAGGGTCAGCCATCTTGATGTTCATAGGGAGGAACATGTTTCTTTGTGGCAACAGGAGCAACGTTCGTCTATTTAAAGACGAACATTGGGGACATCGCCGTTTCCCCCTAAATGACTCAATTTTTTTAACAGCGCGGAAGCAAAGAAAGCATTGCTGTTCAACGCACTTGGAGTGGAGGAATCGCAAGCTTGCTACAAAGCTGCTGACGAGCAGACGCTACCTGAACGCGTCCAGGCTTCAGGAGATGGTGCAACTTGCGATGCGTATTAGGAGGCCTTAGCCGTTATGGACGCATACTTCGCGCCACCTGAAGACGCTTTCTCGTACGGTCCCGATCCCGGCGGAGAGTTCAAGAAACGGACGAGACTCCCGTCCAATCCATTTTAGCGCTGCGGTGGTTGGCAAACAACTGCAATTTCGGCACCGTAGCATAGACAATGATGCAGGACCAGATTTTGCATGGCCTGCGTGACCCCGACCTGCTTAGGTCATTCGTTGAGATTTGGGATGCCTTCACAGTACAGGCAGCGTTGGAATATGCCAGGGAAGAGTAGCGCGTCGACCGCGTGTTGCAGCAGCTGGCTGCTCTGTAGCCCGACTCGATCACGCAACGCGAGCACCAACGCCACGGCGTTCATCCTCCTCAACTCATACCATTACAACATTATGCTACCAACCCACCTGCGCCATCGGCCCCTCCGAGGTCTGCAGAAATTTCGCAAATGCTACGGGGCCATACATCGACTTCACCAACTATGACGATTCCGGCCCAGACTGAGAGAGACAGAAAAAACTTTATTAAAAGGTCAGTCAATTGCTCAGGCATGGCCCGTTGCCCCTAGCTGTCGGCCGGAATCCCTTGGGACGCGGCAGCAGCAAGGGCTTGACTGATGATGTCGCGCTGGACGTTGGGATCTGGGCTGCAGAGCAGGGCCTCCCAGGATTCTACAGTGCGAGAACCATCGTTTTGACTTGGACATGTCCACACCATGTGGACCAAATTCGCTACCTCATCACAAAATTTACACTGTGACTGGAAAACTGCGGGGTGCCACTTGCTGTAAAGTGCGGGGTTTGGAAAAACCCCGGTCTGTAACTTTCGCCACAAAATCTCGTTTTTCTTACTTAGTGAGTTGTCCGCTCTCGGGTACACTTGCCGATTCAGCCTGTAGTGTGCGACGATTTCATGGTATGTGCGCATATACTCGCTTCTTTTTTCGGTAACTTGGGAGGTTCCAGGGGTCGACCGGTAGGTGAGACCTCGGGCGACGGAATGAGCCTCCTCGTTCCCTCTAAGTCCTTGGTGAGCTGGAGCCCAGACAAGCAGAATCTGCTCTTTGGGTACTCCTACCATGTTTAATATACGGACGGCAGTCTCCGTCACCCTTCCCGATTCGTAATTTCTCACAGCGTTTTTGGAGTCGCTGATGACCACCCTGATCCCCTTTTGGCTGATGGCCAAAGCTATGGCCACTTCCTCGGCCTCTACAGTCTCGACACCAAGTACTGTGCAGCACGCAATTAGGCCACCATCTCCCCTGACCGCCACTGCCGTGTGTGCCGCTTTGCTTTCATATTCCGCAGCGTCTGTATACGCGACGTCCTGTCGACCAGTGTACCTAGATTGTAATGCCTCTGCCCTGGCTTTACGCCTGCCTTCGTGAAAGTTAGGGTTCATATTTCTGGGTAGCGGAGGTATCTTTATCCTGTCCCTGATCTGTATTGGTATGTCTTTTGAACGCGCTTGCTCACGCGTGGGCTCATAGCCCAATCTCTTTAATATTGCTCTCCCCGTTTTAGATCCGAGTAGTCTTTGATGTTGTGCAGTCACAGTAGCCTCAATTAGCTCATCGAGTGTGTTAGATACCCCCAACTTCATAAGTCTGTCAGTTGACGTGTTTGGGGGAAGTCCGAGCGCGACTTTCACACTTTTCCTGATAATGGTGTCGAGTTTGCCCCGCTCCGCTTGGTTTAATTTTAAATAAGGTGCCACGTACACTATCCTACTTATTATGAAGGTCTGTACTAATCTAAGAAGGTTCGCCTCCTTCATCCCAGCATGCCTGTTTGCTATTCGTCTGATGAGACGACATGTCTGATTAGAACTGGCTTCCAACCTAGCAAGAGTTTCAGAATTCCTACGGTTCGCCTGAATCCTTAGTCCAAGGACACGGATACTGTCGACCGCGGGGATCTCTGCGCCGTTAACATACAAGTGGATGTCCACTTCAGGCCTGTTGTGGAGCCGCCGTTTTCCGGCGGGCATGAGGAAGAGTGCTTCCGACTTTTCGGCCGAGCATTTAAGTCCTTTGGGCTCCAGGTACTCCACGATTTTATCAATGGCGATTTGCAGAGAGCCTTCAATTTGGCCGTCACTGCCCTTGTTCATCCATAATGTTATGTCATCCGCGTAAATGGTGTGATTTAAATTCTCAATATCCTTTAACTGTTCAGGCAGTTTCAACATCACAATGTTGAAAAGGGTGGGTGATAACACCGAGCCCTGAGGTGTCCCCCTGTTGCCTAATTTAATGTCCTCTATGGATTCTTCCCCGATTTTTAAAGTGGCTGTCCTGTTCGAAAGGAAGTCCTTGACATAATCATAAAGTCGCTTTCCGACGTTCAGGGAGCTCAGATTCTCCAAGATTGAGACTGAGAGCGTGTTCGCTTGTACTGCATCTGTCGGCATCTCAGCTGGCTGAGCTCCTGATGTGCCTGTTCCTGTCGTGTTTCCTGCGGTTGAGCCTACCCGGACTCCACCTGCTTGCGTTCCAGCTCACCAAACATCGGTTTTGCCTGCTGCTCCCGGCTTGCCTGCTGCTGACTCCGCCACTGCTGTGCGTCTTTCGGCTTGTGGTGGCCTCCAGGCTGCAATGTCTGTTCTTCATTTGCCAGAGGTGCATCCATCAAGCGTGCCGACCGAGATTCAGGAAAGAATGCGTGAGCTACAAACTTTAAAGCATCAACAAGTGGAATCTCATAATAAAAAAAATATCAGAAAATGCAGTAGTTTCATGTAACATGGCGGTTGCATGCACTTGCACGAATACGTTCACAGGCAAGGCAGTCCAGTGATATCTAGGAGACCTCAGGTGGGCGAGGTTGGCTGTTGCGTTCTGGAGAGCATGACCATGCATTCGACGTGGAAAATGATGACGATACAGCCTGGATAGTAGCGAAGAACGAACAAAGTTGGGAGTCCTTGTGGCGTTGGAAGGTCGGATGTCTCATCCGTTGGATTCTGAGTCGTGGTTGCGACAGAGGCTTTGCATCCAGAATGCGTGCTTCTTGACAGATTGTGACGGCGTGATACCTGAAGTGCTGGTGGTGTGCAAGAAGCGCTTCCGCGTCTTTCTTGGCCTTTTCCGTGGTGTTTTAGTCTGTGTAACCAGACTCTGTGTCTGCGCAGAGAGCGTCTGTGGTGATGTTCCTTCATCCGGAAACGTCCTACTTCTTGAAATGGCCCTTCAATGAAAGACCCTATTTTACGATGTTGTTCAAGTCGTGAGTGTGCTACCGTTGAAGTTTTCGTTCGTCTTCGTCTTTTTTTGGTTTGGCGATGGCGATGTGAAAATCGTGGGTGGTCATCGTCGTTGAATGAGCAGACGCTGTCGGTGCTCCCATCGTTATTTACGAGAGGGATGCAAGCATGATTTGTGTCAAGAAAAGCAGTAGATACTTTTTCGCATCATAAAAGTGCTACTTTAGCACTGTACACACTCAGGAGCAAATTAGCTGCGTACAAGGCTTCCAAACTTCTTACCATACTCATATCTTTTGATTTTGTAGGAGAATTCGATAGCGTTTGGCATCCTACAGTTTTAAGCTTTCTACGCAAGCCCAGGTGTCCACAAACCTTGTACTGCCTGGTCAAATCCTCTTTATCAAACCACACTGTAAGTTTTTCAACTAGCGTCACTAGAGACAGTTCACAAACCATTGGTAGCCCGCAGGGATCCCCTATCAGTCCGCTACTATGGAAGTTAGTAATACACAACTTACTCAGTCTTGCCGTACCACGCGGCGTACACATAAGCGTACGTGGACGATACCATGATTGTCATCACAGATACGTTCAGACTCCGGTTACGAGCAAATGGTGAGCATGACCAGGCTTTAGTATTTGGGTGGGCACGAGAAAAGTTACGTTAAGCGCCGAGAAGTCTTTCTTCGTGTTTTTTAATAACGGGCACATGATTACATCGAAACACCGCCCAGCTATCTGCATGAGTGACGTTTTCTCAAACACAAGAAAGAAATTAAGATTTCAGCCGTATTTTTTACCCCTCTTCAAATTTGCATGCCCACATTGATTACAACAAAGGAAAAGCTAAAGTTTCCACGTCCCGCCCCCTCGAATTTGTTAAATCGCACCGTTCACTTAACAGTACACTCATTAGATGACTCTCCCGTCAAGTTATACTGCCTTCTCTCACATATGCACCTCCAGTATGGTGGCCTATGTAACCATCGAAATTCATTAGGGCGCGAGTTTTATCGGTTCAGCGAACCGGCTTAATTTTTTTAACAGGTGCATTTTACATCACACGTACGTCATCCCTAGAGATTCTCACCAACGCGCCTCCATTACTACTAAAGTGGAACATACTATCTGCGGAATTTTGCTTATTCATACTGCGGAACGTAACTTACTATGGTGTAAAAACATTCAGGCCGGCTGACATACTATATCCATGCCGTCCGTGAGCTCATCACCCCAGTGAAAAATATAAATTTAGTTTCACTAAACTCTCACCATCACAAGAAGCGGTTATTTTCAAAACAAGCCATTCACGTTTACACCGACGGCTCATACACGTTATACGTGGCGGGAGTGGCATACATTGCTTTGACAAAAAATAAAAAAATCATAACTGTCAGAAAATTTCAGATCTGCAACACTTGAAGCGCATACAACACGGAATTAATTGCATTCCAAGAAGCACTCCATTTTGTTATTACAAATAACTTTACGACGACAGCCTACATTTACACAGACTGTCTGTCGCTTCTAATGAAACTGCCAAGTTTCACTGATAACGACGAAAGGATTTGGAACATCAACTGCTTCTTAACCATACAATCTCGTCAGGCAAAACTATAAAGCTGTATCATATACCTGTTCCTATGGGAATTTGGGGAAATGAACTAGCTGACGCCGCAGCTGCATCAGGAGGGCGATCAGGCTTTGCGCGTTAAGTCAAAATATTGATTTGGTCAATAAGGAATCAGTTTCATAAAATTTTGAATTCATACTGGCACACCCGTTGGCAGACTGAGGGGCCAGAGACAACGCTATTTTATTGGATCACAAGTCCGCACAAAATTCCTCAATGATTTCCCCCTCCTAAAAGCCTAACACACTTATTGTCTGGTCACGGATACTTCGAGTATTATCTTCACCGATTTAATTTAACTGCATCGGACAGGTGTATGTGTGGTGCACCTTGCTTGACTGAACAGCACTACTTTAATGAATGCCCAAACACGCAGCACATTGTGAACCATTTACGTGTGCACAACAGTGATAAAACACTACCCGCGCATTATTATGTGCCATTGACCAATAAAAAAATTTCATCCGTATCTGCTTCAGTTCGCGACTGTCATGCGCAGCTCTGTTTTTTGACATCCGCATGACACGCATTAGCTACCATCACTTTATCAGGACGTCGCTTCATACTCCAAATTACCACCCTTACTATCGTAGTATATCATAACTTTAATGTGAATGCTCTGTATTATAGTCGCAGCCATGCCAACAAATGTGGGGAAAAACCTCTGCGACTGATAGCGATAGCATTACTGCTTCATTTGTTGAGGAACCATAGCATCCACAGCGCTTAAGCGAGTAGCTATCCCTGTCTCTTTCTTTTTTTTTAAAAGCATGTCACTATTTCAAATGACCCCGTGTCTGAAATTGCAGTGGCAAACAGGCTGCTCAAGGTTTTCTGCTGCTTCGCTGGTTGGAACGACAGCCCGGCGTACCTGGCTACACTTCTCCTGGTGAAGCAATGGGCTCCATCATCAGAGAGGCTAATGCTACCATCCTCTTCAAAGTTTAGCCCATCCTTAAGACCACTGGCTCGCATCCCACTTCGTTATCTTGTTTGAACTCTTCCGCATTCAACGACAACGCATTTTAAACACACACACACACACACACACACACACACACACACACACACACACACACACACACACACACACACACACACACACACGCACACACACACGCACACACACACGCACGCACGCACGCACGCACACACGAACCGAAACACTGAATTTAGGGAATACACTGCTGCTGCATTTGACCTGCTCATTCCTGAGAAGCTAACTGGTTTATTTGATGCACTTTCATGCCACACTCATTAGGTTTTACCCTTGTCATTGTTTTGGAACTAATTGGCTTTCTAAAAATAAAATTGGAAAATTTCCTCTCTTCATTTATGTTAAATTTGCTTGAGCCCGTTATACCTCCTGATGGTACGGGCTACTGTCTTATTCTTTTTAGTTATTTTCATATATAGGGGGTGAAAAAAGCACACATACTGCAAGTCAACAAAATGGCAGAATTGATAAACGTAAGCAACTGGCTAATTCAAAATAAATTGACACTACATCTGGGTAAAACAAAGTATGTCGTCTTTCGATGTAGGAGAAACAACATAGACATGTTAGTAATGCAACTCTTTTTGAACAACATTCTTATTCAGCAAGTACCTTTTTTTAAATATCTAGGTTTTATTGTTCCCCACAGGGGCGCCTGCGCAAGTAGGCGTTTGGTGTGTAGCGACACCACGGACCCGAGCTAACGGGGGAGTTTCGGCTCCCTCCCACGCCTAGCCGTGCGTGGCTTTGCCGTGTCCGGGGAAAAGGGGATCCTGGGGGTTGAGCCGACGCTGGGTGCTTGGACCTTTAAGGCCCCCCGGCAGAGGCAACACACCCCTTTGGCCCCGGCTTCACGTAGACGGCACCCCTGGGCTGACCCACCCAGGGGAAATCGGCAGTCGCCTTTTCCTATCTCTCTCTTCCTACATCTTAGTCTTTTCTCGTCTTTAAATCTGTCCTGTCTTCTACTCTCTTCTGTTTACTTCCAATTTTCCTGGCGGCAAGGGTTAACCCTGTGCAAATAGCCTACCTTGGCCTAGGCGCATTGGGTTATAGTTGCGTTGTACGGCTGGCGTCTGCAGGTTTTAGCATCCACAAACTTGTAGCGTCCCCTCGTTGGGCTCCGTGGTGGGTGGCCGCCAACGCTTCTGAAGAAAATTAAACTGGCATGCATAGAGCATTTCCCCTATTAAGTGATCGTACCGCCTTAAAGCGCGTACGCACCGAAGACTTAGGCTTTTTCAAACGATCAAGTGAAAACTTCCCCCATTTTCATGTTATACATAGTGAGATAAGCAGCAAGCAAGCCAGAACAGTATCACCCTTTGTAGTAGCCAGATGTCTCACAGAAACTCTTGGAGCCGGGTACAAAGTTACCAAAATGGCCAGCGGAGACCTCCTCCTTGAAGTTCGAGAAAAAGAACAGTTTGAAAAGCTACAGAATCTATCAACTTTTGGTGACACTCCCATCACAGTAACGGCACACAGATCGATGAACACAACCCGTGGAGTAGTATCTGATGCTGATTTGCTCGGCTTGACTGAAGAGGAACTTCTGGAGGGGTGGAAGAGTCAGAATGTGACCAATGTACAAAGAATCACCATTAGAAGAGACAACAAGGTAACACCAACGAAACACCTGATACTCACGTTCGCTTCCAGTAATCTGCCAGAAAGTATTCAAACAGGGTACACAAAGACGTCGATCAGACCATACATACCTAACCCGCGTCGTTGTTTTAAATGCCAAAAGTATGGCCACGGCTCGCAAAGCTGTCGTGGTCACCAAACTTGTGCACAATGCGGAGTGTCAGGCCACAATTCTGACAATTGCGAAGAACCATCACACTGTGTGAACTGTGGCGGAAATCATGCTGCGTACTCACGTTCATGTTCTTACTGGAAAAAAGAAAAAGAGATTATCACTTTAAAGATAAAAGAAAACATTACATTTAAAGAAGCAAGGAAAAGGGTCTCGCCATTTTATGGCCCCACATATGCTGATGCGGCGCGCCAGGGGGCAGTGTCGCACCAGCCCTCGCCACTCCTTCGGCCTGCGCAGAGCGAGCCATTGGCTGTGGCGCCTGCCCCCAAGGCGGCAGTAGTTGAATCTACTCCGCCTACTATTGAACAGAGACCAGAGACCCCAGGGTCCTCGGGTCTCAAGGCCTCACCTCGCCAGGCGAGGCCCAAGCTTCGAAAAACCAGCTCGCATGAGCGGGCATCCAGTGCCTCCGAGGAGGCAATGGATACGGCGGCACCCCTGGTGCCAAAAGAACGGCGCGGCTCTCTGGAGCGCGCCAAGAAAACTAAAAAGCTCATAACAGGGCCTGACAATGGCCCTGGTACTTGAGCTCGACCTTCCAGCTTAAACAACTCACTCGCTTAACGTACACACAGCACTACTTTACTTTCAATATGGACACACAAATTATACATTGGAACGTCAGAGGACTGCTTAAGAACCTCGACGACGTACAAGAGCTTTTAAACAAATACTCACCTCAAGTACTGTGTGTACAGGAAACACACCTAAAATCCTCCAATACAAATTTTTTACGTGCTTACGTCATACACCGAAAGGCCCGAGATGATGCTGTGGCGTCATCCGGTGGCGTAGCCATTATTATTAACCAAGGAGTAGCGTGTGCACATTTACCACTCCAGACATCTCTTGAGGCGGTGGCTGTTCGAGCGGTACTGTTAAACAAACTCGTCACCATCTGCTCTTTGTATGTACCTCCCCACCACCGTCTTGAAAGACGTGAATTTCAGTCTTTAATAGATGAACTGCCAGAACCTTATTTGCTTCTTGGGGACTTAAATGCACATAGTGGACTGTGGGGCGATTCTCGCTGTGATGCACGAGGTCGTCTCATTGAACAATTTCTCTTCTCTTCCGGTGCCTGTTTGTTGAATAGGAAAGAGCCAACATACTATAATGTTGCCAACAAAACTTACTCGTCTATCGACCTCAGCATCGTATCACCTTCACTCCTACCCCTACTCAAATGGAAAATCATAAATAATCTATATGGTAGTGACCATTTTCCTGTAGTGTTGAGTTCACAAACAACATATGAAAGTCCTCTACATGTTCCCAAATGGCTGATAAACAAAGCAGACTGGGAACAGTTCCATAACACTACACGTTTGAGCTGGACAGACATATGTAGGTTAAACATAAATGAAGCTGTGCAGTATTTCACAGCTTTTCTAACTGACGCAGCAGCCAAGTGCATACCGCAAACATCTGGAATGCCCGGCAAACGACACGTCCCATGGTGGAACACAGACTGTCGTAACGCGCGAAAGGAACAGAACAGGGCATGGAGGTTGCTGCGCAACTCGCCGACAGCGGAAAACCTTGAGAGCTTTAAGAAAATAAAATCTCGAGGCAGGAGAACGCGTCGGCAGGCCAGAAGAGAAAGTTGGCACAAGTTTTTATCAGGGATAAATTCGTATACACAAGAGGCCAAAGTCTGGAACATGGTTCGTAGTGTAGCAGGAAGAAAAGTACATTCACTCCCACTCGTAATCACTCAGGGTGAAACCTTGGAAGATCAGGCAAACTTCCTCGGTGCACACTTTGAAAGGATATCCAGCTCGTCCCACTATACCGACACTTTCCAAAAATACAGAACAAGAATAGAAAAGCAGAAACTCGAACACAAATCCACTAGATACGAGGCGTATAACCAAGCTTTCAGTCTAGCTGAGCTCCGAACATATCTAAACTCCTGCAGTACTTCTGCCCCAGGTTCTGACCGTGTGATGTATGAAATGTTAAAAAACCTACCAGCCGAAACACGAAAAACCTTACTTAGTTTATACAATGCTATCTGGTTTTCTGGCACTATCCCTACCTCCTGGAAAGAGGCTATTATTATTCCCATTTTGAAAGAGGGCAAGGACCCTTCTTTAGCTTCAAGCTACAGACCTATTGCACTTACAAGCTGCTTGTGCAAAGTCTTCGAAAAAATGATAAACTGCCGACTCGTACATATCCTTGAAACAAACAATTTGCTCGACCCATTTCAGTGCGGGTTTCGAGAAAGTAGATCCACCACAGACCACCTTGTTCGTATCGAGGCACAGATCAGAGACGCCTTCGTCCATAAACAATATTTTCTCTCTGTGTTCCTCGATATCCAAAAAGCTTATGATACAACATGGCGTTTCGGAATTCTAAGAGACCTGTCCCACCTTGATGTGCGCGGAAGAATGTTTCATATAATCGAAAGTTACCTGTCAAACCGGACATTCCGTGTCCGTCTGGGCAGTGTGCTCTCCCAAACATTTGTCCAGGAAACAGGCGTGCCACAAGGTGGTGTGCTCAGTTGCACACTTTTTATTATTAAAATGAATTCTCTGCACTTGTCCATTCCCCACAATATGTTCTATTGTACATATGTCGACGACGTTCAGCTTGGCTTCAAGTCATGCAACTTGGCCATGTGTGAGCGGCAGGTACAGCTGGGTTTAAATAAGGCCTCCAAATGGGCACATGAAAATGGATTTCGACTTAACCCACGAAAAAGCACGTGTGTCTTGTTCTCTCGAAAGAGAGGCATGCACTCGGAACCTGACATTCGACTGAACGGGCAACGTCTGTCCGTCAAAGCGGAGCATAAATTCTTAGGCTTAATCTTTGACAACAAGTTGACCTTCGTACCCCACATAAAGTATTTAAAAACAAAATGTTTAAAAGCCCTAAACGTTATAAAAGTGTTGTCACGTACTACGTGGGGTAGTGACAGGAAATGCCTCATGAACCTGTATAGAAGCCTTATTTGCACCCGCTTAGATTATGGGGCCATTGTTTATCAGAGTGCGACTCAAAGTGCTTTGAAGATGTTGGATCCCGTGCACCATTCGGGCATCCGCCTTTCTACGGGTGCTTTTCGCACCAGCCCCGTAGAAAGCCTTTACGTAGAGTCAAACGAGTGGTCGCTTCATCTGCAAAGAACCTACATGTCCTTTGTATATTTCCTTAAGGTGAAAGCAGACAAGAGGCACCCCTCATACTCTACTATTAATGACTTGTCGAGCTCCATTCTTTTTCAAAACAGGCCTTCAATGAGGCAGCCCTTCTCAGTTCGCCTGAAGGGTCTAGCTGAGGACACTGGAGTGTCACTCGAACACAGTTTAATGGCTCCTGTAGCATACCCGCCACCATGGCAGTGGCAGACTATAGATTGTGATGTGTCTTTCCTAGAAGTTACTAAACATGCGCCTATTGCCCATATTCGAACATACTTCTTGGAACTTCAACACAAATACACACGTCCTGAGTTCTTCACAGATGCCTCCAAGACTAACTCCTCTGTGTCCTACGCTGCTGTCGGCCCATCCTTTTCGGATGCTGGCCCTCTACATCCACACACAAGTATCTTCACAGCGGAAGCTTACGCGATACTTGTGGCAGCTAAACACATCAAACAATTACAAATACAAAAAGCAGTAATTTATACAGACTCCCTCAGTGTGGTAACGGCTCTGCACAGTCTTAAAAAACAAAAAAACCCTGTCCTCCTTTCACTTTACTCTATTTTATGCACACTCTACACACTCAACCAACATGTTGTAGTGTGCTGGGTGCCAGGGCACCGTGAGATTCAAGGCAATGTGAGGGCGGACCAGCTCGCTGCATCCGTCCACAAAAGCACTGCCCCTACACCCATATCAATCCCGGCCCTTGATCTGAAGCACTCTCTCAAACGAAACCTCAGGGACTACTGGCAGAGCAAGTGGGATACACACACACAAAACAAACTACACGTTATTAAGCCACACCTTGGTCATTGGCTGCCAGTATCGAAATCGCGTCATACAGAGGTTATACTAACGAGACTCAGGATAGGACACATATACACGACACACACATATCTTTTGTCTGGTGGCGATCCACCATTGTGTGACAGATGTGGTGAGCCATTAACCGTCCTTCACGTGTTAATCCAGTGTAAACATTTAGAAACTATAAGAAAACAGCATTTTCCATTACCCTACCGACAACATATACCTTTACACCCTGCAATGTTCGTTGGTAGGGAACCGCTTTTTAGTCATAAATCGTTGTTAGCGTTTTTAAAAGAAATTCGTAATTTTCATGTCATTTATCCGGGCATCCCGTAGCACGACCTCTCTAGAGAGGTTTTTGCTGCGGTGGCTACACAGGAAAGCACTTGCCTCACGGCCCTTGCACGCAAGGGTACTAACAAGTGAGGTAATTGTGCTAATGTTATACATTTCCACCATCGTTTTTCATTATCACCAACTTTTGTCACCTATTCACACCATGCACACCTTTCACGGCATAGTCATGATTTTATTACTTGTATGTTTTTACCCGCTTTACTGCGAGGAATTTTATGGACCCTATACAGCCGCTAATCACAACCATTGTCCACATTCCTGTCTCATGAACTGGCGCTCTTTGGCCATCAAATGGCCCTTGCGCCAAAAAACACCATATATCATCATCATAGGTTTTATTGTTGACTAGCATCTTTCACTGGGAAGAACAAACTCATAGCGTTTACAAAAAAGTGGCTTATAGGTGTTACACAATAATCAAAGCACGCAAATGCTTTTCCCCTTGTGCGCTAAAACGTTGTACTTTTCTTTTTGTCACTCGCATATAAGCTACAGCATAGAATCGTGGGGTGTAACGTACGCGACGTACCTTGTGCCACTTCTACGACTAGAAAAGATAGCCCTAAACATAATAGGTGGAAACCATAAGAATGCAAATACCATATTTTAGGAGCAACGTATACTATCAGTCTCGACACTTCGTGATTATAAAGTTGCCCTTTCATTTCACCAAATCATAGGCTCCAGCTTTCTCCTCTCCTATTCTAGTCTATTCACCCTATCATCGCAAAACACTAAACACGCATCCAACGACAACATTAATATACCGGCTAATTATACCTTATATTGGAAACGTTTACTGGAATTTCATGGAACAGAAATTTCGAACAAAATACCCTTAGAAGTTAAATTATCACGCAACTATAAGCTCACTGCAAAAATATTTTGTTTGCAGGATCAAAATTCGTGAATAGTTCATTTTTCTTTTTTATTTCGTGTTCGACGGTGTATTGAACCTTATACCGCTACATAAGTTGTAAGGTTGTGGTTATGTACCTGCCTCATCACATGTCTACTTCATCATTTGTTTCCTTGATTTTTTAGTGGTGTAAATATGTATATTAGTACGTTTAAATAGGTTTCTATATGCATGTGTGATTATGCATATATGCGTATTCATATTTAAATATGCACATGTGTGTGTATAGGTGTGTGCATGTGAATCTATGTGCTCTGTGAATGTGTTCATACGTACTGAAATATGGACTGAGCACTGGCCATTGTAGGCTAACGGTCCAGCTAGTTTGTAATAATTCCTCATGTTTTGTGAATAACATTGAAATTAAGAATGAAAAAAAGCGTATTCACAAGAACATGAAGAAAGTTTCGCTTGTAACATTTATAGTTTGTGTACATCCCGCTTGTTTTAAGACAGATTGTTCCAAATCTTTTTAAGTAGACTGACAAATTTAGTTTTGCTAAGAGACACATGTCAGTGAATTGTTTTTTGGTGTTTCCATCGCAGCCTATGCATGCATCTCGTACGAAAAACTTGGGACAAGCCTGTCATCAATGGTGGCTCGTGTAAAAGTTGGCTACTCAATGTACAGCAGCTGCGCGTGGCTTCTGTTTCCTATGAAAAGGGAACTTCACTGGGCCTCCTGGTTGCTGTATTCAAGGAGCTCGCATGTTCAGGATATCCAAAATTAAGCTTTTTGTTTTTCTTTAAAAAAGTCAGCGCTATAAGTTGTGTGTGTAAAAGCCACCTTTGCAGATAGCTAGTGTTCAGAGGAACACAATGTCCAAAAGTAATTATCACTGTCAGCCATGCCGTTGAATAGCATTCAATAATGAAGTTATTATTGACTGCCGCAGGCGGCCATGCACGCATTAAAATTTGAGCCAGTCACATTCCTACATGGGTTCAAAGAATTCAGGCATGCCTGTGCTCAGATATCCCGCTGGAAAGTATAGTTGTGGCTTGTATCATTATGCATGCAGGACAGTGAGCACTAGCACACAGCTACTACTCCCTGAGGTGCCGCATATAATCTGACCATGGGTCGAAGTGATAGACAAGCATTATAATAGTTACCTTAGTACTACCAGCTGGTAATAGCAAGCTCTGACTGCTCGTCCCACCAGGGAGTATTATTTTGCTGATCCTCACTGCCTTGCATGCGTAATCAGGAAAAGCACAATTAAACTTAGGAGGAGAATATCGCGGAGCATAGACATGCTCGAAGAATATTTCCAAGTGGGAGTGTGCACAAACACGACCGCCACAACCTTCTCTATGCAAACATACACACTTATTGTAGGCACTAAACTTACATTATTCTGAGCTGATTGGGCAGCTGACGGCATTATTGTCTTACTTTGTGCCCCTCTGGATACATAACTTATCTACAAAGGCGGTTTTCTGTTCTTAGGGCAGAATTTTAATGCAAGCACAAAGCACGTCTCTGAATATGTTAGTGCTGCTTCCTAAGGCTTTATGTCAAGTTAAATTTTGTTGCAATGTGCAATTAGTCACTTAAAGATGAACTTTTTAGCATTGCAATAAGGCTGTAGCAGATCAATGATTTTATTTTCATTGTAATAATGACTAAAAAATTCTTGTAATATGTCTTTGTAACATTAGTTCATTGTCTCCTCGAATTTAATGCCATATGTGCAATCAAGTGATTTTCTACTGTCATACTTAATCATACCTAACTTTTTCAATGCCTATCCATGTGTGATATATTACAGTGATACCTCACCATGTTTAACATTGTTAATAATAACCGACAGAAGGCATTCTGGAATATTGTAGCGTTTTTTCTTCACTGTGTCTTTTGTGCGAGTATTTTGGAATGAAATTAGAATTCGTGGTGTTGCCAAAAGCACAATTAGATTATTAAAGACATATTTGTGGTGAACCCAATTAATTTTGACTACTGATATAGTTCCAACTTACGCAAATTTAAGCACACTAGGTGAGAAAAAGAATCAATTGTTCAACTGCTGCTTTTTGGTTGTTACAAATTTTCTACCTCCATATATTTTCTACTGGGCCAGTTATGTGTCTGCTAAGCTAGCCTGCTAATTTTTGTTGCACTGAAGGAAGTTTGCTTGAAGAAAACAGTTTGTGCTTTTTGTTTGTGTGCAGGTTCCTGAACCAACTATCTGGCCAGCACCTCAATTGCTTTGTATATTTACAGTTGCTATAAAGCGTGCATGGTTAGGGACAAAGTGTGCAGTCAGTGTTATATATAATAAAGGTATAGCACTCTGAAACGCGGTTCCGAAAACACAGCGCGGTTTATTAATGCACCTCCGCCATTTTTCCAACTACTTCCTCTTTTTTCCTCAGCAGAATACCCACTACTAGCTTATGTCCCAAGTGTGTCGTTCCAGAAGAAGAAGAAAAGTATGCCTCAGATAGGCTCCCCTGCCGACAAGTGGCCGTGGGCACTTGAAGAAAAAAAAAAGATCAGACGGATCTTGTCAGAATGGGTGCCGGCTTGATCCTTTCAATGCTGACTGTGCCTTCATGCCCATTACGCAGGATTGTAAAATGATGTTCAGAACGCTTGATGACTGGGAAAGGACCGTCATAGCGAGACTGAAGAGCACGGCGAGACGCATCGACACAAACAAAAACGTGTGAAGGTGTCTTTAGGTTTGCCGGCAGAAAAACGTCGTTCTTAGTGTGAGCTGTAGTTGGTGATGAGCGCAAGTTTTGCATGAAGATCCGCAGACGCTGGACGAAAGAAGATGGATCCTAAACACTGCGTAGTAACGGGGCTGACGACGTCGCCAGGCAAACGGAGTGTGCAGCCATAAACCATCTCAGCTACAGAGCAGGCAAGTTCTGCCGAAGTGTTGAACGCAGGCCGAGAAGCACGATGGGGAGGTGTGATATCTAATCTTCGGCGTGAGGCTGCGAGGCGAGTGCTGCTTTTAGATGGCAGTGGAGTCTCTCCACTAAGCCATTTGATACTGGATGATACGCAGTTGTGCGAATACGCGCACAACCCAGTAGAGATGTGACAGAGGTGAAATGCGCTGACTCAAACTGTCTGCCTCGATCAGTAGTCACCGTTGATGGTACACTGAAACGGCTAATTCAGGTAGCAAGAAAGGTACGAGCAACTGTTTCTGCCGTTATGTCAGGCATCGGAGCTGTTTCAGGCCACCTAGTGTACCTGTCAATACACGTAAGCAAATACGTATTTCCCCGACATGGAGGTAATGGCCCGGCAATGTCCAAATGAATGGTGTCGAAACGTGCATCAGGGAGAGGGAATTTTCTCCATGGAGGCTTGTGTGCCGTTGCATCTTGATACGCTGACATGCTCTGCAAGTGCGAACCAAGTTACGAATGTTAGCGCGTATGAGTGGCCAGACATAGCGTTCAGCGACCATATGTTGCGTAGCTCTTACGCCTGGATGGCAGATGGAGTGGAGGGTGTTAAAAACAGAACGACGAAGCTGTGAAGGAACATAAATACGAGTGCAGTTGTGTGAAACATCGCACCAGAGCGTAACGTCGTCGTCGGGAAAGTTGACTTGTTCCAGTCGGAGGGAAGTAGAGGATCGGAGTCTTGGAAGCTCATCGTCTAATGCCTGTGGCTCCGCGAGCGAGGACAATGAAAAGTCGGTGGTGCCTGTCGTGAAATGAACTGTAATACGACTGAGAGCGTCCACTGCACTGTTAAAGCTGCCTTTTACATAACGCATGTCTGTGGTGAATTCGGCAATGAAAGCAAGGTGTCGGAGTTCTCTAGGAGTGCGCGTGGCACTGCAGGAACGTAAAGCCGAAACAAGGGGCTTGTGGTCGGTAAAAATGGCAAATTGTCGCCCTTCAAGGAGGTACCTGAAATGCTTCACCGCAAGGTAGGCCGCGAGTAGCTCCCGTCCGAAAGTACTATATCGGCGCTTAATGTCGCGTAACTTGCGGGAAAAGAAGAAAATCGGAGCCCATGCACCATTGCTCCATTGATGAAGAGCGGCCCCAACTGCTTCTGAAGAACCGTCCACCATGAGGCTAGTGGGAGCAGTTGGTGAAGGGTGGTGCAGGAGGGTGGCCTCGGCCAGCTTGGTCTTAACGGTGGCAAAAGCTTGATCCGCGACCGTGTCCCAGGGAAGTGCGGCTGACTCGGCTTGCGAAGTCGAGAGTAGTGCTTCCAGAGGCTGCAGCAGTGTAGAGCATGTAGGGACGAAGCGGCAATAAAAATTGGCGAGTCTGAGAACACGTCGTAGATTGCGTATGGACGTGGGAGGCGGGTGTTCGAGAATAGCTTAAACCTTTTCAGGTAGAGGAGTGATGCCATCTTTAGTGATCTGATTTCCGAGGAATGCTATCTCCGAGATTCCAAACTGACACTTTTCTACATTAATGACAAGGTCGTAATCACGCAGTCGAGTGAAAAGCTGACGTAGATGCGCCTTGTGCGTTTCAGCGTCCTTGCTGGCAACGAGAAGATCGTCGATATAGGCGAAACAAAACGGCAGGCCTCTTGTGACTTCATCTATAAAACGCTGAAATGTCTGAGCTGCGTTTCTCAAACTAAAGGGCATTCGTAATTACTCATAGAGCCCAAATGGGGTAATTATAGCAGCTTTAGGAATGTCAGAAGGCTCAACGGGGATCTGGTGATAAGCTTTCACAAGATCAATCTTCGAGTATACAGTTGTGCCAGTTAAAAAGGAAGTACAGTCCTGAATATTGGGTAACAAGTATTGATCGGGAACGGTGACTGCATTGAGAGCTCGATAATCACCACAGGGCCACCAGTAATTGTTCTTCTTGGGAACCATGTGAAGCGCTGAGGACCACGAGCTTGATGACGGACGAATGATTTGCAACTGTAACATATGCTCAAACTCGTTGCGAGCAGTTCGAAGTTTATCAGGGCCAAGTCGGCGAGGGCGACAATGAACCGGTGGGCCTGTGGTAACGATGCAGTGGGTCACAGTGTGCTTGGGGGTCTTATTCGTGATAGACTGCGTTGTAATCTCCGGACACTCGTTGAGCAGAGCTGTATATGGTGACGTGGGCGGTTTCACGAAAGTGGGGTTAAGGGCCGTAGCGCGTGACAGAAAACAAATGACCGATAAGCCGGTATAGCTATCCACCAGGCGACAGCGGTTCATTTCCACGAGCAGACGAAAATGCCTTAAGAAATCGGTGCCTAAGATTGTGTAGCGTACGTCTGCTTTCCAAAATAACCACTGCAGTTTCCTCTTAAGGCTGAGATCAAGGGTCAGAGACTTCTGTCCGTAAGTTGCGATGACCGAAGAATTGATCACTTGTAAAGGAGTTGACTTCTCGCGAAGACGCCGGTCAGTTTTGGACGCTGGCATTATGCTGACTTCTGCTCCAGTGTCCACCATCAAGCGCAGACCTGTGGTTCTGTCGGTGATGTGGAAAAGGCGGCTTGAGATGATGGTGGTTCTCTCATCTTCAAGTATCCTAACCAGCTAACTAGAGATAGAGGAATCGCTGAGGCATATCATATAAAGATTAGGGGTAGCAAGTGCGTTAGTGGACCATCCGTCACATTGCATAAAAAAGAATTGAGTTATTTAGGCCAAGCTTGTTTATTGCCATGAGTGTGATAACGCTACCTCGGTGCACCTCGTATTCTGCGCATTTTGTGATGTAGGCTGCCAGTACCTATATATATATATATACTTTTCACCCCGTTTTTTCCAATAAACAACAGTTGTGAGTCAGCGCCGTCTTTTCTCTCTGTTCTACTCCTTCCCTGTCCTGTATTTTTTCTGGTGTTGCGCTGTAAGTAAGTTCACGATGGATCCTAACCAACTTGCCCAACTTACCGTCTTACTAAAACAATGTAGTAAACTGGGGCCCCGTAGCAACTTAGTCAACATCGTGGTGACTGCTCGATCGACAGACGTCGCAGGCTGCAATGCGCAGCCTTGCCACAGTAGGTAAGCAGTCGTCTCTAATATTTGTAGTTGTACTATGTCTTGTCGGTCGCTATTCCATAAGTAGTAGCCAGAAATACCTGTACATATCAGTCAGCATAATAACATAGAGCTATGCTGCCGGGATTTGAGAATTTGGAATAGGCTTCCCATGTAGATAAGTACAAAAGTGCTGAATTGTTTGGCACCTGTTATAGCATCTTGAAAGGTTGTGTAACTTGCTCCGAGTCATCCTTTGATCCCGCAGATATGTTGGAATGGCGAAATTAAATCGTGTTTCGCGTTGGCCATTTGGGACGCAGAGAATAACACTTTGTAATTGTAATGACCCAAATACTTATGTCGAAACATAACATACACACGCATTTGTGGAACTGAACTACGATTTGTTCCTATTAGAACAAAAAAATAAGTGCTTCAAGTGCATTAGGAGGTATTGCACAAGCCCCTTTAGTCTCCGTAGCACACGCATAAGGTGGTGTGGCCGAACTTGTAAATGTCAGTTTAATAAATTCCTATTTGCTTTTACCACGTGCTTCTCCGCAGTGCACGTTCACGGCGGTGAATTCGAACGTGTGAATGCCAGCTTCATTACTGTGTGGTTCTCCGCAGCGCACGTGTATGGTGGTGAAACAGAATCTGTGAATGCCAGTTTGGTCAATCTGTGCTTCTCTTTATCGCATGCTTCTCTGCAGCAATAGTGCATGAGAGTGAAGAGAAACTTGTTCATGCATTGCATCGTTAGCTTTATTTGCAGGTATAGAGATGAATGCTTTAAGTTCAACTCAGCACGTATTTTCCTCTACGTTTATCCAATGACAATTTTTTTAATTATGTGGATATATTTGTCATGAACTTGCCACCAAAATCCTAAGCTCTCTTATCATGGAAGAACATGTCATAGTTAGGAGCCTTGTACGCTCCGCTGTACCAGGAAATGAACACGTTCGCTGTTTCTCATGCTAATACATACTGGGCAACAAAAGAGCCATGGGACGAATTGGTGGAATTGGTAACTATTCAGTCGAGCTCACATTCCCAAAACGAAGTGACGGATCATGCATTGTCGCACCACTGCAGACTAACACGTACACAAACTTACCAACACTCTGAAAGCTCCGCTGTAACGGAGACGAGTGCCTATAGAACTTAGCGGTGCAAACACGGACACATTTTTTGTACGAGTGTCTTTCGTGTCCCTGTGAGGTGAACGCAGTACGGGGTATGCACTGCACCTTGATCCGCGAGGTAGTGAAAGCATCACCGGGCAGCGACGCCATTTTGGTGGTCTGGCCATTCAGGAGTGCAGTACTGGGCTAGGTTACGTTCTGCGTGCGCTCTGTTTTCATCAAGTCCGCGCGTCATAAGAGAGGTGTCAAAGTCTTCTGCTGTGCCAGAAGCCCTCTTTAGTCCACATAGGGCAGTGTCTTGTGCGCGGTGCGTATTTATCACGTGAAAAGTTTTGGAACGAGTTTATTTACGTTTGCGGAGAGGTGGTACGTGCCGTGGTTGCACGCCAGCCAGAAGCGACAGAGGGGAACTGTGTCGTATTTTCGTGTAACAGCCACTCGAAAAAGAAGCCCGAGGATAGGAATGTGGCCTCGGTAGGTCTCTTTTCTGCACCAAAAAGGCTGAATCATGTCAGAAGACCGCACAAATACTAGCATGACGAAGAATGTAGTGGTTTCACTGCGTTAACCGCCAAGACATCTCTTCCCTTCCCCTGACCGAGTTTACCAGATTACCGGGACTAACACGACCAATGAAAAGCGAAACTTTCACGCCTGCACTAAAGAGCTGCGATCACTCGGCTACACAAGAGCACGGTACGCAGCAGTTGTTGAGAACAAAGAGCCACTGCAACAATTGCTGTGATACTTTTTTTGCTATGACATCCCGCTACCTTTTTACAGTATCGGCACAACGCTCGCACGGCACCATAAACACGATTACAAGTAGACGAGGGAGGGTTGTTTAACTTTCTGGCTGCCACTATAATCACGCTGTTGAAAATCTTTACACTCGGCTGCTGCACCAATCCGCTCGTAAAATAGTTGTGATCCTGCGTGGATTTGCAAGTTTTAGTTGCTCACGTGACCCAAAACTTGTCGCGTGAACAAGGCATTCCTCTTTATGTCAGTGCAGTCGACCCAAGGCAGGAGCTTGCCATGTTGGAGTTCAGCGTCTTGAAGTTCGAGTGGGTCTATGCCGCTGCAAAGACGCACTTTTTCGGGGTAGCGCTACCACGCAGGTTCATCTGACTCACGTGCCTATGCCCTTAAATCTATTGCAGTCCACAGGTGCACCAAAAAACAGAAACAAAACCAAGAGCTCCACAGTGTCACCGCAGCCACCGTAAGCGCATCGAACTACCGAGACCACAAATATAGCGACATTCATAAAATGACGCTAGTGCACCTTTGTGATGACGTCAAGCGAATGCACCCTAGGCAGGCCAGCACAATTACACATTGGTCGTGGGAAATGCATCTCTCTGAGAAGGTCTTGAAAAACCTAGTGCTTGACTTTCATTCATTCATTCATTTTTATTTCTTTAAGGACCCCACTCGGGGTATTACATAAGGGGTGGATACACAGGAAAAGAGAACATTTGAACACGTTAGTTTTCGCAGCATAGGTGATTTGTAAGATTTGTCGCAAAGGATGATGGGCAGGTGGTTGAAGCAATTGAGCAGGGAAGGTCGTTCCAATCCTTGACGGCGTGGGGAAAAAAGAAGCGGAAAAAGTGGCAGTTCTGTTACGATAACGGGACACTTGAAGTGGATGGCTTGTGCGGTGTGAAATGTATGTCGGGGGGAAGATGTAAGGAGCTGCATTGAGAGAAGAATGAAAAAAATTATGAAAGAGAGAAAGGGTGGCTATACGGCGGTGAAGAGAGAGGGGTGATAAACCGGATTGTGCTTTCAAGGATGAAATAGTGATGTCGTATGAGTACTGGGAGTGAATGAATCGAGCGGCGCGATTTTGGACCGATTCGAGGTCGGTAATGAGGTATGTTTGGGGTGGGTTCCATATGGGGGAGGCATATTCGAGTTTCGATCTGATGAGGGACTGATATGCTAGCAACTTCACATGTTTTGGTGCATGACGTAGTTGACGCTTCAAGAAGCCCAGAGTTTTATTTGCCGATGAAATGACGTTAGTAATATGCGCATTACAAGTGAGATCGCAATACAATGTGACACCTAGATACTTATAGGATGGTTGTGCTTGTACAGGGACGTTGGCGATATGATATGAAAAAATGGAAGGATTCTTACGGCGGGGGAACTGGCTCAGTAAGCTGGTAGTCAGTGAAGCCCTAAAAGCCCCACCAACCTTAACTCTGAAAAAAAAACTTCAGTTATACAAATAATCCATCTATTCCCTCTACTGCCCAACGTATACGCAAGCTTGTCCAGACAACTCGCTTTGGCAACATCTGTGACATCCCCTCCTGGACCTTTTACGCCGAAGCCTGCAAGAGACATTAGCAAGCTTTTGCTTCTCAAATATTGTTTACTCTCAGCTTGAATCTGATTCTTCAATATAATCTACTTGGTAAACCGCTTGAAGTAAACTGCTGTAATAAATCAAAAATATAACATTTAACAAAACTACAACCAAGAAGCAAAGTGAACAGCTACTGCAATAAAGACTTTCATTATTAAAGTGGCAAGTTTGGCTTTTAGGTACAATATTTTGGTGCACTACAGTGCATTTTTATGTACTGAAACATGTCTTACAGTCAGAACCATGCTTTTTGAGAGTCTGAGCGGTTTATCTGGCCGCCTTGTTTGGCAAAGGTACGCGAAGTGTGGTGCCCCATTAATAGCGCTCACAATCATATGGCAAGATGCGAAAGTTCGAAAGTACCAGAGTTCCAAAAACTCCATTGTTTCACTAATGCATAATAGTAATAATTGTAATATTAATAATAAAACAAAGACACGGAACTTACTAGACTTGTAAGTAAGGTTAAGAGCTGGGCTAGTTTGTGACTGATAATTATACCGTATGGTGAATTAGCACACTTTTGACTTGGACAAAGAGGACAAGAATGTCGTGACTTTTTTGTGCCGTCCCTTTGTCTATGTCAAAAGTGCGCTATTTCACTATATGGTATATTGGTTAGACTGCTAAGTCTTGTTGTTGAGCAAAATATCACGAAAATAATTTCGAATAGGATAAGAAACACACATTTGAATTCATATGAACGTTGAAACTGCATTTGAAAACATGTAAGAATTTTCGCTACATCTTAATTCAGCAGGTTGCACCACTAATTAAGCCACATACTGTGTATCAAGGTAGCTACAAGCAATTATACCCTCCTTCTTGACAGTGCTTTGCCTCTCCAGCTTGTTAAACTACCAGCCATTGCTGGCAACTGCAGGACACTCGGCGGGTCAGGCTCCATTGACTGCACCGTCGGGCGAGCGAGATCAAACACAGAGTGGTTAAGATCTGCTCCGCCATACTACCAGCAGTTCTTATTCAGTTAACTTAAATGACAACACTTTCCAAAGGCAGACGGACAAACAAAGAGTTTTTGAGAACAATTGGCGGGAACTCGTGCAATGTAGTTGTCTCTTGAGAAGTGATGCTCCAGCTGCACAAGCATGCATCTTGCAGGTGTTAAGTGAATAGCGAGAGCCCTACACTCACTACCGCTGAGCCGACGCAATGTTGAATTGTTACAGGTCACCACTTGCTAAATTTGTGGCACATAAGTCAGCTAGGACAATCAGTGGTGTCAGAGAAAAGTAAATTTTGTGAAGAGCACTTTCAAGCACCCCCCCCCCTTCCCCCCGGTGAACATGGAGCACATTGGAAAACAGACACATGACGCTTGCCCCCAACTGGAGGTTCAGTAACTACTGTTACAAGGAAACGATTTATTCAAGGACCAGCAGCAGTCAGCCTTATGTTGTATAATAAACTGCTGTACGCAATCTCCATAACCATTTTAATTTCGTATGTTTAGGCAGCAAACTTCCGTTAGCAAATTCACCGCTGTCTTCCTAGCACATATATTCCAAGATATTAGCTAATAGTCACGCAAGAAATATGAAGCTGCACACTCTCATAATCACCTTGCATGCAGCCTAAAGCAGCTTAGAAATATTCGCTTCGTTAGACTTTCCCAAACTCTCCTTACTTTAGTTACAATCAGTCTATTAGCAGCGTGACAAATAAAGTAAGCGCTAATAGTGGCTACAAACCATTCAGGTAGCCGACTTTCTTCAGATGACTTGGCGAGGGAGTTTTAATGGATCTTTTACAAACAAGTCTTAGCAAGTTTTATGCCTAAATAAATGTTTGTTTGATAATCATCAAGCTTAATTGAAAATGCTCCACTGCAATGTATAAATAATGCCAGCACCGTTAGCCGAGATATATATTTGGCACAAGTGATCTCTTCAAACCACCCACCAAAATGAAAGAAATTAGCACAAAAGCATGGTGGAGCAACATGTTTAAGTAAAAGCTCCCTAATCCGAACTAAAAGAGTACTCTGAAATTGCTTGAATTAGCGAGCAGGCACTACATTGAACAGGCATCGTGTCACACAGCTTGGTGAGAATCCAGAGAGGGCACCTCTGGACACATCCCCGCTAATCAGAGGATAGTGGACATTTGTTGTAGGTCATTTCTTAAGTTATGCTCATGATCAAACAGTGAACAGAATTTATTTATTAGTCAGGGATACGCCACAAACAAGCAGAGACGCATTTGAGTGAGCATTGGCCTTTAGCGCAAAAATATACGAAGCTATTTGTGTTCCAAAACACATTTATTTACATGGCAGAGCTAATTCAATCAATATATTAAGTCCTTTTTCGTATTTTATTTAGAGCTATAGCGAAATTAGTAAAAAAAATATGGCTAAAGGCAAACATGGCTGGGCTAGGCCGTTCTGTTCATACCACAGTAGCAGCAGACAAACTACGTTTACAACCATAGAATCAAACATGGAAATCAATTACTAAACTTCTTTTACACAGATGAAAGTAATAAGGCATTTGATTGATCATTCTAGGCTGATTTCTGCAAGCGTGGACGAAAGCCGGGGGGCTCCCAGCTTGAATTAACCATTGTTGATAACGACGTGTTCAAATTATTTAAAGTCCCCCCCCCCCCCCCCTATTGAAATACATAAAGCCGTGGCAAGACCAGGGCGCCAGTTTTAATGAACCAAGTTTGAATGAATGAGCTTTTACTGTACTATGTGCCAGGCCAAACATCTGCGACATAGCATACTGGGAGAACTAGGGTGATGCGGCGTCAGGCACAGTCCTCTGCTGAACTTTGTTTACATGTGCAGGCTGGGCAATAGTTTCACAGTCTCCCTTTAAAGAAAACTATTTGAATGGTTGTGAATTTCTTGCAATGTTTATATTAATATACCACTGCATAAGCACAGGCAGCGCCACCTAGAAATCAGCCCAAGAACACAGCAACAGAGATGAATGACGATAGCCTTCGTCATGGACCCTACAGAATCGTCTGTCATTGAAGTCTGCTGTACTCGTAAAGCAAGTGAATTATAACATTGGTCCTGAGCAGCAACTGAATTCATTGTACTGGTTGTCAAGGTGTTCATCGTAGTGCTTCTCAAATAATCGTACTGGTTCACAAGGTGTAACTGGTTCAGGCACTTGTGCTTACATTGAAACCATATTTGAATTCGCTACACATTTAATTCCCCCGTAATAAATAGTATGAGATTCTTATGTGTAATATTAGAAGCTCCAAATACAGTCTTATTATCTTTAAATAACAAAAAACAAAGAAAGTTTTCTCATTGTAATTTTTATTGGCATTTCAGGAACAACATGGCCAGATGACTGAAATACGTGCCACTTCTGGACGAAAATTATGCATTGAAGTATGGTTGCGAAATGAAAAAAGGAAGATATTGGCATTCTCCTTGCACCATCAGCTGTCCAACAGCTGCAAGCTGCAAAGATGAACTCACTGTCATGTAAACAGGACCATGCGCATGCACTGATACAAGTTTGTTTGGCTGTGGTAGAGAGGACAAAAACATTTGAGTTCGCATGCACCAACAAGAGAAATGATGGCCAAAGATCAGCTCCACCAGTTTAGGCAGCTTCCTAGGAGCCTGCATGTCCGCATTCAGTCTGTTTTACTAGATCATAATTGGTTATTCGTTTGCTCTAGTTTTGTGTGAAGTTACCTGCCAGGCAATAATAATGTAAACAGATTGTAATCCAAAAGATTGCACTGTCAAAAAAGAAAACTTTAGGCGGGAAACTAGTGAGGGCAGGCAGGGCTCTCGCTTTTCCATGGTTCCTTGGTAAAAAGACGGCCATGTTGGTGCCTTGAATGTTTACTTGTAATAGTTGCCCCGAAAGACTCTACAAGAACATTTAAAAAGGCCGACCTTCCAGCTTTCCCTGTGACAGCCTGCAGCGGGTTCTATGGAGGCCTCGCGATTTTTCCTTACAGTGGAGAAGAGCTCTTTTAGCGGAAAGTTCTGCAAAACGAATATGTGCCAAGGAGCTCTCAGCATAGATTCGCATGTAGCAAAGGTGGGAGATAAAATCGAGAGTGAGAAGTGATCTTTGGAGGAGTAGAAAGCTTAAAGCATAGCACAGTGTATCATAGTATTAAGGGCGAAAAGTTACGGAGTCATCCTTTAATAAATGCGCCTCGTTTGTGTACTCAGTAGGACAGCGCCCACACACTCTTCATAAATTTGGCTGTCAGTGCCTTATAAAAACATCACGCGGAAGTCCTGATAGTCATTTCTGTGAATACTTTCAATCGAAACAAGTTTTTACCGTAAAAATGTTCATCTTGGACGAAAAAAAAAGCAGGAAGTTGTTTACAGGCACTATCTGTTTACAGAAATTGTACACTGTGTGCTCATTGCGCGTAATCGCTTCGAAAGAATACTATCGCCGAACAACATTGTTTGTTTATTGAAATGCCAGCAATACCTGAGAAGTACGCTTTTACACAGGTTTGTATCAATTAAGGGATGGCTTGGTGCAGTATAAATAAGCATCTATAACTGTTTACACACATAGCTGTTTTTACATTAATATTGTTGAAGTTTCTGAAAATATATTTTGGTTACAGTGCGAAAACAACAAAAACGGAAGACTGAAGGAACAAAAACGGGCACTCGTTTGTACACTTTCTGTCTTCCGTCTTTGTCCTTTTTGCACTGTAATTATAATGCAGTTGTACCAACTAGCCGAACTTACTATAACATTGCAATAAACTTTTTGAAAATAATTTCCCTGGAAAATGTAAAGAAATTCCCGCTTTTTTGCACCTGCTTTAGGCAAGCTTCTCTTTTGGACAAATACATACTGCTCCATTGAAAACATTGGGATGGGGTCAGCAGCTTGAATGTGGAAGTGGATATCAATCTATAATTTTGGGGTTGATATGAAAGTAGGCAACTTATGGGCCAGCTTATGCTAGAAAGGCGTCAGTAGTCAGCCAGCAGGCTTGGCACGCGTCTCATTGAGCGCCTTCTGCTTGGCACTGAACATCACCGCCCCACGTGGATGCAGAAATTGTCCGCACGGAAGCGTTGACGGCAACCACATGTTGTAGCCACAAGTCGACAAAAAACTTCGAGCCCACTCATGGCTTGACCTGAGCCTGAGTGAGCCAACTCATGGGCCGTTAGTCAAAAACTTCCTTTTGGGTTATGGTATCAAGGCTCTCTACCGCCAATATCTCTTACAATCAGGGCTTTGTGATACGCCTTTTGGTCTTGCACCTTTACGTACGAGTTAACAGTGATTTGAACGTGTGACTCACAAGATATATATTTATCAAGAGCTCCCAGTAAAACAGTTTTCGGTGGGAGGTCATGGCACCTTTCCTTTAACTCATGTATCTTATCAATAAATATTGACGTAGTGCATGAATGCTAGTGCGTAATGTGTGTACGAGGAGTCTAGTGCGTAATGTGTGTAATACGAGGAGTCTTAAGCGGACATAATGCTGAAGTTGAGTTGATAGAACGATAGGCAGGACACAGAAGGTGGAGCTCAGTCAAACTCGGCAATACTTTTCTCAACAAGAATCAGTCGGACTCCTACTCACCTAGATATTACTCAGCCGGTCTGTCTGGGCAAGTTGACTTGAGTGAGTTAGTCAACTTACGGTTGTAGCCAGTGTAAAGTTTCATAATCCAACCTTCACTTATACCCGTGCCACACAGCCTTCCTCCGAAAAAGAGATTTGCCCTCAGACACAAGACGGAGAGCGATCTTTAGTTTAGAAGTAGTCTTTTCTGGAAAAAGGGTTCGTTGTTCTGTTCCACGATCATAAAAAACTAGCCGCAAAATCAGGGGGCACGCCCAGTTATGAGCTTATGGATAAATTTTATTATTCTATATACTAGGCTTACAAAAATATCTCGTAGAAGGCATAAAAACCCTTCAATGGCTAGTTTCTCGTGAAATATAAGCAGGTAGAATGTGTTGGGTATATTACACGAAGATGCAGACCAGTCACATGCACGGTCTTAAGAAACATGGCACTGCGCCGGCAACAAACGCCGGTAACCAAAGAGACCTGCATGCATGCAAAAAGCAACAGTTACAATTGTAGAAGGAACAGATTTTGTAGCTGAGATACGTAATTTTGTTTTGCCTGGTTCTGTTTGTCAAAACTATTCCCATGCTTTTGGTATCATGTTTGAAAGCAAAACACGAAATAGAGGTTTTTGGTGCCATGTGTCCATGAAAAATTGCCTCTTCATTAAAAGTAGTTCTTCAAACTCTGCGAAAATTGCTTATGTAGGAGAGTTTTGTGTGCTCATGTAACATCTTTTTCACACCGAGGGTGGCACTAGCTTTTCCAGTGCTAAGTTTTATGCTCACTATTGCAGTTAAAAACTATATGCACTGTGATCACACTGGTATTGAGAGGTAATATTGAAATTTGGCTGTTATATACTCATCGACAACTTATCGTGATGTTGGGGCCATGGTTATGGAGGCTGGGCTTCTGCACATTTGTGTTGTTTTGCAAGTCAGGCAGTTTTCGGCTGAGAGAAAATTCTAGACGCCTAAAACGAAACAATAGGAACAAAGAAGCACAGGGTGTGCTTCTTCGTTCTTGTGGTGTTTTAGGCATCAAGAATCTTCCCTATAGTGATGTACCAACTAGACTAGCAACAAGTACTTTCAAGTTTTTGAATGATTTCGGTTTTGCTCGCTCACGTCGTTACGGCCTATGGCAGTGCACAGCAGGCTGTACAAAGGGACGACATAAGTGCCAAGTGTCGTCCCTTTGTGTGCGTTTTCGTTCTGTAACCTGCTGTGCACTGCCATATGACGTAATGACTTACCAACTAGCCCGCAAGTACGTCTTACGCATCGTTAACCCATTTTCAAAACTATATACAGGACAATGTGAATGGGACAAACATTTACATGGTTTATTCTAAGTTTCAGTGCTGCATATTTTGAGTATTTTTTCTTGGAGAAGAAAAAAGCACGTTTGCAGCCACACACTGATGAACTACTTCTTAGACTCCATGTTTACTTTGAGAAATAGTGAAGGAATTTTCGCAAATAAGGAAGAAATAAAAAAGAAATTCTTGCAAAGTGAGCATTAACAGAATATTACGCATGACTTCCCGCAACTGTTTGAGTCTCATAATAATTAAAGCAGAATATATTTCAGCAAAGCAAACTGGAAAAGTTTTAGTAAACTTGATACTGTTTTTGGCATTGTTGCAGGCATGCGCTTCGTTTCTGTAGCTTCCACAATGCTGTCAAGAATAGTTGTCATTGAGTATGGATGTGTTACACAGTAGCTACAGTTAGCGCCCAGAGAGAATTAAGCTGCACCTTCAGAAGTGCTTGAAACTTTTTTTAAGCAGTGTTGAGCTTGAAGACATAAGAGCACATTATCCCTTTGTGCGACTGCGGAACACATATGTCCCACTTTTCCATCTGCAGAAAGTTTTTTCCCACATCTCCTGTTGCAATTAGCGCAATTTTAAATCCCACATATCGTACCCAAGTCTTTGTAATCCTGAGAAAAATTCTTTCAACACGCTTTCGAAGGGTAGATGTAGTGTTACAGTGACGATGGATTTCCGTCAGGTTTTTCATGATGGCTCCAAATTTTCCTTTTCTGCTGACTCAAGGGGCACAATAACCCTTTGTGCTGCTGCGGGACACATACGAACCTCTTTCCCGTCTGCAGGAAACCTATAAAAATGCCGAATGTTTTCCTTTTTTTCTGGTTTTTGAGAGAGGCGATGTTAGCTTCCAGTAATCGTGGGTTTTTGTAAAGTTGCGTAATAACTTGACTGATAAATGCATCAGAATCAAAACAATCCCCTGCAAAACTATCTCGCTCATTCCAATATTTTGTTGATATCGTATACCTCTTGAAAAGTAGGCACATGTTCAGGGACATCTGTACTCGACAATTTCAATACCATAAGTAAAGACAGCCAAATGGACAAAAAAGTGGTTGATGCATGCGGTGAAGTAAAACTAAGTCTTACTGGAACAGACCAGAGCGCTTTAAGGGAATGCTAATAAGAGGCGCAACTGCAGGTGGTGTTCTGTTGAAATGACCACACAATTTTCCTCTTCACAACTTCAGAAGTCATACTCTTTGCCGATTGCTTTGGCCTTTTTATCCAAAAATACCTGCTGACACAATCGCGAAATAGTGCCATAATGAAACAGTGTTTTCCCACATTTTGAGAACACTCTTACGAGTCACTAAGACATACTGTCACAAT
This sequence comes from Rhipicephalus annulatus, assembly GCA_013436015.1. Lineage (NCBI taxonomy): Eukaryota > Metazoa > Arthropoda > Arachnida > Ixodida > Ixodidae > Rhipicephalus > Rhipicephalus annulatus. The sequence goes on along the minus strand of WOVY01001717.1, from coordinate 497,034 downwards.
GCAGAAACAGCAGCAGTTAAATACAGGAAACTCACTTTAATTGTACGAGAACACTGGCAAACTGATCGGAAGAGAACCTCTTCTTCTTTCTCCCGCTGCGCGTGTTCTTCGTTGTTCTCTTGATGCTGCATATTCAATGCGGCATTTGCCCCCCCCCCCCCTCCAGAGAGCAGCGTCCCGACGCTTTTCTACAAAAGACGGTGTAGTAGATGTATGGTGTAAACCAGTCCGAAAAATAGGGCTTCATTCGCACAACGTGCACGATTTCTGTTTTTTGCTGGCGAGTTGTCGAGGGGCTGTCAGGAACGACCACGTAATTAACGTCGCTCAGGCATTGTAAATCTGTATAGGGGCCAAAATACTTCTTTAGCAAATTTTCAGGCAGTCCCCGGCGGCGGATAAGACTCCATACCCAGACTTTGTCGCCGGGCCGATAGACGACATGTAGGTGTCGCAGATTATAACGTTGGGCGTCGTAATTTTGCTGCTGGGTGATTCGGACGCGTGCAAGCTGCCTCGCTTCTTCTGCTCGTTGGGTAAAAGATGCAGCGTCCAAATCAATGTCATTGCAGTCGTGCAGTAACATGGCATCAAGCATCGTCGTCACTTCATGGCCATGAAGGAGACTGAACGGCGTTCTTCGTGTACTTTCTTGCTGAGCTGTATTATAGACGAACGTGATGTACGGTAAAATGTCGTCCCAGTTCTTGTGATCCACGTCAACGTACATACTCAACATGTCGGCAATAGTCTTGTTGAGGCGTTTTGTTAAGCCGTTGGTTTGTGGATGATAGGAAGTGGTCTTCCGATGGGCTGTTCCACTGAGCTCAAGCACTGTCTTAAGGAGTGCGGCCGTGAAAGTGGCACCTCGATCTGTTATTATGATTGTCAGAGCACCGTGCCTCAGGACGATTTTTTCTACGAAGAATCGTGCGGTTTCAACGGCGGTGCCACTTGACAAAGCCTCTGTTTCCACGTAGCGCGTAAGATAATCAGTGGCAACTATTACTCACTTGTTGCCAGCATGGGAAGTCTGATATGGTCCGAGGAGACTCATTCCAATTTGGGCAAAAGTGACCGTGGGCACTTGAATTGGCTGTAGTAATCCAGCTGGTTTTAACGGTGGCGATTTTCGTCGTTGGCAATCGAGGCACGTGCGCACGTAATGCTTCACAATAGCTGGAAGTCTTGGCCAGTAGTATTTCTGTTGGATTCTGGCCAATGTGCGTGTGTATACGAGATGACCAGACGTTGGCTCATCGTGGCAAGCACAAAGTATCTCCTGACGGAGTGACGTCGGAACGACAAGTAGGTGGGTGCTTCCTCTGGGAGAAAAGTTCTTCTTATAGAGAACACCACTACGTAAGCAGAATGACGGCAGGCTCCTTTCAAATCTTCTAGGGACGGTTGTTGTCCGGCCATTCAAAAATTCAATAAGGGGAAGCAACTCGCTGTCTTCTTTCTGCTTGTACGAAATCGTAGTAGTGTCAACGACTCCTACAAACGCCATGCTGTCATCTTCTGTGTCACCGTCGCGCTTTATCGGTGACCTTGATAAGCAATTGGCGTCGGCGTGCTGCCATCCGGACGTATACACGACCGTCATATCAAACTCTTGAAGGCGTAAGCTCCACCGTGCGAGCCGACCAGACGGGTCTTTCAAGTTGGTCAGCCAGCAGAGGGAATGATGGTCGCTTACTACGTGGAAGGAACGACCATAGAGGTACGGACGAAACTTCATAACCGCGCATACGACAGCAAGACACTCCTTTTCTGTTGTGGAGTAGTTGGACTCGGTGCTGGAAAGCGTCCTACTCCTTCACTCAAGGGCTCCCCTCGACTTGACGAAGTCAAGGTGGAGCGTGCTCCTCCACTCAAGGGGCCGCTGCGTTTCATGAAAGCTCCTCCACACTTCCTTCGCCAAGAGAGGCCTTTGAAATGCTCCCTTCACTTGAGTGAACTGCATGCGCCGAGAAAAGCGCCTGATAACGAGAGTATTCGCAATTGTGGTTAAGAATTGCATATTTATGTACATTAAGAGAACGCCTTTTCTAGTTATTCTTTTTTCTAAATTGACATTACAGCAAAATACGTGCACTTAGAGTGGTAGTGTTGTTTCCCTAAGCCTTGTGCTGATAGAGTTAGCGAAACCCTCCTTCAAGTCTGGCAACAGTCGAACCCAGGCAGCTGAACAAACAGCTGATGGCATTTCGTCTGCAGCTGAACGCGTCTACCTGCTTAGTTTATTTTGTCTTGTATGCGTCTATTAATTGCAGTTTATATTTACGGTAGTGTTTGCGTGTGTGTCGTTTGAGAGCCTACTTTCGCCAGGGTGACTAACGAACTACGTGAGTGATGACAGGAAGCGCAATAGATGGTTTGTTGCTTTGTTTACTTTCACTTTACTGATAGCCTTCTGATCACTAATGTAGCCATCGAATGTATAACGCGGTGGAATGAGTATTTTTTACTATATATCACAGTATGTTGGCGTGCTTTTAGCATTCACCACCACATTATGTATAAGGATTACTCGTACGTAAATTCGTTCTCGCTACGGGAGTACGTGCACAGTTCCTAATTTCAGGGGCCTGTGCAATGTTTATTTTTCTCATTTACTGCGAATTTCACCGTGGCGCTTTCGTAGTTGTTCCTCTGCGTATAATAGAAAATTTGAAAGACATTGCTCGCCACTGATATTCAAGGTTATACCAGGGTAGCGTTAAAAACTAGGCATGTTATACTCGTGGCTGAGCGTTCAAATCAGACTGCTACGCAAGTTAAGAAAAGCGATCGTGTGCCTTTCTTTCACTATTGGCGAAAATTACATTTTAAAGTTGTTTTCTTCATTTAGTAACATATATAGTTGGTTAACAGGGACTGGTGTGTGTGTGTGTGTGTCATTTTAACATTTTAAACTTCCAAGGAATAAGTTATTGTTTTTGCATTGTTTTTCTATTTGCCCTGCATTTGTGGATGCGTCTAATTCGACAGATTCGCATAGAAGTAACCTTTAAATTTGTGTAGCTTCCGTCTCCAAGTTTACACAGCGGCAACGTCTTAAATTTCTTCCCGTCTCCTTCATCTGCATGCTCAGAAGCACAGTCGTTAGTGCATGAATGACCTTCGCACTAATGTTTTGGATTTTAATTGCAATATAACTACTGGAAATACCTGTTGAAAAGGATCGTGGTGTTTGTGCTGCATTCCAAAGTCTCGGCACAACACTAATTAAAAGGAATGTTTATTTTTTTTGGAAATCATAAAATTGAAGCCGCGTCTAACTTTTGGCGCTGTTGTGTTTTAAAAACTATCCTGTGGGTTCTCTCAACCTTCGAGAAAGTGTCGTCAAGAGCAGCGTATTTTATTCTGCTGATTTATTGAAGACCAATGCAACAAAGCGGTGAAAAATGCTCAAGAGTATTGCAGTCATCGCGGATATATGTGGGCAGAACCCTGTAAATAAAATATCCGCTATTGCTGCATCATTAGCAAGTCTACCAGTTAGAACCACACCATCTCAGTTCTGGGGATGAGGAGTGGTGCTGCTTTATATAAAAGAAGTTTAATTTCTAGAACTGCTTTCCTGTAGAATCGGAGAAGTGGTTTTTGCAGTCCTGTCTCATCATGAAAAGACAAACACGACGATAATTATGTATTGATAAATGAACAAAACAGAAGTTGTGACTTGCAAATGGACCTTTATTACATGTCGCTGATGAGGAGCAACGTGGCAAACATAAGAATGCAAATGAAAAGTGTTCATCAATCAAACATATGCAACCTACACACTGTAAAGATAAAGTATGAGCTCGGAGGACATCATAAATAAGATTAAGGAAGTAGACACCATAGCGCGCCTAAGGCAGTGTAGCTGCACGCATTCACTGCTGTTTTTGTGCTTTTGTATACAGTCGTGTAAACTTTGCAATGCATTGATAATACGGCAGACTCTAGGAGGCCTTTTCTCTGTGTTCTTCGGTCGGCAACTGGTACCCTGCACAAAAGAGGCAAGAAATAATATTAGAAAAACGTAACAGCTTGTATACAAAAGCCGCATTTTTCTTTAATTCTAGCTGTGCACACATTCGTTTGTATGTCTCGCGTTCAAGAAGAGACATGGTTGAAATACTGAGCTTTGACTATTTTGACACATGTTTGGCTCAGGCACTTGGGCAGCTGACCACGCATATGGGTCTATAATTTCATTATCTAATTGCACGAATTAGTGCCATAGCCAGCAATTCTTCTTCGGGGGTAGGAATGGGGTTAAATTAAAAAAAAAACAATCTCATTATGTATCTCCAGTACTTATATTTCACATGTTTGCGTTTTCATACGACACTCGACGCACTTTTGCGTACATGCAGGTTTCACAGAGCATGATCATCTGCTTGATCTCCTAAATGTGTACTTGGTTGTTCATTGGTATTGTGAGCTGCATAGACACTGTATAAAGAAGCTATGTTTCACGCGTAGTAGCTACAGCAGCACACTCATTGCGCCCAATGTATTGTGTTGTGCTTTTCTTAAACTGTCTTTCATAGTAATCTCACCGAAGCAGGAAATAAATGAAAAAAAAAACACAGAACTTACCTTCTCATTCGTACAGATGGTCGTCTAACGGAGGTGTGCTTCGTCGTAAATTTCGGCTAGGGCAGCAAAGGTTCACCGGAGAGGAAGCTGTTCTAAAGTACGGCGAACCTCGCGAATCAAAAGTTTGCTATGCCGCTTGCTTGTGAAGCTTTCGCACCACGCTTGAACTGATGCGGTGTGCGAGCTTCATTAAAACACTTCAAAGCACTGGAATCCGCAGTAAGTCATGAAGCACTCGCACGAAGAGTATACGCACACCCGAAGGCAGGTAATCCACTGGCTCATGCACGGAACGCAACACATCACGGCACTGGTAAGTGCTCAGAAGTGTGACAGCTTGGGCTAGTTGGTATGGCATGACGATAGTTATAGCGCGAAAACAAAACGACGACACAGAGACAAGAAGGTGTCTTTCGTGTCCTTCTGCTCTCTGTGTCGTCGTTTTGTTCTCGCGCTATAACTATCGTCGTGGTGAGTGCTCCTTTTGACACCACGCCCGCTTGTCCCGGCGCCACAGTAGCCGTTGCTGAACCGTTCGAAGACAGCTCCGTAGTAAACGCGCACCGTCATTGTCGAAAGAACGTGGCGGTGGCAGCCTACTTGATCGAGAAACGCCGTCAAAGTGAGACGGGCTCCGCCATGGACGCCATGCTGGCGCAAATATTTCACTCGAGGGACGAGTCAAGGTAGCTCGATCGCTTCCTTGACAATCTCGAGGAAACGCTCAAGATTTTTTCAAGTGAAGGAAGCGTTTCAAATGAAGGGCGGTTTGTGAATGAAAAAACGCCACTTAAGGAGCGTTTCGAGTGAAGGGTCGAGTGGAGGAGCGTTTGTGAATACGGGCCCTATAGCATATGCGATTACACGCTCGGCTGAGTCTTGTCACTGGACGAGTACAGCGCCTAAACCCATGTTGCTGGCATCTGTGTGGACCATGGTAGGAGCATCCTCATCAAAGTGAGCAAGCACAGGCGGAGTCTGCAGGCGTTGTCGGAGATCGTCAAATGCCACCTGTTGATCGTTGCCTCATGAGAACGAAACGTCTTCTCTTGTGAGTCGTGTTAAGGGCGAGGCTATGTGGGAGAAATTGGCAATAAACCTTCGGTAGTATGCGCATAGGCCAAGGAAACGCCTGACTGGTCTCTTGTCTTTTGGAACCGGAAATTTTCTGATGGCCGCAATCTTATCGGGATCAGGTCGAACACCTTCATGGCTCACCACATGGCCTAAAAATTGGAGCTCTTTGAAACCGAAATGACACTTCTCGGGTTTCAGTGTCAGGTCGGCAGACCTTATTGCCCTGAATACCGACAGCAGCCTGCTCAGGTGTTCCTCAAATGTTTTTGAAAAACCAATGACGTCGTCCAGATAGACCAGCCATGTCTGCCACTTAAGGCCTGACAGAACGGTATCCATAAGTCTCTGAAATGATGCGGGGGCTGAGCACAATCCGAATGACAAGACTTTAAATTCATAAAGCCCGTCAGGCGTTACAAAAGCCATTTTTTCTCTAACTCGCTCGTTGACCTCAATTTGCCAATACCCACTTTTGAGGTCCATTGACGAAAAGTAGCGTGCATACCTCAGCCTGTCGAGTGAATCATCGATGCGCGGTAATGGGTATACGTCTTTCTTTGTCACACCGTTCAGCTTGCGGTAGTCGACACAAAATCGCAAGCTTCCGTCTTTCATTTTAACCAGCACTACCGGCGATGCTCAAGGACTTCTTGACGGCTGGATGACGTCATCATCCAGCATTTTCTTCACTTGTTCCTGGATCGCTTCACGCACTTTCGGTGCTACGCGATATGGGTTCGGTCGTATTGGCCTTGCCGTCTCCTCCGTTGTTATCCGGTGCTTTGTCAGTGGCGTTTGATTGACCCTCGAGGTCGATGAAAAACAGTCTTTGAACTGATGAAGAAGATCTACTAGATGCTGTCTTTGCGCTGGTGACAAATCCGTGCTTACGTCAATAGGTGGTGGGGCTGACGTGGCTTGCGGCTCTTCCTGTTCTACTACACAGCACTTACGGATTTCGGTGATCTCGTCGAAGTAGGCAACTGTAGTGCCTTGTGTGATGTGTCGTCGCTCGTTGGTAAAATTCGTCAACAAAACCTCTGCTTCATCACACACAACATTGACGATACTTCTGGCAATTGCGACACCGCGAGAGAGTAGAAGCGTCAATACTTGTTCAGTGATTCATCCTCCAGTATTCTGCTCGCTGCACGTGACTGAAACAAGGTGGCATGATAACGGAGGTACGGTCACATCGTCAATGACTCGCTGGGATTTTCGGTGTAGCGCTGCACTTTGATCCACTGAAAAGGTCAGTACACTGTCCGGTATATTGATGATGGCACCATAATCACGCAAGAAATCCATCCCCAAGATTGCCTGTTTGCAACACTCAGAAAGAATAACGAAAGTTGCAACGAAGAATGCATCCCATATCTTCATTCTTGCGGTGCACTTTCCAGTAGGTGTGAGTAGCTGCCCTCCAGCTCCTCTAATCTGCGGTCCTGTCCATTCCATTCTAACCTTCCTGAGCGTGTCTGCCAGACTCTCACTCATTATTGAGAAGTCCGCGCCACTGTCGACCAATGCCATGACGTCATGTCTGTCAGTCGAAATTGCAGCTTCGGCAGTAACAACCCCATCTTTCGTCGATTCATTGAAAATGTGTCTCTCTTCGCTCGGCAGTATTGGGGGATTTTCAGCACTTCCACGATTCGCAACCTTCCCCCCTGAGGTCGCTGCATTTAGTTTCCCCGGCGTGGACTAGGAGATCTCCCTCTTGGCATGTCAGTGGTGCTCCGTCTAGAGGATGGAGAATAACGCCCAGAAGAGGGTGAGCACGACCGAAACCCAGGAGGAACATGCCGCGGGGTCATGACACTCGTGTCGACGTCAGGTGTTCCGTTGAAATGGCGCCGAGGAACAGTGGAAGGAAACCCTTGGTACCCTGCGACGCGATACGGGAAACACCGAACAATGTGGCCTGCTTCCCCACAATGAAAGCACAGGGGCCTATGGTCAGGTGTACGCCAGATGTCAGTTTTGTGAAGTGGTGGCCGCCTCGGCGTCGAAGTTTCTCCGTAGTACCAAGGCGCTGTCGGCGGATGTTGCTGGTGGTACTGATGTGGTGTCGGTGCGTTCGCTGGCTGTCGGCGGACTATGTCTGCATAGCTTGCCCTGGGAGTGCTCGTGTTCGGCTCAGGAAGCGAGAGCGCTTGCCTGATCTCCTGTCGTAGAACTTATGTTATTGAGGCGATCGCGCAGTCATTCGGTTTGGCGACGAGCTTCTTGACTTCTTCTTATACGATTTCTCGTATTAGTTGGCGCAAAGAACCTTCTTCGGGTGTTGTTGCTGTGGTCGTGGCTGCCACGCTGATCGGTGCACTGTGGGTTGGGCGGTCATACTGGCGATAACGTAAATGCAGTGCGCGTTCGATAGAGGTCGCCTCCTTGGAGAATTCATCTACACTTGTAGGTGGGTTTTGTACGAGACCAGCGAAGAGCTGCTCCTTAACGCCCCGCATGAGGTGGCCAACCTTTTTGGCTTCGGGCATATTAGGATCTGCTCGACGAAATAGCCAAGCCATGTCATCAACAAACATCGTAACGGATTCATTTGGTTTCTGAATCCGTGACTCGAGGAGACGCTGTGCGATTTCTCGTCTTTCAGTGCTCGTGAACGTGTCGAGGAACTTCTGCCGGAACTCGTCCCAAGACGACCACACGCGATTCGTGAACCACGTTCGGGCTCCGTCCTGAAGCGGAAAATAAGCGTAGCCCAATTTCTGTGTGGTGTTCCACCCGTTAACATTCGCTGTGTGCTCGAATTCCTCGAGCCAGCCATGTGCGTCCTCATATGCGTTTCCGTGGAAGTCAACCGGAAGTCGAGGGTTCAAAACAGTTACCTGTGTCGTTTTTGGGCTGGAAATGTTGGGTCCAGTGCTTCCAGGCGCCGTCATGCTTTCTGGCACAGTCACGCTTTCCGGCAATGGACCAAACTCCGGCCTGAGGCCTAACAGGCGCCGGCTGCTGCAGTGAACGGGGGTGTCGATGCGCGGAAGTCTTTCTGGACTAGATGCAGGGCTGTTGTCAGGCGTCCCGAACATGTACCCAGCACCTCCACCAGTGTCACAATGCAAAAACAGCAGCAGTTAAATACAGGAAACTCACTTTAATTCTACCAGAACACTGGCAAACTGATCGGAAGAGAACCTCTTCTTCTTTCTCCCGCTGCGAGTGTTCTTCGTTGTTCTCTTGATGCTGCATATTCAATGCGGCAATATATTGCCGCAGAAACTGCTTTCAACTAGGTTTCTACCAGAAGAACCAGCGAGACGCTATGCAAAAGTCTGCAATGTAGCGCACCTGCGCACACTTTCTGCGGCACCGCGAAACAGGTTCCTCGTGCTCGAGATCGTGATTATGGCCTGACCTGCTGGTTGTCAAAAAGGGGTTCAAGAGAGAAAATTTGTGTGCAACGCTTTAGCGGACTCAGTTATTTCACCCATTTTTCCGGGCACAAATTCTCGCTTTAATAAAGCTATTCTTTGTGTTACCCTCTTGCAATATGCGACAATTTATCCCACTTCGTTCATTTTCAGTAAGCTAATGGCCTGATTTTACTATTTGATTGACTGATTTATATGTGGGGTTAAACATCCCAAAACCACCATATGATTAATAGACGCCGTAGTGGAGGGCTCCGGAAACTTCGACCACCTGGTGTTCCTTAACGTGCACCCAAATCTGAGCACAAGGGCCTACAACACTTCCGCCTCTTTCGGAAATGCAGCCGCAACAGCCAGGATTTGATTACGCAACCTGGGGGGCAGCAGCCGAGTACCTTAGCCACCAGACCACCGCGGCGGGGCCCCGATTTTACTAAAATTTTTCATATTTAATAAAGCATACGAACGTCGCTCTGTAAGGCAGAGGGTACCACTCTCGGCCAAAATAGGCGGCAATGATTGTTTTCTTGTTAAAATGTAGAATATATCAATATACCACACCGTGTGAGAACTATAGGAGAACCTATGTAGGGTTAAATTGTCAGGATGTAAGAGTAGACTAGTTGCTAGTGATATATTATGAAAATGTGTGGTGTACAAAAAAAAGACAATAGGAAAAATGATGGGACGATACGCTGTCCCACGCACCGTCCTGTTGTCTTTCTTGGTCGACGTCGTTGTCATGCGCCAAACGTTTTTCACAATTGAAGGTTTAACATTTAAATTTCGTCTTTTTTTGTGAGTGTAAAATTGCTTTTTAACTGGTTTTTCTTTACATCTAGAAATGAATCTGTTCCGAATCACTTTATTTCTGTTGTCTGGAAATTTAAATGTACTATCTTGGGGAATAACAGTGATGTCTTAGTATTTGTGAGGCGGCATTGCCCTTTTGGGTATTTATCAGTTTTTTTTGCAGGCTCTCTATGCAAAGTATGAGGAGAAAGCAATACGCTCAGCATTTATGTTACGCAATGCCTCCGAGGGATGTGGCGAAAGGACAACCTGCAGAATATGTGCACTCAATTGGTGCTGTGATCTCTAGAGGAAAAAGTAAACCTTTGCTGAAGTGTGAGAAAATGAAGCAGCAGACAGCTCCAAAACATTATCTATACAAGTCACGTTTAGAGGAGCTGCAAATAACAAAAGAAAAAGAAAAAAAGCGTATCCTCAGTATTGTTGTACTTTTATTACACTATAGCAGTATATATCTGAATAAACCATCTAAAACTTGTTAAATCGGTGGCACTGCAGAAAGCTGATGAATGCTTGTCAAACTGTGCAAATACAAAAACAAGCATATGATCTTACCATACGCATGATTGCTGCTTCTTTCCTTTCCCCCAAAAAAGCACGTGGTACAGCTAATCGTACTTAGGAACTGACAACTGAGGACGTAGCAGATGTTCAACATAAAAAAACTTTCTTTCTTAAAACCAGTCACTTTATTTGAACTTTGCTCAATGAATTTTCTTCGTATGCCCCTCCAAACGAGTGCAAGTATGAAATTTTAATTTGGCTGCATCACCCAAGTGCCTAAACATAAATAGTTTATTTATATTATACTCTCAATGCCAAACATTGTACAGAGGAGAGTGGTTAATACAATTATGTTATAGAATGTTATGCAAGACCACTTGAAAAAAATAATAGTCTTACTTGTTGGCAACTGAGTGGAGAAGGTGGTTCTATAGGTGAGGTGTAAACTCGCAAAGGCTTATGGGATGCATGCGGTCTGCACTGGTTTCCGGTTTAATGGCTCTCCGTCCGTCTGCTGCGTCTCTCCTTGGGTATCAATGGGCTCTCTTTCTTCATAGCAACCCAACTTGCATGCTGTGAATCTTTAGCGCACGTTAGCATTGCCGCGCCTACGACTGACCAGGAAAGGGAAGCATGTGCTTTCATTGCGAAATAATATTTCCATTTCAAGTGGCAAACAGCGGTATATACCTCTATAACGATTCTGCATTTCTTCGGAATAATGATTGACGTGGCCTTGGTTGCCAACTTCTTGAACTATTCTACAGTTACATATTACCGCAGGTCACCCACTAACGTGCTTACCTTTACCTGTTTTTATCTGTGGGGGCACTCAGCTGCTTTTGCATTCGTAGTTTCACCGCAGCTCGTATCAATGTTCAATGTGTGAAATGGGTATCCTATATTACTGAAACTGTGCGTTAAGTGGCAGCAGTCAGGCAAACAGTTCGTGATGACTTCGACTATAATGCAATGCTGACAAAGCTTCAAAAAGCAAATTATGTTGGCGGTAACTTTTATCGCGATAGTAGTTATGTGGACACTCTCGGCTGGATTTTGCTGCCGGCGTCGGCGCCACTCACCGTATATGTATACCGTATATGTTTATTTATGAAAATACAATAAAAAATCCAGAAAACCACTTCGGTGAGAGGAATCGAACTTGGAACCTCCACGTCGTGAGTGCGAGGCGTTAACCACTCATTTTTTTCAATGGAGTCGAGCTCATTTGGCGTTTGCCTATTTCACCGCGTTGGTGAACAGGCTGGGCGATGCGACATTCCTTCCATAGTCAGACACCGTGCTCGTTATGTGTTGTGACCTGTACTGTTCAATGTGCACCGGATAAGGTATGGATAAATGGACTACTAACAAAGAAACGCTTGGAAGAACACTTGAAATTACCAGCAACATAATGTATAGCTGTTGTATAGACAGAATAGTATTTTCTTGTCTACATAGCGTTACCGACATCATTTTCTCCCACTGGTACGAGGTCGTCGCCGCCAGAATCACTGAATGATTGCATATACATCGCTGCAGTTGATGTCATTCACAATTGCTGTGTCCATGGATTCCGCGGCGCCACGGCTAGCTTGATGTCCTGCGGCTGTTGGCTGCTGTGCCATGCTAGTTCTGGTATCAGGGTCAGAGTTGGCTGAACGTTGCACAGTGGCCATGCGTTTTAGTGTAAACGCTATATGCTTGTCATAGCTGCCTACATAGTGATCGTGTTTATTATATTTATTTATTTTTTATTTAGCAATACTGCTAGCCCCAACATGGGGCCATAGCAGAGTGGGTGTACATAGTACAACAAAATCAACAGTACAATACTGCAGTCAACACAGAACAAAGCACTTCAAACAACATAAAAAATGTTTCACGAAGAAAAAAAAAGAAAAAAAAAACACTAGTCAGATATAAATTTTTCAAATGCCTCGATACTGTCTGTTTCAATTATTTTGCTGTCAAGCTCATTCCATTCTTTGGCAGTGCGCGGAAAAAAGGAATACTTGAAAGTATTATTATTGGGCTGGAAAGGAACGACAGTGTGTTTATGACGTTGTCTGGTAGAGTAACCGGAAGAGAACTTTAAGTATTCACCTGTGTTACTATTTATTCGACCATTAGCTATCTTAAAGAAGAACAACAAACGAGAAATTCTATTTCTTTCTGAAGTCCGTTTGAATCCCGCTTTGGCAACTAATTCAGAGACTGACGTTGGGCCGTATTTCTTGAAAATAAATCGGACAGCTTTGTTTTGGATTCTATCTAGTTTATGGATATTGACATTGGTGTAAGGATCCCAGATAATGTTTCCATAATCCAAAATGGGTTGGATAAGAGATTTGTACGCCAGAATTTTAGTGTCGTATGATGAATAGCGAAGAGAACGTCTCAAAAAATGTAATTTCATCATTGCATTATTAGATATGTAGTCGATATGTCGATCCCAGTGGAGGTTGCTACATATATGCAAGCCTAGATACTTGTACTCTGTTACTCGATTTAGGATGTTTCCATCAGCTGTATAATTGTAAACAAGGGGACACTTCTTATTTGTTATCGACATGGCCACACTTTTTTGATAGTTTACACACATTTGCCAAGAATTACACCACTTCATGAGTTTCTCAATTTCTGTGTTAAGCTTAACTTGGTCATCAACTGTGTGAATAAGTGAATACAACGCACAATCATCTGCATATAATCGTATTTTAACCCTGCAATTATCAACAATATCATTTATGAACACCAAAAACAACAACGGGCCAAGCACGGAGCCCTGGGGAACCCCTGAGCCAACAGGTAACATGTTTGATGGAGTGTCTTTAAAAACAACGTATTGCTGCCGGGATGTTAGATACGATTTAATCCAGCTACACAGTTTCCTGTTTTTTAATAATGTGTTCAGTTTAATGAGCAATTTAGAATGGGAAATCTTGTCAAATGCTTTAGCAAAATCTAAAAAAAATTACGTCTATCTGTTTTCTCTCATTAATAGCTGCGGCGAAGTCATGTGTCATTTCAACCAGTTGAGTTACAGTAGAAAAGCCGTGACGGAACCCATGTTGCATTGGTGTTAATATTGAGTAATTTTCCAAGAAAAGCGTAATATGCTTATGAATAAGATGCTCGAGAATTTTACAACACGTGCATGTTAAAGTTATAGGTCGATAGTTAGAAATAAGCTGCTTATCGCCATTTTTAAACAGTGGTTTTATCTTGGAAATTCTCCAGTCATCAGGCAAAGTGCCCGTCGAAAGGGATGTACGGTAAATAATTAACAAAAATTTAGATGACCACTCAGCGTATCGTTTAAGGAATGCATTAGGTATATTATCGGGTCCATATGACTTTTTCACATCTAAATTAAGCAAGAGGTTAAATATTCCACTTTCTGTTATTTCCAAATCTTCAATCGGAGGTAATGTCTGGAGTTTGTCAAATAAAGGTATGCTACCATTATCTTTGGAAAAAACGGATTCAAAGTGGGTGTTGAACGCATCAGAAATCTTAGCAGCATCGGATGTGAAATCATTGCCTATGTTAAATGTATTAGTACTTGAGGACTTCGGTGTGATGGTCCTCCAAAACTTATCTGGTGCCTCCTTTACCAGCGTGCTCAAACGAATGTTATAGAAGTTGAAACGTTCCTGCTTCATCTTTTTCTTAAGTTCACGAGAGAGCATTGCCACTTCAGCGATACGTTTTTGACTACTGTTCTTCTTAATTTGTTTCCTGGCACGGTTTAGTTTTCATTTAATGTGAATGCTATCACGCGTTATCCAAGGATTCGCAGAATTGATTTTTCGATACTTGACTGGTACAAAGAGCTGAATGCAGGCGTGAATTGTATTTTTGAATTTCAGCCATAATGAATTGGCGTCATACTCTTCAGTCATCATACTACTGCAAAGTTCATCGTAGGCTATTTCCAGTCTGTCTAATATCGACGTATCATCAGCAGCTGAGAAGTCAGGAAAATGAGATACGTTAAAGATGGGTTTCTGCAGTAATGAAGAGAACTCTATTAAAACACATTTATGGTCGGAAATTCCCTCAACTATTTCACATTTCGAATCACCACGAATACTTGAACTAACAAAAACAAGGTCAAGCACAGATTTACTAGTTCCGTGAACACGTGTGAAGTCTTTAACTAGTCGAGTTAAACCAAATTGAAATGCAATATCAAATAATGCTTCATTATTATTTGCGTCGCTTCTGTCAGCCGAAAGAGTGTTCCAGTTAATGCCGGGGAGGTTAAAATCACCACACAAAATAAATTTATTGTTATCAGTTGTATTGCAATCAATGTACTTTCTAAGATTCTCTAGTACTTCTAAATCACTCGCTGGTGGTCGGTATACAACACCAACAATCACATTTTGGCCCTCATGAAACAGCTTACAGAAGAGTGCTTCAACGTCTACAGCATCAGACATTCTGGCCACGTTCAAATTTTTCTTGAAGAGAAGGGCAACTCCCCCACCACGAGAGTTGCGATCACGACGATAAACATAAAAATTTGGGGGAGTGAATTCGTTATCATAAACACCACTGTGCAGCCAGGTTTCAGTAAGCGCGATAACATCAGGCTCATGAATTGCCACCAAGTGTTCAAGATCAAGACCCTTATTCACTATGCTTCGACAGTTCACATTAAGCAGCTTTAAGGAATTGCAACCGGTTGTTCGTCATGTATGATGGCGTTTAGGAACACGAACAATAGAACCACTGGTTTCGTCCCACATGTAAAGAACATCATTAATGGACACTTTGTCGAAGATAAGCCTCACTCGCTGTTTGTTTTTTCTATATTCTGCGGTGCAGTCCCACAATTTTGATCTAATATTTCTCACTTTCTGAGAAAAGTCTTCTGTGACATAGTAGTTTGATCCCTTGAGCTTAGCGCAGTTTTTTTAGAATTGTAAGTTTTTCACGGAAGTCAAGTAATTTCACGATGACAGGCCGCGTTTTATCAGGCCGTTTACTACCAAGCCTGTGACATCTTTCTATTCCTGATATAGTAAGGCCGAGCTGGTCGAGCAAAAAAGTTTGAGTTACGCTCTCCCGTAATGATGCAGGAGTTTCGCTAGCAGGTTCTTCAAGACCGTGAATAATAATGTTGTTACGACGACTGCGATTTTCTAGATCATCAATTTTAGCAACCATAGCAACAACCATTTTTTGCAGATTGCTAACTTCGGATTCAACGGCTTCCAGTTTGCCTTGCGTCAAGGATAAATTGGCAAGAGCCGATTCCAACGAATCAAGCCTACCCTTACATTCGGTTAGTGTGTCAGATAATGTTTTCTGCGCAGCACTGAAGTCATTCATGCACTTGATAATTGCTTTCTGTCCTGTTAGAACATTGAGTATCAGGTCGCGATCACTTAAACCGGAGAGCGATG
Organism: Rhipicephalus annulatus; assembly: GCA_013436015.1. Classification (NCBI taxonomy): domain Eukaryota; kingdom Metazoa; phylum Arthropoda; class Arachnida; order Ixodida; family Ixodidae; genus Rhipicephalus; species Rhipicephalus annulatus. The sequence continues at coordinate 481,235 of WOVY01001717.1, read as the reverse complement.
CTTTGAACTCGGTTACCCCTTCATCACTATCAGAATCAGGCCCCGGATTTTGCTCGACATCCCCACATTGTACAATCAAGTCAACAAAAACGCACAAAATGGAACAAACATCATTTAGCACATGTGGGCAAGGTAGCAGCACTAAGCAAACATTATTACTACGAGCACACTTGGCATTGGGCAGATAACTAACCTGCACAAGAAAGAAGACGTGCTCGTTCAGCATTGCTGTCAACGTGCTGCCACGTTGCCCACTGAAGTGCCAGAGGGACGTCGGCTGGTATAAGTAGCTGTCAAGTCGTGACGTCACTCCGAAGGAAACGCTGTAATCAGTAGCTTCCACACGCTCATACTGCATCGGCTCGATGAAATCGCAGATTGTGGAAACAGTGAATGCGTCGTTTTCCTCTCGAGCTGCGGCAGCTGGCGAATCCAACCGGATGGAAGCATTTTCCACGGCAAGCGCATGCTCACCAAAGGCGACAGTCAAAATCTGCACAAGAAAGAAGACGTGCTCGTTCAGCATTGCTGTCAACGTGCTGCCACGTTGCCCACTGAAGTGCCAGAGGGACGTCGGCCGGTATAAATAGCTGTCAAGTCGTGACGTCACTCCGAAGGAAACGCTGTAATCAGTAGCTTCCACACGCTCATACTGCATCGGCTCGATGAAATCGCAGATTGTGGAAACAGTGAATGCGTCGTTTTCCTCTCGAGCTGCGGCAGCTGGCGAATCCAACCGGATGGAAGCATTTTCCACGGCAAGCGCATGCTCACCAAAGGCGACAGTCAAAATCTGCACAAGAAAGAAGACGTGCTCGTTCAGCATTGCTGTCAACGTGCTGCCACGTTGCCCACTGAAGTGCCAGAGGGACGTCGGCCGGTATAAATAGCTGTCAAGTCGTGACGTCACTCCGAAGGAAACGCTGTAATCAGTAGCTTCCACACGCTCATACTGCATCGGCTCGATGAAATCGCAGATTGTGGAAACAGTGAATGCGTCGTTTTCCTCTCGAGCTGCGGCAGCTGGCGAATCCAACCGGATGGAAGCATTTTCCACGGCAAGCGCATGCTCACCAAAGGCGACAGTCAAAATCTGCACAAGAAAGAAGACGTGCTCGTTCAGCATTGCTGTCAACGTGCTGCCACGTTGCCCACTGAAGTGCCAGAGGGACGTCGGCCGGTATAAATAGCTGTCAAGTCGTGACGTCACTCCGAAGGAAACGCTGTAATCAGTAGCTTCCACACGCTCATACTGCATCGGCTCGATGAAATCGCAGATTGTGGAAACAGTGAATGCGTCGTTTTCCTCTCGAGCTGCGGCAGCTGGCGAATCCAACCGGATGGGAGCATTTTCCACGGCAAGCGCATGCTCACCAAAGGCGACAGTCAAAATCTGCACAAGAAAGAAGACGTGCTCGTTCAGCATTTCTGTCAACGTGCTGCCACGTTGCCCACTCTTCCCACGGCAAGCGCATGCTCACCAAAGGCGACAGTCAAAATCTGCACAAGAAAGAAGACGTGCTCGTTCATCAAAAACTACACATTCAAATGTTTCGCGTGCCTCCGTCTTGACGCCTGAGTTCCTCTTTTTTCATGCCAAAATGTCGGCACCACGTAGTAAACCTGCCATGGATCTTTGCTGGGAGTGTCTGTAAATACCAAATGTGTCAGACAAACGAAACCATCCGTGCAAAATTTGGGACAGATATCACGCTAAGCATCGAAAAACTATACCACTCACAGTGGCTGTCCCTTTATTACTACGAAACGCACTTCAATTTTCAATCTTCATTCAAAGAAAATCTGAACATCTTTTCAAACTCGAGCAACCGAAGCTGCACAAGCAACCATGATTGCGGGAGAGATTAGATTGCAACAATAAAGAGAAAATACGTGTACAGCTCAAAAACGCGGCCAGCGAAATAGGGTGCCAAGGATATCTGCAACCGTAAGGCGATACAGCCGGCGTCTCCCATGAGCCTTTGCGGGTTTACGCCTCACCTATTAAGACGCTCTCTTCGGCACGAATCAATTTAAGAAAAGATTCGTGTAGCAACTTGGTCCTTCAACCTTGATGTTGCCATATATTTGCATTAAGGTGCAACAAGTAGTGTGACACCCTGTTTTGGGTCATGTACGCCTCATTGAAGAAATCCAGCCGGTCAAACAGCATGCCTTTATTGCATACCAAAGTAACAGGACAGCCACCTGGCAGCCGGTGGACAACATAGGGTCAAATTACTGAGTGACTCACATCTAGGTCGTCGCAGCGGCTTATGAACGCTTCGGGTGGCGAGGGGGATAACTGATAGCACAGCACGCGCGAAACAGTACGCGGCGTGATCGCACTTCACCACTAATATACCACACTCGCCGCACTTATTCACTCACTGCTAGCATACGCACACACTGGGAACCCGGAACAATCAGGCTGTCGACGTAGTCTCTTCAGGTATCGGCAACAATCACCGATGCTTGCGCCGTTAGGTTGTGTCGATACTTGCACTGTTTCAATGGCACTTGCTGGCAGATTTGTTTCTGATGCCGGCTGTTGCTGCGTTGTCCACATGTGCATGTCCATGCTGGGAAACACAGTTAGGGCTGAGCTGTGTCGTACAATCTAGTTACGATGTCGCACCCACTCGTATACTCTACGCCGCGTCACGACAATAAGTCTGTACGACACTGGTCCCGTGCGGGCTAGCACTGATGCTTGCAGCCACTTTGGTTGCGCACAAAAATTACGCACTCCTACTTCATCACATTCGCTGAACACTGCCTCGGAGCGGCTGCCTCGATGCCAGACCTGCTGGAAATGCCAACGTGCGACGTTCTCCTCAATGGATGGTCTGACTAGGTCCAACCTGGTTCCGAGTCTCCTCCCCATGAGCAGCATGGCAGGAGCTTCTCCTGTTGTAGCGTTGATGATGATGATGATGATGATGATGATGATGATGAGTGGTTTTTAATGGCGCAAGGGCCACTTGATGGCCAAAGAGCGTCATTTCAAAAGACTAGAGATATGAACAATGGTATGATGCGTGGCTGTAAAGGGGCCTTACAAGTCCTCACGCTAACGCGGGTAAAAACATGGAACTAAGAAAATCATGGCAGTGGCATGAGATATATGCAGTGAAAGTGGATGGCAAAATGTCATGATAACAAAACCATGATGGAGATGTAGTCACCGCAGCCACGACCATGGTACAGAGGTCGTGCTACAGATCACATCGAAATATGTGGTGAAAGCTATGAGCAACTTTTAAAAACGGGAAAGTGATTGCACTTTAAAAAGCGGATCCATACCGATGAGCATCTCAGGGTGTAGTGGATACAGACTGTTCCCTGTCCAATTTCCAGTGGGGCGGAGGATATCGCCTTCTTGTTTCTTTGAAATGCTGCAGAATGTCCCTGTAAGTGCAGGCTACCACCTCGATGCTCCCGGTCATCGATCTCTCTCGGCTAGTGTTTCCTCGGGATATCAATCAATCAATCAATCAATCAATCAATCAATCAATCAATCAATCAATCAATCAATCAATCAATCAATCATTCAGTCAATCAATGAATCAATCAATCAATCTGATTTTTTATTACAAACCAAAGAAAAGATTACAAGATATCTGGACCGTTAGCCTACATTGGCTAGTGATCGGTCCATATCGGAGTACATAAAAGCAGCTTAGTAGAGCATATTTAGCAATAAACACATATATACACAATTATTTATACATATAACTATTCACATATGCACATACATACTACATACATAAGCGCGTGTACATATATGCATTTTCACAACACACCCAATATAGTTTGTTTCATCATCATCGTCATATATATTAAGTGACTGGGTAAAAGCACTAATTAGCGCAGGCGAAAGTGAAAAAAAAAACCTATTTATATGTCTTGATGCTGCAAGCAAAATAATTTCACACTGTGCTTAAAATTTCTTGCCACTTTAACTTCTAAGGGTAGTCAGTTCCAAATTTTAGTCCCATGAAATTCCAATAAGCGTTTTCCATATAAGTTATAGCTTGTAGGTAAGTTAAAATTGCCACTCGATGCGTGTCTAGTGTTTCGCGATGGTATTGTAAATAGAGTGGAGGAGAGGGGAAAGCTAGTGCCTATAATTTTCTTAACAAAAAGAGCAACCTTATAATCGCGAAGTGCCCAAACTGATAAGATTTGTTGTTCCTGAAATGTTTTTTTATATGAATTTCCATGGTTTCCACCTATTATGCTTAGGGCTCTCTTTTGTAGTCGCAGTAATGGCTCTAGGTATGTCGTATACGTTACACCCCACGATTCAATACAGTAACTAATATGTGAATGACAGAAGGAAAAATACAATGTTCGAAGCACGCTGGGGGGAAAGCATTCACGTGCTTTGATTAAGGTATAACAACCATAAGCCACCTTTCTACAAACACTATGAATTTGTTCTTCCCAGTGAAGGTGCTGGTCAAAAAACACTCCTAAATATTTAAAAGAAACCCCTTGTTCGATAGGACTGTTGTTCAGGTAAAGTTGCATAGACGCCGTGTCAATATCCTTTCGCCTTGATCGAAAAACAACATAGTTCGTTTTCCCCGAATGTAGTGTCAATTTATTCTGTATAAACCAGTTTCTTACGTGTGTCAATTCAGACATTATGTTGGCTTGCAGTGTTAAGAGACTATCTCCTGTGAATACTATGGCGGTATTGTCCGCGTACATTAATGCTTTAGAGTACACTTGTGTTTTGGGGAAATCATTTATGTACAGAGAAAAAAGTACCGGGCCTAATACGGATCCCAGGGGCACTCCACACACTATTGTGCTGTATGCTGATTCGTTATTGTTAATCACCACTTTTTGTTTGCGCGAGGGCAAGTGGCTTGAGAAAAACTGGAGTGAACTGTCACTGAAGCCATAATTTTCAAGTTTCTGTAATAGTATGTCATGGGGAACTGTATCGAATGCCTTTTTAATATCTAGGAAGACTGCTACTGCGATTTCACCATTGTGGAGCGCGGTGATTATATTGTGCGAGAGGGTTAGAATGGCTGAAACAGTAGACCTAGCGGGAACGAATCCGTGCTGTTGTGGGCATATGATGTCGTTGTCAACCAGAAAACGTTTTAATTGTAGGACAATTATCTTCTCGAAAAGTGTATTAAGACAGCTTAGAACCAAGTTCGGTGTGTAGTTTTCAGGGTTGTTTGAGTCCCCTGATTTGTATAAAGAAACTACTTTGGCGTTTTTTAAGCTAGATGGATATATACGACAGGTAAATGCATGGTTGAAAACATGACATATCGGAATGCAAAGAAGGTTAAATTTATCTTTAATAACCTTAACTGGAATTCTATCATCACCAGTGGCTTTATTGACCGGCATTTTAGCCACGACAGATTTGATTTCATCTGTTGTGACAGCTGCTAGGTTGAAATCATTATCAATTAATTTGGGGAGAGAAAGAGCAGATATCGACGAGCAAAACTGTGAAGCAAGGTTAGCGCCAATACTAGTGAAATATGCATTGAAATCTTTTAAAACCTTTGAGGAGATGTTATCTGGAAGAATGCGTTTTGTCTGGCCAATGCCTGTAACATCTCTGACTACTTGCCACACCTTCTTTGCATTGCTCCCGTTCCGTGTAATACTGTTTGTATAATACTCCCTCTTCAATTTACGTTTCATAGTAACTGATTTATTCCTATAGAACTTGAAGCTTTCGCGGTTGTCTGTGTTGCTTCTATTGTTTTTCAACTTATTATAGGATGAATCCTTTAATTTCAATATTTCTAAGAGGTCGCTAGTCATCCATGGACAAATGGCGTGACTGTAGTTACGACGCGTACGTTCACGTGTCGACTGCCTAATCAAACTGCTTATCGACTCCAGGAAGTTTGCACATTCCTTTTCTATGTCATTATCATATATGCTCTCAAAGTCAACATTCTGAAGCAATCGGTTCAGAACATAATCCACATATTCCGAACGCTGCAATCGTGATGCACCGACCTTCGTTAGGTATTTACATGAAATAAACAGAAGTGTTGGGTTATGATCGGTAACGCTTACGTCATAAACCCCAGCACTCACGTCTTATTCGGCGGGACATGTCAATAATGGATTCAGATTGGTCAGTGACACGAGTCGCAGTTGAAATGACATTTTTAAGGTTAAGTGACTCGAGTAAAAATAAATAATCAGATCTATCTTTCAGCAAATTAATATTGAAGTCTCCGCATGCAACAACTGAAACTTGAGAGGCTATCAGAGATGTCATCAGGTATTCCATAGCGCAGACAAATTCATTGCCGCTGAAGAAGGTGGGCGATAGACGACGACCACTGTGATTCTACGCTTAATCTGAACAAATATCGTTTCGGCTGAGAAAGTCGATACAGAGTTTTTAGGAAGAATGTCAAAATCAATTTCATTTTTAATAAACAGCGCAACGCCTCCGCCACGGGATGAACTCGGGCGAGGCATATATGCCACAGTGTAACCAGGTAAAGTAGCAGTCTCACCTTCTTTCAACCTTGTTTCCGTTACGGCAATTATATCGTATGTGAATTTGTGTTGGGTCAAATATACTAGTAGGTTATCCAAGTTCTTTCTAATGCTACGAAGATTGCAATGCGAAATTGAGAAATTATCTTGCTCTTGCCATGCCTTTTCAACTTGGCCTGAACGTTCCCGGCAATGCCCTGATGCACTGGGGCCCATATTGCCACTTGGCCGCTAGTTACGGCGAGCGCAAGCCATGGCTGCCCGCGAGAACGGAAGACGATGTTCTGGAGCAGCGCATGCTCTGGCTAGTTGTTGAATATTGAGGCAGCTATCTTGCCAGTTTTCGGTGCATCTCTCTGCCGGCTCAGTTCTTCCTAGTTGAAGACCTTTTGTAGCGCGTGACAAGTAGTGGAGCAGCTGGGTAACCCCAAGCCGATGTTCCAAACGCCTCCAAGTAGCCCTGTACCTACAGTGACAACACCTGTTCACAGCTGAAGCCGAAGGCTCCGAGGACCACCTCCTGGGCATGGACCTCTTCCCGAGATTACGTCTGTCACACCCCCGAACGCTACGGAAGGCGCTGCAGCCTCCAACGCACAGGAAAGCGCTGCAGCCACGCATCATACGCTGTGGAAGCCACGTGTGCCGAAGGTGTTCCACGGTTCCGTCTTGGAGGAAGTCGAAGACTGGCTGGCTCAGTTCGAACGGGTTTCGGATTACAATGAGTGGACCGACTTCGACAAAATAAGGAACGTGTATTTCAGCTTGGAGGACGGCGCTCCTACTTGGTACGAAAACCGTGAGCCTTTTCCCTCGTGGAGCATCTTTTGTCGATACTTGCTGGCAAGTTGGGCCAATCCGCATCGCCGTGAACGAGCCGAGCTAGTGATTCAGTCGCGCTTCCAAATGCCAAATGAAAGTGTCATGATGTCGTAGAGGACATGACGAGCCTCCTTCGTTGAGCCGACCCCGACATGGCAGAAGAAAAGAAGGTTCGTCCTTCAATGCGAGGAGTGAAGGAGCAGCTTTTCGCTGGCCTCGTTCGCTGTCCCGCAAAGACCGTGTCGGAATTTTCGACCAAAGCCACAACCATGGAGCAAGTGCTCCAGCAGCGCTCTACTGTGTACGACCGGCAAGTGAGTGCCGCTTCGTCAATAGGTCAGATCGCTTCGTCAATAGGTCAGATCGAAGGTGCGGCAAGCAACATCAACATCGAGTTTCTCTGCGACCTCATTCAATTGGTGGTGCGTGACGAACTACAAAAGATTCAGTGCCAGTCCCAACCTACTGCAGGGTCTATTTGCAGCCTTATCAGAAATGAAGTACGACAGGCTCTCCAAGTGCCGCCTTTCAGCTATTCCCGCATGTCCCGATGGAGCCACATCGTGCATCATACGCAGAATCTGTAAGCCAATATATTCATGCTTCACCGCGTTTCGTTAATCCTATGCCTCAGGATGCACTTCCTTCGCTGCAGCCAGTTGAGCACTTAGAAAAACAACAGCCGCTTCCTAGAAAATCCGACGTATGGTGCACACCGGAGAGACGACCACTGTGTTATCACTGTGGTGAAGCTGAACATGTGTACCGGGAATGTCCCTATCGTCGCCTCGGACTACAAGGTTTTGCCGTTGACGCACCACGGCCAAGATTCGGCGAAAGACCGAGAGCCATTGAAGATTACCTCTCACAGCAGCGCATGCCACTGTGGCGGCAGTCGCAGTCTCCATCCCCAACGCGATCTTCTCCAAATTTTCGAAGCCTCCCAGGGGCGGCGCCAGCGCGCTGGCCAAGCCCTAAGCGAGAAAACTAACGACAGCGACCGAAGGCCTCCCACCGACGCAAGCACGGACACGGAGCGATTCCCCGACGACAGCGACGAAAGCCAGAATCAGATTTGCTTGTTTGGATATACATGTGGTAGTCGACGGCCACCAGGACGTTAGCGCATTATTGGACACAGGTGCTGACTACTTGATCATAAGTGGGAAACTAGCAGCGCACATAAAGAAAGTTGTTACGCCTTGGTACGAAGCACAAATTCGTACTGTCGGCGGGCACGCAGTCACCCCAATAGGCCTGTGCACTATCAGAGTGAGCATTCGGGGACGTACGTTTCTCGTCTGCTGCCTCGTACTTCTGACTGTTCCCGAGACATAATCCTGGGATTCGACTTTTTGCGGGAGCACGGTGCTATTACCGATCTTTGAGAGCGTACCGTGACGTTTTTGACAGCTGGAGCCTGCGACAAATCTGACGACATCCGTGACAGCACTCTTCGTGTTTCTGCCGACAACGTCACGTTGCCTTCGCGTTCAAGCGTCCTAGTTGATGTGGTGTTTGATAAGTTACGGAATGGTGAGGTTGTCGCTGCAGTCAACTTGACAATTTTGTTCGCGCTAGGTGTCTGCGCTGCACGCAGCCTCGTCACGCTTTATGACAGACACTCTGCTCTACTTGTGACTAATTGCAGTAACGTGTACCGGCACCTGTTTCGTGACACCACCATCGCTTTCGCCTACCCCATCGCAGACGTTTCTGAATGCTTCGCATCTACATCAGCCGACGACGGGCTTCGACCGACACCGAGCGACGTGAATTCACTGCTTGCAAAAGTTGATGCCGACTCGACCCTCTCGGAACAACAACAGACCGAGCTACGTGAACTGCTATATCAATTTAAAGAGTGCTTCGCGTCCACCTCGAAGCTTCGACAGACACCGATCGCAAAACACCGAATAATTACGTATACGGACGCCTCACCCATAAAACAACACCGTTACCACGTTTCGGCAAAGAAACGTGACGTGATGAATGCTCAAGTCGAAGAGATGTTGCAAGATGACGTTATACAACCTTCTAAGAGCGCCTGGTCATCTCAGGTCGTGATCGTGAAGAAAAAAGATGTATCGCTGCGCTTCTGCGTGGGCTACAGGAAACTCAACAGCGTGACTAAAAAAGACGTCTATCCGCTGCCTCGCATCGACGATCCCCTCTAGAGTCTGCGGCGGGCCAAGCATTTTCTATCGATAGGCTGGAAAAGTGGCTACTGGCAGATCAAAGTTGATGAACGAGATCGTGAAAAAAACGCCTTAGTTACACCGAATGGCCTATATGAATTCAAAGTGCTTCCCTTCGGCCTCTGTTCTGCACCTGTGACATTCCAGAGAATGATGGACACTGTTCTTACCGGTTTAAAGTGGCACACGTGCCTAGTTCATCTGGATGATGTTGTGTTTTTTGCCACCTTTGAGGAGCACTTGAAGCATCTGCAGAATGTGCTGGAAGCGCTCCACTCTGCTAACCTGACACTGAAGCCAGAAAAATGCCCCTTTGGTTACAAGGAACTTAAATGTCTCGGCTATGCTGTCAGTGCGGATGGTATTCCACCAGACCCTGACAAAAGTACCACCGTGGCCTCGTTTCCTGTTCCACGTAATAAGAAGGCAGTACGTCGCTTTCTAGGGCTCTTCGCGTACTATCGCCGCTTTATAGCCAATTTTTCTAGGATTGCTGAACCGCTCACTCGACTAACTCGTGAAGATGTTCCATTCATCTGGGAGGAAGAACAGGACGCAGCCTTCTCTGAGCTACGGGAGCGTTTGCAGACGCCACCAGTCCTCGCTCACTTTGACCAAGACGCTGATACTGAAATTCATACTGACGCCAGCAACGTGGGTCTTGGTGCTGTCCTCGTACAACAACAAGAGGGCACAGAGCGAGTGATAGCGTGCGCTAGCCGCACTCTTTCCCGCGCCGAAGTTAACTACTCCACGTCAGAGAAAGAGTGCCTCGCTGTTGTATAGGTCACGGTGAAATTTACGCCTTACCTTTACGGACGCCACTTCAAGGTAATGATCGAACATCAGTCATTGTGCTGGTTTGCCCACCTACAGGACCCGTGTGGGCGACTGGAGCGATGGAGTCTTCGTCTGCAGGAATACAATTTCACGATCGCTTACAAATCAGGCCGCAAGCACGAAGATGCTGATTCATTATCCCGTGCATCTGTCGAAGTCTGTGGCCACGACACCGAGGATGACGGTGGTTTCCTTGGGGCCCTTACTACAACAGATCTGATTACACGACAGCACGCGGACGATGAAATTCGCGCAGTTATCGAAAACCTTGAAGGACGCAACTCGTCCATACCTCATGTATTTCTCGAAGGCTGTCGTCGTTCTGTCTGCGAAATGGGGTCCTGTATAAGAAAAACTCCAACGGCAATGAGAGAACCTTTCTTCTAGTTGTGCCAACTGACATGCGTGACGACATTCTTCTTCCCTGCCACGATGAGCCCATATCTGGTCACTTAGGTTCTTCTCGAACTCTCGCTTGAGTTCGACAAGCATACTACTGGCCTAAGCTTTCTGCATCCGTTAAGCGATACGTGAAAAGCTGCCGGGAATGTCAACGCCGCAAATCCCCGCCACTAAAGCCCGCGGGGCTTCTTCAACCAAGAAACCAGCCAGAGCGCCAATTGATCAAATAGGAATGGATTTACTGGGACCCTTTCCGCTATCATCTGCCGGCAACAAGTGGATCGTAGTAGCCACCGACTATTTGACAAAGTACGCCAAAACAAAGGCACTACAATGCGCTATGACTTCCGACGTCGCCCAATTCTTTATGCCCCAGATCGTACTTCGACATGGCACCCCGTCGTGCGTAATCACAGACAGAGGAACAGCATTCACGGCCCAGCTCATTCATGACGTATTCAAGCTCAGCTACACGAGCCATCGCAAGGCCACGGCATATCATCCGAAGAGCAATGGCTTGACAGAGCGACTCAACAAGGCCATCGCTGACATGTTATCTATGTACGTAGATGTCCAGCATAAGACCTGGGACCAGGGGCCACCGTACGTCAAATTCGCGTACAATATTGCCGTACAGGAAACTACGCGATTCACGCCTTTCCGTCTTGTCTATGAACGTGAGGTCCAGATCATGCTGGATGCTATGCTTCCACACAATTACGATGCTTCGATCACTCCTGATGCTGTGCAGCTTACCCAGTGCGCCGAAGAAGCACGCCAGTTAGCACGCCTACACATTCCGCACCAGCAGAGTACAGACGCATCCCGCTACAACTCTCACCACCGACAAGTTGAATACCACCCAGGCGATCAAGTTTGGGTGTGGACTCCAGTCCGACGCCAGGGATTGTCACAAAAACTGCTCAGTCGATACTTTGGACTATACAAAGTGTTGCGACACGTGAGCGATGTGAACTACGAGGTAGTCCCTGACGACGCTTTCTCGCCACGGCGGCGAAGGCACTCCTCGGAGATTGTGCACGTTGTGCGACTGAAGCCGTACTTCACGCTGTAGTGCGACTGCGCATGAACCTTATCGCTGTTTTTGTGTATGCGCGTATTTTCTAGTGGTTTGCCCCGACTCTGCCTTTGCACTTTCCGAGCATCAGAGCGATGCCTTTTTTTTCAGAGGGGGAATAATGCAACTTGGCAGCTAGTTACGGCTAGCCCAAGCCATGGCTGCCCGCGAGAACGGAAGACGGTGTTCTGGGGCAGTGAGTGCTCTGGCTAAATGTTGATGATTATTGAGGCAGCGATCTTGCCAGTTTTCAGTGCGTCTCCCCGCCAGCTCAGTCTTCCTAGTTGAAGACCTTTTGTAGCACGTGACAATATCATTTCGTGTATTTCATTGCTAATACCGCCGTTATTTAAGATTCCGGCGGCTTTCCGGCCTACCTTACTATTTGTGCATCCTCGGCAGGCGTCCTGAAAGTCCCTGATTATTATAAGCGATTGCATTGATCTGTTGCCTTCGGCGACCGCAAGAGCAACGGCGGCTTCGTCGGCATCTAATACGGTGCAATTGTTCAGTGATGCGCCAACCTTCTCTTTTAATTGAGCGTCGATCGTCGTCCCCACAGCGTCTTTCCCGTTCATGTATGTAGCAGCATCAACATAGACGACGTTTGTTTTCTGTTCTGATAGGTGTTGGTAAGGCTCTGCGCCCTGGCCCTGCGCCCGCCCTGGTGATCCGTAGGGTGCATGCGCTTAGGAATAAGAGTGACCTTGGATGTAGGTCTGATCTCATCCGGTATGCTAATCTCGCTCTAGTGTAGTCTTCTGAGAGGCAAGCTGCGCCTCCCTGTGTTCGTCGTAGGTATTTGTTATGCTGAGGTCTGTTAATTTTGTGGTTGCTGTGCTTGTTGGCAGACTTAAGGCTATCTTGTAAGCCTTCCTTGGGATTGCTTCCAGTTGCTTCTTTTCCCTTTGGTTTAAATGCTGGTAGGTGAGGCTGTAGGTGGTTCTACTCACCACGTGCTCTTACAAGCCTGAGGGTGTCATCTTCCTTGAGGTCGTTAGTTCTGTTGTTATGCACGTGATCACTCTCGTTATCTGGGCCGCCGACTCAGACAGCAATCTGATTGTGTGGTCCAGCCTCTGGTTAGATTGAATCCACATTCCCAGAAGCCTTAATGTCTGTACTTCCGGTATGCGGACCCCTGCCAGCGTGAGTGTTAGGTCGACCTTATCGTTCTGTCTGGGCCTGCACAACAGCGCGCCTTGTTTGCAAGCTGTATGGGTGTCGCGGACATCACGGCTGTGCAGTGATAAGCTTTTTATTCAACTTGAAATAGGAGGTGAGTATATATCAGCGGTGCCTGTATTTCACCTTGTTCCCTTACTGCCATATGCGAATTGGCCGTCAGGTATGGCAGCGGAAATGGCGCATGTATCGAGACGCGGAATTTTTCAATATGGTTGACTGGGCGAGTGCACTCTCATTTTCTAAACAATCATTAAGAAGCGGGCGCAGCGCAAGGAGTGCATGTGTAGTCCTAACTCATCTCGGCGAGATCGCACATGGCCTGCACCGTTGCACTAGGCGTAGTTTGCTCATGTTACAAGCAAAAAGCGGACATATTCGAAACATTCTTTGGTACAGCGTCCGAGCACCGATTCAATGCGGCGTATTGTTTTAGGAGCGATACACTGGTTTCGGGAAAAACTTGCAATTACGGTCCGAAGGACAGCCGTCGGTTGTGTACGCTGACGTGCGGTGCGTGGTCAATTCCTGTTCGCTTCCGGCGGGAGTGCCCGTCGCTGACGACGAGTGCATCTCACTAAAGCGCCATGCGATATAGGGCCGACGCCAGTGCTTTAATAATTTATTAGAAATAATGAACTTGCGCCTGCGATCATACTTCGAAGCTAAAATAGATATGAATGCTGGTGCCGAATGCGAGAAAGTCACGAGATCATCTACTTTCCAAGTTATCAACGCGTGTATTTTTTTACGTAAAGCTTTCCACCACAAGGTACTCAGGTATTGTTGGGTCTACTTTAGTGGAATCACACCTTTTAAAAAATTGTTATCACGTAATTTTAGCTTCAGCGATTTCGGGATTTTATTTATTGATATTAAGACAGTTGTCATTTTAGATGTTGGCGCAGTTTGAAAGTTGTGGTTGGTCAATAAGTACACAACGACTGCAAGCCATGCTATTGTGAATGTAATGAATTAAGTCAAAATTTTCAATGTAAATCCGTCGTAAATGATCTATCAATTCATTTTCATTTAATTTTAATTCATACTGTACTTTTGAACAAAATCTGCATTTTTAGTAACGTATATCTGCTCAATTTTCTTGCATGAAGTGAGTGCCACTCGTCAGACTATTTATAAATTACACAAAAATCATGATTTTTCCAGTTGTTCAACAGGAACTTTATAAAATTTATGGCAAAAAGTTCTGTTTACAAGTAATTGGCCCTAAATACTTACAGGAATTTGTTAATTTTATTCACAATTTTCTACAACGAAGGCATAGTTTTTGCAAGCCCAACAAGTACTGCGTAGAATGTGCAATGAATACTTTGGTGAATTGATGCTGTTTTGTTAAGGCAAGAATATCTTTCTGTTGGCACCACAACCGCTGCATATAGTACACACTTCTTCAAAGCCTTTGAGCATGTGTAACATTTGTCAACTTTCTAACTTATGTCGAGGTTTTTTTTACAGATCAGCTATTGGTTTCTAGGAAATGTCAGCAGTGCTGAATACGCCGTGCATAGAAAGCTCCATCCCATTGCATCTAGTGTGGTTTCAAGGAAGTACTGCTAGGTGGCAGAGAACAATTTTTCATTTAAAAGCTTGCAATTGTGATGCTGCTCTTGCCTAGTGGCCATCAACAAAAAAAATGCTTTCTTGCTTTGGCTTTTATTGGCAGCATCCTCATGACTTTTTGTTGTATAGACTTGTTCATGCTGTGACATTTTCGTTGCCGTTCTCCAGAAATTGATTCACAAGGACCAGAATATGGCACATACTGTATCACTAATGCTTCTTTGGAAACTGGACCTACGAATACAATTTTTCGCAGCTTATATATGCTGCCTCCCTGAGAAAAGCTAACTTCTGCCATTTGGAACAAAAATGAGCATCGAAACAGTTTCACCACTGTATGTTCACTTCAACGTTGTATAATCTTATTTTCTGTTTTATCAGCTTGCCGATTTGTGGAAGCTGAGCACCAGAGATCATAACTGACTTTATCGCTTAACAGTCAAATGCAGAACTAAGTGACAGGACTGCCAATAAAGAGCATTGAAATAAAATGAAGCATTGACAACAGGAGCTACGCGACAAAAAACTCTTCTGTAAATAAAAGTGGATTTACTACCTCAGTTACGTTTATAAAGTTGGAAGGTGCGTGCATATACAAAAAAGAAGGACACTAAACAATGATTATGTGCTAATTCTGCTTTCATAATGCTATCACAAAGAAGTTACCTATTTTCAATAGGGAGAATATATGTTCTGGAAAATGATGTGAGTATAGATGAATGAAAAAATTGTTTTCTTTCATTTCTTTCGCTTGATGGCGTTCTTGCGTGATTTTGCACGCTGCTTGAGTAATAATAATGCACCATGCAGTCCAACAACTCTTTTCTTCCAGTCTGTGCATGTGCTATTATCCTTGAAATCATGTATAACCAATTATCCTCCCAACAGATGTTCCTGCTGTGCGTTGCTGAAAATTGGCGAAAGTGATCGCCTAAGCTACGGCTTATTCGAGAAGATGACCTCATGATGTTTTTTCCCTTGTTTTACAGCTGACACACCCCGTTGCACAAAACTTATGGAGCTGTTTCGGACCTAACAAAAGGATGGCTAGTGTTTGCTTCATCAGATCAAGAACGTGCACCTATGCAAAGAAAGCGTGCCACTACGATAGATCACTCCAAGAGAACCCCAATCAACACTTCAGAATCACAAGAGTTCTAGAAAAGATAAAAAATGGCACATTGCCTTCTCTATATTGTGTTAAACAAATCTAATGCACCAGAAATATTTGCCTTATTACTTCTCATGGGAGGCATGCAAAAATATAAAAAAAATCTAGCCGGGTATCAAAATGAAGCCAAGACAAGAACTAAAACAAATTCCAGAAATTGCATTGGCCAAATTGTTTGGCTCCTATGCGAAGAACAAGCTTGGCTATTGCATGGTATTCCAATTCAGTGCCAAATATGGACAAAGGTGTTTCGCATGACTTTCCAAGCACGGCCTTGATTTGCTTGGGCAATGGAAGGCTTGTCACACTACCAAGCACATATTTCCTTTGGCCTCTAATAACTTTCCAACCATGAACAGCTTGGCCACTGATGACTTACCATGCTTTTTCCAAGTAAATTTTGCTAGTAGGACTACAGTAGCGTCATGGAGGAAGGAAAAATGCAGGAGGGAGCATGACGTCACGCACCCACCTTTGGAAAGCCAACCTGTTTTGAAGCCATCAAAGTCGGCCCTTTTGCCGTGAAATCACACAAGAAACGAGACTTGCCAAGATGTTTTTGTTTGGTTCTCGGTAGTGTTTAGTGGGAGAGTGGCAGTTTAGCCGCTTCACGGAGCGCCCAGCTGATCCGCACGCGGCTTGGTGTCCCCGCCTGCACTTCAGTTCATGGTCTAGTTTTAAAGACGATAGTCTTTCTTGGGGACCTTCGACACAAAAATTTCGGTCTGTCTGTCTATCTGTCTGTCTGTATATTTGTCTGTTTGTCCTCTTTAAACCGCATCGGGTACTTGAAACGGTCGATCCCATCCGCAGCGCCCACCAATTCAAAATTCAGCGTTTATACTTGTGCAATTGCCAATTAAAAAGGAATAATTGCGCATGTCTGGGGCACCATAACAACACGTATATATTCTGCACGTGCCTGTTTTACTAAAAAGCATACATAAGTAATTTTAGGGACCGTAGCGCTCATCACGCTGCGCTGACCATGCAACGCTTGCACGAAAAGACGAGTGTTTCCAACGCTCTGCTAAAACGAGATGGTGGTGGCACCTACCCGTTGTCTTGCGTTCTACACCTTATCACCCCTGAGACGGGCGCACACACCCATCTCAGAGCCACGCGCTTTGTTTTTTAAGAAAATGCCAGATTGCGCTCATATCTCACGTGTGACGTGACTTGAGGCACTCGTTCGCCTCCGCTGCATGCCCGAGGTACTGTAACGCAGACCTCCAGAATACTTTTCACCGATTTTCTTGCGCAGAACATAAAAGAAACGTTTTGTTCACCCTCTCTACACACAAGACCATCGTCTTTCGACGATATTTGCAGATTAGCATGCAGACACGGGGCCAATTTTTTCTCAGTGCTTGTTCCGCTTCGTTCGCTCCATGCAAGCGAGAAATTTGGGTGAGCCGTTAAGGGTTCTCGAACCAACGTAAGACATGCACTTCAGTCAAAGTAGCGAGAGCATTGTGAGCATAGGACGCATGTGTTCCTCACACTTTTGGGACAATTATTTTTATTAAGCATCCTTCCCGGGAGTTGATAATCACCCGGCAGAATTGTGCGTGTGGAATTCGGCCGGCAGGTTTTGTCATTAGGTCGCATGGCTAATGCTGACTTCATGTAGCAAAACGCGCTTTGCCGGCACGGGCTGCTGTTGTAGTTTTTTTTCGCGAGTAGCCGTCAATTGAAGAGTGCCAGCAATTTAC
The DNA here is from genome assembly GCA_013436015.1 of Rhipicephalus annulatus. Taxonomy (NCBI): domain Eukaryota; kingdom Metazoa; phylum Arthropoda; class Arachnida; order Ixodida; family Ixodidae; genus Rhipicephalus; species Rhipicephalus annulatus. The sequence goes on along the minus strand of WOVY01001717.1, from coordinate 463,739 downwards.
ACCGGTACCGCTATTTGCCGATAGTTTTATTTATTTACTGCGTAACTGGTACACATTAGCACAACCACCACCGAAAGCACAATGCCATGACGACACAAGGCTATCTCACCGGCTTTTTGCTTCCACGAGCGGCCGGCCGCAGTTTCCGCGGGGACAAATATTTGCCGGTGTTGTTTGAGTTATTCGTGCCATACACAGCTTTGGAACCATCATGTGACTACTACGAACCAGTAGTAGTAATTCGCTTTTACGAATTACTACTACTGGTTTTTAAAAAAATACGTAAAAAATACGCAAAATACGTAAATACGTAAAAAAATACGTAAAATACGTAAAAGAGTGCCGGCAAAGCATGTTCTGCACACGAAGCCGCAGAAACAACTATACCTGCAACAAGGCAAAACCATGCAGTAGTGCTTTCCCTCTTCAACTTTTCGCAATAATCTTGCGCCACATTCCGTGAGACGCGTCTACATAAGATCATTGACAGCAAAAACTTTTTTAGCTTTGAAGGAACACTTTCATTCGACGCCGAAGTCCAGAAACGTGTGCACAGCGTTCACGGTAGTGCTTCTGAGCTACGAGCGATGAAGCACTCTTCAAACCAAAACTGGAACCGAATTATAACCTACCATGCGCGCTATAACGTTCTCGTGGTGGGCTGACTTGGTGGGCTTCATTCACGTTGCGCAACGCTCCCTCCTGTATTTTTCCTGCCTCCATGGGTAGCGTACTTCAGCGGCTAAAATATGGCATCAACTCAGCTAGCACACTAGGATTGGCTCAGATTGGCCTTCAGCCATACTTTCCTAATATACACTAGAGGTATACCGTCAAAGCGTATAGGCGCTAGTGTCTAAGGGAGCTGCAACGCATGGCACTTTCAGCGAGCATGGGACTGATCGGTAGTGTACAGATTTGTCTAATCTTCGTACTCCTGGCCGGCGTCTGGCTCCGTGTGTGTTCGTGTGGCGTGGAGCTGTTTTCTTACGAAACAAAAACCAACATAAGTTCAGCGGTTGCCCTTCACCACCTTATTGTTTTAGGCTTGCCATTTCGAATTGAATCACAAAGTTTAAAAGGGTTCGTTTTTGCCTTCAAAAAAAAAAACTGTAACCAGCAATAAACGAAGCCGCAAGTACGATTCACCGCCCGCAAGTACGAAGACGAGGCAAATGTGGGTACTACTGCGGTTCCTAGAACATACTTTTTCTAGAGACCATAGTACTACCCATCATTTCCATGGTCGCTGAATGATCGCAGTGCTGGAGTCCGCTATGATTAATTTGAGAAAATTCTATGCCTTCAACAACACGTACTTCTATGTGTTTCTGCGAGATGGGGCAACACGCTTCACGTTCGTTGCGTACGCGGGTACTACGGCGTACTAAAAGCCCATTCGTAGCAAACGACACCACGTAACACAAGGCGCTTGCGTGATGCCCAGGTATGCACCAGTCCAAAGTATACTAACACTCTCTATTGTAATTCAAACGCAACCAACGTCTAAGGCTCGTCAGCGCTTTCCAACCACGAGACATCGGCAGTATTTTGACGTGTTCGGCAAACTCCTAGGCCACGCCTATAGTTCACTAAAGCCATGCCTCAGGCAGAGGCCACGATGAGCAAGCAGTGATGACGTCGACAATTTTAGTGTTGTCATCGCGGTGCCCATGTGTGGTACGGTCTGGCGGCAACGCCTGGCTGCCTAGCAACAGCTTAACTTGCTTTCTTTTGCTTGGTCCCTTCAGCGCGTTCTTGTGTATCGTGCGTGTTCGTTATGCCACTTTGATTGTCGGTGATTTGCCGTGGATTGTTAAGCGTGAATGCGATTGTTTGAAGCTATGGTAATTGCGCAGAAGTAACATGCACGCAGCGTTCGTATTTTTTATCACACAGCGTGGCCCAAGCGTGCGTCTCCGGCTGCCTTTTCGCTGCTCGGTCCAGAGTCAATTTCAGAACCACTGCTCAGAAGAGGTTCGAATATAAAATAATTCCCCACACCGCGAATCAACACAATTCAATATTTCTGAGTGTTTCCATCGTCACTAGTGGGCGCTAATGACGGTGGCTACGACAACTGGGGTGGCGAAGACATGCCTGTGCAAGTGTGCGCCGAGCAGACGAAACGTCAGCTGAAGGTCGCGTCACCATTTCGTCTGGCCATGTGATCAGATGCGGTGGGAACACTGGAGGTGACCACATGGCAGCGGTGAAAATTGGCGGGCTTTGCACGCGTTTGAAAGTGGGCTCAGTACTCGTCAAACTGATCAATATCACGCTTATTAATTCATCTCTCTAACGCGTTAATAGTACCGAATGGTTACTAGCGCATCGATAACAACGCATTCACTAAAAAAAAACGCAGCATGCTTCAAGTTCATGTCACTGCTCCTTTAGAAGAAAGGTGTCAACCGACAGTCCCACCATAGCCCAGACCACTGATGAGTAACAGTCGGCCAAAGAAAAAAGTTTCTGTGGCACGCGAGACTTTACCTTAGCCGGCCATCATCTAAACTAAAAAGACTGCCACCGAAACACAGTGAATGCAATCCTTTTAAGAAAACAAACACGACGCCACTCGCATAGCGCAGTGAACCCTGGAAGTTTCTCTGCTATGTTCTCTCTTCTCCCATTTTCTTTTCCGTCTCCTCTCTGTTTTGCTGTTCTTACTCTTCATATTTCCGCAAAAAATAATATAAATGTGAGAGCGAACAACATGTACCCTCAGTCCTGACGACACACACACACACACTCACACACACACACACACACACACATATATATATATATATATATATATATATATATATATATATGAGATATAACAGACAGTAATGCCAAGGAATGTACAGGGGAAGTTATTAGAACCAATGGAATGTAAATAAGAAGAAAGAAAAGTGGATGAAAAAATTACCAACTGTGAGCAGGAATCGAACCTACGACCTTCGAATTACGCGTTCGATGCTCTAACCACTGAGCTCTCCCAGCGGCCCTCCCTCCATCCACTTTTTTGGGTTTATCTGTGAATTTAGAAGTAGGAGTGACAGTCAGCGCCATCTATAAGCCAAATGACGAGTGTGAAAACACTCTTATGCGCATGTTTGGCGTCACGTAGCACGTGAACTTATTATGAGAGGGCAGCTGATTAATTGTCCCTCTTATACAACCTAAACACATCAAGTCTGCCAGTACGAGACCCTCGTTCAATGAAAAATAAGGGAATTTTTCATTGAACGAGGGTCTCGTACTGGCAGACTTGATGTGTTTAGGTTGTATAAGAGGGACAATTAATCAGCTGCCCTCTCATAATAAGTTCACGTGCTACGTGACGCCAAACATGCGCATAAGAGTGTTTTCACACTCGCCATTTGGCTTATAGATGGCGCTGACTGTCAATCCTACTTCTAAATTCACAGATAAACCCAAAAAAGTGGATGGAGGGAGGGCCGCTGTGATAGCTCAGTGGTTAGAGCATCGAACGCGTAATTCGAAGGTCGTAGGTTCGATTCCTGCTCACAGTTGGTAATTTTTTCATCCACTTTTCTTTCTTCTTATTTACATTCCATTGGTTCTAATAACTTCCCCTGTACATTTCTTGGCATTGCTGTCTGTTATATCTCATTAATATTGTGTTAAAACACGGAAAAACGAGCCCTTAGGTATACACTTATTTCCCTTATATATATATATATATATATATATATATATATATATATATATATATATATATACAAAAAAGCGTAAGTCACACACTACGACCGTTTCAGCACAGTTTAGTCCGACGTTTCGTCTGGGCGAAGGCCGGTCTTACGGCCGAAACGTTCGTTGTATGTGAATTACGCTTCTTTCTACACTATCAGAGCCAGTGTGACACTTCTTATAGCCCATATATATATATATATATATATATATATATATATATATATATATATATATATATATATATATATATATATATATATATATATATGAGATCGAGCAGACAATAATGCCAAAGAATGTATAGTGGAAGTTTCTAAAACCAATAAGATGAGTAAATAAGAAGAAAGAAAAGTGGGTGAACAAATAACTTCCGTGAGCACCCTATACATTCCTTGCACTCCTTGGCATTGTTGTCTGTTAGATCTCATTATATTGTGAAAAAACACGAAAAAAACGAGCCCCTTGGTATATACTTCTTATATATATATATATATATATATATATATATATATATATATATATATATATATATATATATATATATATATATATATTTGTGACATTAAGCCATCGATCATTCTCTGCAAAGGAGACGCACATTTACCCCGGCGCTGAACACTGGTGTTTTCATTAGTGCTCAGGGTGACCACATGTACTGCACCACTACAGCCAATCATCAGAGAGTCCGCTGACCCTAACGAGGTGGTCCAGCACGGCGCCGTGCTTTTCACTCTGACTCGTGGCCATGGTTCCTGCAAAAATAAATCAGAGAAATTTCTGTAGTCTACCAGCTAAGCGTTAAATTTTTGTAGGGTTGTACGTGAGCCTCCGCATCTCCCTGGGAATACCAGCAGCACCATATCAAGCAGATGAATCCAACACAAAAAAAGTAGCAGGAAGGATGCTGGACTGACTTTATTTCGATTATTAGAAAACAAGAACCCTTATGAGCATGCTCCCACACAGAAAAGCTCTCATCACTACATGCTAAGGTCACTGTCAAAAGACGGAGATTTTCGTTACACAGGAACACAGATGGTGTGCTCACACATCAGGACCAAGTGTGTACATTATAATGACTTCAATAACTTCGAGCTGCTTCTGAGTGTCAGCCCTTTCAATCATTAAAGCATCGCTCAATAGAGGGTCGCAACCACACGCCTTGCAATGAATCTGTAGATTTCCACCCCTGCGCGTAGACTTAAATAGAGTGCTAGAGACTCCTATCATTGATATACTTTCACGATTACCATATATTTTCTTTATACAGGTCAAAGGAACTCTGTAAGCAATGCGCGTCTCACTCCTGCTGAATCTGTTGGCATGCACAATTTTGCACTTAGATGTACTAACCTCATGCTTCGGAATGCATTTAGATATGTTATCCAAAATGCAGGACGCAGCAAAAACAAGCTTCACGGCGTTTTTTCACCGCCAACTGTGTGTTGGGCCATGTATGTATGGCATAAGAACCACTTGCTTTCGCTCTTCAGACTACGTTGTCTGTAAAGCTGTTTATTTTTCTTGTGCAGAAATTCCTCCACGGTATCAATTGTAACCTCAGAGTAACCTGCATTCAACAGCCTCTCAAGCTGCTGATGAAAACTGCTCAGCATTTGATGCGTATAATTCTTTTCCAGTGCATGCACCGGAAAAGCAAAGCTTCGCAGTAGCTCTCTTCACAAGGCCCATTTGCGTCTGAGGAATATTACGGGAGGAGTGTCTTTTTAGTAATGTAGGCCTTCATACATCCAGCAGATATGATGTTGGACAAAAAAGTGAGTGAAAAATCTAAAACCTGAAGGAATCATCAAGTGGCTCCTCATGAGTGAAAAGCAGACGAAGGAAGCAGGAATCAACCACCTGCACTTTCTCCCGAACAGCACTGGTGAGACAGTCATTTGGTCTAATATTTAGAAGACTAAGAACGGCGCCGGCGTGCCTGAAGATATACATACATATTTACTCACTGTACACACAGGACTGTGCTAGATAAAGTTCACATAAAATGGATGCAACCGAAATACCCGATGTACACACTGGTTTGCTGCAAAAACAATGTACCGTCAAAACCAACAAATGTAGCCTGAAGAATAGAACATTAAAAGTTTCATGAAGCTGTCTGCAAAAGGGCCATCTTCCCATCGCATACCGTAAGTTCGTGAATTGCCACAAACAGTTCTTGATGTTGAACGAAGCTCATATATGCCAACTGACATGAAGGAGCTTTATTTCTTTTGCTTAATCTGGTGCTGCTGGTATTCCGACCAATACTATGTACCAACTTGCCCAAGAGGCCACCCTGAATTGCCTCCACATCTTTGACCTCCTCAGCACAAGTTTCCGCAACTTCGTAACTAATTCCTGATATTGTTGGATGACATGACTGTGGTGGTGAAGAAGATGACAGGGACTATTCAAAGACCGAGAAATTCAATGGGTGCACTTGTGCCCAGGAAAGAAAAGACGTTGCAGACGTATATTGGCAATCGCAGCTGCCGGCATGCAGTATTTTCTTCAGTGCCAAGGCGCATCGGCATTTATACACGTGATATAGTGGTTGCTGCAGCCTTTATTCGAAAATAAAACTGTACTGTTCGTGTTGCACACTCAAGGTTATCAGAACAGTGTGAAACAGTAGAGAATGCTGAACATTTGCGCAGTGCGTGCAAGGCAGTGGTTACACTTGTGAAGAGCTGTTGTCATGAAAATGAAACAAAAACTCAAGATAGCTTCGCCCTGCACTCTTAAGGGACCCGTAAAGCTCGTCGAATATATTTTAAAATCATTTCAATTAAACTCGCATCGTGTGCAGAATGCCGCCGTGATTCTGCACGTGGCAGCGCTACGAGCCGTCGGCGCGGCACCGATTCCAAGAAACAATCCCTCCTCCTTTCAGGCTTCCCCGTGACGCACCATGCCACATCTTAGGCGCTCCGAGCCAACTATGCTAAAGATGCGAGCGTCTATTTGTCGTACAGAATTTTACCTAGGAAGAGGGTTTTCTGGGGATTTTTCAATCTAGGGATTTTCGATGGGGGCGCCATGACGTCACAGTGGAGCTATGTAGAACGCCGCTTTTCCGGTCCATAAAACCTGGTGAGGCCTGTCACTGGCCTGATTATCATTCTCAAGGGCCGCAGAAATTAGACGTCTTTTTTTTTCATCCAACCACAATCACCATTCCCAAGCTAGCGCCCTAATTGAACGTTCAGGAAGTACCATTCATCGTGCTTTGTTTCCGCAAGTCGTACAACTTCGTGTAGACAGCGCAGTACACGAACAGGTGCCTCGTAACGATTTCGTCAACGTCATGGTGACTTCGCTTGCTCGATCGACAGACAATGTAGTAAACCGGTGCCCCCTAGCGATTTCGTGAACATCGTGGGGACTGCTCGATCGACAGACGTCGCAGGCTGCAATGCGCTGCTTTGCAACAACAGGTAAGCAGTCGTCTCAATTATTTGTAGTGGAGCTTTCCTCTGTCGGTCGCTATCTCATATGTAATAGCGAAAAATACCTGTACAGTACATATCAGACAGCGTGACAATAAACAGCTATGGTGGCGGGTTTCGAGAAGACTTTCGCAGAGGCTTCCCATGTAGATAGTCATAAAAGTGCTGAATTTTTGGCACCTGTTAGAGCATCCTGAAAAGTTATGTAACTTGCTCAGAGCCATCAGATCATTACGCTAACATGCTGGAAGGGCAGAATAAAATTGTGTTTCGCGTTGGACATTTCAGATTAAGACAGTAACGCTGGTGTAATTGTAAAGACCCCAAATGCTTAGGTTGAAACATGCATTCGCCCGCTTATGTGGAACTGAACTGCGATTAGTTCTTATAAAAAAAAAAAACCATTTCTTCAAGCGCGTTGAGATGTATTGCACGAACACCTTTGATCTCCGTAGCACACGTACACGGCGGTGAGGCCGGACTTGTGAATGTCAGTTCAACAAATTGGTATTCATTTTTTACCACGTGCTTCTCCGCAGTGCATAAACACAGCGGTGAAGCCAAACGTTTAGGTGCCAGTGTTTTTTCTCTGTGCTTCTTCGCAGCGCACGTGCATGGCAGCGTAGCTGCACTTGATCATGCATTGGATTGTTTCCATTATTTGCGAGCACAGAGATGAGCCTTCCAAGTTCAAATCAGCACGTATTTTCCTTTTAGTTTATCCAATGACTTATTTTTTTAAATTATGTCCACGTATTTGTCAAGCAATTTCCACCAAAATTCTAAGCTCTGATATTATGGAAAACATGTCATCATTTGGTGGCTTCTGCATACTGCTGTACCAGGGAATGAACATGTCAGCTGCTTATCATGCTGATACATACTGGGCGACAGAACGGCCATGTGATGAGTTTGCAAGCAACTATTTAGTCGCGCTGACATCCCAAAGCCCAGAGACGGGTCATGCATTGTGGCACCACTGCAGACTAACACGTACCCAAATTTAACAACACACTCAAAGCTACATTCTGCAGTATACTGAGACAAGCGCCCCTGGAGCTTAGCGGTACGAACACTAACTCATATGTGCGAGTATTTTTCATGTCCCTGTGAGGTGAACGCAATACGGGGTATGCACTGCACCTCGATCCACGAGGTGGCGAAAGTATCCCCGGACAGCGACGCCACTTTGGCGATCTGGCCATTTTCGAGCGCAGTACTGGGCTAGGCTACGTTCTGTGTGCGCTCTGTCTTCACTAAGCCCGCGCGTCATAAGAGAAGTGTCAAAGGTCTCTACTGTGCAAGCCGTCCTATTTAGTTTACACACAGGAGTGTTTTGTGCACGGTGTGTATTTATTACGTGGAAAGCCTTCGAACATGTTTATTTGCGTGTGTGAAGAGCTGGTACGTGCCGTGGTTGCACGCCAGCCAGCAGCGACAGTGGTGAAGATTGCCGTAATTGGTTGTAACAGCCACGCCGAAATGAAGCCAGGTGATAAGAATGTTCCCTCGGTAGGTTTCTTTTTTACACAAAAAGGTCTAAATCATGCCAAAAGACCACAGAGGTAACAGCATGACGAAGGATGTAGTTGTTTCACAGCATGAACCGCCGAGACATCCTGCCTTCCCCTAACCGCGTTTACCAGATTCACCGGGGCTTGAAAAACAAAAGAAACGCGATTGGTAATGAACGAAAGTCTGCTTACCTTTCCGACAACAGCGATCGTGTTGTACGGCAAAACTCTCACGCCTGCACTAAACAGCTGTGACCACTCGGCTACACAAGATCTAGAGAACACTAAGCTATATAAACGTCCCCTCTTGTCTTGCTACAGCCCAACACATGCAAGCTTGTTTGGACAACTCCCTTTGCTAACATCTGTGGCATCCCGTCCTGGTCCTTTAACGCCGAAGCCTGCAAGAGACACTAGCAAGCTTTTGCTTCTCAAATATTGTTTACTTTCAGCTTGAATGTGCTTCTTCAATATAATCTACTCGGTAAACCACTTGAAGTAAACTGCTGTGCTAAATTAGGAATATAGTATCTTATCCAACATAGCAAAACTGCAACCAAAAAGCAAATGGAACACGGTGCAGAGAGAATTCCGTGAGGGCACCTCGGTACTCATTCCTGCTAATTAGATGGCAGTGCACATTCGTGGCAGGTCGTGTTCATGCTCTAATAGTAAACAGAATTTATTTATTAGTCAGGGACACTCCACAAACAAGCAGAAACGCATTCACGTGAACAGTGACCCTTAGTGCCAAAATATATGAAGCTATTTGTGTTCTAAAACACATTTATTTACATGGCAGAGTTATTTCAAACAAGATTTAAAGTTTTCTTTCTTAGTTTATTTAGAACAATAGTGAAACTCGTCAAAAAACATGGCTAAAGGCAAATTATGCTGGACTGGGCAGTTCCACTTACGCAGCAGTAGCAGCAGACAGACTGCATTTACAACCTTAAAATCATACATGAAAATCAATTACTGCACTTGTTTTACACAGATGAAATACTGAGTAATTTGGATGATCATCCTAGGCCGATTCATAAAAATTTAGACGAAAGCGAGGGGGCTCCCAGTTTGAAGTAACCATTGTTGATGTCGGCGTGTTAAAAGTATTCGTACTTTTCCCTCATTGAAATCATAAAGCTGTGCCAAGATTAGGATGTCAGTTTTAATTGAAGCGGCCCAGCAACACGTTTTGAGCATAGTCAGAAAACGCTGCGGATTAGTACTAAACGCTCCCGAGAACCTGTGAGCCAAATATTATAGCACAGCACACGGCCTGCGATTCACAATAATTGGCCAAAGTCAGCTAAAAAGGGCTTTCTTTTCTTTCGTCAAATGGTGGAGGAAGCTCAAAAATTGCTCGTAGAAGGCCATCTGCCAGCCTTTGACCGACTTAAACATGGCGCATTCAGTCGTTACAGGGAGGCCGCGACTTTTAAATAGTTGTGTATTCAAATAAAAAAAGAAAAAAATGCTCAAAGTCACCAGCCACACGTGGTGTATTTTCTTTGCCCCTGCCATACCCCCTGCTAAGTTTCCAGGGCTTTCGTTGGGACAAGAGAATAGAGTATGTGATCGCAGCGTGCGACAAATCTTTGCAACTCCACTCGTACTCGACGCATTCTTAAAATTTTTGTGGCGTTGAATTTGTGACGCAATAAGCTATTTTGCTGAATCCACTCTATGGAGAGCTGAGAAAGTGTTTCAGGGCCCCTTTAACGTTTGAATGAATGAGTCTTTACTGTACTATGTGCCAGGCTATACTTCAGTGACATGGAGAGCATGCAGGGAGAACCGAAACAGAAAGCATGCTGGGAGAACTGAAATGATGTGGTTGATGTGGCATCACAGTCCCCCGCCAAACCTTGTTTACAGGTGCCAGATAGGCACCTATTTCACAATATTCCTCATGAAATAAAACTGTTTGAATGTTTGTGCATTTCTTGCAATGTTTCAAATACCACTGGTGTAAGCAGCCAGCACCAACTAGAAAACAGCCCAAGAACGCAGTAAGAAAAGTGAATGACGATAGCCTTCGTCGTGCAAACTGCAAATTTGTCTGTCATTGATGTCTGCTATACTCACAGAGCAGGTGAATTGTAACAATGGGCCTGAGCAGCCACTAAATTCATTGTACTGGTAATGAGTTCACGATGTGTCATAACCGGATAGAGGCACTTGTGCTTACTTTGTAACCATATATACACGTGTCTGAGATTACAATAACCAGTAATAAATAGTTTGTATAAGAAGCTCAACATACTGTCCCAATATCTTTTAATGAAAAACCAACGCAAATTTTCAGATTGTAATATGGCCAGATGACTAAAGTGCGTGCCACATCTGAATAGAAATTGAATGTTCAAGAATCTATTGCGAAATGTAAAAGGCAGATATTGGCATTCTCCTGGACCCATCAGCTGTCCAACATCTGCAAGGTGTAAAGGTGAACACACTGTCATGTAAACAGGTCCATATGCATGCACTGATACAAGTTTATTCGGCTGTTGCAGAAATGACCAAAAACATTTTGGTTCGCATTCTCCAACAACATAAATGAAGGCCAAAGGTCAGCTCCACCAATTTAAGCAAGTTTTTAAGAGGCTGCATATGAGCATTCAGTCTGTTTTACTCGATTATATTTACTTATTCCTTTGTTCTTTTTTTGTGAGCATTTACCTGCCATGTAGTCATAATCTGAACAGATTGTACTACTTTGGTTTCTAGCACTATCAAAGTAAAAAGAACCAGGCGAGTAACTAGTGAGGGCAGGGCTATAGCTCGTTCACGTTTCTCTACCCGAAAATTGACAAAAAGCCTAGTTGGAACCTTGTATGTGTACTTGTATTAGTAGCCCCAAAAGACTCTACAATATCCTTTTAAAAGGCCACCGTTCGCTGTGATAGTCTGCTGCGTGTTCCACGGAGGCCTCGCAAATTCAGTTACAGCTGAGCGGAGCTCTTTCCGCGGAAAGTTCTGCAAAGTGGATATGTGCCAAGCAGCTCTCAGCGTAGCTTCGCATAAAGTAAGGGTGAGAAAGGAAAGCAAGGGTGAGGAAGACCTTAGGAGCAGTTGAGAGCATAAAGCATAGCATAGTCTACCGTAGCATAGGGGCGAGAAGTTATGGAGTCACCCTCCTAATGGATGCATCTCGCCTGTTTACTTGGCAGGATAGTGCCCGAACACTCTTCAGCAATTTACCATTTGCAGAAATCTGCAAGGCGGCTTTCGTGCAAGGTTGCTTTCTAGCCAAAAGGAAAAAAAAAAACTCTCGTGCCCAGACTGCTTGTCTTACTTACACACGCAAGAAATGACCTTTCCCCCCAACAATTACTGAGTGGTTGTCCCACTTCGAACGAACCATTAGATCGCATAATGGGCGAAGCATCTGTCATTCGTAAAGAAGAGAGTGGGGTAAGGCAACACAATGAGTGAGAAAAGCAGTCTGAGAACGAGACCTTTTGGTTGGAAAACAACTTGGCAGAAAAGCCAGCTTGGAGATTTACGCAAATGGTCAATTTGGCTATCAGTGCTTTATAAAAATATCCCGTGGAAGCCCTGATGGTCATTCCTATGAATACTTTCTAAGGAAAGGAGTTCTTACTTTCAAAATAATAATCTTGAATACAAAAAAGCAAAGTTGTTTACATGCATTATCTGTTTATAGAAATAGTGCAGAGAGTGCACATTGCGCATATTTGCTGCCAGAAAATACTATCCTCCAACAAGTTTCTTTCAGAAAATGTCAGAAACCCCTGAAAAGTACACTCTTACACTGGTTCGCCTCAGTTAAGGAATGGCGTGGCGTAGCATAAATAAGCATGTATAACTGTCTACACGCATAACTGATTTTGCATAGATATTATCGAAGCTTTTTGAAAATACATTTTTGATTGAAGTGCGAAAACGGCGAAGACGGAAGACCGAATGGACACAAACGAGCGCCTTAGGTGTCCTTTATTTAAGTGTCCCCCAGCACTCGTTTGTACAATTTCTGTTTTTCGTCTTTGTCGTTTTCGCGATGTAATTAAAAATGCATTCGTACCAACTAGCCAAACTTCCAATACTTTTGCAATATAATTTTTACCATAATTTTCCTTAGGAAATAGAAATGAATGGCACCTTCTTGCCTCCGCTTCGGCAAGATTCTCTTTTAAGTGGGAATGCATATGGCTCCATCGAAAGCAAATAAGGTTGAGATGGGGGCAAGCAACTTGAATTTGGGAGGGAATATCAATCTGTAATTTTTGAGAAGATATGGAAGTATACAACATATGGGCCAGCTTATGCTAGAAAGGCATCAGTAGCCAGCCAGCACGCTCTGACAAGCGTCTCATTGAGCACTTTCTGCTACGCATAGAACATCGCAGCTCCATGTGGATGCGAAAATCGTCGTCATAGAAGCATTGACTGCAACCACTTGTTGTAGCCACAGATTGACGAAAAACTTCGAGCTCACTCAGACTCGCGGCATGACCTGAGCCTGAGTGAGCCAACTCATGAGTTCGTTAGTGTAAAACGAGCTTTTTGACTATGGTGTCAATGCTGTTCACCGCCAATATCTCTTATAATCGAGGCTTTGCGATATGCCTTGTAGTCTTGTCCGTTTACATAAGTCAACAGTGATTTAAATATGCGACTGACGAGACATATTTTACCAAGAGCTCCCAGTGAAATAGTTTGGGGTGGGAGGTCATGGCACCTTTCCTCTAACTCATGCCTGTGATTAATAAATATTGAGGTGGGGCATGAATGCTAGTGCATAATATGTGTGCATATACTTGGAGTTTTAAACAGACATAATGCTGAAGTTCGTTGGTGTAAACGAGCTTTTTGACTATGGTGTCAATGCTGTTCACCGCCAATATCTTTTATAATCGAGGCTTTGCGATATGCCTTGTAGTCTTGTCCGTTTACATAAGTCAACAGTGATTTAAATATGCGACTGACGAGATATATCTTTACCAAGAGCTCCCAGTGAAATAGTTTGGGGTGGGAGGTCATGGCACCTTTCCTCTAACTCATGCCTGTGTTTAATAAATATTGAAGTGGTGCATGAATGCTAGTGCATAATATGTGTGCATATACTTGGAGTTTTAAACAGACATAATGCTGAAGTTCGTTAGTGTAAAACGAGCTTTTTGACTATGGTGTCAATGCTGTTCACCGCCAATATCTTTTATAATCGAGGCTTTGCGATATGCCTTGTAGTCTTGTCCGTTTACATAAGTCAACAGTGATTTAAATATGCGACTGACGAGATATATTTTTACCAAGAGCTCCCAGTGAAATAGTTTGGGGTGGGAGGTCATGGCACCTTTCCTCTAACTCACGCCTGTGATTAATAAATATTGAGGTGGTGCATGAATGCTAGTGCATAATATGTGTGCATATACTTGGAGTTTTAAACAGACATAATGCTGAAGTTCGTTAGTGTAAAACGAGCTTTTTGACTATGGTGTCAATGCTGTTCACCGCCAATATCTTTTATAATCGAGGCTTTGCGATATGCCTTGTAGTCTTGTCCGTTTACATAAGTCAACAGTGATTTAAATATGCGACTGACGAGATATATCTTTACCAAGAGCTCCAAGTGAAATAGTTTGGGGTGGGAGGTCATGGCACCTTTCCTCTAACTCATGCCTGTGTTTAATAAATATTGAAGTGGTGCATGAATGCTAGTGCATAATATGTGTGCATATACTTGGGAGTTTTAAACAGACATAATGCTGAAGTTCGTTAGTGTAAAACGAGCTTTTTGACTATGGTGTCAATGCTGTTCACCGCCAATATCTCTTATAATCGAGGCTTTGCGATATGCCTTGTAGTCTTGTCCGTTTACATAGGTCAACAGTGATTTAAATATGCGACTGACGAGATATATTTTTACCAAGAGCTCCCAGTGAAATAGTTTGGGGTGGGAGGTCATGGCACCTTTCCTCTAACTCACGCCTGTGATTAATAAATATTGAGGTGGTGCATGAATGCTAGTGCATAATATGTGTGCATATACTTGGAGTTTTAAACAGACATAATGCTGAAGTTCGTTAGTGTAAAACGAGCTTTTTGACTATGGTGTCAATGCTGTTCATCGCCAATATCTTTTATAATCGAGGCTTTGCGATATGCCTTGTAGTCTTGTCCGTTTACATAAGTCAACAGTGATTTAAATATGCGACTGACGAGATATATTTTACCAAGAGCTTCCAGTGAAATAGTTTGGGGTGGGAGGTCATGGCACCTTTCCTCTAACTCATGCCTGTGTTTAATAAATATTGAAGTGGTGCATGAATGCTAGTGCATAATATGTGTGCATATACTTGGAGTTTTAAACAGACATAATGCTGAAGTTCGTTAGTGTAAAACGAGCTTTTTGACTATGGTGTCAATGCTGTTCACCGCCAATATCTTTTATAATCGAGGCTTTGCGATATGCCTTGTAGTCTTGTCCGTTTACATAAGTCAACAGTGATTTAAATATGCGACTGACGAGATATATTTTTACCAAGAGCTCCCAGTGAAATAGTTTGGGGTGGGAGGTCATGGCACCTTTCCTCTAACTCATGCCTGTGATTAATAAATATTGAGGTGGTGCATGAATGCTAGTGCATAATATGTGTGCATATACTTGGAGTTTTAAACAGACATAATGCTGAAGTTCGTTAGTGTAAAACGAGCTTTTGGACTATGGTGTCAATGCTGTTCACCGCCAATATCTTCTATAATCGAGGCTTTGCGATATGCCTTGTAGTCTTGTCCGTTTACATAAGTCAACAGTGATTTAAATATGCGACTGACGAGATATATTTTTACCAAGAGCTCCCAGTGAAATAGTTTGGGGTGGGAGTGTCATGGCACCTTTCCTCTAACTCATGCCTGTGATTTAATAAATATTGAGGTGGTGCATGAATGCTAGTGCATAATATGTGTGCATATACTTGGAGTTTTAAACAGACATAATGCTGAAGTTCGTTAGTGTAAAACGAGCTTTTGACTATGGTGTCAATGCTGTTCACCGCCAATACTCTTTATAATCGAGGCTTTGCGATATGCCTTGTAGTCTTGTCCGTTTACATAAGTCAACAGTGATTTAAATATGCGACTGACGAGATATATTTTTACCAAGAGCTCCAGTGAAATAGTTTGGGGTGGGAGGTCATGGCACCTTTCCTCTAACTCATGCCTGTGATTTAATAAATATTGAGGTGGTGCATGAATGCTAGTGCATAATATGTGTGCATATACTTGGAGTTTTAAACAGACATAATGCTGAAGTTCGTTAGTGTAAAACGAGCTTTTGACTATGGTGTCAATGCTGTTCACCGCCAATATCTTTTATAATCGAGGCTTTGCGATATGCCTTGTAGTCTTGTCCGTTTACATAAGTCAACAGTGATTTAAATATGCGACTGACGAGATATATTTTTACCAAGAGCTCCCAGTGAAATAGTTTGGGGTGGGAGGTCATGGCACCTTTCCTCTAACTCAGCCTGTGATTAATAAATATTGAGGTGGTGCATGAATGCTAGTGCATAATATGTGTGCATATACTTGGAGTTTTAAACAGACATAATGCTGAAGTTCGTTAGTGTAAAACGAGCTTTTTGACTATGGTGTCAATGCTGTTCACCGCCAATATCTTTTATAATCGAGGCTTTGCGATATGCCTTGTAGTCTTGTCCGTTTACATAAGTCAACAGTGATTTAAATATGCGACTGACGAGATATATCTTTACCAAGAGCTCCCAGTGAAATAGTTTGGGGTGGGAGGTCATGGCACCTTTCCTCTAACTCATGCCTGTGTTTAATAAATATTGAAGGTGGTGCATGAATGCTAGTGCATAATATGTGTGCATATACTTGGAGTTTTAAACAGACATAATGCTGAAGTTCGTTAGTGTAAAACGAGCTTTTTGACTATGGTGTCAATGCTGTTCACCGCCAATATCTTTTATAATCGAGGCTTTGCGATATGCCTTGTAGTCTTGTCCGTTTACATAAGTCAAACAGTGATTTAAATATGCGACTGACGAGATATATCTTTACCAAGAGCTCCCAGTGAAATAGTTTGGGGTGGGAGGTCATGGCACCTTTCCTCTAACTCATGCCTGTGTTTAATAAATATTGAGGTGGTGCATGAATGCTAGTGCATAATATGTGTGCATATACTTGGAGTTTTAAACAGACATAATGCTGAAGTTCGTTAGTGTAAAACGAGCTTTTTGACTATGGTGTCAATGCTGTTCACCGCCAATATCTTTTATAATCGAGGCTTTGCGATATGCCTTGTAGTCTTGTCCGTTTACATAAGTCAACAGTGATTTAAATATGCGACTGACGAGATATATTTTTACCAAGAGCTCCCAGTGAAATAGTTTGGGGTGGGAGGTCATGGCACCTTTCCTCTAACTCACGCCTGTGATTAATAAATATTGAGGTGGTGCATGAATGCTAGTGCATAATATGTGTGCATATACTTGGAGTTTTAAAACAGACATAATGCTGAAGTTCGTTAGTGTAAAACGAGCTTTTTGACTATGGTGTCAATGCTGTTCACCGCCAATATCTTTTATAATCGAGGCTTTGCGATATGCCTTGTAGTCTTGTCCGTTTACATAAGTCAACAGTGATTTAAATATGCGACTGACGAGATATATTTTTACCAAGAGCTCCCAGTGAAATAGTTTGGGGTGGGAGGTCATGGCACCTTTCCTCTAACTCATGCCTGTGATTAATAAATATTGAGGTGGTGCATGAATGCTAGTGCATAATATGTGTGCATATACTTGGAGTTTTAAACAGACATAATGCTGAAGTTCGTTAGTGTAAAACGAGCTTTTTGACTATGGTGTCAATGCTGTTCACCGCCAATATCTTTCTATAATCGAGGCTTTGCGATATGCCTTGTAGTCTTGTCCGTTTACATAAGTCAACAGTGATTTAAATATGCGACTGACGAGATATATTTTTACCAAGAGCTCCCAGTGAAATAGTTTGGGGGTGGGAGGTCATGGCAACCTTTCCTCTAACTCACGCCTGTGATTAATAAATATTGAGGTGGTGCATGAATGCTAGTGCATAATATGTGTGCATATACTTGGAGTTTTAAACAGACATAATGCTGAAGTTCGTTAGTGTAAAACGAGCTTTTTGACTATGGTGTCAATGCTGTTCACCGCCAATATCTTTTATAATCGAGGCTTTGCGATATGCCTTGTAGTCTTGTCCGTTTACATAAGTCAACAGTGATTTAAATATGCGACTGACGAGATATATTTTTACCAAGAGCTCCCAGTGAAATAGTTTGGGGTGGGAGGTCATGGCAACCTTTCCTCTAACTCATGCCTGTGATTAATAAATATTGAGGTGGTGCATGAATGCTAGTGCATAATATGTGTGCATATACTTGGAGTTTTAAACAGACATAATGCTGAAGTTCGTTAGTGTAAAACGAGCTTTTTGACTATGGTGTCAATGCTGTTCACCGCCAATATCTTTTATAATCGAGGCTTTGCGATATGCCTTGTAGTCTTGTCCGTTTACATAAGTCAACAGTGATTTAAATATGCGACTGACGAGATATATTTTTACCAAGAGCTCCCAGTGAAATAGTTTGGGGTGGGAGGTCATGGCACCTTTCCTCTAACTCATGCCTGTGATTAATAAATATTGAGGTGGTGCATGAATGCTAGTGCATAATATGTGTGCATATACTTGGAGTTTTAAACAGACATAATGCTGAAGTTCGTTAGTGTAAAACGAGCTTTTTGACTATGGTGTCAATGCTGTTCACCGCCAATATCTTTTATAATCGAGGCTTTGCGATATGCCTTGTAGTCTTGTCCGTTTACATAAGTCAACAGTGATTTAAATATGCGACTGACGAGATATATCTTTACCAAGAGCTCCCAGTGAAATAGTTTGGGGTGGGAGGTCATGGCACCTTTCCTCTAACTCATGCCTGTGTATTAATAAATATTGAAGTGGTGCATGAATGCTAGTGCATAATATGTGTGCATATACTTGGAGTTTAAACAGACATAATGCTGAAGTTCGTTAGTGTAAAACGAGCTTTTTGACTATGGTGTCAATGCTGTTCACCGCCAATATCTTTTATAATCGAGGCTTTGCGATATGCCTTGTAGTCTTGTCCGTTTACATAAGTCAACAGTGATTTAAATATGCGACTGACGAGATATATCTTTACCAAGAGCTCCCAGTG
Source organism: Rhipicephalus annulatus (assembly GCA_013436015.1). NCBI lineage: Eukaryota > Metazoa > Arthropoda > Arachnida > Ixodida > Ixodidae > Rhipicephalus > Rhipicephalus annulatus. The sequence goes on along the minus strand of WOVY01001717.1, from coordinate 444,840 downwards.
AAATAGTTTGGGGTGGGAGGTCATGGCACCTTTCCTCTAACTCATGCCTGTGTTTAATAAATATTGAGGTGGTGCATGAATGCTAGTGCATAATATGTGTGCATATACTTGGAGTTTTAAACAGACATAATGCTGAAGTTCGTTAGTGTAAAACGAGCTTTTTGACTATGGTGTCAATGCTGTTCACCGCCAATATCTTTTATAATCGAGGCTTTGCGATATGCCTTGTAGTCTTGTCCGTTTACATAAGTCAACAGTGATTTAAATATGCGACTGACGAGATATATTTTTACCAAGAGCTCCCAGTGAAATAGTTTGGGGTGGGAGGTCATGGCACCTTTCCTCTAACTCATGCCTGTGATTAATAAATATTGAGGTGGTGCATGAATGCTAGTGCATAATATGTGTGCATATACTTGGAGTTTTAAACAGACATAATGCTGAAGTTCGTTAGTGTAAAACGAGCTTTTTGACTATGGTGTCAATGCTGTTCACCGCCAATATCTCTTATAATCGAGGCTTTGCGATATGCCTTGTAGTCTTGTCCGTTTACATAAGTCAACAGTGATTTAAATATGCGACTGACGAGATATATTTTTACCAAGAGCTCCCAGTGAAATAGTTTGGGGTGGGAGGTCATGGCACCTTTCCTCTAACTCACGCCTGTGATTAATAAATATTGAGGTGATGCATGAATGCTAGTGCATAATATGTGTGCATATACTTGGAGTTTTAAACAGACATAATGCTGAAGTTCGTTAGTGTAAAACGAGCTTTTTGACTATGGTGTCAATGCTGTTCACCGCCAATATCTCTTATAATCGAGGCTTTGCGATATGCCTTGTAGTCTTGTCCGTTTACATAAGTCAACAGTGATTTAAATATGCGACTGACGAGATATATCTTTACCAAGAGCTCCCAGTGAAATAGTTTGGGGTGGGAGGTCATGGCACCTTTCCTCTAACTCATGCCTGTGTTTAATAAATATTGAAGTGGTGCATGAATGCTAGTGCATAATATGTGTGCATATACTTGGAAGTTTAAACAGACATAATGCTGAAGTTCGTTAGTGTAAAACGAGCTTTTTGACTATGGTGTCAATGCTGTTCACCGCCAATATCTTTTATAATCGAGGCTTTGCGATATGCCTTGTAGTCTTGTCCGTTTACATAAGTCAACAGTGATTTAAATATGCGACTGACGAGATATATTTTTACCAAGAGCTCCCAGTGAAATAGTTTGGGGTGGGAGGTCATGGCACCTTTCCTCTAACTCACGCCTGTGATTAATAAATATTGAGGTGGTGCATGAATGCTAGTGCATAATATGTGTGCATATACTTGGAGTTTTAAACAGACATAATGCTGAAGTTCGTTAGTGTAAACGAGCTTTTTGACTATGGTGTCAATGCTGTTCACCGCCAATATCTTTTATAATCGAGGCTTTGCGATATGCCTTGTAGTCTTGTCCGTTTACATAAGTCAACAGTGATTTAAATATGCGACTGACGAGATATATTTTTACCAAGAGCTCCCAGTGAAATAGTTTGGGGTGGGAGGGTCATGGCACCTTTCCTCTAACTCACGCCTGTGATTAATAAATATTGAGGTGGTGCATGAATGCTAGTGCATAATATGTGTGCATATACTTGGAGTTTTAAACAGACATAATGCTGAAGTTCGTTAGTGTAAACGAGCTTTTGACTATGGTGTCAATGCTGTTCACCGCCAATATCTTTTATAATCGAGGCTTTGCGATATGCCTTGTAGTCTTGTCCGTTTACATAAGTCAACAGTGATTTAAATATGCGACTGACGAGATATATTTTTACCAAGAGCTCCCAGTGAAAATAGTTTGGGGTGGGAGGTCATGGCACCTTTCCTCTAAACTCACGCCTGTGATTAATAAATATTGAGGTGGTGCATGAATGCTAGTGCATAATATGTGTGCAATACTTGGAGTTTTAAACAGACATAATGCTGAAGTTCGTTAGTGTAAAACGAGCTTTTGACTATGGTGTCAATGCTGTTCACCGCCAATATCTTTTATAATCGAGGCTTTGCGATATGCCTTGTAGTCTTGTCCGTTTACAATAAGTCAACAGTGATTTAAATATGCGACTGACGAGATATATTTTTACCAAGAGCTCCCAGTGAAATAGTTTGGGGTGGGAGGTCATGGCACCTTTCCTCTAACTCACGCCTGTGATTAATAATATTGAGGTGGTGCATGAATGCTAGTGCATAATATGTGTGCATATACTTGGAGTTTTAAACAGACATAATGCTGAAGTTCGTTAGTGTAAAACGAGCTTTTTGACTATGGTGTCAATGCTGTTCACCGCCAATATCTTTTATAATCGAGGCTTTGCGATATGCCTTGTAGTCTGTCCGTTTACATAAGTCAACAGTGATTTAAATATGCGACTGACGAGATATATCTTTACCAAGAGCTCCCAGTGAAATAGTTTGGGGTGGGAGGTCATGGCACCTTTCCTCTAACTCATGCCTGTGTTTAATAAATATTGAAGTGGTGCATGAATGCTAGTGCATAATATGTGTGCATATACTTGGAGTTTTAAACAGACATAATGCTGAAGTTCGTTAGTGTAAAACGAGCTTTTTGACTATGGTGTCAATGCTGTTCACCGCCAATATCTTTTATAATCGAGGCTTTGCGATATGCCTTGTAGTCTTGTCCGTTTACATAAGTCAACAGTGATTTAAATATGCGACTGACGAGATATATCTTTACCAAGAGCTCCCAGTGAAATAGTTTGGGGTGGGAGGTCATGGCACCTTTCCTCTAACTCATGCCTGTGTTTAATAAATATTGAAGTGGTGCATGAATGCTAGTGCATAATATGTGTGCATATACTTGGAGTTTTAAACAGACAATGCTGAAGTTCGTTAGTGTAAAACGAGCTTTTTGACTATGGTGTCAATGCTGTTCACCGCCAATAACTTTTATAATCGAGGCTTTGCGATATGCCTTGTAGTCTTGTCCGTTTACATAAGTCAACAGTGATTTAAATATGCGACTGACGAGATATATCTTTACCAGAGCTCCCAGTGAAATAGTTTGGGGTGGGAGGTCATGGCACCTTTCCTCTAACTCATGCCTGTGTTTAATAAATATTGAAGTGGTGCATGAATGCTAGTGCATAATATGTGTGCATATACTTGGAGTTTTAAACAGACATAATGCTGAAGTTCGTTAGTGTAAAACAAGCTTTTTGACTATGGTGTCAATGCTGTTCACCGCCAATATCTTTTATAATCGAGGCTTTGCGATATGCCTTGTAGTCTTGTCCGTTTACATAAGTCAACAGTGATTTAAATATGCGACTGACGAGATATATCTTTACCAAGAGCTCCCAGTGAAATAGTTTGGGGTGGGAGGTCATGGCACCTTTCCTCTAACTCATGCCTGTGTTTAATAAATATTGAAGTGGTGCATGAATGCTAGTGCATAATATGTGTGCATATACTTGGAAGTTTAAACAGACATAATGCTGAAGTTCGTTAGTGTAAAACGAGCTTTTTGACTATGGTGTCAATGCTGTTCACCGCCAATATCTTTTATAATCGAGGCTTTGCGATATGCCTTGTAGTCTTGTCCGTTTACATAAGTCAACAGTGATTTAAATATGCGACTGACGAGATATATCTTTACCAAGAGCTCCCAGTGAAATAGTTTGGGGTGGGAGGGTCATGGCACCTTTCCTCTAACTCATGCCTGTGTTTAATAAATATTGAAGTGGTGCATGAATGCTAGTGCATAATATGTGTGCATATACTTGGAGTTTTAAACAGACATAATGCTGAAGTTCGTTAGTGTAAAACGAGCTTTTTGACTATGGTGTCAATGCTGTTCACCGCCAATATCTTTTATAATCGAGGCTTTGCGATATGCCTTGTAGTCTTGTCCGTTTACATAAGTCAACAGTGATTTAAATATGCGACTGACGAGATATATTTTTACCAAGAGCTCCCAGTGAAATAGTTTGGGGTGGGAGGTCATGGCACCTTTCCTCTAACTCATGCCTGTGATTAATAAATATTGAGGTGGTGCATGAATGCTAGTGCATAATATGTGTGCATATACTTGGAGTTTTAAACAGACATAATGCTGAAGTTCGGTAGTGTAAAACGAGCTTTTTGACTATGGTGTCAATGCTGTTCACCGCCAATATCTTTTATACTCGAGGCTTTGCGATATGCCTTGTAGTCTTGTCCGTTACATAAGTCAACAGTGATTTAAATATGCGACTGACGAGATATATTTTACCAAGAGCTCCCAGTGAAATAGTTTGGGGTGGGAGGTCATGGCACCTTTCCTCTAACTCATGCCTGTGATTAATAAATATTGAGGTGGTGCATGAATGCTAGTGCATAATATGTGTGCATATACTTGGAGTTTTAAACAGACATAATGCTGAAGTTCGTTAGTGTAAAACGAGCTTTTTGACTATGGTGTCAATGCTGTTCACCGCCAATATCTTTATAATCGAGGCTTTGCGATATGCCTTGTAGTCTTGTCCGTTTACATAAGTCAACAGTGATTTAAATATGCGACTGACGAGATATATCTTTACCAAGAGCTCCCAGTGAAATAGTTTGGGGTGGGAGGTCATGGCACCTTTCCTCTAACTCATGCCTGTGTTTAATAAATATTGAAGTGGTGCATGAATGCTAGTGCATAATATGTGTGCATATACTTGGAGTTTTAAACAGACATAATGCTGAAGTTCGTTAGTGTAAAACGAGCTTTTTGACTATGGTGTCAATGCTGTTCACCGCCAATATCTTTTATAATCGAGGCTTTGCGATATGCCTTGTAGTCTTGCCGTTTACATAGTCAACAGTGATTTAAATATGCGACTGACGAGATATATCTTTACCAAGAGCTCCCAGTGAAATAGTTTGGGGTGGGAGGTCATGGCACCTTTCCTCTAACTCAATGCCTGTGTATTAATAATATTGAGGTGGTGCATGAATGCTAGTGCATAATATGTGTGCATATACTTGGAGTTTTAAACAGACATAATGCTGAAGTTCGTTAGTGTAAAACGAGGCTTTTTGACTATGGTGTCAATGCCTGTTCACCGCCAATATCTTTTATAATCGAGGCTTTGCGATATGCCTTGTAGTCTTGTCCGTTTACATAAGTCAACAGTGATTTAAATATGCGACTGACGAGATATATTTTTACCAAGAGCTCCCAGTGAAATAGTTTGGGGTGGGAGGTCATGGCACCTTTCCTCTAACTCATGCCTGTGATTAATAAATAATTGAGGTGGTGCATGAATGCTAGTGCATAATATGTGTGCATATACTTGGAGTTTTAAACAGACATATGCTGAAGTTCGTTAGTGTAAAACGAGCTTTTTGACTATGGTGTCAATGCTGTTCACCGCCAATATCTTTTATAATCGAGGCTTTGCGATATGCCTTGTAGTCTTGTCCGTTTACATAAGTCAACAGTGATTTAAATATGCGACTGACGAGATATATTTTTACCAAGAGCTCCAGTGAAATAGTTTTGGGGTGGGAGGTCATGGCACCTTTCCTCTAACTCACGCCCTGTGATTAATAAATATTGAGGTGGTGCATGAATGCTAGTGCATCATATGTGTGCATATACTTGGAGTTTTAAACAGACATAATGCTGAAGTTCGTTAGTGTAAAAACGAGCTTTTTGACTATGGTGTCAATGCTGTTCACCGCCAATATCTTTTATAATCGAGGGCTTTGCGATATGCCTTGTAGTCTTGTCCGTTTACATAAGTCAACAGTGATTTAAATATGCGACTGACGAGATATATCTTTACCAAGAGCTCCCAGTGAAATAGTTTGGGGTGGGAGGTCATGGCACCTTTCCTCTAACTCATGCCTGTGTTTAATAAATATTGAAGTGGTGCATGAATGCTAGTGCATAATATGTGTGCATATACTTGGAGTTTTAAACAGACATAATGCTGAAGTTCGTTAGTGTAAAACGAGCTTTTTGACTATGGTGTCAATGCTGTTCACCGCCAATATCTTTTATAATCGAGGCTTTGCGATATGCCTTGTAGTCTTGTCCGTTTACATAAGTCAACAGTGATTTAAATATGCGACTGACGAGATATATCTTTTACCAAGAGCTCCCAGTGAAATAGTTTGGGGTGGGAGGTCATGGCACCTTTCCTCTAACTCACTGCCTGTGTTTAATAAATATTGAAGGTGGTGCATGAATGCTAGTGCATAATATGTGTGCATATACTTGGAGTTTTAAACAGACATAATGCTGAAGTTCGTTAGTGTAAAACGAGCTTTTTGACTATGGTGTCAATGCTGTTCACCGCCAATATCTTTTATAATCGAGGCTTTGCGATATGCCTTGTAGTCTTGTCCGTTTACATAAGTCAACAGTGATTTAAATATGCGACTGACGAGATATATTTTTACCAAGAGCTCCCAGTGAAATAGTTTGGGGTGGGAGGTCATGGCACCTTTCCTCTAACTCACGCCTGTGATTAATAAATATTGAGGTGGTGCATGAATGCTAGTGCATAATATGTGTGCATATACTTGGAGTTTTAAACAGACATAATGCTGAAGTTCGTTAGTGTAAAACGAGCTTTTTGACTATGGTGTCAATGCTGTTCACCGCCAATATCTTTTATAATCGAGGCTTTGCGATATGCCTTGTAGTCTTGTCCGTTTACATAAGTCAACAGTGATTTAAATATGCGACTGACGAGATATATCTTTTACCAAGAGCTCCCAGTGAAATAGTTTGGGGTGGGAGGTCATGGCACCTTCCTCTAACTCATGCCTGTGTTAATAAATATTGAGTGGTGCCATGAATGCTAGTGCATAATATGTGTGCATATACTTGGAGTTTTAAACAGACATAATGCTGAAGTTCGTTAGTGTAAAACGAGCTTTTTGACTATGGTGTCAATGCTGTTCACCGCCAATATCTCTTTATAATCGAGGGCTTTGCGATATGCCTTGTAGTCTTGTCCCGTTACATAAGTCAACAGTGATTTAATATGCGACTGACGAGATATATCTTTACCAAGAGCTCCCAGTGAAATAGTTTGGTGGGTGGGAGGTCATGGCACCTTTCCTCTAACTCATGCCTGTGATTAATAAATATTGAAGTGGTGCATGAATGCTAGTGCATAATATGTGTGCATATACTTGGAGTTTTTAAACAGACATAATGCTGAAGTTCGTTAGTGTAAAACGAGCTTTTGACTATGGTGTCAATGCTGTTCACCGCCAATATCTTTTATAATCGAGGCTTTGCGATATGCCTTGTAGGTCTTGTCCGTTTACATAAGTCAACAGTGATTTAAATATGCGACTGACGAGATATATCTTTACCAAGAGCTCCCAGTGAAATAGTTTGGGGTGGGAGGTCATGGCACCTTTCCTCTAACTCATGCCTGTGTTTAATAAATATTGAAGTGGTGCATGAATGCTAGTGCATAATATGTGTGCATATACTTGGAGTTTTAAACAGACATAATGCTGAAGTTCGTTAGTGTAAAACGAGCTTTTTGACTATGGTGTCAATGCTGTTCACCGCCAATATCTCTTATAATCGAGGCTTTGCGATATGCCTTGTAGTCTTGTCCGTTTTACATAAGTCAACAGTGATTTAAATATGCGGACTGACGAGATATATTTTTACCAAGAGCTCCCAGTGAAATAGTTGGGGTGGGAGGTCATGGCACCTTTCCTCTAACTCACGCCTGTGATTAATAAATATTGAGGTGGTGCATGAATGCTAGTGCATAATATGTGTGCATATACTTGGAGTTTTAAACAGACATAATGCTGAAGTTCATTTGATACAACCACAAGTCGGTGATTAAAGGTGTAGCTTACTCGTAGCATCTTCAGCTGGCAGCACCGGTGGCGTTTTCTGTGCACTCATGCGTTGCCGTACGTTTGTCTGGGCACTGCGCCTGTGGTGCCGCATGTTCGGCTGGGCCAGCCATGACACTAGTGCGCGCCACCACGAAGGTCGACGATGAAGTGTGGTGCATCAGCCCGTGTGTGCTGGCAGACGACATGGTGAAATACCGTTTCAGGCGTGATTTACAGATAGGTGCTGCCACACAGAACACAGCCGGACGGGACGGAAAAAACATGCATGGGCTTACATCGTCTGACCGTACTCGCACAAGCTACTTTTGCTGCCAGGATTTCAAGGCGATGAGAAAAATACTGCAACCCTCTACGAGTTGGTACAGAACTGATGCAGCACAACCGCATGGAGAACCGATGCGTACCCACTGAACATGTAGGGTCTCGCAAGCGTCTCCCAAGTACGGTTTTCCGTCGTTTGATTTTTTATTCTTAGTACAAACAGCATGCTGGAAATCGTCGTATGCTGAATAGCATCTCTTGCAGCAAGGTGCTGCAGCCGTCTCATCGGTTTCTAGTTCAGACTGTCACGGTGGATGAACGTGTTTTTTGAGCGCTCCCGATCGACTGCACAGACAAGTGGTTTTGCATGTTTTGAGCTTGCCTTTATAATTTATTAAGGCAGCAGCTAAAATCTTTGTAGCACTTATTACATTGTACGGCCTTTTCAGGGGTCAGACACCAGGCATTTATTAGTTCGTATGCGCGTGTGTGTATGTGTGTTTGCTTCTTTGTGTTTTTTGTCTCTTGCCGCCCTGTGGGGGAGGTGCACGTACATTGAACATGCAAATTTTCGTAGTGGAGCTTAGACTTTCTTTTTTCATGGGACAGGGATTGTGTTTTTTAATTTTCGTGTGAGACGATTCATAACGACAATTGGTGTCAAAAAGACGTGGTTAAAAGACCGTAAAGTGTTCAGGATGCGGGGTGGGTTTGAAAATCAGCCCAAGTGCAGGAGCGAATCAAGAGAAGGCTGACGCCAAGTGTAGGCAATGTGAGGTCGAGAAAAAAATGGAGAAAATGATGGTTGCCCAGAGTGAACTGCTCATGAGAATCATCGTGCTGGAGACTGTGTTGGCGACAGGGCAAGAGAAAACGAGGGCTATTGGAGAAAGACTGAAGTTCGCCAAGGAAGCACTAGCGAAGGTGAACAAAGGAGCGGCCGTAGCAGACAACAGTAGGGCACCGGCAACCAGAATGGCGGAGAAGAAAGACCAAGTAAGTTTGAAAAAAAAAACAGGTTCAGCTGGTACAATAGTCGCAAGACCCAGCTTCAGCGACGTAGTGGTGGGGCTGGGAGGCGACAAAGCAGATAGCGTCACAGGTGCAAGTAACCCCAAGGTGCAGGAAGCCCCAGCTGAAAAGTCACAGAATGTGATAATCGCTGGGGACTCGAATTTAAATTGATGTACAGAAGCAATCAAAGAGAGGGTAAGAGGTGACAAGAGGATTGCAGTGAGACGTTCTCAGGACGCAAGCTGGAAGCAGTCATGAGGCAAGCGAGCGCAAAACTCAAAACTACAGCAGATAGACGAAACCTCGTGATAGTTTCTTTCAGGGGGTTTAAACGATGTCCTAAATGAAGATACAGCAGGACTAGCAACCACACTGGTGAAAGGCGTCGATGACATGCGAGCGAATTCTCCTCAGTTAACAGGTATTATATGCACGACACCGGAGGTACCAGTGCGTGACGGCAACCTGCAAAGCGCGGTTGTCAACGCAAACCAACAGATATGGCGGATGAGTCGAGACAAAGGCTTTGAGGTGGTGGAAATAAAAATAGAGGTACATAGGTGGGTGGTTTTCAACAAGGCAGAATTCACTTCGATGGTCGGCTAGGTCATGAGTTAGGTTGACGACTTGCAGGACGCGCAGTAGCTTTTTTGGGGGGGCACGTGGGCCCTTCGTGGTGCAGGATAGCTAGTAACGAGGAAAACAACCAGGGAGACTCTTTGACAGGTGGTATGAACAGATACGATTCCAAAGTGGCACCAGTATCTAAGATATGTAGAGTCCGGAGCAGAAATAGATGTAGCCATGAGGGCCGAGACAATTCAGACACAGGGTATATTAACATGCAGGGTGGCAGGAAAAGGCTAAGTGTGAAGAGATATAAGAACAGCTAAGAGAGGAGAAGCCGACGGTATGCGGTTTTGTAGAAACACATCTTAGGGACATGGAACAACCTCCTAACAATCCGCACTACGCGTGGGAATATTGTTATATAACAGAAGGCATTAGAAAGAGGGGTGGTACTGGAGCATTTATTCATAAAAGAACGGAGTGGCAAAGGGTCAAGCAGGAGTGCAAGGAACATTTATGGCTAAAAGAGAGAGTGGCAGGGCAAATGACTTTACTTGATTTGGCGTACTTGTGGACGGGAGAAAAGGCCAGAGAGGAAAACCAGGCAATGGTAGATTGTATATCAAAGGACATTATTGAATTCAGAGAAAAGTGCGAGATAATTATACTAGTAGTTATGAATGCCCACATAAAAGATATAGATGGGTATACCGACCCAACAGGCAAAGTAATCATGGATATGTGCGAAAGGCATAATTTGATCATTTGCAACAGTACTGAGAAGTGTTAAGGGCAAATAACATGGGAGGTAGGAAGGCTGCAGTCGACGATAGAATACGCACTGATGTTCCATAGGATGTGTAATGGGCTCAGGGGAATTCACATAGATGGATTGTTCTCCAGAAGTCTGCGTAGCGATCACAAACGTATCAAGCTAAGTTTTGAAAGAGCAGTGAAAGTGGGAAGAAGACAAGATTAGCAACTAAAAGAAAATTTTTATTCAGAAAGGCAAGTAGAAATAGCAACTAAACAAATAGAGAAAGTAAATACTGAGGATTATAAAACAGTGCGGAAATTCACGAATATAATTAGACTGAGCTAGATCTTGCTAAGGCACGTGACAAGTCACCCCACAAACGAAGACACAAAACCAAGAGTTAGTGCGATGAGGAAGTTAAGAGAGCTATAGCAAAACATCAGGAAGCCTCTAGGGAACACAGACATGCTAAGCAGCGGGGTGAACCGACAGATGATACTGAAAGAAAATGGGAAATCTTTCTAGGCTGTAGAAGGGAAGCATCTCTTCTGATTAAAGATTGAAAGAAAAGGGGCTCAGTGGCTGAAAGAAGTACATAAAAAGGATAGAAAGGCAGCTGCGAAATTTCGGATCCATCTAAACTCCCTAAGAAATGAGACGAGCCTAGAGCAGAGGTTTACAACTACTGCTCGAGGTGCTAGGCTACAAGAGGACGAAGCTATTCAATATATAAGAACAAGAGTGACAGAAAAATTAAGACAAAAAAGTGCCTTATGCACCACAATAGACAAGGATGAATCAAGTGGCGTAATGCTCCATTCTCACAACGAAATTGGGAAAGGGCTGAGAAGAGGGTTCCTAGGAGTACATCAACAGATGCAGAAGGCATTACGATTATGCAGATGAAGAAATTGGGCTCGAAGTCCATGCAGACTTTGAGAGAGGCAGTGAGCAAAATAATAATCGATGGTGAAGTCCCCGATGGATGTAAAGTTAGCAGGATGAGCATGATCTATAAAGCAAAGGGGGGCAAAGGTGACATAAACAACTACCATCCTATACCAGTGATATCAGTGGTCTACAGGCTGTCGAAGCAGGTTATAAAGGAAAGACTGCAGGCATAAATAGAGGATGAGAGGATGCTGGGGGAACTACAGAATGGGTTTCGGAAACACAGGAGGTTGGAAGACAACCTGTTCTAACTGACGCAGAGCAGTAAAACAGCAGAAACGAAACACAGGCCCCTGTGGCTATCATTTTTGGATATCAAGGGAGCGTATGATAGCGTGGTTTAAGATGACTTGTGGTGAATACTGGACACACTAAGTGGAGAGGATGGAGTCACTAAACTCTGAAAAGATATCTATAAAAGTAACAACGTAATTATAAAATGGGAAAAACAGGTAACCAAGCGCACAGAGATAAAAAGGGGTCTTAGACAGGAGTGTCTCCTGTCAGCCTTGTTTTTCATGATTTACCTACAAGGATTAGAGGCCAAATTAGAGGGGAGTGTACTTGGCGTCAACCTCACTTTCATAGAACAAGAAAAACTCTTTAAAAGGCACTACCAGAATTATGTACGCAGATTATATAGTGCTAATTGCCGGCAACAATTAAGGTTTGCAGGGATTGATCGACACCTGTAGTAATGAGGGAGATAGGTTAGATTTTAGATTAGGTAAGGAAAAACCTGCAGTCATAATTTTTAATAATAATGAAAGTAGTCAGCTTAGAATATAGGAGGTCACGCTATAGATGAGAGATGAATATAATTATCTGGGTGTATGAATAAGCAATGGGACCGAGTACCTAAGGGAACCCGAAATATACGTGACGACTAAAGGTAGCAGGAATGAAGCAGGGATGAAAAACAGGCACTGTGAAATTACAATAGGTATGATGTTGTGAGAGAAATATGAAAAGGGGTCATGGTTCCTGGTCGGACGTTTGGCGAAAATGGAGGAAGCGAACCAGAACATTGATTTGTAAATACTTAGAAAACGTTAAGGGGCCAAACCAAAAGAGTTATCGCTTAGGAAGAAGGTGAAGGAAGCTGAGACCGATATGTGGAGAATTGGCAAGATTAAGAAGTCCGCACTGGAGATCTATCAAACTTTTAAGCAGGAAATTGCAAAGGAAATGATCTATGATAATACTAGGGGTAGTTTTCTACTGTTTGAGGCCAGGACGGAAGTATTGCGAACTAAGGCATATCGGGCCAAATACGAAGGGGTAGGCACGGTATGCAGTGCAGATGGAGAGGAGGAGGAAACTGCCGAATACTTGATAATGTTCTGTAAAGGACTTCACCCTATAGATCAGGATGATGGCATAGACTTTTTCAAACCACTGGCGTTTAGAGACAGGTTGGGCAAAATAGACTTTAGGCGGGTAGAATTAACTAGAAGGAAGTTATCTGATCGGTGGCTAAAGTCAAGGCACGAGTGAAAATGAAACGCTTGACTGCAAAGTCCTTAACCTCACTATTTAAGGAAAAAAAAACAAATCTAATTTTTGGTTCACGAATTATTTGGGCTTGGTAGCGTTAGCCACCACCCGATCTAAAGGGTACAGCCATATCAATCCATCCACCCATCGAGTCATGTGGCTCACACGTTCATCTTACCTGTTGCGGACGTGAAACTCGGGTGGTGCTTAACGTAACTTCCCCTCCTTTGTCAAGGTGCCAGGGCACCTCAGCCCTCAAAAGGCTTACTTGGATTTATGCTCACCTAATTATTACTCAGTCAGTCTGTCTGGACAAGTTGACTCTTGAGTCAGTTTGTCAACTCACGGTTGTAGCTAGTGTAAAGTTGTATAATCCAACCTTCACTCATACCCGTGCCAGATAGCCTTCCTCCGAAAAAGAGATTCACCCTCAGACGCAAGACTGAGAGCGATCTCTTTTTTAAAACAAGGCTCGTCACTCTCTTTCTCGACCGTAAAAGAGCAGCTGCAAAACCAGTTGGTACCACTAGTTAGGAACTTAACCTATAGATAAATTAGTAAATATTTATTCTGTTACTAGGCCTATAAAAATTTCATATGTCGTAGAAGGCGTAAAAAACCCTTTCAAGGCTTTCCTTGTGAACTCTCTAAGCATGTCGAATGCACCGGGTATATTACAAGAAGATGCAGATCACGTCACATGCACGGTCTGAAGAAACGTGGCACTGTGCCGGTAACCAAAGAGACCTGGATCCAAAGGGACTAACAGGTACAATTGTTGAAGAGGGAACAGACTTGAGAGGTTGAGATACGTAATTTTGTCTTGCCTGGTTCTCTTTGTCAAAGCTATTCCCATGCTTTTGATAGCATGTTTGGAAAAATAAACACTAAATAGAGGTTCTTGGTGCCGTGCGCCTACGGAACAATGCCTCTTCTTTAAAAAGTCTTTCTTTAAACTCTGTGAAGGTTGCTTATCTAAGAGAGTTCTGTGCGCTCATGCAACTTTTTTTACACAAAAATGGTGGCACCATCTTTTCCAGTGGTACGTTTCGTGCTCACTATTGCAGTTAAAAATTATATACACTGCGATCACACCGGTATTGAGGGGTAATATCAAAATTTGGCTGTTGTATACTCAGCTTCATCTTATCTTGAGGTTGGAGAACAGGCTATGGAGGTGGGGCTTCTGCGCATTTGTGTTTTCATTTATTTATACAGAATTTCTCCAATGCCCTAGCAGCATTACTGCAGGGGGGTATACATACGAAGTCCAATATGGTTGCTAATATTTTTGCAATAGTACACCTTCACATTCTGAAAAATTATAACAACGTATAATAGTGACAGCATGCAATCAAAAATATGACACGTGGAAAACAGGTTCAAATAGCTAATAGGCTCTGCAAATTGAAAGATAAGTGCGGTTTAACGTCCCGAAACTATCATATGAATATGACAGACGCCGTAGTGGAGGGCTCCCAAAAATTTCGATCACCTGGGAATCTTTACGTGCACCTAAATCTGAGCACACGGGCTTACAGCATTTGCCTCCGTCGAAAACGCAGTTGCCGCAGCCGGGAATCGATCCTGGACCTGCGGGTCAGCAGCTGAGTGTCCTGGCCACTAGTGGTCTAGTGGCCAGGACCTGCGGGTCAGCAGCTGAGTGTCCTGGCCACTAGACCACTGCAGCGGGGCATGTTTCTTTACAAGTTAGGCAGTTTTCAGATGAGGAACAATTATAGACAGCTAAAATACCACAAGTGAAACAAAGAAGCACAGGGTGCGCTTCTTCATTCTCGTGGTGTTTTAGGGATCTAGAATTTCCCCTTCAGTGATGTACCAGCTAGACTACCAACAAGTGCTTCTAAGTTTTCGGATAATTTTGGTTTTGTTAGCTCACATCGTGAAAACCTATGGTAGCGCACACCGGGTTACAGAAAAAACATGTACACAAAGGAACGACACACAGGGTGTCTACCAACCTGGAAAAGTCAGGGAATTGGGACTCTTCTGGAAAAGTCATAGAATAGTCAGGGAATTTCTAAAAAACCTGGCCAAGTCCTGAAAATCGACAGCAGTTCTGTGCGACCGTCACAAAAATAAGCATTACCATTGATCAAACCTTAGAAAGTCTCTCTCTCAGCCGCAACTACAGTAAGCTGCTAGAATGTGTGTGAAAAAAGAAAAGCCACCCGCATCTTCCGACGGGGGAACTCGAATAAATGCGTCGCAGAGTGGGCGGGGGGGGGGTATCTCGTGAATGTTGCGTGATCGGGTATGGTTGGGACTCACCGGGTAGCGCTTATCTCGGGTAGGTGTGCGCGTCGAGGCAGGTAACGGTAACCGTAGGTCACGCTTATCGACGGTACGTGCCCACACACTAATGAGTCCTTACAGGATGCGCAAACCATGTATGACTTGGACAGCTCCAGCAGTCGCTCGCCGTCATCTTTGTCGCTGTTAACGTTGATTTGACGCCGCCGCTCTTCAAGTCAACGTTGCTAAACGTGCTCCAAAGAACCCAGAGCACGTTGGTCTGCTTCGTTTTTTTCGTGAGGCTCCCGACCAGCGTAAAGTTATTGTCGAAGTGCAGTCGGTGGCACACGTTACAGCTGTGTCTGAAACTGTGGTCTTTGAAGTCGCGTCTGAAACGAGCGGCCGGCTGCGCAAACTGCTTGGCTCGCTTCGCCCCTTTCGCAGCACGCTCGCGTTCACGAGCAGCTTCCGGAGCCGCCTCTTATTGACGACGTTCGCACGCGGCTGCTCGCTCACGTACCACATATGGGCTTAAAGCCGAGTTTTAAGACCAGAGGCCTGAGAGCTTGCTGCTCACGTTTCGCCGCTGCTTCTCGCGCACAAAGTTCGGAATCCGCAGCTCAGAGTTGCCGTTTCGCAGCTGCTTCTCGTGCATGAAGTTCGGAATTCGCCGCTTGGCATTGCCGTTTTGCAGCTGCTTCTTGTTCTCCGAATGAAGGATGTGCAGCTCGCTTGAGCCGCTTGCATTCAGCGTCATATGCTCGTCTCTTCGCAGCCTTGTCTTCTGCGTTGCTTGCTATTGTTGACGCTGAAGACGGGGAGTGTGGGTAACATTGCCTTGAACAAGTGGTGGGACGATGATGTTGGGTTGTGCCCCAGTACTGGTTGAACGTACTGTTGCCATCTGTTGCTTCCATCGCATCTACTCGAGTCAAGCAAAACGTGAAGTCAAGCGAAAGAGGGGGTGAAAGGGGAGAGAGGGAGGGGAACATGAGCCGAGCATGTGCAGTAGGGGTGCGAACGCCGACGATGAGTTACATGGTGCGACTAAGAAATGCTCCGCATTAAAAAAAAAAAGGTAGTGCATACCTCTTGCTTCTGAGGGTAAACGCGAAAGGATACACTGACCCATAGTAAACAAAGTTTACTGACGTTTCAGTAACCGATATGGGAGGGAACCGTGTTCACAATAAAGGCCCTAAGAAATGCACCACGTATTTAAATACGCCTAGATACGTGACGTAGCAGCGATAGTACATTGTCAGAAGCATCTCATCACTCCTGCCCAGCGTATGTATAGTATGTATCTGGATTTGAGGTGCAGGTATGATGTAAGCTTTTTTTTAAACGTGGAGCATATTATAGTCGAACCAACTCGTAAATCCGGCGACGGTGGCGGCGGTGTCTACACCCTTAAGTGCCAACCACTGGCACGCGTATGCACGCGCCTACGCGTCAAAAATGTCTAGTCGCGCCTGTGGAGGAAAAGGGCGCGCAACTACTGGCACGCGTCGACCGCGTTGACGCCCACGCGTCCAAGGCCGATGCACAATGTTGCTTAATCTTTTGGCTTAGAACTGTCCAAGTTCAGCACAGAACGGCACGATCTCAACTGGAGCGGGAATGTATGTTTTAGAGGATATGAGAACATTTTAACAAGTTGATAGTGCTTCAACCACCACAGTTTAGACTATTTTAAAAGTAATTGACAGTTAAGCACTCATACGTCATCATATTTACCTGTTCTAAATGGTGTGCCCCAGGGAAGCGTACTGGGGCCGCTATTATTCAATGCTTACATAAATGACATCGTGGATATTGATCCCAGTGTGAGCTTTGTTATATATGCTGATGACACGAACTTACTTTTTTCAGGCCCTGACGCAAATGAGCTAATTATCCGGTGTAATAAGCTATTGAACAAGCTTTTCTTGTGGTCTAGCAAAAATTTATTGAATATTAATCCACTGAAAACAAAAGCCATCGTATTCCGAGCTAAAAACAAAATATTTTCATCAACACAAGCGTTAGTTTACGCAGGTGAACACATTCGTTTTGTGGATGAACATAAAATTCTTGGCGTCACGTTTTCATCAAACCTCAGCTGGAACCAACACGTCGTTGACATCTGCAAAAAAGCCTCTAGTGTAGTTGGTGTGCTAGCTCGTTGTAGATATATCTTACCCGCAAAGGTGAAACTGCAAATATACCATGCTCTTTTTCTTTCGCACATAAATTACTGCAGTTTGGTGTGGGCAACCACGACTAAAACGAACATAATGAAACTTCAGACCATGCAGAAAAAAATTATTAGACATGTCGCTAATTTAGATTATTTGTCTTCAACACAACTTGCGTGTCGGGACTATGGTATTATTAAAGTGGAATATATGTATATCTTTCGCATTCTGCGATCCTACTATTTCTCTTCCATTTCGTTTAAACAATTCATTAAAAATACCGCATGTCTAACTGCAAAAAATGTTTTGTTAGGAACAAGAAGCAGTGCTGTTTGGTTTGTTCCGAGGTTTCGTAATAATTATAAATCTCAAACATTGCAATACAATTTACCAATGATTCTCAATAAATACAGTGATGTAAACAGTTTCTCATTAAAAGAACTACGATCCTTTTTTGTAAATATAGGCTAACTTTTTTCACGTTGTAAAATGTGCTGTCTGTACGATAGTACAAATTCATTTTTCTTTCAGTGTGTGCATCCATGCTGTACCGAATAGGTTATATGTTATAATTCAGTCTGTATAATTTTGTTTGTCTGATATATGTACATTGTATGATGCAGCACATACACAAGGATCAAATCTTGTATGCATCTTCCCTGATATTTTCATCATTTATTTATTTTTATTATTTTATTTTTTGGCAATATTGGTGTTATGGTTGCTGGATTTTTCTTTTGTTTTCTTTCTTTGTTTTTTTTCTTCTTTTTGCTCGCGTCCATGTAATCTTCTGTGCTATGCTGGTATCAGGATGTTTCGTAGGAATGTATATATATGTTTTTATTACACCGTATTTGGTATTTTTATGTTAGCTTATGGTCTTTATTGTTACACACATCTTTTGTCATTGTCCCACTTGCCTTGTATAGGGTTCACTGGCCTCGTCAAGCTGTCCATAAACAGCTTTTAGCCAGTGAACCTCTCCAGAAGCTGTTTCTTTCTGGGAAAATAAAATGATTTGATTTGATTTGATTTGATTTCAGTGCCCAAAGTAACTACAGCGGTATACACCAGAAATCAACATCGGTGCGTGCGCCGCTCCCGCGAATGAACATTCGCGTCTAGCATACTGTACGTCTAACATAGGCGTGTGCAGAGTTCTCCTTAAGGAGGGGAGGCAAAAGATTGTCGCAGTGCCCCTCCCCAGGGCTGACTTAGCACCCCCTCCCTATTATGTTAATATATGGAGTTGACATTGAGCTCTCCCCCCCCCCCCCTCCTCTCTGTGGTGAATGAGGCGTGGCTGCCCTCCTGATCAGGTTTACAAACCACCGGGTTTCTATACCTGCACTACCAAAGTTACTAACAATATCTTGCATATGCTGGTACCTTCAGTATATTTACCAACATATTTTATATCAGTCAACTTAATAATCACGCCTGCAACTTCATGATCTGACAGAATTAAGTCAGTCATAAGACTACAATTGAGGCCAGAGTAGCAGGTTTTCGGCTGATGTGCGTGTTCGAAATATCTTCTAATGCAACAAAGCACACCTGGTTCTTATTGATACAACTGATATTGGCCATAAGATAGGAACCAAATACTGCGTAGAATGCCTTCGGGCATTTTCCATAGTCGAAATGTGCTCTAATGCAACTAACTGTGCCTGACACTTCATGATGTGACAGATATTGGTCATAATATTGCAACTGACCCCTGTATGGAAGACTTCTGTGCGTTGTCTTTAGTCAAAGTATTCTCTAAAACGACAAATGACACCCAACTGTTCATGAAGTTACAGATATCGGTTATAATATTAGAACTGAAACCTTAATGCAAGACTTCTGGACGTTGTCTTTAGTCAAAGTATTCTCTAACACGACAAACGACACCCAACTATTCGTGAAGTCACAGATATCGTCATAATATTGGAACTGAACCCTGTATGGAAGACTGCTGGACGTTGTCTTTAGTCAAAGTATTCTCTAAAACGACAAATGACACCGAACTGTTTATTAAGTCGCAGATATCGGTCATAATATTAGAACTGAAACCTTAATGCAAGACCTCTGGACGTTGTCTTTAGTCAATCTATTCTCTAAAACGACAAACGACATCCAACTGTTTATGAAGTCACAAATATCGGTCATAATATTAGAACTGAAGCCCTAATGCTTGACTTCTGAGTGTTGTCTTTAGTCAAAGTATTCTCTAAAACGACAAACGACACCCACCTATTTATGAAGTCACAGATATAGGTCATAATATTGGAACTGAACCCTGTATGAAAGACTTCTGGACGTTGTCTTTTGTCAAAGTATTCTCTAAAATGACAAATGACACCGAACTGTTTATTAAGTCGCAGATATCGGTCATAATATTAGAACTGAAACCTTAATGCAAGACCTCTTGACGTTGTCTTTAGTCAATGTATTCTCTAAAACGACAAACGACATCCAACTGTTTATGAAGTCACAGATATCGGTCATAATATTAGAACTGAAGCCCTAATGCAAGACTTCTGAATGTTGTCTTTAGTCAAAGTATTCTCTAAAACGACAAACGACACCCACCTGTTTATGAAGTCACAGATATAGGTCATAATATTGGAACTGAACCCTGTATGAAAGACTTCTGGACGTTGTCTTTTGTCAAAGTATTCTCTAAAATGACAAATGACACCGAACTGTTTATCAAGTCGCAGATATTGGTCATAATATTAGAACTGAAACCTTAATGCAAGACCTCTTGACGTTGTCTTTAGTCAATGTATTCTCTAAAACGACAAACGACATCCAACTGTTTATGAAGTCACAGATATCGGTCATAATATTAGAACTGAAGCCCTAATGCAAGACTTCTGAATGTTGTCTTTAGTCAAAGTATTCTCTAAAACGACAAACGACACCCACCTGTTTATGAAGTCACAGATATAGGTCATAATATTGGAACTGAACCCTGTATGGAAGACTTCTGGACGTTGTCTTTAGTCAAAGTATTCTCTAAAACGACAAATGACACCAAACTGTTTATTAAGTTGTAGATATCGGTCATAATATTAGAACTGAAACCTCAATGCAAGACCTCTGAACGTTGTATTTAGTCAATGTATTCTCTAAAACGACAAACGACATCCAACTGTTTATGAAGTCACAGATATCGGTCATAATATTAGAACTGAAGCCCTAATGCAAGATTTCTGAACGTTGTCTTTAGTCAAAGTATTCTCTAAAACGACAAACGACACCCACCTGTTTATGAAGTCACAGATATAGGTCATAATATTGGAACTGAACCCTGTATGAAAGACTTCTGGACGTTGTCTTTAGTCAAAGTATTCTCTAAAGTGACAAGCCGCACCCAACTGTTCATGAAGTCACAGATATCGGTCATAATATTGGAACTGAACCCTGTATAGAAGGCTTTCGAATGTTGTCTGCAACCAAAATGTTCTCCAATGCAACAACCCACACCTACTCTTCATGATGTGACGGATTTAGGTTCTGAGACTGTAATTGTACACTGTGCAGAGAACTTTCGAATGATAAGCGTATCGGAAATATCCTCTAATGCAATAAACCGCACCTCGCTCTTAATGATACAACAGATACTGGTCATAGGAATGGAACCAAGCATTACATATAATGCCTTGGGGCATTTTTTGTGGTAAAAATATGCTTTAACACAATTAACTGTACCTGAAACCTCATGATAAGACAGATATTGGTCATAGGACTGCAACTGAACCCTGTATGGAATACTTCTGGATGTTTTCTATAGTTGAAGTATTCTGTTAAACGACAAACTGCACTCAACTCTTCATGAAGTCACAGATATCAGTCATAATACTGGAACTGAACCCTGTATGGAAGGCAGTCAAAATGTTCTCCAATGCAATAAAACACACCTGACACTTCATGATGCAACAGATATTAGTGATCAGATTGGAACCAAGCACAGCGTGGAACACTTTCAGATGGTATATTTATTTATTTTCAAATACGGCAGCCCAATGTGAGGCTACTGCAGAAGTGGTGTACATATATACAAAATGAAAGCATTTAAACAGTGATATCACAGTAAGTGTGGCAACGTAAACAAATATCACTACCCCCTGAGTGCACCCCAATAAGAAATGAGAGAAAGAGAACATTAATATGATACAAGTGCCTCCAAAAAGTCAGACACACTGGTATCACGAACAAAGTCAAGTAGATCATTCCAGTGTTCGACAACTTTATTTGAACGCGTTGGAGAGCACTACAAATGACTTCTAGGCTGGGCTGTCATTGCAGATCAGTGCTCTGTTGGAGGTTTCTGCACTTTGCAGCTAGTTTCAATATCTTTTAACATCTACAAAGTGCATCTGACACTTCTTGATGAGACAGAAATTGGTTTTGAGACGGCAGCCAAGCACTGTGGCTTTCACATGTCATAAATAGTCAAAATACCCTAGAATGCAATAAAGCATGCCCAAAATTTTTGATCGGAGAGATACCGGTCATAGGATTGCACGTGAGCACCATACAGAAGTTTTGGCAAGGTTCTTAACATAGCCTAACTGAATGTGCTTAAGTGCATGCATATATAGTCCAAGTTAATGTGTATACTAAAAACCTGAAAAGAAATGAAGCAGTCCTTGGAAACACATACAAAGATTCAATGTTTGAAACCATCTAATAATATCTTCAGCTCATTACAGTCTAGAGGAACAGATAAATACATGCACAGTTCTGAAAGATCTCATAAGTCACATGAGGTACTTTTTTCATTTCTTCTATACAAAGTACAGTACAGTACTAGTGCACCTTCATTCTTTCTGTGCATACATGTGGTGACCTTCTCTTCCTACTATTGTGTCATCGTGCAGCTAATTTCAAATCAGGCACTTCTCACAAGGTTTTCAGTTATCTGTCTAGCTGTAAACAAAACGCGTGTTATATTATAGTGAACTGTAAAACGACGGAGAAGCACCATCGTATGCCTACAGCTATGAGTATCAGAATGAACTATAAATTAAGAATTTGTATGTTAGAATGCCTCCAAACAATGTATGTGCAACTGAGCGTGGCTGAGAAGCAGAACAAGCGAGAAGTGAAATAGCAGGCAATACCAGCAGCACTTAATCATGCAACTTTCTTTTTCGATCACCACCGCAACGCACGCTCTAGTTTCTATCTTGGATATGAATGGACATGAGACTGCTGACAGCTGAATGTGTCAGCGTCGCTGGTACCCGTCACGAAATCACATCACACTGATACCAACCAGAGCACGCTTGTTAATAGCTTAGCAACACACGAAAACGATTTGCACCGAAGCCAACAAATGTTTCAGCGTCATACAATTCGCGAATACACTTATATAAGTACGTACAATTTCACATCACCAAAATGTGCTGGCTAGTGCGAGGTTCACTTTCAGCGATGATGAATACCGATGTTGAAAACAAACACAGTGTAGATAAAAACTCCTCCGTATGCACTACGCAATGTTTTGGGCGTCGTATACGGTGTCTATGTTGCGACGGAAACTACCGTAGATCTTTCTCAGCCGATGTTCCTCGCATGTGTTGGTTCATACGAACTAGACGGCAGAGGCCTACGCTGGATCCAGATGACACCGCTCTGAATTGCCTCCGCGGTAGGCGAGGGCTCGCGCTCAAAGCTTCGAACCTCCGCAGTCTGTTCATACTTATTTTTAGCACAGAAAATCATAAATCAAAGCACAAGAACACCGACACGCTCCAGTAGTCTGTGCGATGTTTTCGCTCGGCCGACGATCGCACTCGGGACCGGGGCCGGCATTTGGTGGATTTGTCGGCGTCGCTCGAACTCGGCACGAAACCGCGTCACGCTGGTAGCACTCGCAGTCGTTCGTCGTTTCGTTGTCCTTCTAGATTACGAAGCGGTCATTCAGGAGCGTTTGGAGTAGTTTTCATGTTTGCTTTGAGCACTCGGCTGTGCCTTCGAAGCGGCGGCCATTAGGCACAGCATTCGGAGTCATCGCGGCCTCTGGTTGGTTGGCGCGCGGCCTCTGGTTGGTTGGCGCGCGGCCTCTGGTTGGTTGGCGCCGCTGTACGCGTGGTGACGTAGCGTACGCGAGGCGAAATATCAAGCCCGGCTTGATCCCTCGCGCCTGCTCGCGTATGCCCCTCCGAAGCCGACGCCGAGAGGCGCATTTGACGCTTTTGACGCGTAGACGCGAGCATACGCGTGCCAGTGGTTGGCACTTTACTGCGCATGCTCGCGTCTCGGGCCAACTGTCGCTCCCCCCCCCCCCCCCCTTTCGCCTCGCAAGGCCATCACAGGCAGCGCCTGCCAGCACAACTGTTCACTGACCACTCCGTATATGTAGGCACTGGATCGGGCATTCGAAATTCAGTGAAGGCCATCTTTACTTGTCTTTTACTTGACGCTTTGCTTGACCCGAGTAGATGCGATAGAAGCAACAGTACCTTCTACCAGTAGTAGGGCACAACCAGTGTCCCCGCACTCGTTGAAGACAACGCTTCGCTTTGATTCAATAAATATGGATAATAAAGATGAAATGACAATTAAGCATTCCCAAACCTTGCCTAATTACGCAACAATCACGCGATACCCCTCCCCCCTTTCCATGACGCATTTACTAGAGTCCCCCACCCTCGTGGGAATATGCAAGGTTTTTCTTTGTCCAGAACACACGAGTTTTACAAATCTATTTGGTGGTATGTAGATTCCGCGTATTCAGAGAGGGCAGTCGAGGCCGCACGCCGATTCGTGGGGTCATGCGTGTGTTGTTAAACTTTTTTTCTTGAAATCACCAGTTTCACCAATGTACTGGCTGTCACAATTGTGGCAGCTTAGTGCATAAACAAGACTACGAAAATTTCTGCTCGGAAACTTGTCTTTCACATTGGAAGAACTTTAGCTTCCATGTTGGTACATCCGCTCTTTGATATCTGTTTTTTCTACATATCAAACAGCATATCTGGCTTTTGAACCACAACATTACTCAAGTCTGTCTACGCCGCAATTCTGCTTGGCTTGAAGGCCGCCTGGATTGTGTGGGCTAGAGCGCCATCAGCAGAAGCATGCCGGGCTACCCATGTCTTTATTATTATTAGTAATAGTATTTTATTATTGTTGTTATTGTTATTATTAATCGTGATGCAACAGCAAACGTCCTCAGCTACACACTTATTGCTCGTGTTTCAAGAATAACATTTGTGTAACTTCAGCTAAAGTTTTAATTTTGGTTTTCTGAGATAGATTGTGTAAATAAATCTGTAATTATTTTTCAGCGTCACGTCCACAGCAGAGTACATAAATAGAGCTAACATGCCAACATTCGAGATTCTTCTGTGGAATCAAGGAAGCTGTTGCACCTCGACAGATTCATTCTTGCAACCACATATTCAAACGTCGGCACTAGAGCACTGTACGGATGTCACACAGGTCCCGTTAATTCGGGAGGCGATCGCCGGGCTAATTCCAAGGGCCGAAGTATTGGCCCCCCGAACCGCACCACGAAAGCGTGGACAATTTAGAAGTGGTCCTTTTTGGCGCGCCAGCGGACGCCGGCTGTGGCCCAAATAACAAGTCAGAGCCGAGAGTTGATAAACAAAATATATATTATATTCTCAACAATGGCAGATCGAAAACAATACACAAGAATGCACACTCCACAATAGTACATACAATACGTCACCAATCAAACAACGTACTACACAGTACAATCAGCCACACTCAAAACAACGGACACAGACAACGATACGCACTACAATGCAGTCGCATGCATTAAACAACCAAGACACTTAAAGACTAAAGAGATAGAAAACCTATTCAGTCCAAAGTTCTTGGAATAAAAGTCTGGATGATACTCTTCCGAGAATCACTCACTCAAAGTCCAGCATTGTTGTCGTTCCGCAGCCCTCGAAGTTTCTCTTCCAGGAAACCTCGCCGAAGTTTCTCTTCCAGGAAACCTCCAGTCTTCAATAGGCCACTCTCCAAGCTTCAAACTTCTTCGCCCGAAACACGTCGGCTTCACACACGCAGCTGTTGCCACGCGTCCTCGCTCAATAGCGGTAAACACACGCTCTTGCCTGTAGTTCGAGCCTTCACCCCTCAGGTGGAAATTCTCTTCATCTCCTGCTTCGTCCCTACGGACAAAACCTTCGCCGACTACACGGCGGAATCCCTACGCACTCTGGCGCCAACTTCCGTCTTCTCCTGATCTCTCGTCTCGGTTGCTCGGTTAAATACCTTCCGCGCGACTTTCCAGAAGGTTCTCGTCATTTCGTCGGCGCGATACACAGCGAAGGCTGGGGGAGAGCGAGACGGTTGGAATGCCCTCCCCGGAGGATGACTCAACTCGGTATGACCACGCCCCTTTCCTTCTAGAAAAATCGAGTGCTTGCTGGGCCGCCGTTGTGGGGTGAGGAGGTTCGTTGGCGAAGCCACGCTTCCGCGGGGAGAGCGCGCGCCCGGGGAGCCATGAATGTTTGTTTTCTTTTTTTTTCTTTTGACCTCCCGGCCTCTCTCCCGCGCGTTATCGCAAGAATTTGGCGGCGCGCCCATTTTTAGCGCTGGTTCTCTGACAACGGACCGATTTATCTGGCACGGGCCTGGCCTGGCCTGAAAACTCCATGCGGAGGCCCACCCGAGCCAGGCCCGGGGTTTTGAATGCGGCCTGTAACCGGCCCGGGTACGGGCCTGGGGTTTTTATATATGGCGCGTACCCAGCCCAAGCCCGAAAAGTTCGGGCCCGCCCGTTTTTGCCAAATATGCATTCAGCATAAACGAAGCACTGTCCGATCTTCGGTTATTAAGTAAATACCTGCCGCACACAAGATAACTACTAAAAAGTGCTTTGAGAATTTCTTTCAGGGCCACAACTTTACCAGTTTCTGTGTGTCTTTCTGGTTAATTACACCTGTAACGCTTCTTGGAAATAATTTTCAAACAATGACTAATGAAATTGGATTCATAGCTGGCCTTTTCATCTACTCAGTGCTAACCGCGCTACGTTATTTTTGCAACATAGAAGTGTGGCAGTTCGGCCCCACCGTGGTGGTCTAGTGGCTAAGGTACTCGGCTGCTGACCCGCAGGTCGCGGGTTCGAATCCCGGCGGCGGCGGCTGTATTTCCGATGGAGGCGGAAATGTTGTAGGCCCGTGTGCTCAGATTTGGGTGCACGTTAAAGAACCCCAGGTGGTCAAAATTTCCGGAGCCCTCCACTACAGCGTCTCTCATAATCATATGGTGGTTTTGGGACGTTCAACCCCACATACAAATCAATCAATCAAGTGTGGCAGTTCGGGATAGTGGGTATGACATGACCGAGTTATAGCGCGAGAACAGAACGACGATAAAGAGACAAGAACGACATGAGTGCTCGTGTAATTCTTGTCTCTTTGTCGTCGTTTTGTTCTCATGCTATAAATATCGTTATTTTTGCGTTTCAAAGAAAGACTGCAACGTAAAATACCCTCAGAAAGTGAAAAAAGTGCCATACATTTATACTCCGACTCTATATAAAGTGCGTATAAGCTGTGGCTATTGAGTTCAGGTAGCAAGTGTTCTGCAAATTCTGTTGAATGAAACAGAATGAAAAAAAATGTCGCCTGCATCTTCCGAGGGGGAGAACTCAAGTAAATGCATCGCAGTGCTACAGGGGGCGGTGTCATGTGAATGTTGAATAATTGTGTATGGCTTGGGAATGCTTAATTGTTCATCGTCATCACCATCCTGACTACTCCCACTGCTGGGCTAAGGTCTCTCCCATGATCCGCCAATCAACCAGGTCTTGTGCTTTCTGCTGCCACGTAATACCTGTGAACATTTTATTAACTTTCTGTCTCCCCTTCGTGCGTTTGCCTGCTCTGAGAATGCAGTCAGTTACCCTTAGTGTTCAGTGGTTATCCTGCTTACGTGCTACATGTCCGGCCCACGTTCATTTGCCCTTCTTATTTTGTGTTTATTTTTCTTTATAGAATAAAAGAGGATTGTGGCCTTCAACGTCAAGCGAAAGCCAAGATGCACCTGACTGATATCCGAACGTGTGATCCAGAGGGCAAGCAGTCGTTTTTTTACTAGCAGACGCTGCCTGCATAGGTGTTGCGAGGCGAGACAGGGTGAGAGAGAGAGAAACAACATTTATTCACGCATCCGGCGCGCGGGAAGTCACCGGCCACGCAGGGCGCGGGTATTCGCTATATGAGGACTATGGCTAATAGCCTTACAGTCCCAGGCCCTAGACCTTGAGGACGTTGGGCTCCGGCTAGGTGTTGGATACTCGGGCTCCTCCGCTCCCGTTGTCCAGGGCGTCGGCTCCCTTTCTCCTCTGCTTTGCCAGGGCCTCCTCAAGCCGCTGGAGGGGGGGGGGGAGTTGTGGCGAGCGCGTGGAGCGAGCGTTCACGCTTCACATCAGCTCCGTAGGAAATGCTAATTTTCGGCGGACCATCGACCCCTACAGGACTAATTTTGGTACGTGAGTGATCAACTCGGTGAGTGGACCACGTCAATACCGAATTTGGGCCATTTCACCCAATTTTGGGAGTATTAGAGCGATTTCATGTGCGAAGCGGGCGAGGCCCCGCTATGCCTAACGTCGGCTACCTTCGCTTCGACCATGTGCTCGGTCGGCGCGGCACTCCGGGCGGCCTTGAAGGGCTCCCCAGAGCTCGCCGGGCTTTGGAACGACGAGAACGACCAACACTATGAAGAATTCCAAGCCATCGACACCTCGGCCGCGGATATATGTGCGGATCTTGCTCGCAAGAGGCGGCATGGTCAGCTAGGCCTAACCGGCGCGAAGAAAAAAGCTGCCAGAACAACCGACCGGATCGCGACTCGACGCCTGCGGGGACTGCTCGACGACGATCGGCGACGGTTTCCCGACCGCCACCGGCATCGGACAGTGTGTTACCGCGGTGAACAGTGACTGTGACCCGCCGAACTCGTGTGCGGGTTGAACTGTAGTGGCCTCTCGACGCGAGAAGAAACGGCAAAAAAACGGGAAGCCCATCGCAGCGGGATACCCAAACCGCAGGTGAGCCGAGCAAGCCTCTCTCGGCTTCGAACGCTAAGTTGAAGGAAGGGCGTAGGCGTGAACAGAAAGTGCATTACGTTGCCAAAGTGAACGCCAATATGGCAAAGTCAGCCCGCATGCATACTTTCGCCAAGAAAGACGAGCACCGCGTGGTTGTTAGGCCTCGCGGGGGACTCGTAGTGAGTGCCACCAAAATGTCCACGCTGCGCGCAGCTATCACAACAGCGGCTAACATTAAGATCGAAGAACCGGATGACGATTCGTCTGCGCTGAACGCCGCCCAGAACATTATAGTACAGGTCCCGGACGGCCCCGGACGGCCCCGGACGCTGGCCGGCGTATTCGTTTTTCACGGAGATCAACCGGAAGCTCCGCCCACTGGCCCGGGGTCGCTCGGCGCATGTTCGTTTATTCGCTTGCCTGGCGGCCCGCGGACAGCTCGGGACCGCTCGCGGAATTTTGTTCGGGCAGCAGCAGACGACGTTTATTACGTCACGACAGCCATTTTCAAGCGGCCGCGGGAACTCAGCTGTGCGCGTGTGAGTGTTTTAGTGCGCCGATTTTTTGCAGCTGCGCGTGCTAAATGGCCGAACAAGTATTTGTTTGGGAGGATGGCGAGACCGTCGTGCTTCCAGCCAACATCTATGGAACACCTAGGCTCGACTTAGGAGTGCTGTACGTTAACAGTAAGTGTCCACGTAAAGTGGCAAGTAGTAGCTGTTATTTTTCGTCGCCTAACGTCACCCTATATCAATGCCGCATTTGTTTCCGCTCGTAGGCGACGACGGCAGCGAGGTGCTGCCCAGCGAGGTGACGCCCCAACTTGCTTAACCCTGCGAGTTGAGCGAATGTGACCTGTGGCCTCGACCAAAAGTTCTGAGATTCATTGAAGAATACAAGACCTTCAAAAACAACCCCAAAAACCGGCTGAAATTGAATCGGCAAATGTTTGAAAGTATCACCACAGTACTGAACAGGCACTTTCCGGGTCGTGCCGTCACGGGGAGCCAAATTGAAAACAAGTGGCGGACCCTTAAACGAAGCTATCTGGGTACACGCCGGAAAAACAGCACCTCTGGGCATGGGCGCGTCACCTGCGAGTACGAGTCGTGAGTTTCTTTTGTGAATCTGTGCAGTACATCTTTCTGTTTCGCACTAGGTTTAACATGCACGCATGTGCGTCTTATACCGTGGTAAATTAACGCATAATTTCGCAACACAAGTTCCCTTCACTTTGCACCAAATCGTAAGCGCTTAGCAAACATGATTTGTACAATGTTAATTGAGAAAATAGCGCGAACAAAGGACAGGTTAAGAAAATAGTGGACGTTTACTTGCGTCTTTCTTTCAGATATTCGATTATAATGAATACTTGAAATGAGCAATGAAGTGTTCAGTGGCAAAATTAACGAGCACTCACACACACACAGAACCATTGAAGAAATGTTCACATGGAATTAGAGCGAAGGGGTGTTTATTAAGCACATGTGTTCATAATAATTTTGGTCACACCTGGCAAGGACCAGTTACGATAGAAAGAGATAAATACAGGTACATGTGCATGGCAACCTTGTTTTATGATTGAGGGGGGGGGGACAGATTTTCAATCGAATTCGTGAATGAAGTCGCTGTGCACGTACCTCCATAAACTTGGCCATGATAAACATGAGAGATCACAAGGGAATGCCACACTCAAAGGAGCTGTGACACGCAGGTTTCACACTAGCAGGGCAAAGCGGGCACCAATAGGGAAGAATGAGCAAAGGTGTGGTAATGGCTTTTCCTGCAGTATCGTATTTACTCAATTGTAACACGAGGGGTTACTTCATTGAGTTCACGGAAAAAGCCTAAGTGTTTCATGCGTGATTTTGTACTACATTGCAATGCGACGGCCTGCTTTAAGTAGAGAAAAACCTTGAAAATGATACTATTACAATAAAGTAAATACGGTAATCTGCAGGTGTCAGGTAATTGACAAACATAAGTGTTCGGTGTGCTTATTCTAAAGTGTTTGTTCTCGTACAAAGTAAACCGTAAAGTATCTGCCGCCAACTTGCAGAAACATGGCACGCCGATACTGCAATGTCTCTTTTACTAAATAACTAACGATCACATTGGTGCTGCATGTATGCAGTGAGCTTGCAGACATCCTGGAAAAGTCACACGTGGCCAATCCATCGCTGCTGCTTGGGCTAGGTGGTGTACGAAGGCATAATGAGTAAGTACGTTTATCTGCATATACCGATTTTATTTTTAGCTTTTGGCACACGCACATGAACAATGCAACACATACACATGCAGACAGTGTGTTCACTGTTTGTGCTCATTGTTTCTGTAAAAATTTTACCATTATCGTGTGCTTAGTGTTCTCGAATGTGAGTTGTCAGATACAATTAAGTGCACCATTTTCCTGCAGTAACTTTTCTTTTTTAAATTCAAGGCCAGGAAAATTGCAACTATGTTGCTTTATCACTTCACTGGCAGGCAGCTCACACAAGCCGTAAGCTTTATTCTTGGTTATGTTGCAGCTTGCAAGGAACCTCAACGATTGATTTCATGTTCATGTTGTGTACTCCTGTTTGTCATTTTCCACTGAAGAACTTTGCATTGTCGATATGCCAAACCAGCTAAAGTAAACTTCCGCATTGTTGTGGTAGTCTGGTGAGACATGAGCGCATGCATTTTTTTCAGATCAATGGCACCGTGCTTTCATGCCATGCAAATGCACTAGCTTGGTAGAGAAGTTGCATGGACACCTCTCATCTGTGTTTATTCACCGGCAGCAACGCCACTTTGTGTTCATCTTGTGTAATGCATACTCTCCTGCCAGAGATCAACCGTCTGGGAGCACAGGCAGAGAAAGTGTCGTGCAGCAGGCTTCCGACAGCCCACCTGTCAGAGATGACACGGCCAGCCAGGAACACCACGCAACACACCACCTGATACCACCAACACCAACACCCGCCACCTCGTCAGCTACGACCACAAAAAAATTGCAGCATATCCACGGGGTGGATGATGGAGAGTGGGGCGAAGCATCCGTCCGTGTATTCGTTCTTGCTTCCGTCCGTCCATGCGTCCATCCATGCATCCACCCATGCGTTCATCCGCCCATCCGTGCGTGCGTCTGTACATGCGTCCGTCCATGCGCTCGTCCATGCATCAACCCTGCGTCCGCCCATGCTTCCATCCGTTCGTGCAGCCATCCGTGCGTCCGTCCATGCATCTGTCTGTGTGTCCATTCGTCCATCTAGTCAACACTCCAAGTACAACAATCTCGCATCTTTTCATTATATATTCCGCATATAGAAGCACCGCCACCAGCAGACATTCCAAGGACTAAACGAGAGGTGGCACACGCATACTTTCTTACGGCTGGCGCTTCGTGTCTACTTCCCACCTTTAACCACCTCGAGTTCATGGAATATACTAATTTACTGTATTCATGGCACTGCGGCCCAACGCTCGCCAAACCTTTCTGAAACAAAGGAGGTTACGTCCAGCAAGTATAACGTAGCAACCTTTTCTTATCAGATACTGCTTAATGTACATGCCAATGGCTGCTAATGGGGAATGAGAAATAGAAGAATTTGGCTTTTAGTTAACGCAAACGCTGCGATTTTTTTATTGTTAAACAAAGCACAGGAGAAATCTTCCAACGGAACCCCCTTGGAGGTCAAAGCGTAAGACATGTTACGTACTACGAGGGACTAACGGGTACCGCTTTAAGGAGCTTCGCCCCTAAAAAACGTCGCCAAACACCCAACCAAACACTCATGGCAGGCCTTCTGAAATATCTGCACGAATCAGAAGCGAATCGAGAGAGAAGGCATGCGGAACGCCTTGCTGCCTATAAGCAAGCTGAGGCGGAAAGAGCCAGGTTAATGAGAGATCGAACCGCTGCTCTTGACAGGCAGGCCACTGCCCTATCACAGCAAGGGCCTCCCGGAAGCCACAGTGATTAGGCCCTACACTTGCTATGGCTCTTTGTAGTGTAAATTTGAATGTTCTTTGTTGGGATACATTTATTTAATGAAGTTCAAATAAATGTGTTGTGTTTTCAAATGTATTTATAATTGTTTATTTCATTTTTTTGTTTAGCACGGTTGTTTACATTCATACACATGTCTTTACGTTTGCCTATTTCGCAAAAAACTCCATTTAAAGTGTTTTGCAATTAGAGCCAGTTGTTATACTTAGTGTACAGTGATTCTTTATATATGTGTTTCTTTCTTTTTTTGCTGTTATGTCTTATCTGACAAAAGAGCAGTGATGTCACAAGTGATAGGTGCAGTCGTTCAAAGCTTTAAATATTTATTATGCGTGGCAACTACTTTTTTGTCTGTCAGCGCCTTACTGTGGAACAAAGCTATGAAAAATTGCTTGAAAGACATGTGCTTTGTGCGCATACATTTGTCCTCACCTTTTTTTGAAAATTAATTCAGTCGTATGGCAAATATACACAAAAAAACTACAAGTCATGCACGATAGCCGAATATTAGGCCTACTGTAGAGGTAGTGAAGTGTATATTCATAAGTTCAGTTCCATTAACAGTGGCGAAGTGCACAGATATTGTGTGTCAGTGCTGTCGTTATAGGGCTCGTGATATCTCAATTTTTGGTAGTGTGATGTGGCAGAGCAAGGCTTTCACAAGCAATATCCACATATGATTTATGAATATGCAGTCAAATCCTTTCATAGGAGACACTGATGTAACAGACAACTGCGTGTGACACTGGTGTGCCTATGTCAATATAGAGGTTGACAAGAAAATGTGAAGCTGGTACCATGCTCATAAAAGACATCTCATATAAGAGACAAGAATTTTTTCCTGGTGTAAGTCTCTTATAACAGTGGTGAAGTTTACAATGTACACTATTGCGTGTTATAGCTCGAGATAAATTTTTTCCTGGTGTACGTCTCTTATAAAGGGGTTGAGCTATACGTGGGGGTGCAAGATAAAAAGTAGATATTTCGGAGTTTCTACCTGAATGTGCTCTTCGGCGTTCCCATAATGGCTAGTGCATCGATAGTCCTGCGTTTTGCCCCGCTAAAAGTCAGCTGTCATGTCCAGAAAATCAACCTTCATCTTTGAGCTCCCATTGCAACACCTTGATGGCTGAGCTACCAGCCAGGTGCTGCCACCTTAATTGTTAAATATGCACTCATAATCATTTTGACTGGTTGTTTTCATTGAAATGGTGCCACTTTAATTGGGAACGGGTTTTTGTTTTTTATGCATTTAAGTAGAACTTTGTTACAAGGTTGATGTGAGTGTGATACCCCTTTGATTCATAATTTCTGCTACATTGGGATTAAAAAATAGAGAGGAAACGTTTGGTCAAGGAAGCTGAAATACTTATTACTGTTATTTGGTCCATTACTAGCTATATTGAGTGCGAAAAATTTTAGCCGCGCAATAATTTGCAGGTTAGAACATTGCTGTGTGGAGCTTATTTTATCCTTTTCCGTTGCCATGCTTTCTCCTTCGATTAACATCCAGCCTCATGACTTATAACACCATGCGTCCCTGTGTGAACTTATTCTTTCACAACAACAACTTTTAGCTGTTTTTCTCTTTTTCTCAGCACAGTACAACTTCTCAGCACAGTACAACTAGTGTCCCCTTACTATAACAGTAAGGGGACACTACAGTCAACTATTAAGTCTACGTTGATTGTTGGAATGGCGGCGCAGAAACCTCGTAGTGTCACTTTTGTGCCAAGAGAGGGCCCATTTTAAAATAAAATCACGTTTTAAGGCTCTGCATCGGGTTGGTGCACTCCAAATTACCCGCCTCAAGAAGCGGACTGATCGGACCGTCTCACGTCACTATTGCCATCCACAACGTTGCCAGGCTTTACTGTGCTAGTAGCAGCAGACCGAAAGCAGCGAGAGCCACAGCAGAAACAACAACCATTGATCAATTTCCCACCATTGGCTTCGGGATTGCAGGTGCTTTTGTTTCAACTGCGCCCCGCTAGATGGCACCTTATAACCACATGAAAATTGAATTTTCGAACCACTCGTGCCATTCCCCATAGTAACGTCCGGTGGTTCTTTTTTCCATGACTCAAGCAGAAACGAAAAAAGCAGCCTTTTATTGCATCTCTTAATGCCCTGAACGTTTTTTATTTAGTGCAGTTACTTTGATTAGTGATTACTTGTACGGGGTTCGTCTAATGTCATGGGGATCATTTTGAAAATGTCCTACTGCGGCGCTTGTGTTCTTGTCCATTTACCTTAATTTCTCGGTAAGTAGGGCACAGTTGTTGATGATATTGTCGTTTTGGATGTTGTCGAACATTGAGCTTTCACTCTGACCTAAATTGCTGTGTGAGTTTAGTGTCCCTTTAAAAGCTACTTGCACCAAAGGCAACGCATCTGTGCATTCCTCATCAAAAACGCCTGTGAACTGATTGTCATGCAATGTGTGCAAAGCGCCGTGCCTCTAAATGTTAAATTTAAGAACATTAGCATTGCTTTATTTATTCTTCTAGGCTTAAACATCCACTCGTAACTACTGCTGTGCAGAAGCACTTTCCATGTGCATCAATTAGTGGAGCTCGATTTAAATGAACATGCTATATCAATGTCACAAAATACTTGAGGTATGTCCCAAAGGGAAACCTGACATTTAATTCAAGCTGTTGGATTTTTTTAGCATGCACCTAGGTAAAGATAAACAGCTGTTCTAGCAATTTGCGCCCTCTAAATATACTGTACGAAATTGATAATTTAACCTATATCCTTATGCTTAGTAGTGTAACACCTTGACCAGCATGTCAACTTGTCAAATTTTTATTGTTCACCTGTGGCAGTTATGATATACCTTTCACCAAAAAGTATGCATGCCCTTTCATATTGTAAGCTTCTTTAGTAGTGAATGCAGTGGTTGTACAGCGTGCATGTGCATGTATGCCAGCTTCTGAGATCTACTATAGCTTTCAGATGAGAGATCAGCACTGCTACACACAACTGCACCTTTAATCTAGTCTAAAAAAAAGCTTTGTGCTCGTTGCCTGGCATGATAAGTCGACCATTTGCAATGTCAGTTGCTGTACTGGTGTGCTTGGACTAACAGACCTGACACATCAGTGAAATGTTTGTGTTGTTTGCAAGTTGCCCAACGAGCACAATAAGTATTTTTTGCTTCGAACTGCACCGGTGACTCTTGAATTACATTTGCAGAAATATTTATAACAATAAGTAATGACCACTGTATTCTTTATTGCAATAAGACTGAGCGGAGACTGTTTGCACATATTCATCCCAAAACACTGGGGGTACAAACAAGAAAAAAAACGGTGTTTTAACTTTCCTCTTGCGTTAATGTTTATGAACCTAAAATAAATAAAAATCGTGTTACTTGTATGTACTAAGACGAACTTGTCATCATTATAGATAAACCCACGACTGCAAGGGCATTTGCATGAACTCAGACGCTGAGTAGGTCTGTGTTTCCCAACAATGGTGCCCATTGTATTTTAACTATATTGTATTCAGCTTGCCATATAAATTTGCTGCCTTGAATGCTGGGCTTAAAAAGCACTCTTACATTTTTTTAACAGCTTATCACATCCACTTTGTCAACATACCATCATAGTGCTAGCTATTTTGGTGGTTCATCGTATGCCAAACTACACACATTGCATTTAATTTTTACGGTGAGTGACAGTTGCATGGAACAACACCGCACGTATTTACACACACGTGGTGACCCAACCATCTTTGGCTGATGTGGGGAAAATATCACATTTATTTATAACCAAATTTCACTCCTTAAGAAGCATTGCTTACGTGGGTCATAAACAACCCAAGGGGCAAGTTGAACCATAATATATTCACAGTGGTTAGCATCTGTAGCATGCAACCAGCACAATCAAAGCGTGCTGCTTTTAGGCAGGATAATGTGTCCAAAAAGAGTTCCTGCTAAACAACAATATAAAGAATCAAACAAATGCAGTGCTCAGTAGAGCAACTTACATGGAATTAATGTTGCATGTACGTAGATTATCACAGCAATACATGTCATGACTATGTGAAAAAAAAATGAACAAAAATATCATCTTATTTTGCAATACTGAACCAAGCTGCTGTAAGTTCAAACCTGTCGCAAAAAAATCTTGAAACCTGAATAATAGTCAGCATCATGTGTGGTCCGTAGTACACCAAACTTATTGGAATTAACATAGCCACGGCATTGCTGCAGGTCGCATTTGAATCAACGTAAGCCAGGTTGAATATTGCACTGTAAAGTGCGTTCAGCAATCATGCAGGCAGCCTTTAGGGCACTTGCAGCAAACATACAATGCAATATACTCTACAGTGTCAGTGCACATATGCAGTAAACAATAATGCTCCATACTGAAAGGGTGTGGCTGGAAGCCATACTCTTGAAAGTAACATTTACTGAAAAAATGCCTTCTCATCCATAAACATACACTTTCTTAAAGATGTAAACACATGTTTTTAGACCCTACGCTCATAACAGAGTCACGTAATCACCTGCTTCAGAGCGTCGTTATAGAATAATTGAAAATTGACCAGAAACTCCTAAGAAGTCTTATTACGATAACTAAGGCAAACCGTACTCCTATCAAGAGTGAGCCGAAGACACGATGAGTGTACAGAGAACAAGACATTAAATTCTACGCAGCAATGTCATGTGTTAGCAATCGGTGTTCGAGTATTGTAGTCGTTAAATGCAGTTCCTTGGAGCCCAGGAAATCTGCAAATGTCATTGTCAGAAAAAAAAGTTGAATTTTTTTAGTCATAATATGTCTCATAACTGGACCCCTTTCAAGTTCTTGATATTTGGCTACAATTTCGCATTGCGGTGCAGCTCGTTTATATATCGCTTTTTCTATAAAATGGCTGTGAAGTACTTGTTGAATTTTCCTACATCATATAAACACGGGCCCGATCCCATTTGAAGAGGAAACATAGCTAAAAAAGCTTGAATGATGGCAGTTTTATTTACAAGCTGCTCAGGCGAGGGGTGCCTCATTCGCTTCCACCAGTCTACAGGTATCCCCAAAATATGCAAGTAATGGAAATCGTTTCTTCTGTCCTGAAAATATTCATGGCTGAGAAATTCTGCTCTAGTAGAGTACATTTGAAGACATAACTGCTCCTCCCCCCGCAAAACACGTCCTCTTCAAAGCGTACCAATAACAGTAAATAAAGTAATGATAATAAGCTGACACATACTCCAATGAATCACATAGAAAGAGATAAAAGGATGTTCACTAAAGGCAGCAAAACTAACACAGAGCATAAAATCACAATGACACACTCTGGGGCAGATGGTCCCGCAGCCTTGCTGCCAACGTAGATTTGTGGTCAACATCAACTGGCTCACTGGAGAATATGCCAAGGTCGCTGTTTGCAATGTCACTATCTTCAAAAACATCGGTATGTCTAGGGGCAAGGTTGTGCAGCACACAGGCTGCCATCACATTTTCCACAGCCTTTGGAATGCTGTTAACATCGATCTTGTGCAATCGCCGAAAACGTCCCTTCAGCAGGCCAAATGCTATTTCAATAACAACGCGTTGCTTGGAGTGCACGTGGGTAAACTTGCTCATCCATTGCTGCCAGCTGCTTGTGACGTGGCAGTAAGGTGGCAGCAGCCATGGGAGCAGAGGGTACGCAGCATCCCCCAAAATATATTCACCTGCAAATGTACATGGATGTTACTTCGGAGTGCCAATTATAATGAGTTATTACAAACATATAAAGTGTGTACTCTTAACATTATTCTCTTGCTTACACTCCAGAACACGGGTTGTTTAGCTACCCTAGTGCAACAAGAATCAATCAAGGCCACTGTCAGCCAAACAAACCTGTAGAAATTGCCATCCTATTCGATTGAATATTACTTATTCGCTCACCGTCGAATCTCGACGCTGCCTCTTCGAAAAGAAAACTCTCCTCCAACACCTTGGCGTCGTGTGCTCTGCCTGGGAAGCCAACGAATGCGTCAGGGAACACCATGTCGGCATCACAAACAGCCTGGAGGATGATGGAGTGGAACTTCTTCCTGTTGTAGTAGTCCTCCTCGCATGCTGTGGGTCTTGTGATGCGAACATGGCATCCATCAATGGCACCGATGACGTCTGACAGGCCAGCCTCGACGCCTTCACAACGACCAAGCGCGCCAAACGCACACTTATTTAGTGCAGCCTCCTCGTCGCTAGGCCAGCGTATTTCTCTTTCACTTATGAACAGCAGAAAGTCCAAAACGCGGCGTATCGTGACGTGCACCGTCGACTCGCTGACACCAAACTTGTCGGCTATGGCATTCATGGACCACTGCGTGCCCAGGTACGTCAGGGCAATCAGCATAGTCTTCGATGCTGTTATTTTCGGTCTTCTGCGCCCACCGCCAGGATAGTATGACGAAGACTCGAAGTCGGCCGTGATCCCCTCAGCGGTGCACCTCTGTAAACGGAACAGCCTTCAGAACTCTTCGTCACTGTAGCTGTCCACCACGCTTTCTACATACAGCCGCGCCCGGTGTCGGTCTTCCTTGATAATTTGTGCGACAAGCACGGCAGCAACGGCGAGATCTGAAGTCTCCCCCAGTTCTTGCTCCGACTGCAGATCCGACATTTCGCCGCCATCGTCATCTGAAACCAGCACGTCTGCGACAAGCTTAGCGAGCGCGGCAAAATTTGCTTTCACGGCAGCCATTTTCGCAGCAATCGGTGGCGTCGCTGGCGATACGGCGAGCGCTTGGTCACCGGAAGCCCTGATCTCGAGGCCCGGGATCACTAGAATCACGTGACAAATGACGCCGATCACGTCGTTTCCTGTCAGCGAGGCGTCCGCGCGCTGGCTCGGGACTGGCTCGGGACTTGGTAAATCGATGAAGCTCAGTGCTGAGCACACCTAGGGAAGCGAGATCATTTCGCTACGAATCGATCCATGATATCACGGTGGAGGAACGCACGTATGAAACGTTTGCGTATAAGAGCACCCTAGACAACACCTCACGGGGTGTATTAAGTGGAGTGGGCAGAGAGGAACCCGAAGAACAGATCACTCGGTTCCTAGTGAACAAGCATAACCCCACCGTTATGGCCACACACCGGCTCGGAAGTTTCGAGTCGGTGGTAATTCTATTTGAAGGAAACAAAGTACCGCGCTACGTAAAGTATGGGGGCTTTGTCACGAAGTGTATGCTGTACAGGCAGCACCGTGGGGTCTGCACCACATGCGGCCAGATAGGGCACAGGAAAGATGTGTGCCCAAGTCCGAACGCTAGGGTGTGCTTCGCTGGCGGTAGAAACAACCCAGGAGAAGACCAAGCAAAATACTGCAAACCAAGATGCAAGTTCTACGGCGGCTCCCACGT
The DNA here is from genome assembly GCA_013436015.1 of Rhipicephalus annulatus. Lineage (NCBI taxonomy): Eukaryota > Metazoa > Arthropoda > Arachnida > Ixodida > Ixodidae > Rhipicephalus > Rhipicephalus annulatus. The sequence goes on along the minus strand of WOVY01001717.1, from coordinate 405,064 downwards.
CACGTGTGCGGGCAGAACAAATTTGAAACGCCGCTACAAATCAAGCTGCGGCAGAGGGTAAAACAGAACACCGAAACTATAGCGAAGATGGCACCCACCGAGATGGCGCCCGCGAAAGTGCCCGGGGTGGCTGCGCTTTCTAGAAGATTCGACTTCCCGGAGCTGGGAGCCAGCGGCACACGTCATGAACAGAACGGCGTGGCGAGCCGCGATAGGAGCAGAGCGTTACCGGAAAAAGTGAAGTGGGCGGACGTCACCTCCCGAAGCCCGAAAGAAGCGCGTTCGTCAAGACCGGTGCCGCAGGTGCAAGCACACCTGAGCCTGACAAACCAGTCTGACGTCAATCGCGTGGCGATGACGCAAAAGAGCGGGGCCCCGAGGAGAGCAGCAGCTGCAACGCTGAAGGAGCCTGGCAAGATGCTGAGCGGTGGTGGCTGCAGCGAACAATGCAAGAAAGAGACGCGGGAGTTGAAAGCTACCATTAAGAAAATGGAGAAGGCGATGGAGGAACTCCAGACGGCGATGGCGGCGACGCAGCTCACCATCGAACAACAACGAGGCGTCATCGACCAACAACGAGACGCCATTAGAAGGCTTCAAGAGGGGGGATCAAGGAACGAAGCCAACGACAACAAGATGGCGACAGACGCCGATGAGGAAGACAACGGAACCCCTAATGAACATCGCGGGCAACGCCTTTGTTAACACTACAACCTCTTAGACCTACCAATTCACCGCCAAAGCGAAAGGCTCCGACGAGGGCATCCATGGTTGCGGTGGCAAGAGGGTTGGAAGAACAACCCGAACAGGAACTAGAAAGCAAAAGCAACGAGGAAGAAGATGATAGCGCCTTGGTCATCTCGGTGGCAGCTACAAACAATAGAGACAGGATCAAATCTCTCGGTTGTGGGAGCTTCAGGGAGAAGATCGGTCGGAACGCGAAAGCTATAAAGAAATGGGGCAAGACCTTTGAGGGCCTCGAGCAGAGGATCCTCACGAAGTGCACCCAAGTCATCCAACAACAACTTGCGCAAAAGATTCAGCTCCAAATCGAGCAAGCGCTAGAGAGGGCCCTGAGCCCCGAGAAGCTGCAGCTTCTCGGGGCTCAATCAATATTGCCAAACACAAAATGCTCTCCCTCATAATGGACAGCAACAATAAGATCAAGATCTGGCACTGGAACGCCAACGGAATCCGGCGCCGAAAAGCAATCCTACAACAGTACTTGAGATTGTTGGAACCGACGGCTCGCCCGGACGTCATAGCGGTCCAAGAAACTCACACCGAAGACACGTCGACGCTGCCAGGGTATCGGACACACGCCTGTCTCCCATCCGCTTGCACAAGCGGGAAGGGTGCGGTGCAGGGCGTGTGCACGTTCATCCGGAAACGCATAGCCCACGTGAAACACCAACACTTCCTGGGCAGCAGGGACACCGCCATCGAGCTGTGCGTCACCAAGCTAGCGATTAGCGGCAAAGGACGAGGAGCCCGGGGCGGAAAAAAGAAGAGGACATCGACCACCGTCATCATCGCTAACATCTATAGCAATCCAAGACAGGGTGAGGGGAGTGACAGTTTTGCGGGTGTCTTCTTGGGCCGGCACATGACGCCAGCCGCAGCCGTCACCAAAGAGAGATATCGTGTGACTAAGAAATGCTCGACATGTAAAACGTGCTTCGATTTCTTCTGGCAGGAGAACACCAGGCTAGGTAGGGGGTTAAATTAACCCTACTTAGGTTAAAGAAAAAAAATCGTATGTAGGGTTAAATTGACAGGATGTAAGAACAGACTTGTTGGTGGCGATACAATATGAAAACATGTGGCGTACAAAAAAAGACAATGAGAAAGATGACTGAACGATACGCTGTCCTGCACATCGCTCTGTTTTTTTTTTCAGATCATGTCTTTGTCATGCGGCACGTGTTTTTCACAATGAAAAGCTAAACTTTTTTTTAGATCTTTGCGAATGAAAAGTTGCTTTTTAACTGGTTTTTCATCACTTCTATAAATAAATCGGTTCCCAATCACTTTATATCTGTCGTCTTGAATTTTAAATGTACTGTCTTCGGGGGTGCGAGTGATGCCTTCTTACTTGTAAGGTGGCACCGCCCTTTTGGGTATTTACCGCTCTGTGTGTGTTTTTTTTGCAGGCTCTCTATGTAAAGCATGCCGAGAAAGCGATGCGCTTAGCATTCACAACGTGTATGTTACGCAAGGCCTTCAAGGAATTTGGCCAAAGGACGATCTGCGGAAACTGTGCACTCAATCGGCGCTGTGATCTTCCAAACAAAGTTTACCTTTGCTGAAGATCCAAGTGTGAGAAACTGATGCAGCAGACAGCTTCAAAACATGATCTATGGAAGTCGCGTTTAGATAAGCTGCAAATAACAAAAGAAAAAAAAGAAAAAGAAAGTGTATCCTCAGTATTTATGCACTTTTATTACACTATAGCAGTATATATCTGAATAAACCATCCAAAACTTGGTGAATCGGTGGCGCTGCAGAAAGCCAATGAATGTTTGTCAAACTGTGCAAATACAAAAAACAAGCATATGATTTTACAATAAGCATGATCGCTGCTTTTTTCCTTTCCCCCAAAAAAGCACGTGGTACAGCTAAGCGTACTTAGGAACTGACAACGTAGGACGTAGCAGATGTTCAACATGAAAAACTTTCTTTCTTGAAACAAGTCACTCTAATTGAACTTTGCTCAAGAAATTTTCTTCGTATTCCCTCCAAACAAGTGCAAGCATGAAATTTTAATTTGACTGCATCACCCAAGTGCCTAACATAAATAGTTTATTTATATTATACTCTCAATGCCAAACACTGTACAGAGGAGAGTGATTAATACAATTATGTTATAGAATGTAATGCAAGACCACTTGAAAAGAATAATAGTCTTACTTGTTGGCAACTGAGTGGAGAAGGTGGTTCTATAGGTGAGGAGTAAACTCGCAAAGGCGTACAGGGATGCATGCGGTCTGCACTGGTTTCCGGTTTAATGGCTCTCCGTCCGTCTGCTGCGTCTCTCCTTGGGTATCAGTGGGCTCTCGTTCTTCATAGCAACCTAACGTGTATGCTGTGAATTTCTAGAGCACGTTAGCATAGCCGCACCTACGACTGACCACGAGAAGAAAACATGTGTTGTCGTGATATATTTTCCAGTGGCAAACAACAGACTGTACATGCTATCACGATTCTGCATTTCTTCGTAATAATAAGTGGCGTGAACTTGGCTGTCACGTCTTTGAACTATTTCACACTTGTAAATGAATGTAGGGTGTCAACGTGCTTATTTTTACGTGTTTTTTTCTTTGAGGGTTCCCAGCTGCTTTTGCATTCGTAGTTGCATCGCAGCTCGTATCAATGTTCATCGTGTGAAAACGGTATCCTTTATTATTTAAACTACGCGTTCAACGGCAACGGCCTGGAAAACTATTCAATCGTTCGTTCGTAAAGCCCTGACAAAGCTTTAAAAACCTAAATATGTGGGCGGCAACTTTTTTTTTAGGAAAGTCACGCTTATTTGGCGTTTCCGAATTGCATCGGGTTGGTAAACAAGCTGGCCCAGACGACACTCACCTCATAGTCAGGCGCTGTGCTTGTTATGCGTAGTTACCTGTTCTGTTCGATTTGCAGTTGATGATGTATGAATAAACTCAGTACTAAAAGAAATGCTTGGAAAAACACTTTAAATTCCCAGCAACATATTGAATAGTCGTTATATAAGTAGAATAGTATTTTCTTGTCTATATAACGTTGTACTGACATAATTTTCTCCTACTGGTGCGAGGTTGTCTCCGTCAGAACCACTGACTGATTGCATATACATCGCTGCAGTTGATGTCATTGACAAATGCTGTGTCCATGGATTCCGCAGCGTCACCGCTGGCCTGATGTCGTGCGGATGCTGTGTCACGTATTTTTCGGTATCAGGGTCAGAGCTGGCTGCACGTTACGTGGAGGCCGCACATTTTAGCGTGAAGGCCATATTCTTGTAGTAGATGCATATATAGTGATCGTGGTTGTGATGAATAACTACACATTTTAATGCCTTTTGTGCTACCGTCTTGATGCTTCAGTTCCTCTTTTGTCATACCAAAATGTCGACGACACGTAGTCAACCTACCGTGAATTTTTGCTGGGAGCGCCTGTACGTAAATATCAAATGTGTCATACAAACAAAACTATCCATGCGGAATTTGGGACAAATATCACCCACCTGACGTTAGGCATCCAAAGGCTATAGCACTCACCATGGCTGCCCTTATTACCACAAAACCCACTTGCATAATTTATCTTTATTTCGAGGGAATCAAAACGTCTTTTTTTTTTGGCGCTTGAAGTTTAGTAACCGACAGCTGCACAATCAACCATGATTGCGTGAGCGATTAGCCTGCAACCCAATCTAAAGAAAAGACGTGTCTACAGCTCCAAAACACGGCCAGCAAAACAGGGCACAACGGTATCTTGAACCGGAAGCCGATGAAGACGGCGCCTCCCATGAGCCTTTGCAGGTTTATGCCTCACTGATTCAGATGCTCTCTTCGGTATGAATGAATTGAAGGAAAGGTTCGTGTGGCAGTTTGGCACTTTGACTTTGATGTCCATCTATTCGCATTCAGGTGTGGCAAGTAGTGTGACATCCCACTTACGCACATTTTTACGTTTACGCTCCTTATTCTTTAAAACTACTTAGTCATCAACCTGCATGCTTCTTTGGCACAATTATTAGCAACTGAAGAAATTGTCACAATGCGTGCAGACTTGCTATTTTGCTTTCACTAAAATGCATACCTCAACAGAAAGGCGCACGCCAGTGAAGTGGATAAAAAGCACCATTCCTTTTCTAGCAACCAGCAGCAGATCAGAACAATCTATGCAGTAATAAAGAAAAAAGGGTATTTTAAGAACTTGTTTTTTTGTTAGATAAATAGTACAGAGCACAGGAAGTAATGGCAAGGAAAGTCTAGGAGATGTTATATGTAGCAGTTATCGGTTGCAGCAAGTTGTCTTTCTGCCCACTTCACACTTGTATGATAATTGCAACAAATAACATCCCCTTGAATGTTATTTGGCATTAGCGTCTATTCTAATTAGTTCGAGCAGCATTGTATTGGTGGATTTTTTAATCAACCTAGGTTATACCCAATATGGCAACCATAAACCGCTTGGGAAGACAGCAAAAAATTTTCTTGCAATGATACTGAAAGAGGTCGAATATTGGACGGAAAAATTGCCCACAATTTTTTGGACCAAGAAACTGATTAGTTTCTATATAGTTTCATTGTGAATAAACAAGCACGCCACCGTATTTTCTACTTGTGTAGTTGCGCATGCGTGCGCGCTAATTTATGAACCTGCAAGATAAAGAAAATCCTACTTGCACCTGTTATTTGCACCACCGCGTTCATGTCTGCTCGAGATGCTGCGTCTGCTGTCCGTAGAGAATCAACAGTGCAACTGTGCTAAGAGTGGCGAAAACAAGAGCTCGCTTGCTTATGGGTTACTGTACTGGCTGAGGCCAGCTCAGTGATGACAGCAGTCGAAGGGAGGCTGCAGTGGCGAAAGTCTCATAGCTTCGTGTGGTGCAGAAAACAAGCCAACAAGGCAGTTCAGGCATGCAACTTCATCTTAAGACAACGAAAAGACGGAAGAAGCTGGCCAACCCGAGCACTGTCTTTCATGTGTTTAGTCTTTGCGCTATTTCAAAATGAGCCCGAACCAACTACCCCAACTCCCGTTATTGCTGCAGTTTGTGCAACCACAGGCCGATATTCTTTCTGTGCAAAAATACAAAAAGAAAAAAAAAGCAAAGGCAGTGGGGCACCCTGTACGGGAACGCATGCGATATCGTTTTAAAAATGCAGTCAGAAATTTGCGGTAGTTCGCAGGAACTCATCGAGATGTGGGGACATGCGTCGAAGAAAAAAAAAATACGTCGTCTGGCTCTCTGAAGTCCGTGTTTGTCCAGCTCCCATTCTTCCGCATTGAAGGCGCGGGTCTTGGTCACTAATGCAACATTAGAGCAGCCAAGCGCCATTCATAAAATTAAAAGACTGCGGTAGCCATGAAAGCAAGAGATATTTGCCTTGAAACGTTGACGACGGAAGTGTGTGCATGATGCAGTGGCGTTTTGCTCACCTTCTGACGGCCAGTAGGCAAAGCGTCGCGCATCAATTATTGACACTCGATGTTCCGAATGATGCTAAATGTGATGGCCACGTATTTATCCACATAGATCTCACAAATTCACGTGAAACAGCACTCAAGCTTGGACTTTGAGCGCACGCCTTGAAGCCAAAAAGGTAAACAGGAAGTCGCCTTGACACCTGCTACAGGAAGAAGGTGGCGTTTTGCGCAGTTAAGAACCAAAACCGAAATTGCAATTTTATGCGCAAAATCTTTGATTGATCTGTTATTCGCATGTGCCAGTCATAAATGCACGAAACAAACTTTTTTCTACCTGAAAAAATATTATTACAGCGTAAATACTCCTAGGCTATTTGGCTGAGCTGAAGGTTTGGAAGGCAGAAAATGTTAGTCTCGAAACTTTTCATCCCTGCTGAAATGTCATAACATTTTGATCTGTAGAAACTGGCCGTAGATGAATATATAAATAATTAAATAATTAAAAAGATTGTTTGAATATGTGACGCCATGCTCGCTGTTGAGCAGTGAGGATTCGGCGCGAAGTTTGAAGGTTTGCTCTTGAACCCTTTTTTATTTTCATTAATTAACTTGTGACTGCAAAAACAATTAAAAGGCTTCGTTCCGATAATTTTCCCTCTTGTGAACCATTATCTGCTCTATACAGTTTCCTTACACATAAATGCTTAAGCCACTTCTCATTTCGTGGTCAACTTATCACTTGACACGGTGCTTCAATATAGTTCTAGATTGAAACTAGGGACCATGGGAAGTGATATATCAACTTTTCGTGTCACTCTGACGCCCGAGCACCCTTACTGTGAGCTATATGTAAAGCGCATTCAATGTAAATAAAGTGTTTTCCTTCTGGCACCTTTTGGCAGTCCGAATGTCTCCATCTCTCTTATTCAGACACGTCTTGTCGGATGCCTTCATCTAGTTGACGCCAGAACCGTGCACCTGCTTGAAAGCATATGTTGGCTTGATGCATTATTCGAAACAAAAAAATAACAGAATAATTGTAAGACTTCACGTATTGTTCCTGAGAGGTCTCTTTAGACCACATGGCAGAATGCTGCATTTGCAGTTAATGAGTTGAGAAACTTGTGCATTGTTGAAATTTGCTATACTTCTTTATTGCCTCATCCATATGAAGGCGTCTTGTTTGCACTGCAGAAACATCACAGAATAAAGGACCAAGGTCATCCCTTATCTTCCAACTGAGCTGCTGTGATGCACTTGCAAAAAAATAAATTTATAACAAGGTATTATTATAACATTCACTGTAACTGCAAGACGCAAAAATAGAACTTAGCAGAAAGCTCAAAAAAGACATCTTTACTTTAAGGTGATGCAGGCATAATAGCGAACGTGCAGCTTCCTTAAGCTATGAAATTTCGCCCAGAGTGACTTCTACTCACTCCTTCCCTCCTTGCCTTGTATAAAAGAATCTCACAACAGAGGAACACACAAACTTTATGGCATAAGTTTTTCATTTATTTATTTATTTATTTATTTATTTACTTATTTATTTATTTATTATAGCCTGAGGGTTTTCACATTACAGAGGGGAGGGGCACGTTACATGTAAAAAGTGGGAAACAACACTTGATAAACATATACCAGAACGAAATTTCAATAATTGGCAGAATAATTCAGAGCTACATTATATTTTTTTAATTTATTCATACTGTCAGCCCAAGGGCCAAGACAGGAGTTCGGGTTACATATCTGGCACGTACAAAGAACATATGTAGAAACAAGTTTCACACTGTACGCTCAAGGCGCATAATATATGGAAATAACAAAAACAAAAACGCAAAACTGTATCAGAATACATCCCGCATAGGTCACGGAAAAAAGAAACATGTTCGAACACATCTTGTACACGTCACCAAAAAGAGAAAAAAGATTTGAAGTGATATAGTACATATTGAACGTATTGATATAGTACATTGAAAATATTGATTGATTGATTTGTGGGGTTTAATGTCCCAAAACCACCATATGATTATGAGAGACGCCGTAGTGAAGGGCTCCGTAAATTTTGACCACCTGGGGTTCTTTAACGTTGAAAATATTCAACCGACAAGCAATTTGGTTACAAATATTCTGACAAAGCCCTTTCGAACCTTTGATAATCACAATGTTCGACTATGTAGTGAGGTAATTGATTCCAGTCATCAATGCTCCGAACCAAAAGCGAATACTTGAATAAATCTGTTCTGTAGCTAAGTGGTGTGATATGTTTCGAGTGTTTTGTTCTGGATGTGGTAAATGGCTGTAGTGCGGTGTGTTCCTTTAGGTGAACTTTGTAGTCTCCGTTGAGTATCTGAAAAAAGAATATCAGTCGATTATGTTGCATTTTTCGTTTTACCGTAATTAAACCGACTCTGTCTCTAAGCTCACAAATAGACTGAGTTCTGGAATAGAAGTTGGAAATGAACCGCAAGGCTTTGTTTTGTATACGCTCACATTTTAGTGCATTTGTTTTGGTGTATGGTTTCCAAAAGATGGCTTGCGTAGGTCAGTACTGTACGCCATTGTTTTAGCTTCCGGGGTGGCATCGTGAAGTTTTCGTCGTAACGACCAAAGTTTACGCATGGCTTTATTGCAAACACTGTCAACATGCATGGACCAGTTCAAGTCATGTGTAAGATGAACACCTAGATACTTAACATTCTTTACTTCAGTCAGCACTGTGCCTTTAATGCTGTAAGAAAAGGATAACGGATCTTTTTTACGTGTCATGCGCACGAAGAGAGTTTTTGATGCATTCAGTTCCATTTCCCATTCGTCGCACCAAAGACTAATTTTTTGTAAATGGTTATCAAGCTCCAGCTGATTGTCAGTGGAGCTTATCTTCTCATACACAATGGTGTCATCTGCATAATGTTTTATAGCTATTTGCTGAGAAAAATCGGCACCCATGTTACTGATATAGATAGAGAAAAGTTAAGGGCCTATTGTGGACCCTTGCGGCACGCATGATCTGACTGGTTTATTGGTGCTGGAGACATTATTTAATTCAACAAATTCTTCTCTATTTGACAAATAGGCCTCTATTCATTTTAATAGCTGACTGTCACCAGTCAAACAAGACAACTTTTTAAGCTACTTTCTGTGAGATATTTCATCAAATGCTTTTCGGAAATCAATAAATATGATGTGTACTTGACTTTATCTATCTAAACACTGACCAATTTCATGCGTAACCTCAGTAAGAATTGAAATTATGTAATACCCTTCGCAAAAACCGTGCTGATTATTACCTAAAATACCATTTCTTTCTACAAACTTCATTAGGTGAGTAGTCAAAATGTGCTCCAGTGTTTTACAATAAGTACTTGTCAAGAAAATTGGTCGAAAATTCGTGACGTCATATTTGGAATCCTGTTTATGGATCGGTATTACCTTAGCACGCCTCCAATCTATCGGAACGTCACCGGATGGAAGTGATTTTGTGAAAATGTCCAACAGATAAAATGAACACCACTTGGCATAACGCCATAAAAAGGCGTTGGGAATTTGATCAGGTTCAGGGCATTTTTTCACATCTACTTTAAGTAGGAGACCCAGAATGCCTTCTTGGGTTATAGTTAGCTCATTTAGACATTGCTCATCAGAAATTCGCACTTGAGGAGTTGAACCATCGTCTCTAATGAAAACCGATTCATAATATTCATTAAATTGGCAAGCCATCTTATAATTATCCGTGATAGTTACATTATCGTTCTTAAAAAAATGGATGCCAAGTTTTGGTCCTGAAAGGTACCTCCAAAATTTTCCCGGTGATGTTTTAATGAAATCGGTATTAGTTTCATTCATGTACCTATGTTTCGCTCGAATAATTTCCATTTTGAGTTCTTGAGAACGGGAACTGGCGTAATGACGTGTTTTTGTTGACAATGGTCTTTTAGCCCTCGTTCTTTTCAAGAGTCGTTTTTTATGAATTATTTTTCGCGTAATACATGGGTTTCTTCTGTTAAATTTGTTGGTGCGTCTTGGAAAGAATAGTTCTATTGCTTTCAAAACAATGCATTTAAACATGTTCCATGCATCATTTACTGATGTAGTATTCAAAGAGATATATTGAGTGAAATTATCATATTCCTGCTCTAAATAATCTATTGCTCCAGTATCATCTGCTTTAGAAAAATCGAGAACTGTCGTAGTTTTATTCTTTTTTACCCGAGTGCGCGTGGTATCGATATGCGTGATCACCATTTTGTGATCAGATATCCCTTCTAATACTTCACATTGATATTTGGATTGCACGGCAGATCTGCTCAAGAAGACCAAGTCGAGCAGTGATTCTCCTGATTCGTGGATTCGCGCAGGTGTAGTTACAATTTGTGTTAGGTCAAGGGAGAAAGCCAGATCCAAAAGAACTCGTGACTCAGCTTGTTCATTCTGACCTTCCTGATAATTCACCCAGTCGATATGCGGTAAATTGAAGTCTCCAGCCAGTATGATCTTGTGATTAGATTGGCTAAACTTATCAGTTAAGAAATTATTAAGAAGTATCATATATTCTTCAGGGGTGCCAGGTGGGCGATACACTGCGATGACTACAGAATACTGCCCATTCATTTGTATCGTGCGCGCAACGCACTCGCAATTCCGCACTCGCACTCGCAACGCACTCGCATTTGTATCGTGCGCGCAACGCACTCGCGCAACGCAATTCCGGTGGGGTGAAAATTTCAGTGCAATAAATTGAAGTTTTGTGAATAATGGCAACACCTCCTCCCCTGGATCCTCGGTCTTTGCGACAGGCAGTATAATTGGGAGGCAGGAACTCTGTATTTTCAACTGATTCGCTCAACCAGGTTTCTGTCATGATTACAAGATCCGCTTCATGTTCAAAGAGCCCAGCCTCAAAGAGTGATGACTTATTACAGATACTACGTGCATTAACATTCATAACTGTTAACTTGTCAGCAAAAATTTCCACAGCCGTCCAAGCTGGTGTCTTTTTCGTAATGACGAGCGTTTCGGCACTCTTTACGCGAATCAGTGGAATCGTCCCAGTAATACGTCTTGCCATCTATGTAGAGCTTATCGTAAGCAAGGTGCACTCGCTTTCCACTCAACTTCTTGTCTTCAGCGCTTTCTCAAAGGCACTTTCTGCTGTGAAGCACGCGTTTTGAAAAGTCATCACTGATTGAGACGTGCAAACCCTTTAGCTTGTAACAGTTACGCATAATTTCCTGCTTTTCCTTGAAGTCGTATAGTCGAGAATGACAGGTCGCGCTTTTGTCTCTCTTTTCCCAATGCGGTGCATACGCTCCAGGCTTTTAGGTGATAAACCGATGACAGAAAAAATTTTCTCTCACAGATAAAAATTTTCTGGACAGAAAAATATAGAAACTATATCTACAAAGACAACGTAGCAGTAGTGATAATGCAGATAGTACATGTTCAAACACTAAGCAAAGAACAACAAACAGTGCAAAAACAAAAAAACAAAGAGGACATGACACAGAAACACGCACAATAATTATATACATATATATACATATATAACACAAAGCAGAAATCAAGTAGTGCCAAACATGTTTTGTAAAAAAAAAACCTTAAAACGTGATGTGTCGGTGATTGCGGTAGCTGATAGTGGGAGTAGATTCCATTAAGATGTAGTTCTTGGAATGAAAGCGTCCAAATGGGTTGTCGTTCTGCGTTGAGGAACATGAACCTTTTGTGGACGATCGATTCTGGGTGATATGAATGAGGGGGGCTTTACGAAATGTTCGCGAAAGCGATTGTTATGATAATAAAGCTTATGAAAGTGACTTAGCCGGGCTATTTTACGCCGAATGGCGAGTTCAAGAAGGTTGAGCTGATATTTCATTAGTGTAACACTGGCGGTGCGGGCATAATTGAACAAGACAAAGCGAACTGAACGATTCTGAACTGCTTCAAATTCATGTGTTAGTATAGTGCCACCAGGATCCCTGATGGATGATGCGTATTGAAGCGATGGACGAATGTAGGTACTGTAAAGAAGCTTCTTAAGGGATGAAGGTGCCATGTAGAAGTTTCTGCGAAAATACCTGAGTTTACGGTTAGCTTTGGCAATGATGTACTTCAGATGATGGTTCCATGTCAGGTTATTTGAAATATGAACACCTCGATATTTGTAAGATGAAACAGCCTCAAGGTAGGTGTTGTTAAGATGATACTGTGGACAAACAAGTGAAGTGTAGCACACACGCATTGCTTTGCATTTAAAAATGTTCAGTTCCGTGTTCGATTATTGGCTTCAGGTAAATATGTTATTTAGATCCGCCTGAATCGAGGTAACATCGTCTTCGTTACTTATTTTTTGATAAATTACGCAATCAGCAGCGAATAGGCATACCTTTGATGAGATGTTAGTTGGCAAGTCATTCATGAAAATTAAGAACTAGCAAGGGTCCCAACACAGAGCCTTGAAGAATGCCCGAGAGCCCCGGTTGGACGGGGGAGCAAACATTGTTAGCAGAAACAAATTGTTTTTGGTTAGAAAGAAAGGCATGAATCCAGTTAAGCACGTTAGGATCTAGATTTAAATGTCTGATTTCTAATCTAATGTCTGATCTAATTTAAATCTTAGATTTGTGAACTGGCCCTATCTTACCAACCAGCCAGTCTTCCGAAAGGCTAGAGTACTGCAAGGACGGTGAAAAAATGCATGACAGGATAATAGAGCAGTATTCAACGGTGTTTTTCAAGAATTTAGAATTGATTCTATATACTCCACATAATGACGAGGCTTTAAGTTTTTTAATTACCGCACGAATACCTTCGGAGGTAACGAAAATAGCTTCCATGGGTAGTTAATGGGGTGAAGGCAAAGTGATTTGGTTGTTGGTGGTCACCTGGCGTGAGAAAGCTTTTATGAATGTGTCTTTTAGTAGAGATGCGCATTTTACTTCAGGCACGGGATGCCCATCAGCCGTCAGCAAGGCTATAGCGTGATTCTCGCTGCCACGCACGAAACTCTAAAGCTGTCCAGGGTTATTTTTCAGCATAGTTGGTAGAGTTTCACTGAAAAAGGAAAACTTTGCATGTTTTAGTGCAAATAAATAAGTTGCAGCAACAGATTTGTAAGTTGACCAACGCTGATCAGACGGGGATTCGATAGCAGCCCGACAAAAAGCCTTCTTTTTTACGGTTAGAAAGATGGTTAACGTATCTGTTGTACCATGGAGCACCAGTATTACACAACACCTTTTGATGGAGATATATTTAACTGTTAGCTCGGATACTTTAGCCTTGAATAGGTCCCAGTTTCTCTGCACCGATTTTTCGGTGTAGTTGGGTAAGAGATTATCTAAAAATTTTGTGGTCACTGATACCAGAAACATTGGTTACAGAAGATACAATATCTGGTTCTGATGTCAAAATAAGGTCGAGAATGGATGACGTAGTACTTGTAACGCATTACTATGGCATCATAGTAATGGCATTACTACGAATGTCCTTTAGTTGTCAACTGCATCACTCAGGAGAAAATTGATAATAAGCTCACACGCTATATTAAAAAAAGCTGACTAGTAAATGCAGACCAATAATTTAAAAGTAAAAAGCGCTGTAAAACTGTTCTTTGTTACATTCAGCTGACATGACGTTGGAAGTTCTTTGGAGATGGCGATGTTATGTTTAACTCTCATACGCTCTTTACAGATGTAGGAGTGTATTAGAGTTGAAGGTGTTTGTTTTACCACTTATGTACTCGAAAGACACGATTATGTACACTTCATAACATAAATGGTGAGACTCAAACACTTTGGTGATGGTTTGGGTCTGTAACATACTTGTGAAACAAAATCATAGTTTTGGTGCACCACAGTACAAAAAGACACAATGGACAGAAAACGAATGACGAGAACAAGCGCTGAACTTTCAATATAGTATATTGGGAACCAGCATGTATATTGATACCGTCCTGAGAAGACTGAGGACCTCACTGTAAGGCAAAATTGCCCGAAAAAAGAGCAACGGCGCCCAAGTGGCGCGCGCGATGAATGAATAGACCGTTGAGGAGCAACCACGGAGGGAAGCGTGCCGCGTGCAAACCACTTAGTTTCCAAACACGCTCCAAAGGAATGAACCACCCGGGAAATGCGAGCAGTGCGCAAAGCATTGCCAAGGTCACTAGCCGTCCTCCTCTTCTCCTGGCTAAGTCTTTCCCCGTATTTTGCTGGAGACAGTTCGTGCTGCGTCGCGCACGGAGTGCTCCGCCACGGCCGCCTGGATTTGACGATCTAGGAATTATGACATGGCGCTTGTGTGTACGCTTGGATCACCGTGCGCTGCTTCTTTTATGTTTCGCCACACCCAAGAAGTCTAAAGCAGGTCTCGACACACCATCAAGCCATGCTGTATATCTCTGGCTTCAAGATAGGCACGTCCAACACACGACAGCAAAAGTTGGGAAGGTCAACATGGCGGCCGAGAAGACAGCAGACCTATCGAATACATTAGTCAAGTCTGACTCAGGGCAAAAACCAGCGCTGGATTCTTTCGGAAGTAGGTGATCATTCTTTATTCTACTTGTTGCGCGTGCGATATGGGTCGCGCTTGCCGGTATCGGGCTCGGTCATGTTGTATATCGCACACACTAAATGCACCGCGAAGGTCACCTTGGGCGTCTGCAGTTCGCCTGTGCTTTGCGACTTCCTGGAAATTGGCTGCCATTGCCGTCGCATTCCCGTGCGCTCGCTCAACGGGTGCTCGCCTGTCTTCGGCGCCGTGATGAGTTCCGGGCTCAGGATATTGGGCTGAAACCTCGTCGCTGTGTTGGGAGTTGTCGAAAACACGTAGCGGGTTCTCGTAACGAGCTTGGTTGTAGTATGTCACACGCTCTAAGTGCACCAGCACGGGCTGGTGGGGCTTTCACAAGCGTCGGAACTCACTGAAAATTGGTAGTCATTACTGTTGGCGTCCCCGTCAGTCGGTCGCAAGCAGCTCGGCGCTGTCTGTTGGCCGCGGCGGCGGACTCGCGTTTGCGCGCTGCAGTCGCATTCGCTCGAGTTGCGGAAAAGAGCAGCATTACCGTAGATTTTTTCGGCGTTAGCTTCATACCAGCTCGGCGCTGTTCGTTGCGGTGGCCAAGCGTACACTCGCTCTCCTGTTCGAAGTTCACTGACGGCAGACACTCCGCATGCAGCGCCGTGTTTGGTCTCGCATTCGCTTGTTCGAGCTGAACGCGTCGCTGGCTTAGAACTCGCCGACTTCTTGGCGGCACGGTGGTTCGTGGAGTTGTGGTTGCGGCCGCCGCTCCTAAACTATTGCGTACGTGGATCGAAATGAGTCTTTGACGATGTGTGACAACACGGTGAAATTTTTAGCATGCCATATCTCACGTATGTTTTTATTTCACCTTGCACGTATTTCTCATATGCATTCGTATTCATCCTCTGTCACGTGTGACTCATCTATTTTACATACTTATTGTGCAGCTGAGGGTGCACACCGTGCTGAAGGCTGTGTGTGCTGGCGTCCACGATGCCTGCCATCCATATCTTTCTTCAGAGCAGCTTCAGAAGGACTGTACGAAATGTGAAGGTAAAGTTATCTGTGTCATATTTTACAGGCCTGTTTTTATATAGACTTGCACGTACTTGTCATAAGCGCGCATCTCCATCGTCTGTCACGAGTGTCTAACTACTTTTTACAATCTTATTGTACGTACAGTCGTGGGAACACAACAGGCAGAAGGCTGTAAGTGCTGGCGTCAGCAAAGCCTGTCATCTATCGCTTCCGTCGGAGGAGCTCCACAAGAAGTGAACAAGATTTCACAACGAGACTGTACTTGTACACTTCACCATGTATTCACCTAAAAGAATGGAGAAACTTTATGTGTATGTAGAAAAATAAAACATTTCGATGTCCCACTTTTCTCTTTCGTTGTTGCCATAACTGCGAAAGCAGTTACACATAGGTGGCTAACTACTTTTTCGCGTGTTCTTTTCTGCGCTATTTGTCGCTCACTGCGCGGACAAACAGGCGAAAAAGTATTAGGCCTGGCAGAAAATAAATAAAGAAAACAATGTTTGAACTGGGGATAAAAAAGTTCATCCGTTTGGAGTACTTGAGTAGATCAACCGTTCGTCCGGCGAGGGGCAACTGTAAGGACTAACGGTTGCCCGGTAAGGTGTATATGTGAGGATTGACAGTTGCCCTAAAAGGGTCAAGTGTGAGGACTGAATGTTAGTCCTTTTTGGTGAATTGTGGGACTAACGTTTACTCAGTAAAGTGTAAATGTGAGGACTAAATGTTAGTCCCTTGAGCTAGTCTGTAAGGACTAACTGTTAGACCCAGTGCGTTAGGAATAATGGTTGTGGCAGCCCCATCATTCCCCAAAAGAACGAACCACACACACTTTTAACACGCTTTTGCCTTAGAGAGCTGGTGTACCCCATGCACGTAAGACACAATGCAATGTGCACATCATCGGTGAAGCAATTTTGCCAGCCGGTCAAACCTGTGTTCTTTGCCTTGGAGCGAAGTTCGCTGTGACATTCAAGGAGTCGAGGCCAGCACAGCTTTCTTTTGTATGTAAGGTTTCGCATGAAGCGCCTCTCGATTTGAGCGCATGTTGTGTTTCAGGAGGTGCGAACCTCCTTAACAGCTGCAAGAACCTAAAACCCAACCTACCCGTAGGACGAGTGGCTTCTATGTGACCACTCCATCCACAATCTCCTTGTCGATAAGAGAGGTGGTTTCATGATTCTACTGAGCAAAAATATTCTTAAATCAACGTAGAGAGAAGCGATTTCTACAGTCAATTCTCACTCCGATGTTTCATTTAGTAAACAGAAGTCTAATGCAAAAAGTGTGAGAAGCTTAACCTTTCTGATCTAGTGGAGCAGACCGATAAGAGCAAGAACAAGTTTTCAAATGGCTTTTTAGTGCGAAAATTCACAAGGTCGACGCACCTTTTTGGACCACTGTCTATGAATCTGAATCAGGGTAATCTCAAGCTTTTAGTGATAGATGACCCTTCTATTGAGACCAAATCTAACCAGGCTTTAGAGGTCTTTGACACTTTCACTGACATGCACTGTCAGGATTTATCGATTGATATCGAAGATCTTTTTTATTCCTCACATCATAACCTAATTTTTGAGTTTGTTGAGCATTCTATTTACAAACACCGTTTCGTTGCTTTCCAACACTCTGCGGGTATTTCCGCTGGTATTTTCTTAGAATGTTTCAGCTTTTATTAGCCGTCTATCTACGTAATGTTTGAAAGGATCCCACACCTGCAGAAGCAAGGCGTATGCACTCCTTCTTGCATCGCTCGGTTATTAGAGATCTAGTTCTTGCTCACGTCAATCGTCAGATCAACGCCTTGCTCACCAATGAAAACATCCTTAGCATATTCTGATATGTTGACAATTACCTAATTGTTTTAAGTTGTGATCCGTACGCCTTTGAAATACAAAGCAAAGTACTGCTTGATGTGTTTCTTGGTGTAATCAGCTCATTAGGCCTAACCCATGATCTCCCAGTAAATGGACAAATTAAATTTTTAGATATTCGGTTTCATTGTACATGTGTTAGCGTCTGCTGGTGCTATGAGCCATGTACTAACAAACCACTACTACCTTTCAAGTCCTCCCACTGTAAGCTCGTTGAACGAGCTATTGTCACGTTCTGCCTCAAGAGTGGTCAGGGTAAATCTTGCCCACAGTATACTTCTGAAGCATTTGAGCGTCACGCTACAAGGCTGTTAGGTGCTGGGCATCTCAAGCCACTCCACATTTTAGTTGCAGACAGTCTGCCCAGGAAGGTGCGCCACCACCCACAAAATTGTGAAGCCGTCACACAGCACTGGCAGAAGGTAGCATTGATACCTTATATGCACAAGTTGTCACCCAACTTAAAAAAGGTGGTCCAGTGGTAAACGTGAAACTCGTATTTTCAGCACCAAACAGGCTGTCTAAGCTCTGCAGATTGACCGACCTGGAGGCAACGATGAAACAGGTCTGTGGCACAAAGCACAGGACGTCTTTTGCTGATTGTGCAGAAGGGGTAGAGTATGAAATTCCTTTAAAGTGTGGTAAAGAGTACGATGGCCAAATCGGGCGTAGCATAAAGGATAGTAAAAGAGCATGCAAACAATGTCAAGAAGGCGCATGATTGAAAATATTTTGAAGGTTCCCTAGCTAGCTATTGTATAACCTGCCAGAATTGCTCTCGCAATCAGCGTTCGTCATTTGTGTTCTGTGTATTGTTTGTTTTCTAAACTGTAGCGCACCAGATTAATGAACCGACAAGCCCAACTAGCGGCTTTCATAATGAAAGGCAGTAGCTGTCACATTGCTTATTGGTTGAGGTTTTATAAAATAATTATATTACTGTATTATTATTGGGAGATGATATAGACTCTAACCAAATGTTTTGAAGAAACCCGACGTTTCGGAACCGATTTGGTTTCTTCCTCAGGGATGACTGCGCAGCCCACGTCGCAGCAGCGTCTTCAAAGCACTAGAGGGGTGGCTGATGACCCCCCCCTCTCTCATTTTGCCGTGGAGCGCAGTCCGGACCTTTTGGATCGGAGTTCCACCCCAAGCATCGAAAATTCCAGGTTTGTCACCAATCTTTCACCTCGTCCACTCACTGATCGGGAAACTTCTGTCCTGCAAAGGACATGGCTATAACATGTCAACGATGCCCCGTCTTCCGAGTCTTGTCGTGGCTGTAGAGGAAGCCGTTCAAAGCGTGAGGCCGGGCGCCAGGAGGAAATCAGGCTGAAATCAATTGAGATCCTTTCAAAATTACCGTTACAAAAGAAAAAGAATCTGACCACGGAGGAGAACCAGGCACTCCGGGAACTTCGACGGAACCGAAGCATTGTCATCATGCCCGCCGACAAGGGCAATTCGACAGTGGTGTTGGACAGCGGGGCCTACGATCGGAAGGTTTCAGGTCTTTTGGAAGGGGACGCATACACGCTGCTAGTAAATGACCCAACATAGAAAACCCAGACACAGCTAAACAAGCTACTCGCGGAAATTCTCAAGCCTTAACCGGATCTCAGAGCACTTTTAGCTGCGACTAATCTGCCGCAACGGATCCGCACCAAGTTTTTATGGACTACCAAAAATTCACAAGCCTGACGTCCCCCTCCGACCGATTGTAGACTTCACTTTCTCCCCATGCCGAGCCCTTTCAAATTTCAAAAACTTCATTCGAGCCACCACCCACCGTGCAGAGCAACACAGTATACGGAAACCTCAATCAACCTTAATTGGCAGCCTCCCGAAACGCGTACCGGTTCCATGCGTTCACGAAACCAGCGAGATATGGGCACCGATCTTCAAGAAGGAAGGGGTTCGCATCGCGCACGTGCCTTCGTGTAGGCTAGGCCACCTTCTCCCCCGCCCGAAAGACCGGCCAACCATGGACAGGAGCCCCGGTGTCGTCTACGAAATTCCGGCGTGGGCGGTCCGCAATTGATAACGTTATAGATCTGGTGTCGTCTGTTCAGCATAAAAAAATGGCAGCATATCCATGGAGTGAATAATGAATGAGTGGGGCAAAGCATCCATCCGTTCATTCGTTCTTACTTCCGTTCGTTCATGCATCCATCTGTGTGACCGTCCGTGCGTCCATTCGCCCGTCCGTGCGTGCGTCTGTTCGTGCGTCCGAACGTCCATCTGTGCGTACGTCCCTGTGTTCTTCCATGCATCCGCCCTTGCGTCCGTCTATGCGTCCATCCGTCGGTGCAGCTATCTGTGAGTCCGTCCATGCATCTGTCTGTGTGTCTGTTCGTCCATCTATTCAACACTCCAAGTACCACCATGTCGCATCTTTTCATCATATATTCCGCGTATGCACCACCATCCAGCGGACATTCCAAGGACTAAGCGAGAGGTGGCACACGCACACTTTCTTACGGCTTGCGCTTCGTGTCTACTTCCCACCTTTAACCCTTCGAGTTCATGGTATATACTACTTCACTGTAATCATGACACTGCGGCCCAACGCTCGCTAAACCTTTCTAAAACCAAGGAGGTTATGCTCAGCGAGTATAACGTAGCAACCCTTTCTTGTCAGATAGTGCTCAATGTACATGCCAATGGCTGCTAAGGGGGAATGAGAGACAGGAGAATTCGGCTTTCAGTTAACGCGCACGCTGCGAATTTTTTATTGTTCAACAACGCACAGAAGAAATCTCTCACTGGCACCACCTTGGAGGTCAAAATGTAACACTAGTTACACACTACGACTACTACTACGACTACGAGGGACGAACAGGTGCTGCTATAAGGAGCTTCGCCCCTAAAAAGACTGAAACGTTCACCTGCGGCGTTGTTTTTGGACGTGAAAGGTGCATACGATAACGTATCACATGAAGCCATTCTGTATTTCATGGAAAATGTTGGATTAGGGGGTCAGGTTTACCAATGGGTCTATAGCGATTTGAAAGGCAGAGCTTTCTTTGTACGGACGGAGAATGGCACAACAACGCATCATTGCATCCGTCATGGTGGGCCTCAAGGTGGTGTTCTTAGCCCTACACTTTTCAATCTAGTGCTCCTCGGCCTGGTTGACGCACTTCCAGAATCTGTCCATCTATCAATATATGCAGATGACATCTGCATCTGGGCGTCAGGCGTAACACGCCTTCATTTGCGTGCCCGGCTTCAGAGAGCGGCTACACTAGCGACAAAGTATCTGGAAGAACGGGGACTAGAGCTGTAATTAAAGAAGTGCTCGCTTATAGCATACACGCATACGGTGATGAGCGCATATGTTATTAAAATCAATAGACAGACGATCAACTACGTGAATAGCCACCAATTCCTCGGAGTCATAGTTGATCTCAACCTCTACTGGAGCCCTCACATCGCCCACATAAAAACTAAGCTCACCATGATCACCCATGTGCTGAAGTTTCTTGCTGGAAAAACTTAGGGTGCATCCGTACGAGTGATGCTGAAACTCTACACTGTTCTGTTCCTCGGTTATATGTGATACAGCTTACCCGTGCTTTGCGGGATCCGAAAAACAAACTTGCGCGTCCTCTAGTAGATCCAAGCCCAAGCACTGAGAATATGCCTTGGTCTCCCGAGATGCGAGTCTATGGCTGCGACAGTCATCATTGCGCGTGATTATCCAGTCAACGAATACATCCACGTAGACGCTTTGAGAATGCACATAAGACATTTCGCTCGGCTTCTATCTCATCACCTCGCCTCACTTCGAACTACTAGGCCCCACTCAGCGCTCAGCGCAACTGTAGCTCAGCATTGCGCAGTGCTTCTATAGCACTTCACGCATGCAGCATGGCCACCGCTACCATTATGGTGCCTACACCCACTCAAAGGCCTTCTTACAATTCCTGGCATCAAAAATAAGAAAACGTCGTTGCATCTAGCCCTATAACAGGCCACATTACTCTTCCTGCAAGAGAAGCACAACGAACGACTTCACATTTACAGAGATGGCTTGGTGTCTTGATTAAGCTCAGCAGAGGCAGTGGTTATTCCCGCGAAGCACATAACAATTAAATTTATGACATTGCATTTGACGTCCTTGACAGCTGCAGAACTCGCCACCATACGTGCAGCTCTTGAGTTTATAGTGAAAGAACCTTTGGGAACTTGGTCTATCTTCTCGGACTCGAAGGCAGCTCTTCAATGTCTTATGTCACCCTTTTGCCGTGGACCTAATGAACAGTTAGTAGATGAAATAAAGCTTCTTCATCACCAAGGAATCGAGAAACAGCACAGCATAGTGCATCAGTGGATATCAGGTCATTGCGGTATGTATGGCAATGACCGCGCAGATGAGGCCGCTAGATCTGCACATGACGATACCCAATACACAGACATCCCGTTCTCAAAAACCGACGCAGTTACAAGATTTCATTCGCTAGCACGTGACCGCACACTGGTACAGTGGAACTCAACAGACTTCACAAACGCGAGCCTGCACAACTTCGATCCCGATCTGCAGCTTCCGTCTTTCCTAAAGGATATCTCGAGCTGAGAAGACTCTTCTATGCCGCCTGTGGCTTGGAGTGGCCTTCATGAGCGCATACTTTTATCTCAATGGAATGGCCAGCTCTCCTACATGCACTTACTGCAGCTGCGAAGAAACCTTCGCGCAGCTTCTGTGTGAATGCACCCATTTCAACGCGCAAACACAAGAACTGGCTGCAGCTCTGGATGGACTGGATGATCGGCCTGTGTCGGAATAAAGGATTCTTGGTCATTGTCCGAAACCATCCTAAGCCCAGAAGGCTTTGAAAGCTTTGCTGCGCTTTTGCGGACAACTGGCCTCAGAGACAGGCTGTAGTGTCTTATACTTTTTCATATTGCCTTTCCTCTGTCGCATTTTTTTGTATTTTTTCTCTCTCTTCACAACATTTCTATTTGACATCTTTTATTCTCCTCACACCTTTCCCCAGCACAGGGTAGCCAGCCGGTCTAACAACTAACTAACCTTCCTGTCTTTCCGCTTAAAATTTCTTCCTTCATCACTCCCTCCCTCCCTTCCGTCCTTCCTTTCTCCCTCACTCTCTTCCTCCCTCCCTCCCTCCCTCCCCCTCTTCCTTCCTTCCTTCCTTCCTTCCTTCCTTCCTTCCTTCCTTCCTTCCTTCCTTTCTTTCTTTCTTTCTTTCTTTCTTTCTTTCTTCTTCCTTCCGTGCGCCGAGTGCCCTGCGTCGTATATCGGCGAGATGAAAAACCTACTGGAATGACTGAAGCAACACGCCAACGATGTGCGGAAGTTCTACAAAGAGTGCTGCGCAGTCGCTGAACTTGCTGAGACATTGGACCAACAGATAAATTTCGAAGCAACGGCCATCCTTGAAAGTGAGCCGAACTGGAGGAGAAGGTTGTCACTCGAGTCGTGGCATATACAGAGAACACCCCATAACATCAACCACTATCTCGGAACCCTTCCCCCAGTGTACACACACGGACTGCGCTCCACGGCAAAACGAGAGAGAGAGAGGGGGGGTCATTAGCCACCCCTCGAGTACTTTGAAGACGCTGCTGCTACGTAGCCTACACAGTCACCCCTGAGGAAGGAACCAAGTCAGTTCCGAAACGACGGGTTTCTTCCAAACGTTTGGTTGGAGTCTAGATCATTTCCCAGTTTCATACCCAACCAGACAGGTTTCTGTCAAATTTTTACGTTCATGTATTCTTAATTTCTTACAGCAGTTTACTTCAAGTGGTTTACCGAGGAGATTAAATAGAAGAATCAGATTTAGGCTGAAAGTAAGCTAAACTTGAGAAGCAAAAGCTTGCTAGTATCTCTTCCAAGCTTAAGCGTAAATGAACCAGGAAGGGATGCCACAGATGTTAACTGAACAAGCTTGCATAGCTTGAGCTGTACTAAGAATAGAGCGAACATTTATATAGCTGAAGTGTTTTCAGAGCTAAGCTTTGCAAGATTCGTGGCCTTGGGGATGTCTGCTCGACTGAATAGTTGGTTACAAATTCATCAGATGGCCCTTCTATCGCCCAATATGTATTAGCACGAGAAACAGCCCACATGTTCACTTCATGGTACAGCAGTGTGTAGGAGACACCAAATGATGAAATTTTGTTCCATATTAAGAGAGCTTAAGATTTTTTGTGGGAAATCCATGACAAATACGTCCACATAATTAAAAGAAATCAAGTTGTTGAATAAAAGTAAAAAAAAATTAGGTACTGATTTGAACTTGAAACGCTCATCTTTATGCCTGCAAATACAACAAATGATGCAATGCAAGATCAAGTTCGGCTTCAGTTCCATACACGTGCACTGCGAAGAAGAACACAACAAAGATACTGGCATTTTTATGTTCGGCTTCGCCGCTATGTACGTGCACTGCAAAGAAGCTTGCACTTAGGATCAATACAGCTACATCAGTGTTGTTCTCTCATTCCCAAATGGGCAACACAAAGCACAATTTAATTTTGCCATTCCAGCATATCAGTTTAATGAAAGGATGACTCGGTACAAGTTACACAACTTTTCAGGAAGTTATTACAGGTGCCAAAAAATTCTGCACTACATATGGGAAGCATCTGGGAAAGTGTTCTCGAATCCCGGCAGCATAGCCCTATATTATCACGCTATCTGATGTTGACAGGTATATTTCACTATTGCATGCGGGATAGCGGTAAACAGGGCAGAGTACAACTACAAATAATCGAGACGACTGCTCACCTGTTTTAGCAGCGTACTTCAGACTGCGACGTCTTCCGATCGAGCAAGCACGATGTGAACAAAATCAACACGGGGCACTGGTTCGTGCACCACGTTAGCCACAAGAAAGCTGCATGATTCACAGAGCCAAATCACACCCAAGCGATCAAACTCACTTGAGCAAGGCACTAGCTTGAGAATCAGGCCAGCGAACACCTCACTGGCCGGCAAAGCGGCGTTTCAGAAACTCTGCTGCGAAGTAACGGTGCCACCATAAAAAACCCTAGGTCAAAAAATCCCCAGAAAACATGTTCCTAAGTAAAATTTTGTACGATAGTTAGACGCTCGCGCTAAAGATGCCGCCGAGCAAAAGCCTACGACTTCCGGTCAGTCTGCAAGCAACTGCCCACGCTGCTTGTTGTTCATCGTGTTGCCTGCATGCGTGTAATACGTTCGGGGAGCGGCGTGTCCTCGTAAGGGTAAATTGCGTTGGCAATTCTTTGAAAGCATGTGCGCAAGGTTCCATACCGGCCTGATTACGGCAGTCACAGTTCGCCAACAAGCACGCAACTGACGGAGTCGACGGTTGGAGTTACGGCAACCGGACGTAGACGGTGTTTTAGCAAAGCGTCGGCAATGACGTGTGCCACGCGAGATTAGCAGGGGCACTCGACGAGAGGGCAAAGCAGTGGGGAGAGGATACCAGTGGAGGGAAGCGCAGCAGAGAGCCGAAGGTGTGGTCGTCATGGTTTCACTAACAAACGCGTTTATTTCCGCTATAACTGCACCGCTTCGAAGAATTCTCACCGCTCCGTGTTCATCGTACACTCGTGCACAATTTCCCCACAAGTGAAATTTTGCCCCTGCGTGGTTTACGGGCCCTTCAAAAAAGTTGGTAAAAAGTTAGCTGCTGCTAGCCAATGTATAGTAACTGCGGCGCTTACTACCTTTCCTAGACCATTACTAACTCTTTGCTACCTTTTTACTAGCTGCGTTAGTAAATAGTTACTAGCTGCAACCGTTACTAACTTTTTGCTACCTCTTTACTGCCTACGGTAGTAAACAGTAACTGAAAGGAAAGATGCAGTAACTGCAGCCATTACTAAATTTCTTGCACTGTTACTACCTTTTTCCTACCCGGCTGTTAACCTTAAATTGCAAAATAGGTGATACCCATTATAATTTATGAGGGGTGTCGCCTCGACGTATCATATTTAAACAAAGAAATGATGCAGAAGATATCCATGGGTAAAAAAAACATCTTGCTTTAAATTTACGCAACCAAAATATGTAAACGTCATTCTAGCTGATATTGTCGAAACGGAGAAGTACGAGTTAACAAACCAAAAGCAAGTGCTACACGCGTTGTAATTGCCAATCAAGACAAACATAGTGTATTCCGACAAATCAACAAGCCAGTTACATCAAAATTAACCAGATTGTTAG
Source organism: Rhipicephalus annulatus (assembly GCA_013436015.1). Lineage (NCBI taxonomy): Eukaryota > Metazoa > Arthropoda > Arachnida > Ixodida > Ixodidae > Rhipicephalus > Rhipicephalus annulatus. The sequence continues at coordinate 379,312 of WOVY01001717.1, read as the reverse complement.
AATTAATGTCGGGTCCCTCACTACGACGTGGCTCCAAATAATTGTTTTGGCGTGTAAAATCCCCCAAAACGAATGTTACTTTCACTTTTGAACCAGAGAAGAAGAAATTAGCAGCGTGTAACATTCAATTTTACTGACACTAGGTTATCGAGTTCAGTACCTTATTTCGGCCGTGGTACATAATGTATTTTGTGACCATTTTATACTAAATAGATGTCACACATAATGTCTTTATAAGGAAGTCTGACTAAAAGTCTTGTACTACGTTCTAAACACACGTAACCAGGTAGCATAATATAATTTATACTGAAACACAAGTGCTTCCCTGCGCCGACATGGATCTTCGAAGTAGGGGCTATATATACTCTACGCTTACTGTAGCCTAGTGAACTTGTTCGGTCGATGTATTCGTCGCGTTCATGACACAGCACTCAAGATTACCGTGAGTTGTGCAGTGATAAGACATCAATTGAGGAACATTAGCAATGGAGAAATAGTGTGGCAAAATGAACAGTATTGTACCGGTTACTGCTTTTTTAAAACCTTTCATCACGGTAACCCAAGTACCACGTTACTACACATGGATGGTAATGGCTAGGGTAGTAACAGTTACTAACTGCTGGTAGTGACAGCAAAGGTAGCAACTGTTACCACCCTCGCCGTCACTAACTGCACTTAGTACCAGGGTTGCAACATATCTGCCAAGCCATTACTACCGGAAAGTTAGCAAGAACTACTACTTTTTTCGAAAGTATAGAGACACGGCCAGGTTAGCTTGTATACCTTCCGGTATGCATTAGTTTCCTCACTAGCACCAATTTGTCCTCTGGTGTTTGGTAGGCTAACTGTGAAACTAAAAAAAAAAATTGCTGTTGGTGCTATGGCAATCCTTTTGCTGATAGGAGAAGAGAAAACGCCGAGCTGCTTGTCGTCTGCTATGCGCTCGACGAGCGCACGACTGCCCTGTCAGCCGCAAGCGGAAAACAGCACTGCTTGCATTTTGTTTTTAGTAGTAGTAGTAGTAGTAGTAGTAGTAGTAGTAGTAGTAGTAGTAGTAGTAGTAGTAGTAGTAGTAGTAGTAGTGTTTTAGTAAGAGTAGCTGCATTAGTAGACTTTTATTTCAGCTAAAAATAAAGGCCAAGCATTTCAACCACCTGCGCGGACAGTTGATGTTGTTCTTCTTCGCCTTCGGCGCCGATCCAGTCGAGCAAGGTGGTGGTGGAAAGGGAGGGGGGTGCTAAAACGTTTGGCATTAGAGAAGGCAGTGTGACAAGTCGGCGTATGCGGGAGGGGGGCAGTTGGGACAGCAGGGGTCATATTAATATTAACAGATAAAAAGGCGAGAGGATGTGATCAGACAATTCAAGTGTATTTGCCGTAAAATTCGTGCCTCTAGACATAGATTAGGGGGAGGGTAGAGGCGTACGCTTCTCAAGTCGGATCTGGAAGGACACCTAAGTTAGTTTCCTACTCCTCGGCTCGCTTCTACACATGCTAAGCAGGGAAGGTGTTTGAGGTTTGGAATGAGCGCCTCTCAGTGACCCGAGCGCATGGTGGTAGCACGAAAAAAGAGCCCTTGTCTGATGGAAAGACGCTTTATTGCAGCGCTCAGGCGTCTTTCCGGGTCTAAGCCCGAACATTCGCTCTCGTCTTACATTCAAATGCCCTCTTTTTCCAACCCTCTTTTCAACACAAGCCAATCACACGTGGGGGCTCACATCGTCCCAACTAATCACAGAAACACTTTCATGCTGGACACGGCAATAAAAACAAGAACGTCGTCATATACAACACGCGAAGGAATAGGTTCTGAGCGTACCACACTGTCTCCCATGTCAGGTCGTGTATCGACTGACAACCGCCGGTAGCCGTTCTCAGGCTCGAGCTCCCTCCACTCGCACACCAAAACGTCTCTTCGTAGAAGCCGCCATAAATGCGGTGAGCACACCAACAGACGTTGTGCGCTGACAATGTGTGCGTGCAGCAGCGAGGCGCCCGCTAGCCCAAGAACACCCGGTAATTACATATCAAGGGGGGGGGGGGGAGCTCGCCCGCATGCCGTAACTTTGTCTCGGTCAGCCCAGTGATCGGGTCCGTGCGGCATTATCCAATGGCAAACGTGCATGCCCAACAATGAACTACGATCTAGACGACCGCGCTTCGTCTGGTTCTTGCAAAACGCACTTCCGGGTAAGCTTTCCCTTCTTGCCCCAAACTGGGGGTGGCTTTGACGGCTCTGCCCGTGAACCATGTGAATAACGAAGTCTGTTTGTTTTCATGCGTTGGTCTTCCATGTTCCTCTTCGCGGAACTGATCGGCTTCGTTAGTTGGCGGGGGAAACTCGTTCCACGCTCTGCAGAACCCGCACAACTTGCGCCATAGAACATGCCACTCTACATACCTCTTATGTTGAATTCTAATGGCGGAGCGGGAGCAGCCAACGAACTCTGCGAGCGAGCACAGGACTCGGGCGTAGAGCAACGCCTGCAAATCCGGGATTCCGTGCTGCCAGAGCAATTTGGGGAACATGTTAGAAGCAGAAGTCCTTGAGTTGCCCGAAAACCTTGCGTAAAGTAATTTCATCCCGCTAATTCCACTGTACAATTCTTCGTACGTTGTTGTTGGCTGTCACTCTGCGACAAATTGATGTGCCCAGTCGGCTATGTTGTCCTCCATTACTGCAAAAACACGCGACAGCGGCGGTACCCCCAAGCGGTAGAACGTATTATGGGTCATTCACATAGTGTTCAAACACCACGTTCCATCATTGTCACTGGAGTACGGCACTCCGAGTTTCAGTATACTCCATCGATTTTGGTGGAGCAACTTTTTTGCCGTTACGGAGTCACTGTCGCTCTGGGTGCATTCCAAATCTCTCATGAGCCTTTTGACTATCACCTTCACTCTGCCATTGGAACAGACTTGGCCCAAAAGAAGCAGGAAAACTTAATCTGACTCCACCATTGCAATTCAACATAACTAACTCCTCCCCCCTCAAGAGTGTTACTAAACTGAAACGCAATACAGCGAAAAAAAAACAATCGCTGTAAAATAACTAACCAACTCTCGGTGCGCGCACATGGATCCAGCAATTTTCCCTTCAAACTAAAGAAGAAAACTTTCGCGTGAATAGATATAAACACACATATAATACTCAAAATGATCATCCGAAAGAAAAAATCTTCCGTAAGAAAGAGTACCATGACCTGCTACGACTCTGGTGTTTCTCGAGTTTCCCGGGAATAATAGCTCAAGAACAACTGCGGTTCTTTCGTCGCTCAGCAAAAGACACAACGGAGTACTGGTGGCAGTGCATCTTGGTTCGACTTCCCAAGCTCCGGAGCAAGTGACCAATGCCGGACAATTGGAGACTTCTTGGGAACGTGTTTCTTCCTGAGAAGGTTGCTTTGGTGCTCAAGAATGAACCAAAGTTCAGCGTTCTTCCTAAGGTATCAGCCCACGAATCCCTTGCCCTGAACCGAGGCGTTTTTCGCAGTGCTGACGAGGAAAATCGCGAGCGCTGCCTGCTTGAGGGTACAGACTCGCTTTTGCGGAACCGTATAAATCACCGTCCCAAGTTGACCACAGGCGGAGTTGTCACGTACTTCAAGGAGCATGAACTTTCCCTTCTTCAGGCAGACAAAGAAGGCGGATTTGTGGTGATGTCTACTTCCAGTTTCCAGGACAAAGCCAGTTCTGCTATTATGAAAAATTTTGAGCCTACAACTGTAAAAGCGTCAAAGGTAAAACGTCTTGCTGTTGAATTGTGCAAGAGCTTTAATTTAGCCAATCTGGCTAAATCAGTTTTTGAATGCAAGAAAACTTCCTTGGAAAAGTTTTTCAATTTAAAAACGCACAAAGTTGACATGCCGTTTAGGTCAATTGTGACAGAAAAGGGTACTTGGCAGCTGCAAGTCAGTCGCTATCTGCTGATAAATTTAAATGCGTTAGCGTTTGCAAATTCTTTTTCAACAAAAAGCTCCTATGACGTCATAGATTTCTTGAAGAGCAGAATCATCAGTTATCTTTTTTCAATTGACGTTGAGGATCTTTTTTATTCAGTGCCTCATAATGAACTTTTATCTTGTGTAAGGGACTGTATCGAGGAACATGGGGGCACAACTTTTATTAATAACTCTGGCGTATCTGTTTCGAACTTCATGTCACTTTTAGAATTTTAACTTCGTAGCACTTTTGTCTCTTTTAATAATGGGTTGTTTATTCAAAGATAGGACATTTGTATTGGCTCCTGCATTGTACCTGTTCTTTGTAGCATTTTTTGGCGTCTATTGATTGTGCTTTAGAAAATGCCGTTCATCCAGAAAAAGTCCCAAAGATTTTTAGATATGTGAACGATTTCCTCGTGATGTTAGCTTCTAGTAACCCTGTCACGCACTCTAGCGGGGTAGATTTTGTTTTGAACCTGTTCCGACAACATGGAAAAAGGCTTGCTTTTTATGTATGAGCTGCTCATGGACGAAAGCTTCCAGTTTTTAGATATTAACCTGACTCTGGGCGAGGGTCATGTCTGTTGGAAGTTCAGCCCTAGTACGAGAAAAGGACTTTTTCTTATGATTCTGCACATTCTAAGGTGGTAAAGAGGTCTATAGCTGCTATGTGTTTTTGTTCTGCACTGTCATAGCCGTGCCAGCACACAGTGTTTGATACTTTTTCCTTTCAGTTATCACGGCTCACTGCAGCTGGGGTTTCTTATTCGGTCTTAAGTCAGTGTGTCTGAAACATTGCTGCAGAGGCTGAAGGGGGAACGCAGGAGGCCAGAGACATTGCAAGGACAGAGGAAAAGACCGCATGTTGTACCATACATGCCCAAAATCTCCCACAACCTGAAAAAGGTTGCAAGTCGGCACCATGTGCCGGTGGCTTTCTCTGCTCCGAATAAGCTCTCAAGGCTCTGTGCCCGCATTTCTTCAAGAGGTGCCAAGGTGGCGTGCGATAAGAAGCACGCAAAGCTGTTCCTGCGCTGTGCCGTGGGCACTGTTTATAAAATTCTCTTGACCTGTGGCAAAGTATATACAGGCCAGACAGGGCGCTGTACAAATGAACGTCTAAGGGAGCATTTTTTATCAATTAGGAATGGTACAGGGTCTCATTTGCCCTTCCACTGTGCTTCGCTTGGCTGCACGCCGCAGTTCGACCGCACGCGAGTACTTGAAAGGAGCCGGGATGCACTGACGTGGGAGTGACTCGAAGCCTTTCACTTAAGGAAGACAAGTGACTGGTGCGTCAGCGTGCCTTCAGTTGTGTTGAATATTAATGAATTCCAACTGTTGGATCTAGATGTACTTTCGATTGGTGCTACGAAGTGTCTGTCAGTCCTTTTTGCTGTTTTTTTCCTCACAATTTTTCGCGCAGGCTTGGGTGTGTTTGGTTTTTTGACGTCTTGTTTGTTGCTGGTTCCCAGATATCATGATTGCAATAATTGGTTATTACATCATCAAAATGTTCATGCCTGCACGTGTGGTGAATGAAATCGTCTGCGCAAGTCATCCAAGAGCCTATATAAGGTGAATAACTCATGAAAATAAACTTAGTTGTGAGTTGGCACTCTTTCTGTCTCATCTCCTTTTTCTCTTTGCCAACCTTGCGCCATGTATTTCAGCCTAATATGTACCAACTAGCCCAACAAAACGTACTGTAAAGAATCTCACTATGCACAGCAATTAAGAACGCACTCTGAATGAAATCCACAGCGCCAGTCCGTTCGCATTCGTTTGAAACAAGGCACGCACACTATGCATAGTACTGCAGCATATTGTCTCTTAACTTCACCACACCGTCTAGTCATTGTCCGAACATGAGACCCCCATGCACCCTCCAGGCCCCACGTAACACACTCAAAGAGGACGACGGACCCAGCGCTATGCGTAGCTTAGCCTCAACAGATTGCACCAAGCACAATAAAAATTGATAATGAACTCATTTCGCAAACGCAACCTTATTTTCTCTACAAAACCATTCCTAGAGACACATCCAATACACTAAAAAGCAGTTATGTCAAATAGAGGTATGTTTGTATTGCAACAACCACACTTTGAAGAAAAAAATGCAGGATATGACAAACATTTTCGCGTCATGCAGAAACTATTAGTCTCTTTGAACCATTTAACATCACGCATAACACTTATCTTAAACTTGTGATGCATACTCTTACACGGTTATTCAAATCACGGTAACTACCTCAGCGGCTACGTAACAACACAAAAATTAGCCCATATCTGCATGTTTCACTGCAAATGTCGCTGAAAGACGTTAGTATTGCTTATGGAGAGGCTTAAAACGTTTATTCCATGTTCTGCACAAGAAAATTGGTGAATGGTATTCTGAAGGCGCTGCGTTAGAATGCCTCAATGCGTGCTGCCGAGGCGAACAAGCGCGTTGTGGCACGTCACACGTGAGAAATTGAGTGCTATCTGGCAGTTATGTTGAAAAAAGGAGCGCGCGGCGTGGCGTCTGTGTCGAAGGCGATAGGGTGTAGAACGCAAAGTGGCGGGTAGGTGTCACCCCTATGTCGTCTTAGCAAAGTGTTGAAAACGCTTTCCTTTTTGTGGAAGTGTTGCATTGTCAGCGAAGCGTGATAAATGCTATGGTCCTTAGAAAAACTTATGCATGCCGTTTCTGGTACAAAAAATACATACAGAATATTTAGGTGTTGTTATTGTGTCTCAATTAGGCACACCAATTGCTCTATATTCGACAATATCACAAGTATGAACCCTGAAACTTAAGCAATATTGGTGGGTGCAGCAGACTGGGTTAGATTTTGGCAGTTTCCGGTATCGTTTTGGCGGACAAACAGACAAGTCCACCGACAGATAGACAGATCAGGCAGACCAAAATTTTTGCGTCGAAGGTCCCCAAGGAAGACTGTCATATTTAAAAAACGCAGCCATATGAGTGAGAAAAACATTCGCTTGCTACTAAACAGGTAGAACCACACAGCCCGATGATGATCCACCCCGCCGTGGTGGCCCTAGTGGCTAAGGTACTCGGCTGCTGACCCGCAAGTCGCGGGGTTGAATCCCGGCTGCAGCGGCTGCATTTCCGATGGAGCCGGAAATGTTGTAGGCCCGTGTGCTCAGATTTGGGTGCACATTAAATAACCCCAGGTGGTCTAAATTTCCGGAGCCCTCCACTACGGCGTCGCTCATAATCACATAATGGTTTTGGAACGTTAAACCCCACATATCAATAAAATCATCATCGGACACGCGAAAGAGCATCAGAACCAGCAGCCTTGTCCAGCGAGCCTTTAATGCGAACAATTTGAGTGTTGCGTTCGCTTTCATTCAACTGTGGACTCCTCCCACTGCGACTGCCTCAGCCTCTTACGGAAGGATGCGACTGGGCATTCATTGTCACCTATCGTTTTGGAGAGGCAACATGTGATTGCGGTTTCCATTGCGTTTGTAACCAAACAGAAAGCTTGGCCGGGGTGAGTGCTCTGAACCGAGAAAAAATGCAAAAGCCCTCTAAGTGACTCAAAACGCAAACTGTGCCTCCTAGCTCCACGACAGATTGTTCGCAATCCTTTTGAGACACACTCGAACTGATGTTTCTGATACGTGACTCTCCACTAAATACCTCTCAAACCGCCCCCCCCCTCTGCATAGGTAACACGCCATACCCAAACACTAAATAAAAAAAAACGAAAAACAAGTCACTAACATCATTTCTTACTCAGTGATCAATAAAGCTGCCTCAAGCCTAAAATAATAGAAAAAACAACCCAGACCAAAATTACCTTCAACAAATCCGGTAGTTCAATTCTCCAAAGAACTCATGGCTCCATTTCACCCTTGAGTTGCACACGTGATAGTATTGTGATTTATTCTTTTGAACGAGGAATACGCAAGACGTAGAACCCACTCGTTTCACCACCAAACCCCAATGCTAGCCGCTTTTTAATGCGCTTTCACGTTTTCTTTTCTGAGAAGTTATGACCGCAAGAGCTGTCGTGCGCTAACAATTCGTCTCGACGCAAGTTTGGTTTCACTGACTGGCGTGACTGCTTTCTGTTTAACTCTTCCCTGTCAGTTACCGTGACGTGCGGCCACTTTTTCACCGGACGATATACACCGGCAAGGGAGTCATCGCATTCCTAGTGCCCATAGAGATAATTCTCGCCAAACGGACCAAGCAATTCGCTGTGCATATTAGGACATTGCGCAGCCAAACAGCCGCTTTTCAACTGCGCCTGCTCTAAAAGTGACGCGGACTTAGTCGATTGTGGCTCTCTTGTTCGGCCATCCTGTTTCTCCAGTGTGCGCTGCATGGCGTTTGCGCTATAGCTTGAACCTCGAGTCACTACCTCTAGCTCCCTCATCGGTGAATACCACTTCTGTCTAATCTTCTGTCTTACACAGTTCACCTTCGCATCCCACATCTTTAGATCATCCAGTAGCTTTTGCCGATGATGATGAAGACATCCATAATTTTTCGGTGTAAGCAAAACGGATACAATCGTAGCCAACTGATGGACCACAGCGCATCGCAATTTGACTGGCTGAGCAACAATATCTGACGACGTTGAAAGACAAAGAGGTACATACAGTAGACGCATGGTAACATTATGCCCAAAAGCGTCAATTAGTTTTATTGTGCCACTACTCTGACCTGGAATCTCCACGGACACTTCATTTTCTCGTACCACCGTGACATCCGCACCTGAGTCTACGTGAGTGAAAGAGGGATTCTTTGCCCCGAGAATCTCAATCCGCGGATCCCTCATCAGTAAGTTTTGCCCATCATGAGAGTGTAGCGTTGGTGTGGCTCCGCTCTCAAAAACACCAAAAAATTATGAAAAAAAGAATATTAACAAGTTCTTACTTTTACAGAAAAGGGCAATGAGAGTAGTAGCAAATGCTTCTTTTTATTCGCACACCCAGGAATCGTTTGGTCGGTACCGAGTAATGACCGTAAATCATCTTTATAACTACCGTTTGACGTTGTCTTACTGCGTGGCAAATAAGAAGTATAACTCATTTTATAATGATCTATCGATGCTACAAAAGAAATCTCAGTGGCACGATACACGTTTCCCAGAAAAGTGGTCTATTCCAACGTAACGGAATAACTATGCTTCTCAATCGATAACTTATACACTGCCCCATCCATTGAATAAATTGACAGATAACGCTATTGATATATATCGCCTGCCAAATAATCGTTTGCAAAGCGTATTTTTGTCGCCTGACTGTGTTATTTCTGAAATGTGATATATGTCGCCCACCAAACAACCGTTTGCTAAGTGTATTTTTTGCCACCTGACTATGTTATTTCTAATTGTGTGCGATCCGTATATTGTTATTATTTGTGTTGATGTACACTCTTGAAATGAACTTGACCATGACCTGTCTTATCTGCGAGGACGTTTTGATTGTAGATATCAGTGTTTCTTGGTGGTGTTGATTTCTTGGTAATTTCGTGGGTCATTCGCAATCATCTCTGCGTGCAGTACTGCTATTTCTGTTTATTTTGTGCCGTTGATGGCACTGTGATTCTTTGGTGTGTTTTCCAAAACTGTCAATTGAGTGGCGTCTGCCTCGTCAAGCTACTTCTCACAGTGGCTTTTTGCGGCCACTCCATTCTTTTATGAAAAAGGAAAATAAAAATTTAATTTGATTCGATTTGATTTGAAATAACCACTCATTCCGGAGAGCTGCGCATGAAAATTCTGCTTTGTTAGCAACTGTGTCACCGGATAACTCGCAATCTCTCAGAAAGTGGCCCCGTTTTCTCCCAGCAAATCGCCCTCCTTGTTCGGTGCTGAAATTTCCTCTTGCAAATGGTTTGGCTTGCTGCCCATAACTCAAACTTCTTGGTTCGGTAACGCAGTAACTGCCCTGCCTGCCGCTGTCGAGGCTTCTTTCAAAGTTAGCGGCTAACTCGGCAATATCCTGCCATGGGCTTCAACCAGCTCTTCATTTCCTGCTGTATGACCAGTGAGTGGACATCAGTCAGCATTAGCTGCTTGAGCCTGTCGGCTATCAGTAATTCCTCAAGAATTTCAAATGACACCACCACTCTACTTCTAAGGTAGTACGTGAACATGGTCTCCAGGTGTGCCTTCACTAATCTCCAAGATTCACCTGCCTCTCTCTTTCTTTAGGACAGTAAGAGTAAGAGCACTTGATTTACAGTAAGCGCATTACAGAGCTCACTTACCTTCAGAAACATTCAATGGTACACGCGTGGAGTCATCCGCAGCTCCTTTAGCACTCTATCTAAACTTCAAATCCGAGTACGGCAATACCCCAGCTTCTGCTTGATTGGCAACAAACGTGTGCATCTTGTCACTTGAGAATGGTAACAAAAACATGCCCTAAACTTCCTCGGGTATGCTCAATGCCACAAAAAGGGCATCAAATGTTTGAACCAAGCGGGAATCATAGGCTCATTGGTATATGCATGAGTGCTAGTACTGCTTTCAGCGCTTTCGCGTACCGTCTGATACTGCTCTGCTGGTTCCGGTTTTTCGGCTCCTCTGATGAGGCACGCGAAAACCTCATCTTCTCTTGCTGAAGCTTGAGCTTTGGCACTACAATTTCAAGCTTCAACTCGCTGGTGCAATCCCATTCATTAACACTTTCCCCTTATGTCACATCTCTATCTGGATCCGCCATCTCCCACAGTGTGCCTGAACGCAACTGAATTCATTAAAAATATTTGGGGGCTCTGATAGAGCACAAAGCAGGCCTCAACTTGCAGTTATGCGTCGCCCGATGACCTTGGCAGTTGGAACTGTGTCCGTCTCATCGCCAACGCTGGCTGCGACGAACTCTTCCGGTGCTCAACAGGACAACTCTTGTCCTTGCCTCACGTACTGTCCCTGCTGCTCTGCTCTTGTTTGCTGACGTGCAGTGCTCTTGCGCCAGTCATCTCTTCGTTCCGAAATTGACAGCAGGCCCTCGCACAGTGCCAGTGCTGCTTCTCACAGCCCGCCAGCTGGTACCAAGGCAGCGTGCGTCTTGTCAGCTTCCCTGACTTTAGCAGCTTCCTTGCTGCGGCCTCTCCACATCTTGTCGACTGCACCAGTTAATTTCCTACTCCTCGGCTAGTATACACTAGCTAAGAGGGGAAGGTGTTTGAGGTTCAAAATGGGCACCCCTCGATAACCCGAGTGCACGGTGACAGCGCGAAGGAAGAGCCGCAGCACGCTGAAGAGACGCTTTATTGCAGCGCTCAGGTGTCTGCCCAGGTCCGTGCCCGAACCTCCACTTTATTCTTGCATCTAAGCACCCTCTTTTCAACCCTCCGTCGAACAAAATGTCTCCGCAAAAGACAATCACACGTAGGGCACACAAGAGTTGATGTTTGGGCTAGTTGGTGCGTAGTCATATTTTCAATGTTTTTTTCAGTGCGCGATCATAGGAAAAAGAGACAGGGTAGACAGAAAGAACGCTCACTTCCAACTAACTTTATTTCTCAGAGTGGCAAGGATATATATGCCTAAAAAAGGATGATTACAGAACATGAAAATAAAATACAGGCCCAATCAATGCACCAGTATCAAAGCACGTGTTACGGGTCCTCTATTGCCTCAAAGCCCACCCAGGTAATCACGTTCTGTCTGTGATAAAGCAACCGATGAGGTGCTTACGCATTTATCACCTAGCGAGTGTATTTTTTCGGCTCCAATAATTTCTCGGGTAAGCTGAAAAAGAAACAGCCGGCCTGTCGTACTAACTTACGGGTACGACGTTTCAGAGAGGATAAAAAAGATTGCGCGAGCCGCCAACGTTCTTCTGTTTGTTTCTGCACCAGAAAAATTGCCGAGACTTTGCAAACGAGTTATTACACCTCGCGCAAACTCTGCCTCATGCTCTGTTGCGCACAGGTCACGTTACGTCCCAGGCGCAGTGGGAGTCGTATACTTGATTCCACTGACGTGTGGGTGCGTCTATGTCAGCCAAACTAGCAGGCGCATAACTGACCACCTCCGAGAACACCGAAACAATGTGCACAATGTGGTACAAGGGTATTTTGGCATTCATTGCTGAGATTGTGGGTGCACCCTCCTCCTTGATCAGTGCTCAATATTGGCAAGGCATAGAAATCGGCTCACCCGAGAAATTATTGAAGCCAAAAATACACTCGCTAGGTGATTAGTACGTAAGCACCTCATTGGTTACTTTATCACAGGCAAAACGCGATTACCGGGCTGGACGTTGAGGCAGTAGAGGACCCGTAACACGTGCTTTGATACTGGCGCATTGATTACGCTTGTATTTTATCTTCATGTTCTGTTATGATCCTTTTTAGGGATATATATTCTTGCCACTATGTGAAATAATGTTAGTTGGACTTCAGCGCTCTTTCTGTTCACCATGTCCCTTTTCTCAATGTTCGCGTGCTGAAAAACTAGCAAATATGACACACGTAGGGGCTCGCATCACTACAACCAATCACTGAAACACTTTCATAATGGGCACAGCATTAAAAACAAGCACGTCATCATATACAACGCGAATGCATAGGTTCTCAGTGCGTCACACTCTCTCCCATGTCAGGCCGTGTATCGGCTTACAACCGCCGGTAGCCGTTCTCAGGCTAGAGCTCCCTCAGCTCGTACACCTAACGTCTCGTCGCAGAAGCCACCATAAGCGCGGTGAGCACGCTTACAGGCCCTGTGCGCTGACAAAACGCGCACGCCGACAGTGAGGCACCCGTCATCCCGAGAACACTCGGTAATGACGTATCGTGGGGGAACGGGGGAGGGGAGGGACACGCTCGCTAGCATGCCGTAACTGTCTTGATCAGCCCAGTAGTCACGTCCGTGCGGCCTTCTCCAATGACACACGTGCATGCCCAACAATGAACTTAAACCCAGATGACCATGCTAGGCCTCGTTCTTTCAAGACGTGTGTCCGGGCAAGCGTTCCTCGTTTTGTCCCAAACTGGGGGTGTCTTTGACCGCTCTGCCCGGTAACCGTGTGAACGACAGAGTTCCTTTTATTCCAAGCGTTGGTCTTCCGCGTTCCCATCACGAAACTGATTGGCATCGTTATAGTTAGCGGGGGAAACAAGCTCCACGCTTTTGCAGCACCCGCATAACTAGCGCCATAAAAGACGCCGCTCTGCATACCTCTTACTAACTACGTCCTTCATAGTATGGTGCAAGGATATAGAAAAAAAAGCGTTATCCTGTCGGGAGTGCGCCAGACATCGCTCTTTACGAGTCTCCTCTCGGGCGTTGGCTGCAAGGTGCTCGGCGGCATCGGGCACTGCATAGGTGTAGTCGCCGAACTGGAAAGGGGGGCAATGACACAATGTGACTTCAAGTTACACGCGCTAGCCGATGCTTATGCCCACCGGATGGTTTGCGGCGCATCAGCCTGTGGGCCCAGCTGCGCGCGACCCGTGTTGAAAAAAAAGAACGTTGACAAAGAAGCACAAATGAATCCTCGGGACTGCTAAGAGATTTCGTTCTAGCTGTGTTGTCATTCTCGGGCACAAGTTAGTACTGCCTACGTTGGTCTATTTAGAGTGTTCATTGAACTGCGCGTTATAATATAGTGCCGTTGTTGTTCATAGAACTCCCACATTCCTCTGAAGGTGTGGGCCAGGGAATGAACGGTGCCCAGTGCAATATATCGTGGGCTAGCTGATGAGCCAGCTCATAGCCGTCTATTTCGGATTGCCCAGGAACGCAGCGTAAGAAAACAGAGGAAGGCTGAAAGTGTGGGGATCGCTCCCTCGACCTGCCACTCTAGAGAAGGGAGTAACGTGTGGTTCTGTAAGTGACGAATGACGGCGTAAGCTTCGGAGAAAACTGTGTACTCGGGGACCGAAGGGAGAGAGGAAAATGATTATAACACATGAACAATGAAAAGCATCCCAAGCGACCATACATTTTGTGGGTACAAGTATGACCCACTGGTGTGAGTTTCAGGTGCGGAAAGGTGTGGATGATTTATAGCATAGCTGCATAAACCTTGGGGAGCCGCGAAAGAGGCATCCGTGTAGGCGACTTCCTGCGTACACTGTAAGCAAAAACTATCCGAGTTTGGGGTTTTTGTGGCTCATGACCTCTGAAAACTCTCTCGCGTTGAAAATTACTACCTCGTGTAGGAATAAAAGATGGTACATGACATAGTTTTGCCACCACCTCTCAGGCAAGTAGTAAAAGGATGTCAAAATCCAGTTTTACCACGTAGGAAGTTTTCTATCACGTGATTTTTAACCTGCTTTTCAGAGTTTATTACCACGAGACTGCAAGGTGCAGGTGCTTCAGTGGCTTTTGCCCCATACCCTCCATTGTGACGCTCTCAATGAATTCTGAAGGTACGTGAGGACCACAGATCTTTTTTTTTGGCATCTCCGTGCCTTAGGACTGACCTCCAGTCAACGCACTTTCACTGGAACTGGGGGCAGCATAAGCACAACAAGCGAGAACAGCATTATGTGAATGAAAATGAAAAAAAAAGACGGGGGGGATTTCAAAAGAAGGAAAAAAAGAAAGAAAACCTGCTGTGGAAAGTTGTCCTGCATATTTTCGCAAATTGTTGGCTTTTGCTCGGCGGCGGCCTTGGAGACAGACGGTGCAAGAAGCTCGGTATCTGTGTGTCTGGTTAAGCTGATGGATCTCACGTGTTTCCTACATCATCGAGCGACCGTGCGCTTCCCAGCGCCTCCGAACCTACAAGTCGCGGATATTCCGCTTCCGAGCCGAATCGCAAAGATCTGCCAGTGGTAACAAAATCAATCTGGTGTCATCGTCCGTGCTTGCTACTGGAGAAGCAATAAGCAAAATGCTTCACTCTGTCGTCGGAACGGAGCCGTGGCCGCCAGTGACCAGTGGGAGTGTGTCACCGGGGCAGGTGAAAGAAGCATCGCATATACTTTGTTCCACAGTAGGCGATGTCTGCATGAGTTAAGTGCTGCCCGAATTGCCCACCTCATGCACCAACTGTTCTCAAACATGTAGCGCGAAGCTGATGCGAGGCAGACGGAACCAACAAGCGGCTGCCGGTTGGTTGGTTGGTTGCGAAACTTTATTGAGGTCCTGCAAAGCGCACGTCAGCGCGCAGCGGGCGACTCCCACGTCGGGACCGTTAGGCCAAGCCTATCGGCCGCTCCGCGGGTTTGCTGGACGACCCAAAGTTGGTCGGCCAGGAGGGAGCTGCGTAGGGCCGCCTCCCACCTGACCGATGTAGTATTGGGGTTAGTGTACAATGCCTTGCACTCCAAGAGCATGTGCGCCAGCATGGATACATCCCCACATACGGGGCAAGCGTCGTTGGGGAACACGTCAGGATAAATAGCGTGAAGGGATCTCAGGTTAGGATACGTGTCGGTCTGCAGTAGTCTGAGCGTAAGGGCCTGTGGCCTATTAAGATTTGGATGAGGGAGTGGATATAGTCTCCGCACGAGGTAAAAATGTTTTGTTATTTCGTTGTAGGTGGCAGGCGCGCCCCTGTTTTCCGCAACCCCGTTGGCCCCGAATCGTTGCCCGGAACCAGCGCGGTCGGTTAGCGCGCGCGCGGCCTCGTGGGCAGACTCATTGAGGTTGGGGGGAGCGCCTTGGACCTGTTCAACATGTGCAAGAAACCGGATCAGTACGTGGCGCTTGATGCCGTCGCGGCCACCACTCTGGAGCACGCGCAGGGCTTTCTTGGAGATTACACCGCGCTCGAAAGCGCGAATAGCTGACCTAGAGGCACTATAGATGACCTCCCTTTCACCTTCCAGGATGGCCAGGGCGATGGCCACTTGCTCGGCAATGGTCGGATCGTCAGTGTGAACCGATGCGCAGCTGGTGATTTGCTGTTTGGAGTCGACGACGACTGCGGAGAAGGCGCGGCTCCCACGGTACGCTGCCGCGTCGACAAAGCTGACGCCGGACTCCTCACAGTGAATCTGCTTGAGAAGAGTGGCAGCTCTGACCCGTCGCCTACTACGATTGTGCTCGGGATGGACATTCCTCGGTATCGGTGCCACGGTGATGAGGTCACGAATCTCACGGGGCACCTGTCTCATCTTCTCGTCCACTTCAGCCGGAGAGTGACCGAGCTCTCGGAGTATATGTCTTCCGGTCTGGGAGATCGAAAGGCGCGTGAGCTGGGCCCGCTCCTGCGCTTCGGCAATCTCCTCCAATGGCTGCCGGTGAGCATGAAGAAAACCCGGACGGTGGTCTTTCGTAGGAAGTATGCATATACCACCCCGTCCCCATAAGATAGTGGTCACGTGTTCATTTGCGTCTGAAATGATGACAAAATTCGCACAGGATATGTGTTCTGTGATCGCCAGCTGTGTTTCATCGGATAGCCGTGCTCCTCGAAAAGGCCTAGTACGCCGTCGGTAAGAAGCTTGTGTGCAGGCAAGCACTGCTCCTCTACGCCCGTTGTAATGAATACGTGCTGGTGCGGTGTTTGTGCAGCGTCGCTCAATGAAAATCATTGAGCTACCATGTTTTGTGCGTACTTAGGTATATTTTATGAACTTGTGCATCAGCAGTTCTAACACGCGTGGGGCGATGAGCCCGGTGTGCCAAATAATTATTGGATACTCAAGAATGTGAGATCGGGTAGATTTAACATAAAAGGTCGGTGCGACATTTAGTGCCCTGCAGCCCTCCTTAAGTTTACGCTTGCACCTTCAACCGTTGTTGTTAATCAATGCAAAAAAAAGCTCTCCTACCGGTACTACAGGGCCGGCCAAAAAGTCGTGCCTATATATACCGGATTGTGAAAGTGTAGTTGAGCAACGCGTGAATTCTGTTCGAGTGGTGTATTATTCTGCATTTGCTGTGTGTGCGTGTTTGTCTGTATGTGAATCTATGTGTCACCAATTCTGCCGTTCAATAAAATTAATCAATTCTGCTATTTATTAAATTGGTCGACTCTGGGCGAATGCACCCGTCAATTTTTTTACCACCGGAAATAACTCCAAGAAATCACCTAAAAACATTGTGAAGGCAGTAAAAATTTACTCTCTCTTTACTCGTTCAAAACCTCACTGGGTAAATAATTACTACTCTCCCTACGTTCAAAAACTCAGTTAGCACGAGAGTAAATTTTTACCTCGATAGTATGTTGTAAAAAAAAACCCTGGAAAGGTAGTGGCTAGAGGACAAATGGTTTACCCAGTTTTTGAGGTTATTTCAGGTCATTTTTGTTTAGTATGTAGAAAGAGGAGAGAAATGATGCTGCTGTGCTGCGTGACGACGGCCTGCGTGGATAATGGGTGACATGTTGGACGGGAGGGCAAGGATGCGAAAGTTGGATGCAGGGGTGCACGCGGGAGAAGGCAACACGACAGCGGGAATGTGAGGTATAAAAACTTGCGCCAATATACATTGACCATGAAGGGTAAGAGACAGACGGGCAATCTAACAGCCGCAACACAGAAAAATCACAGAATGTAGCAGATGGGAGAGCCCAGTAGCAAAGAGCTTATTTCTGGAGGTAGTGATAGCAAGGTTGAGAGTTGCCTTGTATAGGCCTAGAAGGGCTGTTTCAAAAGTGTTAAGTTTTTTTGGGTGAATAGAACGTAAGGTACAAAGTGAAAAAAAAAAACTTGTTCAGGGGAAGCACGTGGGCAATCCGGCACGCATGAGCCTCGTGGAAACCCGACTTGCGAGTTACAACTCGTCGCAAGAGGTGAGCTACAAAATGGCATGTCTTGACAACGTCATGTAGGGCCTGCACGTTCTTGGTTGCATGTAAAGAGAAGCCCAGAACTTTGCATTGCTGAACGGTCGGAATGGGAGTGTCAGCAAGATGTATGAAAATGAGGACATTGTGGGAGCGCTGGTAAGCAGAGCGATTTAGCAAAAGAAGCTAGGATTTCTCCGGAGCTGGATACAGGCCAGCAGTAGTAAGAAAAGAAGCGATAAGATCGAGACCACGTTGTAAAGTGTTTTGCACGTAGCCGGTAGATCCAGGCGTACACAAAAGAGTGGTGTCGTCGGCACAGAAGATTTGGGGGAAATCAGAAATTTCTGATAGCTGTGAGGCGAAAGGGACCACAGCCTTAATAAAGAGGGTCATCATCATCATCATCATCATCATTATCATCATCATCATCAGCCTGACTACGTCCACTGCAGGACATAGGCCTCTCCCATGTTCCGCCAGTTAACCCGGTCCTGTGCTTGCTGCTGCCAATTTATACCCGCAAACTTCTTAATCTCATCTGCCCACCTAACCTTCTGCCTCCCCCTAACCCGCTTCCCTTCTCTGGGAATCCAGTCAGTTACCCTTAATGACCAGCGGTTATCCTGTCTACGCGCTACATGCCCTGCCCATGTCAATTTCTTCTTCTTGATTTCCGCTATGATATCCTTAACCCCCGTTTGTTCCCTAATCTACTCTGCTCTCTTCTTGTCTCTCAAGGTTACACCTACCATTTTTCTTTCCATTGATCGCTGCGTCGTCCTCAATTTAAGCTGAACCCTCTTTGTAAGTCTCCAGGTTTCTGCTCCGTAGCTAAGTACCGGCAAGATACAGCTGTTATATACTTTCCTCTTGAGGGATAGTGGCAATCTACCTGTCATAATTTGAGAGTGCTTGCCGAATGTGCTCCACCCCATTCTTATTCTTCTAGTTACTTCAATCTCGTGGTTCGGCTCTGCGGTTATTACCTGCCCTAAGTAGACATAGTCTTTTACAACTTCAAGTGCACTATTACCTATCTCGAAGCGCTGCTCCTTGCCGAGGTTGTTGTACATTACTTTCGTTTTCTGCAGATTAATTTTAAGACCCACCTTTCTGCTCTCCTTGTCTAACTCCGTAATCATGAGTTGCAATTCGTCCCCCGAGTTACTCAGCAATGCAATGTCATCGGCGAAGCGCAGGTTACTGAGGTATTCTTCATTGACTCTTATCCCTAACTGTTCCCATTCTAGGCTTCTGAAAACCTCCTGTAAGCATGCGGTAAATAGCATTCGGGAAATTGTGTCCCCCTGCCTTACACCCTTCTTGATTGGTATTCTGTTGCTTTCTTTATGAAGCACTATGCTAGCAGTTGATCCCCTGTAGATTTCTTCCAGAATGTTTATATATACTTCATCTACGCCCTGATTCCGCAGTGTTTGCATTACGGCTGACATTTCTACTGAATCAAATGCCTTCTCGTAATCTATGAAGGCTATGTATAGTAGTTGGTTATACTTTGAGCGTTTCTCTATTATCTGATTGATAGTATGAATGTGGTCAATTGTTGAGTAGCCTGTTCGAAATCCTGCTTGTTCCTTTGGTTGATTGAATTCTAATGTTTTCTTTACTCTGTTAGCAATTACCTTTGTAAATAGCTTGTATACTACAGAGAGCAAGCTGATCGGCCTGTAATTCTTCAAGTCCTTGTCATCTCCTTTCTTATGTATTAAGATGATGTTAGCGTTCTTCGAAGACTCTGGTACTCTTCCCGTCAGGAGACACCTCGTAAACAGGGTGGCAAGTTTTTCTAACACAATCTATCCTCCATCTTTCAGCAGATCTGATGTTACCTGATCCTCACCAGCAACTTTGCCTCTTTGCATGCTCTCCAAAGCTTTGCTGACTTCTTCTATCATTACTGGTGGGGTGTCATCTGGGTTACTGCTAGTTATAGTATTAAGGTCGTGGTTGTCTCGGCTACTGTACAGATCTCTGTAAAACTCCTCCGCTATTTTAACTATCCTACCCATATTGGTAGTTATTTTGCCTTCTTTGTCCCTTAGTGCATACATCCGACTTTTGCCTATCCCAAGTTTCCTCTTCAATGCTTTGACACTTCCTCCGTTTTTCAGAGCATGTTCAATTCTCTCCATGTTATACCTTCTTACATCGCATACCTTACGTCTATTATTCAACTTCGAAAGCTCTGCCAGTGCTATTTTGTCTGTTGTACTTGACACTTTCATGATTTGACGCTTCTTAATTAGGTTCTTCGTTTCCTGGGAAAGATTGCCAGTGTCCTGTCTAACTACCCTGCCTCCAACTTCCACTGCACACTCCGTAATGATACTCGTCAGATTATCATTCATTGTATCTACGCTAAGGTTGGTTTCCTCACTAAGAGCCGAGTGCCTGTTCTGCAGCGACACTCTGAATTTCTGTACGTTCCCTCTCAGTGCTAGCTGATTGATTGGCTTCTTGCGTATCAGTTTCTGTCGTTCCTTCTTCAAGTCTAGGCGAATTCGAGACCGTACCATTCTATGGTCACTGCATCGTACCTTGCCAATCACTTCCACATCCGGCACGATTCCAGGGTGTACACTCATTATAAAGTATATTTCGTTCTTATTTTCGCCATTAGGGCTCCTCCATGTCCACTTGCGGTTTTCTCGTTTTCGGTAGAAGGTATTCAAAATCCGTAAATTATTGCGTTCTGCGAATTCTACTAGTAGCTCTCCTCTGGCGTTTTTAGTATCGATGCCATAATCTTCTATTGCCTGGTCTCCAGCCTGATTCTTCCCTACCTTTGCATTAAAGTCGCCCATCACTATAGCATACTGTGTTTTTATCTTACTCATTGCCGATTCCACGTCTTCATAGAAGCTTTCAACTGAAGCGTCATCATGGCTGGATGTAGGCGCGTAAGCCTGTACTACCTTCATCTTATATCTTTTATTCAGTTTAATTACGATACCTACCACCCTTTCATTAATGCTATAGTATTCCTCTATGTTGCCAGCTATGTTTCTGTGAATTAGGAACCCCACTCCCAGTTCTCTTCTGTCTGCCAAGCCCCTGTGGCAAAGGACGTGCCCATTCTGTAGCACCGTATAGGCCTCATATTGTCACGTGCTTTTCGAAAAGAAAGACAATAACAGTTGTGCATGTGCCATGAAGTACAACGAAATGGATGAAAAAGAAGAACTCGTTTTGCGCGTTCTATTAAAAGAACCTACCTGCTTCTGGCGTCTCAGTTTCTGCCGCAAGACCTCTGTTTCGACGTCGTGACACTGGTGGAGCTGCTGGAGCCTACAACCTGATGCAGGACAGTCTTGCTGGGACCCGTTCATCTAGTCCAGAGACTCAGCCCCTCGTCACGACTCCAGTGCATCGATTCAGCCGGCGCCTACTAGGCCTAAGTCCAGAGTCCGCACCTGTTCCGCCTCTTTCCAGCATGGCAGCTCCTACGACATCCACGGTTATCCCGCCATCGCAGACCGCTCTTCCCTCGCAGGTAACGCTTGAACATCCTCGCGTTCCTGAAGTTTTCCGTGGGGAAGAGTACGAGGATGTCGAGGACTGGCTCGAACAGTTCGAACGGGTCGCTGTATCCAACCACTGGAGCGAACAGCACAAACTTGGCCGTGCATATTTCGCACTGGAAGATAGCGCTCGCACGTGGTATGAGAACCGCGAGGCTACATTCCAATCTTGGGAAGACTTCCGTCGAAAGCTCCTCGCTACATTTTTGAACTCGGACCGACGGGATCGCGCACAGCAAGTGATTGAGGCACGTGTGCAAAAACCCAATGAAACAGCCGCCATGTACGCAGAGGGTATGATCCGTCTGTTTCGACGAGCTGACCCTGAAATGCCCGAGTCGAAGAAGGTGCGTCACCTAATGCAGGGTGTTAAGGAACAAGTGTTTGCGGGCCTCGTACGAAATCCACCTACAACTGTAGATGAATTCATAAAAGAGGCAACAGTCATCGAGCGTGCACTGCAACAACGACGCCGACACTTTGACCGCCTGCAGAACCACACGGCAGTAAGTGCTGCAGCTCAGAACACTGCCGTATGCGAAAGTTCCCTGCGACAAATGATTAGAGAAATACTGCGTGAGGAACTTCGGGCCCTCTGCGTGCCCCCTGCCCAACCGCCAGTCGCATCTGTTGCCGAAATCGTCCGCCAGGAGTTGAGGCAAGCCATTACACCACCCGCGCCAAATCCTGAGCCACACCCAGCGAGCTACGCTGATGTGGTCCGTCGTCCTCCACCGACATTTGTGGCGACGCCCTTCCAGCCACGACCCACTGCCGTACCTTGGTGGCAACGAGATTCTACGAGACGACCACCAGTTCGCCGAACTGACTTGTGGCGCATGGCCGACCGTCGACCTATTTGCTACCGCTGCGGAGAACCTGGTCACATTGCCCGCTATTGCCGTCACGGCGATTCTGGGTTCGGGAACTTTTCTCGTCCCGCTTCTTTCCGCTCCGAAGATCGTCGTGCCCACGATGTCGATCAACTATCGCCTGCTCAAGCAACCCCACCGCGTCGCTGGCGATCTCCATCACCTGCGCGTCACCGTGACTTCCCTCAGAGCTACGCGGACGTCACCAGAGGCCGTTCGCCAAGCCCGCGCCGGGGAAACTAACTGATGCGACCTCGGGGGGCAAGGTTGCCAATCGTCGACACACTGAAAAGTTCCCCCAATCATCGCAAGAAGGTATGACGACAACGACGATGAATACGACGACGAATAATAATGCTGATGAAGTTGTACGTGCCGATCTGAGCGTTCTCATTGACGGACATCACGTTACAGCACTGGTCGACACTGGCGCCGACTTCTCCATCATGCGACAAGAGCTCGCCGACCGCCTCAGAAAGGTCAAGACTCCGTGGACAGGGCCACACATAAGGAGTGCTGGTGGTCAGCTGATGACACCCACGGGTAAATGCACCACAAGACTTCGCATCGGAGATTCTAGCTTCGTGGCCACTTTCGTCCTGTTGCCAGACTGCTGTAAAGAGTTAATTTTGGGCATGGATTTTCTTCAAGATCATGGCGCTGTTATCAACATCCCTAAACGTATGGTGACGTTTTGCGCTCATCCTTATGCCGACAACAGCAGTGAAGAACCGCGCGGCCGTTTGCGAATAGCCGACGATGTGACACTCCCACCGAGATCCTGCTGCCTTGTGTCGGTGTCCAGTGGGTGTCCTTGCTATAAAGATGTGATAGCGGAGCAAATAGTCACTCTTTTGTTCACGCAAGGCATTTCCATCGCGAGGGGCGTCCTGGCGCTTACTGGTGGACAGGCAGAAGTGCTCCTCACAAACTTCAGCAACGAGCGCCGTCGAATCCAGAAGGGTACCGCAATTGCCTACTACGACGATGTAGACCAAGCCGGGGATTGTTTTACCTTGCAACCAGATGACGCGGCTGTCCCTGCCTCGACAACTTTGTCGGTGGACATCTGCTCTACGCTACCGCCCTCTGATAGGAAGCGCCTGCTTGAACTTATACAACAATTCGAAGACTGCTTTTCGCGTACGTCAAAGGTACAGCAAACACCATTGACCAAGCACCGCATCATTACTGAAGACAACACGCGACCGATTCGGCAAAACCCCTACCGTGTGTCTCCGAAAGAGCGCGAGGAGATTCAGAAGCAAGTACACAAGATGCTCGCGGATGACGTCATACAACCTTCGAAAAGTCCTTGGGCGTCCCCCGTGGTTTTGGTCAAGAAAAAAGACGGCAGCTTGCGCTTCTGTATTGATTATCGCAAGTTGAACCAAGTCACGAAGAAAGACGTCTATCCACTGCCCCGCATAGACGATTCACTCGATCGGCTGCGTCATGCGCGCTATTTCTCTTCAATGGACCTCCGAAGCGGCTACTGGCAGATAGAAGTCGACGAGAGAGATCGTGAAAAAACGGCCTTCGTGACGCCCGATGGTCTATACGAATTTAAGGTGCTTCCTTTTGGTTTGTGCTCGGCGCCAGCCACTTTTCAGCGTCTCATGGACACCGTACTATCAGGCCTGAAGTGGCAAACATGCTTGGTCTATCTGGACGATGTTATTGTATTCTCAGCAACATTCGAGGAACATCTCAGCCGTTTATTCACCGTCCTTCAAGCCATACGTTCGGCCGGCCTTACTTTAAAACCGGAAAAATGTCATTTTGGTTTTAACGAACTCAGCTTCCTAGGCCACGTCGTCAGTCACGAGGGTGTTCGACCTGACCCGGCCAAAATAGACGCCGTAGCGCAATTTCCTGCACCATGCGACAAAAAGGCCGTGAGACGCTTTTTAGGGTTGTGTGCCTATTACCGGCGATTTATTGAGGACTTTTCGTCTATTGCGGCGCCATTGACACGACTCACACGTGAGGACGTCCCCTTCTTTTGGGGTGAACAACAGCAAATGGCGTTCAATGAACTACGACAACGCCTGCAAACACCTCCAGTCCTCGCGCACTTCGACCAGGAAGCCCCTACAGCACTTCACACTGACGCCAGCAATGTAGGTCTGGGTGCCGTTCTGGTGCAGTGGCAAGACGGCTGTGAAAGAGTAATAGCCTACGCCAGCAGAACTCTCTCTCGCACGGAGGAGAACTACTCGACTACCGAGAAGGAGTGTCTCGCCGTGGTGTGGGCAGTCATCAAATTTCGTCCATATTTGTACGGCCGCTCCTTCAAGGTTGTTAGCGACCATCACTCTTTGTGCTGGCTCACCAACCTTAAAGATCCATCTGGCCGTTTGGCGCGCTGGAGCCTAAGACTTCAAGAGTTCGACATGACCATCGTCTATAAATCTGGGAAGCGGCACACCGACGCCGACTGTCTCTCACGGTCGCCAGTGGAGACTGTCGCTCGTGATGACGAAAACATCGGCGCGGCATTCTTGGGAGTCGTCAACACGGCCACTATTGCACTGGAGCAGCGCAGTGACCCCGAGCTGTTACCACTCATTGAATATTTAGAAGGACGCCGTAAAGATGTGCCGCGGTTATTTGCCAGAGGACTGCCATCTTTTTGCTTGCGAAACGATGTTCTCTATAAAAAAAACTTCTCACCAACCGGCAACCCGCACTTGCTCGTCGTGCCTGCCTCTCTTCGAAAAGAAATAATGGAAGCGTGCCATGATGAAGCAACTTCTGGTCATCTAGGCTACACCCGAACATTGTGCCGACTGCGATGCAAGTACTACTGGCCAAAGTTACCCGCTGATGTTAACCATCACGTGCGAACTTGCACCGACTGCCAAAGACGCAAAGCACCTCCTAGCAAGCCAGCCGGTCTTTTACATCCAGTCCTAGCACCAGCGAAGCCGTTCACCCAGATTGGAATGGATTTCCTGGGCCCCTTTCCAACTTCCACAACAGGTAACAGATGGATAATCGTGGCCACCGATTACCTCTCCCGTTATGCGGAGACTAAAGCTATGCAGCGCGGCACAGCAGCAGAGGCCGCTCAGTTCTTCATCGAAAACATCGTCCTTCGGCATGGCGCTCCGACAGCAGTGATCACAGACAGAGGACCTGCCTTCACCGCAGAACTTTTGGAGTCGGTTCTCAGACTCAGCGGTACAGCTCACCGGAGAACAACTGCTTACCATCCGCAGACAAACGGACTGACAGAGCGCCTCAATAGGACCCTCACAGACATGATCAGCATGTACGTTGACACGGAACATAAAAACTGGGATCAGATATTGCCGTACGTGACCTTTGCCTATAATACCGCTCGACAAGAAACCACTGGAATGACGCCGTTCAGTCTGATCAATGGTCGCGAAGTCACGACAACGTTGGACGCCATGTTGCCGCATGAGTGTGACGACATCCATGTGGACGCCGAAGAGTTCACTCAGCGCGCCGAGGAAGCCAGACAGCTCGCGCGTGTGCGCATCTGTCATCAACAGCATCAAGATGCACAACGGTACTGACCCCCGACACAAGTTTATTAGCTACACACCAGGCGACAAGGTCTGGGTCTGGATTCCGATACGTCGACGTGGACTGTCGGAAAAACTTCTAAGACGATACTTTGGCCCATACAGCGTCACGCGACGCTTGAACGACGTGAACTATGAAGTTGTTCCCGACACTGACTGTAGTTCTAAGCGTCGAAATCATTTACCCGAAGTCGTACACGTCGTCCGTATGAAACCGTATTTATCCAGTTGACGCGACCACTTCATACGCCTGGTAGAGCGCCTAGGTTGCGCATCGGGACGATGCCTCTTTCGGAGGGAGGCAAATGTCACGTGCTTTTCGAAAAGAAAGACAATAACAGTTGTGCATGTGCCATGAAGTACAACGAAATGAATGAAAAAGAAGAACTCGTTTTGCGCGTTCTATTAAAAGAACCTACCTGCTTCTGGCGTCTCAGTTTCTGCCGCAAGACCTCTGTTTCGACGTCGTGACAATATGTCCTCCTAACCTCACTGAGCCCTAATGTATCCCATTTAACACCCTCTAGCTCCTCGAATAGTACAGCAAGACTTCCCTCACTAGATAAGGTTCTAGCGTTAAACGTTGCCAAGTTCAGGTTAGAGCGGCGATGGCGTAGTGGTTAGAGCATCCGCCTCGCATGCAAGAGGTCCGTGGTTCAAATCCCGGTACCGCGCAGTTCCCAACCAGATTAAAAAAATCCGCGTGTTGATGGAACTGCATTAAGAGGCCTGGGGTGCGGCCTCACCGGCAAACACCGCCGAGAATGCACTCCCTCACCAGAGAAGGATTGGCCACCCTGGTGCAGTATCTGGCCACTACCTCCCACATGCTTACGTCAAATAACTCACGGCCCTCATTCCTCAGCAGCTGCGAAGCAACTGACCACGGCGGCGGTCAGATCTGCAACGCAGCAGAGGGCGCTAAGAATCTCTGGATCCGGACAGGCCGCCATTGGAACCTGAATAAAGAGGGTAGGTTATATTAGTTCCTCTTGGGGGGTGCCACGGGTGAGAAAGTGGGCGTTGGACAGATGAGTATCTACACTAAAGCGAGCTAATCGGTTGCAAGAAATGATAGGATACAAGAATACATGTGGAAGTCACACGAAAAGGTGGAGAGCTGAGCTAATCTGTTGCCGTGACATACCGCATCTAATGCCTTGCAGATATCATCGGTTAAAACATGAATCTGGCTTTGAGAAGGTGTTAGGAAAGTGTGCTGAAGTACGAGTAACATGTTCTGTGCACAGACGTGGCATCAGAAGCCGATAAAAGAACGAGAGAAGAACTCTTTCCTTGAACAAAATCACACAGGCGAGTCAGGGCAATTCTCCCAAGTGTCTTGCTAACGCATAAAGTCTAGGAGATAGGGAGAAGGTTAGAGAGGGAGGGAGGCTTGCCGAATTTCGTAATCATGAAATGAGAGAGTATGCCAAAAAGCTCGGCATACAGCTGCTGCTCCATGCTTCCTTATATGCGTGTAAGTGGAATTTATTGTGTTATTTGGAAGATTGTGGAAGGTAGTATATGCTATTTCATCCTCGCCGAAAGCCGAGTGGGTAGAATTAGTGACTAAGGCAGCTTCAAGTTTCTTGAGAGTGAATGAGTTGGTCCTAGTCTGGGTTAAGATCACTACAGTAACCGGGTAGAGATGTGTGAGGTGCACTGGAAGGTACAACGACGCTAAATTGTCAAAGACATCAGTCGGAGTCCTGTGAGTGAACGCTTTAGCTAGGGTGATAGTGAGGGCCGGCTTGTTGCCTGAGAGACACCCAAGGACAGACTACGTGGATCACAAGTGCAATGCGGAGCCAAGGCCGTCACACAGCGTATTCTAAGGAGAGTGTTTGAGAGATACACCATGAGTATAGTGAACTAGAATATGATCTAGTGGCGTGACTGGCTGCGCTTCGGCGTCAGCTTTCACGCGGATGCTGCCAGGTTGCGCCGTTGGTACTTTTCATGCCAGCTTCGGCTGCGTTGTCGGGCCGTCGTGGACTCCTGCAGAGCTGCGGATGTGGTTACTTTCAACGAGTGCTTGAATTCTGGTTTCCGCAAACGCAAAATTACGACATTAGTTACTGCGTAGACAAACAAGCAAAAGCTTTGGCACATCAGGAACCAGAGATGGCTTTCCTCGGGAAATGCGCACTTAACTGCCCTTTATTCCGTGCACATAATCGCGCAGGATGTATATTGGCTCGAAATGATGTTCCCACACCGCTGAAATTTTGGTCAGAGGCTTATCAGCCCTCCGGAGTTTGCGCTACCAGTTTCTTTTAAGATCGTCATTCCTGGGAGCTGCAAACAGTGACGCTTTCGGAGCGCGCCGGTTACAGATTGGGCAACCCAAAGCAAAGTATTGAGAATGCGTTCTTCGCTTCAACATGTCGTGAGCTACATGTTTGTTGGTGCGGGATATCTAACAAAGTGCAGACTCCACCCTGGTACTGGCGAGAGAATGCAGCAGAGTGCAATTGCACACGTGTATAGTAGAGTAGCTCGTTAGAACTTGAAATGCATTATTCCGACCTGAAAAAGACGGCTCATCAGCTTCGCTCTCTTACGTGGCCCACAAGAGCGTGGTACGCATACCGCAAGAGCGCTTGTTGAGAAGCACGCACACGGACCGGAGGAATAAAAAGCGCGTCTCGTGTGCGCTAGGATTTCCTTCTGGCAGTCACTGGCCCTCTCGTTTATATCGCTCGGGCTAACAATTATTTCGAACATCTGCGAATGACAAGAAAGCGACAGCATTAGCGTCTCGTTTATGGTATTAGCCTTAACGCGTACTTTGAAACACGCTTGCGATAAAAGGGAAACGGAATAACATGCTACTAGATGTAACACAATACACGAAAAAAAGAAAAGCAGCTTATTTACTTTTTCATGTTTTACTCGGCTGACACTATCCCTTAGGGTAACCTGTATCTAAATCTTTCGCGCACCTTGGGCAGTCGGAAATACAAATACATACACTCATCACCGAGATTCACGGTTTTCGCAGAAATGTGGACACAGCACTTCCTTGGCACCGCAGCAGCTCGCAATCCAGTCACTCACCAACGAACGCGAGCACAACAACAAGCAGCACACATCACAAATCCGAAGAGCCCGATGGCACATAGAGAACAATGAAACATTCGTTGTTTCTCGCCGAAGCGCAGTAACGCTGCAGGGACTGCAATGCCAATGCAAACGCGCCGCTGAATGCCTGCGTTGGTTGCATTGTGTGCCACCACAGCACGCAACGCAACCAGCATCGTGAGCCTGTTGACATATGCGGTAGAGCTTCCAGGCCTCGACGAAGTTTCTTCAGGTGGTGGTGGCTCAACGCGCCAAACTCACACACATCCTCACGCACACGTACTGATTGACTCCCGCCCTGCCCACGCTATCAGAGAAGACGCCACCGGCACGCGCTAGCCTCGCGCACATGACATGAAAAGGCGCAGTGGCGCCGCGAGAAATCCTAGCGGCCGTCCGTGTCGTTTTGGACCACCGTGACAGCAGCCGTGGTCTGCCGGTTGTGCCACTAGATCATATTCTAGTTCCCTATAAGCATGAGCAATTATTTAAGCTCGCAGAACGTCCATGCGCGTCAAAAGATGGACGTTATGCGGCTGGGAGCAGAATGAGTGCTTCAAAAGTTTAAGATGACGCCATAATGGCAGAAAGTGAGGATCAGGATCAGGAATTGGTATTTGAGAGTGAATGCAGCGGCTGCACAATTTCAGTGCTGCGGATATCTGCGACGATCAATCATCAGAAGTTTTACAGAAGGCAGAAAAGAAGATGAATGCGTAATGCATCTCAGTCAGTGTGAGGTGGGGGGTAGCTGATTGTTTAGAAAAAAAAGGTGGAAAGGCGAAGAAATGGGGTGTGGAGTGCACGATAACTGTCTCTCATGTGAGGACACCTCAACCGATACACACAAGGGGGAATGGGGAAGGAAGAGGCTGTTAGAGTGAAGAAAATGAAGTAGGCTAAAAAGAAGAGGGGTGTGTGTGAAATCATGGAGGAGAAAAAAACTTGTGCGATGGAAGAAGAACACGCTTCACCCTGGTGAGTGGCTTAATAAAAGTCGCTCGGGCAAGCTAGTGTCCTCAAGAAAGTCCAGTAAGGCCGCAAGGGCAGAGCGGTGCTGGTCTTCGTAGTCGGTGGGGTCCTTCAGGGTCACATATGACAATCCGACGAGACGGTATCTTTTCACGATCCGCTTGCGCGCTTCGATTCACCGAGAGAATGACACCTACACAAGAGGTGGGACAGTGTTTCCACCGCGCCGCAGTCAGCGCAGTTCGGAGAGCTCGTGCCGCGGTGGCGATGACCGTTCCGCTGACCGGACGGAGCTGATCTGTGGGGCTAGAAGGAGCCCTCGCTCGCGGCGAGTGAAACCAGTGACTGGCATGGGAGGAGGGGAGCGTGCGGCTGCAACCCGAGAGTCAAGAAGCTCGCGCGTTAGTCAGTATGAAAAACGCGATGTTTCCGAGTGGCGTGGGAAAGAGGGGTCATAATGTGTAGGATAAAGTAGTCACTGAAAAACGTTTCGGCTGACACCTGACAATGAAAAGGAAAGGAACCCCAAGAAAAAGTGAGGTCAGGTGTAGGGAAGCACTGTGAGAGAGTGTCCTCTCGAGTAGGGGTGTGAAGACAAGCCGAAGGGGGCCAGGTTTCAATGTCTGAGGGCAGCCCCAGAGTCTGCGAGGAGCATTGAAGTCCCCCCAAGAAGGATATGGGTGGCCAATGGAAGGAACTGGAGGAATTCACCTAGAGCATTAAACAAAGAGGATGTGATGTGGTGGTAGGGGGAATTGTACGCAGACATCAGAGTGAGAAAACTTGAGAAAAAGGTTCGTAATAGACCACTCCAAATAAATATTTCAGCATGAAGGAGGGAACATAAGTTAGTTCAAAAAGAACGTCGTTGCGCACGCAAATGGACGCAAGTGTCGGGTCTGTCGTAGCATGGTAAGCGCGGTAGCCAGGAACGGTGCGGACTGTTCGAGTCTCTTGCAGAAAAAAGTGGGGTAGTAAAGGGCGGGTGAGAAAAAATTTGGCAGACCCCACGTACAGTGGGAATCGATCATATGCGAAGGATGAATGAGAAAGGTTGATATGTCACTTTAAAATCAGCACAATGTTACGGGGTGGAAGTAAATGATGCCGTACATGACTTCCGTGTCATGATTATCATGTTTGAATGTGTCGTTTTACCTTCGACATCTATTCACATCACGTGATGCCAAATTTGGCATCATGGAGCTAGCGAAAATGTGGGGCTAGCGAAACACACGGTTTGAGCGTGGTATGTTGTCATGTTCTTATGTGATATGCGTGTCAGGATTATCATGTTTGCACAAGTCATATATTTCGTCATCCATTGACGTCACGTAACACCAAATTTGGTATATGTGGAGCTAGCAACATAGCCGCGAGCACATCATGAAGGGCCCAATATACTTTAATGTAGCGTTGACGCGCGCGAACGCTGGGTATAGCGACGCTACGTGAGCAAAACGCGAATACTATATAGTCTGACGCTACGCACGACCAGCGCTGCCCGAAAGAAACCGGCGCGGAATGCGACATGCTGCATTTCGTGCCGATGCGTTATCCAGAAAACACTGCGTCTCCCTCTTTTCGTGACGAAGGGATGCCGTACGTACTGAAACGCACATGCGTCAAAGCAACGCCGCGGGACGCGCGGCTGCGAGTATATGGCAGGACCGGCGCCTGGCATGGCAACGCCGGCGTGACGCAACAAAACGAACACCGGCGAGCTCTAGCACCGCGTCACGTCGAATTGTAATGGCGCCTTCAGTGTGGCATGTTGTCATTTTCTCACATGACACGCATCTCATGATTATCATGGTTACACCAGTCACACACCTTCGTCATCAATTCACCTCACGTAATACAAAATTTGGCAAATGTGAAGCTAGTCATACGGCCACGAGCGCATCATGAGTGTGGAATGTAGTGATGTTGTTACACGACACGCATGTCGTGATTAACATGTTTGAACGTGTCATTTATCTAAGTCGTCCATTCGCGTTGCGTAATACCAAGTTTGGTACATGTGATGCTAGCGAAACTGCCGCGAATGCATCATGAGCGTAGCATGTAGTCATGTTGTCACATCACACGCATCTCATGTTCATGATGTTCGCACCAGTATCATACCTTCATCCTCAATTCACTTCCCGTAATACGAAGTTTAGTGTAAGAGAAGCTAGGGAAACAGCCGCCAGAGCATCATGTGCGTGGCCAGTAGTCATGTTGTTACATGACACGGCATCTCGCGATTATAATGTTTGCACCGGTCACATACCTTCGTCATCTATTCACGTACCATAATACCAAATTTGGTATATGTGACGCTAGCGAAACGGCCGCGAGCGCATCATGAGCGTGGCATGTAGTGATGTTGTTAGATGACGCACATGTCATGAGTTTCATGCTAGGGTCTCTCTCGTGTGTTTGCCAAGCAATCATGTCATACCATACCAGTTTTGCAACATGCCATGTGAATAAAACGACCACAGAAGCTGCAGGACCATAAAATGTAAGTCATGACATTCATAACATACATGTCATGATTTTCATGTTATGACGAATGAAATGTGTTCTCCATGCAGTAAGGTCTATCTATCTATCTATCTATCTATCTATCTATCTATCTATCTATCTATCTATCTATCTATCTATCTATCTATCTATCTACGACTTTAGTTCTCGATCCGAAACTTGGTATGGCGTAACATGACTGTATGAAAAACATATTTGACTTGTCATAACATAAAAATTAGGACATGTATGTCGTGAATGTCATAATGTACATTTCATGGCCCAGCAGCTTTTGCGGTGGCTTTGTTCACGTGGCATGTTGCAAAACTGGTATGGTATGGCAAAATTACATGGCGCACACAATCCACAGGCCCTAATATTAAAATCATGACATGCTTGTCATGTAAGAACATGACTACATGACAAGCTCATGATGCGCTCGTTGCCGTTTAGCTTGCATCCCATATACCAAATTTAGTATTACAGTACGTGAATAGATGACCAACGTATGTGACTCGGGCAAACATGATAATCATGAGATGCATGTAACGTGACAACATGACTACATGTCACACTGAAGATGCGCTCGCGGCCGTTTCGCTAGCTTCACATATGCGAAGTTTGGTATTACGTGACGCAAATGGATGACGAAGGTATGTGACTGGTGCAAACATGATATTCATGAGATGCGTGTCATTGGAGAACATGGCTACATGCCTCAGTCAAGGCGCCAATACATTTTGACGTGACGTGGTGCGCGTGCTCACCGGCGTTCACTTCGTCGTGTCAGGTCGACGTTGACACGCCAGGCGCCGGTCCTGCCATGTACTCGCAGGCGCACGCCGCGCTGCGTTGCTTTGACGCATGCGCGTTTCAGCGCGTCCAGCGTCCCTCCCTCACAAAAAGACGGAGACGCAGTGTTCTCTGGGTAATGCATTGGCGCGAAATGCAGCATGTCGCTCTTCGCGCCGCTTGCCGTAGGGCCGCGCCGACGGACGCTGGTCGCGCTGGACGTGCCTGGTGTCAGACTATAGAGTGCTCGCTTTTTTGCTAACGTAGCGTCGCTGTGCTTCCATGCGCGCGCGTCAATGCCACATTGGAGTACATTGGGCTCTATATGATGCGCTCATGGCCGTTTTGCTAGTTCCACATATACCAAATTTGGTGTTAACTGACTTCAATGAATTACAAAAGTATATGACTGGTGCAAACTTGACGATTCTGACACGCATGTCATGTAAGAACATAACGACATACCGCGCTCATAGCGTGCTCACGGCCGTTTCGCTAGCTACACATATACTAAATTTGGTAACATGTGACGGGAATACATGACGGACACATCCAAACATGATAACCATGCCATGAAAGTCATGTACGGCACCATTCACCTCCACCTCGTTAAGTTGTGCTGAATTTAAAGTGACATATTAACATTTCTCATTCGCGCTTCACATATCATCGATTCCCACTGTACGTGGGATCTGCCAAATTTTTTGGCTGGTGGAAGTGATTCTTGCAGAGAGATCAGCATAAAACTGAATGGTTCCAGTTGTTTTTATTAGGTTTCGAGGGTGGTGAGAATTTACATAATCCAAGTTTCCAGTTCAACTAAGTGAACGTGGCGTGAGGTGGCGATGATTTCCATCATGCCAGCCTATTATGATACATGGATGTCGGGGGTTGGAGTGGTGAGTGTAAAGAGTTGCTTAGTTAGCTCCGTGAGTGTGGAGGTGAGAGTGGGTGTGGTGGTTTCTAGGGCCTGTGTCAGTGTGTGTATTTTTGTTGTAACTCGTCTGAGACGCGCTGTTGCTCACCCTGGTTGCGCTCCAGCATTGCGAGCCGAAGGTTGAAGGAGCGACTCTCGTTACCAAAAGATGGTGAGGGTGCGTCAGATGAAGAAGGGTGGACCTGTGACTGACCTTACAATTTAGCGGCCTATAAGCCCGGATGGGTTATGGGGGGGGGGGGCGGATATCATGTGCCGAAGAGGAGGGTTGGGATGGTCGACTGGCTCTGAGCAGGGCTGTGCGAAGCATAAAAACAGCTTTGCACACTCTCTTTGCTTCGCAAAAAAAAAAAAGATTGATTGATATATGGGGTTTAGCGTCTTAAAACCACCATATGATTGTAAGAGGCGCCGTAGTGGCGTCTAGAAATTTCGACCACCTGGGTTCTTTAACGACCACCAAAATCCGAGCACACAGGCGTACAGCATATTCACCTCCATCGAAAATGCAGGCGCCGCAACCGGGATTCAGTCCCATGACCTGGCGATCAGCTGCCGGGTACTGCTTCGTAAGAAGAAAAGGGCAGGTTGAGTCGAGAGACGGATGAGTCATGGATGCACCAGGGTTGGTCATGGATGCACCAGAGTTGGGCGCAAATGTGAGCGGCCGGATCGGAGAGTAGAGTTGCTGCTCAGCGGCGGCACCTGGCCGGAATGCTATGCTGAGGGTATTGGTGAGCACGGTGCCGTATAGCAAGGCACCGGGTGCAAGTAGAGGGCTTAGGTTTGTGTGGGTGGTATCGGCAAGAAACGCGTTTAAAATATACAAAGCGAGCAATGACGGTGCTAGAAAATCTTATGAGCAAAGATTGAGTGCAGCATGAGTGCAGCACCAACCTCTCCTTACTTACATTTAATAAAAAAATTGAGTGCAGCATGTTTACCAGTCGTCAAAGGTTTTAGGTAATGCAAGAGCGGAGGAGATGGGAAACGACCACCAACGTAATGTATGACTCCGAGGCATAATACGTACGAGATGATTGGGAGAATATGGTTTGATGGTAATTAGCTTGCCGTTAAATTCTAGATTCGTAAAAGAGAGTAAGAGGTGGACAGTCGGAGGGAAGTGTGTTTTTAGAAACACAAGGCTCTGAGCTGATTTGGCCTGGAGGGTGACCTCCGCACTGCTTCTGGGTGAGAGATTTGCGGCGGTGGTGATGAACGCAAGCAAGTCGTTCACAGGCAGTTTGGGTGGTAGTGTCCCAGGTGGAAGTTGAAGTGGAAGCTTATTTTAGACATGAAGAAAAGCGGTAAAACAAAAGAAGGAGATGTACATATTGCCTTGTTGCCTTGAATTCCAACGGTTATGAGCTCGGTGCGGCGTCGGGCAGTCGAGGAAGGTTTCCGGTTGGCACTAATGTTGGTCCAAGTGCCTTTGGCGTGCGATGAATTGTCCTCGTTTTCTTGCTATGCTGTGAGGTTCCATTTTGTCGGAGTCTCATCGTAATGGTGGGAGGCAAAACTGCGTGGAAGGAACGCCGCTCTGTGGAAGAGGCTCGTTGGCAAACTCATTATATATACTCTCTATGTCAGGTTGAGGTCCGATGAGAACAGCGGGAAGGGCGGCCAATGACAACGTCGACGTGGCATTGCGGCTTTCGGATTCCGGCGTGGCCGGAAAGGCGTTGGCAACGCTGAACGCAGCTGATGGTGTAACGACAGGGATGATGATGATGAAAAACATTTATTATAAAAGAGAGAGGTACGGGGCCAAAGCATGACCCCGCTACATGGTCGGCGTCCTTAGTCCGGGACACCGCATGACGAGGTCCCTACTCGCGCCCGTCTCACCAGAGCCTGTTAAGACTGTAGTGATGAGCAGTTGAGGAGGGCAGTCTTCCATGCCTCTCGGGCAGGGGTAGGGGAAGGGGGTAGGTGGGGATTTTTCGGACATGCCCATACCATGTGGAAGATATCACACGTCTCCCCACAGTGTGGGCATCGCCCATCTGTGTTCTCATCGAAATGTTTTAGGATTGCAGGACAGAGTAGAGTACCTGTCTGCAGGCGCCTTAGAGTTCGCTCTTCTGCCTTACTCAGCCCCTTTGAAAGAGCCGGGCAAAGGCGGTGAGTGTCGCGATAATAGGTCAGAATTTCTTTGAACCGCAGCAGCGGTGTATTGGCCTCCGAGTCATAAGAGCCAAGGTGAGGAGCCCGGTGGGTAAGCGCTCGGGCGGCCGCGTCAGCGGCCTTTTTACCTCGTAAGCCCTGATGGCCAGGAGCCCATACGATGTGTTTTGGGGCTGGATCAGCGAGAGCCCGTTTTAGAATTTGGCTTGCTAGGGGGGATATCTCTCCTGTCAAGTAATGAGCACATGCTTTCCGGGAGTCCGTGATGATAACTTTCGAGTTGGGGTCCGCAGCAGCGAGCGCTATCGCGGCTTCCTCAGCGCGCTCTGGATTTTGTGCTCGGAACGAGAGCCAATTGACATGCTTTTCCCGGTGAACTACACAGGCCATGTAAAATCCCGTGGGCGAAGGCCCTGCTATATCTACGTAGAATACACCAGGTCGGTAGCTGTGTTGCCTCTCAAGCGTCCGAGCCCGCGCCTGTCTTCTGCTTTCGTGCATGTGCTTATCCATGTTACTGGGGAGTGGAGAGATCGAGAGCATATGCCGCCACAGTTCCGGAATACGCTCCGCCTCCTCTGCAGTGCAAGTGTGCTGTATATGTAAGCGGTTCAGCAGGCGGCGCCCGGAAGCCGTCTGCACGAGCCGCGTATATTGATTCATAAGGTGGGCCTCCCGCAACTCCTGGTAGGAGTTGAGCACACCTAACGCCCTCAGTTTGGCGTTGGAAGTGGCCACCGGGAGATCCAGAGCTCGTTTAGTAGCCTTACGAATGATGGCATCTATTCTTTCATCTTCTTGCTTGTTAGTGCGAAGGTATGGGACGGCGTCGAGGATCCGGCTAGTCACCAAGGCATTTGCGAGCCGAAGCGCGTCCCTGTCCCGCATGCCACCCCGCTTGTTGGAAGCGCGGTGGATCATGCGCCCTACCTGTTCGCCTATTCTCTTGAGTTTCGCTATAGTGGAGTCCGGTCTGAGTCTGTGGTCAATGAACAGGCCCACAATCCGGAGCTCCTCCACCTCTTTGATGGGAACCCCAGACAGGGAGATGTGTATGGCTGACTTATCTCTTGGCTTCGCTCTAACGTGCAGAAGCTCTGATTTGTTTGGAGCACATTGGAGTCCACACTCGTTGGCATACGCCTAGACTATGGATGCGGCCTGCTGAAGGCGTTCCTGCATTTCACCAAAGCTCCCTTCACTGGTCCAGATTGTAATATCATCGGCATATACTGCGTGTTGTGTGCCTTCCACCCTGGCCAATTCGCTTGGAAGGCGCATCATAGTAATGTTGAAAAGGAGTGGTGATAACACTGCTCCCTGTGGGGTACCCCATGTTCCCAACGACAGAGACTGGCTCTA
Organism: Rhipicephalus annulatus; assembly: GCA_013436015.1. Lineage (NCBI taxonomy): Eukaryota > Metazoa > Arthropoda > Arachnida > Ixodida > Ixodidae > Rhipicephalus > Rhipicephalus annulatus. The sequence goes on along the minus strand of WOVY01001717.1, from coordinate 341,932 downwards.
GCCTCTTCGTTTCGCTTAATGTGTTGTCTGTGGAAGGCATTGTAGCTACGCAAGCCGGTCGAAACGTGGATTTCAAACTGGTTATCACGTAGACGCTGCCAGCGTTCCTTGTTGCTGGAGTGTGCGTGTAGCCGGTGTAGCTGGGGAACGCTAAAAGGTGACAGAGGGTTGTCGGCGCGGGTGCGTCAGCATCGCCAGGCTAGGATAATGTAGGCCCAACTGCGGCAGCAGCAAGACAGGAGGCTTCACTTGCCAGCGGGGCAGTGCTCGGGCTCGTTTGGGTAAGGGAGCCTTCATGTGCACGCGTCTCCAAAAAACGTAGACACGCGCACATGAAGACTCTCTATTGTTGGTGAGATACTGCATACCAGAGGTGTTGGCGTGGCTCGTTAGGTTAACGTGGCAGCACAGCTCTTAAAGGGCCACTCACTAGGCCTCATACCAAATTTTAGTTAGACAGTGAGGTATGTTGGGTGTCTGATGAGGAACATTTTGCCACAAAATTTGTTTGAGTCGGTTCATCGTGAGCGGAGAAAGTAGGTTTTTTGAAGGGGCGCGAAACGAGGATGAGAGTAGGCGAGATCGAAACCCTTGCCACTCCTTCACGCAGCCTTCGCAAGCCAAATATCTTCCCCACCTTCTCCGGCATCCGACCAAGAGGTGACGTGCACATGACGCGTCCAAACCATTCCAACTTCCGAGCACGCGAGCAGCGTTACTTTGTTGACCAGCGTTATTTTGTGGTCTTCTGCCTGTTTATGCGGGATGGTGTTGAAACGCTGGCTTAGACGCGGTAGAGTAGAGAGCACAATGAGTGCGCGAACGAGTAAGAGCGTACCCCGGTGGTTGTCTGCTGAATGCGCTGACCGCGGGGACACAAACGCATGCGAAACGCTGGCACATTAGCCCCGCATCTGGTAGCAGCTTAAGGAAAAAAATGAAAGAAAAACGCGCACAATTTTTTATTGCGTTTCATTATTTATTTCAACTTTTATTAATCTCTTGAAGCAACAAATGCATAAACTACGCATGTTGTTCTAAATAATTTTTTTCATGTCCCGTGGTATACTGCTGACAATGTGAGAGCAGAGTCGTCTACGTAGATGACCAACCTCACTGCATTGCCGAGTACGTAGGGCCATTCATACGTCCACGTCATGCCCTCATTCTCTAGGCGTGCGCCAGCAGAGGGGAGGGGGAGCAGCGTTCATCTTGAAATTTGACCCATTTCCGCGGCGCGTAGCATTGCAAATTTTGGCAGATGTGATCATGAACGCCTCATCGTCGCATTGCGCTTGTCAGATCAAAATTGTCGAACCTAGTGAGTGGCCTTATAAGATACATGAAGGGGCCTTGAGGGCCAGCGCGGCGTTGAATTGGAACTCGTATGGTGTCCACGTGTCGCGGAAGTCTTCTAAAACGAATCTTTATTTTTATGGTTGTGTCACTGCGGCATATTTTGAGTTTCCAACTTTTGGTCACTAAATGTTTTAGAATTTCACCACGTCCACAGCATAGTTGTTTGAAAATATTTCTCAGTTTATTGTGCACGAAGCAACAAGGCTTCAATCGTTATAAATTTGTATGGGCAAGAATTGAGTATTCGGAAAGTGTGGTTAATTCAATGATTTGATTATGAATGTAGAGCAAACGATAAAACTCAATACACACCACTATAGCACACAACTGTTTGTATCAGGCAGTAAATACAAATGTTCCCATCCTGCATTGGTAGCATGAACGTTGTAGAAGTATTCACAGAGTTCATCGTATATAGAATGTCGCTGCAATGGTTATTACATTATTTGACTGAACATCACACGATTTGTCAGAAAGGACGGTTCATTGGGAACATGTTCACGTTCGTAAATATTGAAGAGATCATGGAGTGCAGATGACAAACACATTCAGCCCAACACTACCACTTTCCTTTTCCTTTTCTAGGAAACTTGCTAGACGAAAACAATTGGCAGATCCCCCATACAGAGGGAATCACTGATAAGCGGAGCACGAATGAGGAAGGTTGATATATCACTTTAAAATCAGCACAACAATACGAGGCGGAGGTAAATGATGTCCTACGTGACTTTCATGTCATATTATCACGTTTGGACGTGTCATTTACGTTCGTCATCTATTCATGTCACCTGATACCGAAATTGGTATATGTGCAGCTAGCGAAATGGTAGCGAGCACGCTATGACTGTAGCATGCAGTAGTGTTTTTACATCACATGAAATATCATGATGATCATGTTTTGATGTGTCACATACCTTCGTCGTCCATTTACGCACCGTAATACCAAGCTTGGTTATGTGAAGCTAGTGAATTGGCGGCGAGTGGACGCAACGTTGACGCGCGCCCATGCTAGCCACAGAGACGCTACGCTAACCAAATACGAGCACTCTAATGAATGACACTAGGCACGACCAGCGTCTGGCGGCGAAACCCGGCGGCAAGCGGCGCGAAATGCGACATGCAGCATTTCGCGCCAACGAAGTAACCTAGACAGCACCGCGTCTGCCTAGCTTCGTGATGGAAGACTGTCGGGCACGCTCAAAGGCGCATGCGTCAAAGCAACGCACCACGTCGTGCGCCTTTGAGTATATGCCAGGCAGATTGACGCCTGGCGTGGCATCGCCAGCGTGACACGACGACATGAACGCCGGCACAAACACGCGCACTGGGTCACGTCGAACTGTTTTGGTGCCTTCAGTGTGGCACGTAGCCATGTTCTCACATGAAACGCATCTCATAATTAGCATGTTTGCCTCGGTCACATACCTTCGCCATCCATTCACGTGATGTAATACCAAATTCGGCATATTTAAATGTAAGCAGCCCCTCCACGGTGGTCTAGTGGCTAAGGTACTCGGCTGCTGACCCGCAGGTCGCGGGATCAAATCCCGGCTTTGGCGGCTGCATTTCCGATGGAGGCGGAAATGTTGTAGACCCGTGTACTCAGATTTGGGTGCACGTTAAGGAACCCCATGTGGTCAAAATTTACGGAGTCCTCCACTACGGCTTCTCTCATAATCATATGGTGGTTTTGGGACGTTAAACCCCACAAATCAATCAACCAATGTAAGCAAATTTTATTGACAATTTAACACATGGCTTGATTTCTGTACACATCGCAGAAAGCCTGGTTCAATGCAGTAGCATTGGTAACATGGCACCATTACAGATTTTCGCACCAGTATAAAGTAGCTATTCGTCGCAATCGGTAATTCACATACCATCTATTACAATTAGGCATGAGTACCACAGCCCTACCTCTAACATCAAATGTTACCTGGCTGACAGAGAAAAACTAGATGCAGTATAGACAAGTATTTATGGTTAATCACCAGAGGAAACTGGGCTAGGGCATAGTGATGCGCAAAGGTATCATGGGATGGGCAGCTTCTTGGTATGGTGAAACGTTTACAAAAGTAGTTCAATGTGACAGCATGTATTGAATCAGCCTGGGTATATTACCCAGAGCTGGTCTGTTCTGACCAGCTTTTATGACATTCCTTGAATATGCCTTAATCATATTGTCACGGGGGTGAGAGAATGAATAAAATAAATATATTTACAAAATATGCAGGGAGAGTCAGAGGCAGCTGCAGCCAAGATGGAGGCCCAACAGCAACAACAACACGAGCACGGTCGCTTTCATCGTCTTCGTTGTCTATGATGCTCACTCGTTGCCGATGTCGTGTAACATATAACCCCCCGCCGCTGGCAGCGCCGTCTCGGCACCTAGAGTAGGATTATATGTGGATATGTAGGGTTTGAGGTGGGTCACGTGGACGACGTCAGTAGCGGGTGCGGACGACGACGACTGACTGTCCAAGAGAGCCATTCGTATGTGACCTCGGTAAGCCAGCGTAAAACCTTGTAAGGCCCCGAGTAGCGAGACAGGAGCTTCGAAGAGAGGCCAACGGGGCGGCACGGTGTCCAGAGGAAGACCAATGAACCTGAAGAGTAGGAAACTTCTCTGTGATGGCTATTGTAGCGGGCCTTCTGAGAGAGCTGCGAGCCAAGAAGACGTTCCCGTGCGATTTGGCGGGCCATTTGAGCCCGAGCAGTGGCATCCCGGGCATACTCTGTAACCGTTTGCGTAGTTGATGGGAGAAGAGTCTTGAAGGGTAACGCTGGATGGCGGCCGAAGAATAAATAGAAGAGGGAGAAGCCAGCGGTGTCGTGGCGTGACGAATTGTACGCGAATGTCACATAAGGCAAAGTACTGTGCCAATCAAGGTAATCTTTGGAAACGTAACTGGAGAGCATTGTGGTCAATGTTCTATTTAGGCGCTCGGTAAAACCATTTGTTTGTAGGTGATAGGCCGTAATGAGCTTGTGACGCGTCAAACACGAGCAAAGGATGTCACTTACTACTTTTGGAAGAAATGAGCGACCACGATCAGTCAGAAGCTGTCGAGGAGCGCCATGGTGAAGAATTACGTCATGAAGCAAGAAGTCCGCGCCGTCAGTGGCACAGCTTGTTGGTAGCGCTCATGTGATAGCGTATCTTGTGGCGTAATCAGTGGCTACGGCGATCCACTTGTTTCCAGTGAGAGTGTTCCAGTGAGTGTTTCCACAGACCGGTAAAAGTCTGGCTAGAAGAATATACGCCACACGCGATCGTACGTGTGCGTGACCCAGAGATGTCCCGCGGTTGGGGCGTCGTGAAGGTATTGGAGTACAGTGGAACGGAGTGTCGCAGGAACTACGAGTAGTAGCTCTGGTCCCTCGGCGCTGGTGTTGCGTCGGTAAAGAATGCCATCGCGCAGAACGAACAAGTGTAACGAAGGGTCTACATGGGACAAACGTAGAGTCTGCATGATAGACCGCAAGTGGACATCGCTGAGCTGTTCCGTGTGTATGTCGGTGAAAGCCGACATGGCGAAGACACAAGGGTCAGAATCATGTGCTTAAAGGTCAGGTGGGTCCACGGAGTGACGGAATAGACAATCGGAATCCTGGCGCATCAGGCCAGATTTGTATGCCACGTCGAAGCTGTATTCTGGTAATTTCAAGGCCAACGGCCAAGTCATCCTGTGGGATCTTTAAGGGACGTCAACCAGCACAAGGCATGGTGATCTGTAATTACCGAAAAGGTGCAGCCAAACAAGTGCGGTCCAAATTTTCCGACTGCCCAGACTAGTGCGAGGCACTCACGCCCTGTAATGAAAAACTTGGTCTCCGAAGGAGAAAGGAGGCGACTGGCATAAGCAATGACGCGATCCTCTCCTCGTTGCCACTGGGTGAAAACAGCACCAATTCTATGTCCGCTGGCATCGGTACAAACTTCAGTATGGGCTGACGGGCCGAAATGGGCGAAGATGGGTGGGGAAGTAAGTAATGTTGTAAGGGTGCTGAAGGCAGCTGCTTGGTCAGTACCTCAACAAAAAGGCATGTCCTTCTTCAATAGCTCCGTAAGTGGTCAGGCAATGTCAGCAAAATTCTTCACGAGACGTCGAAAGTAAGAACAAAGGCCAATAAAACTCCGTACATCTTGCGGAACGTGGTATGAGAAAAGCTTTGACAACACGAATTTCGTCAGGATCAAGTTGGACGCCTCGAGCACTGACAAGGTGGCCCAGCACAGTGATTTCCCGATGGCAAAAGCGACATTTGGAAAAGTTGAGCTGAAGTCCTGCTGTCCGGAAAACCTCAAGAACAGCCGTTAGGCGGCAAAGGTGGCTTTTGAATGTAGGTTAAAATACGATGACGCCGTCGAGATAGCACAGACACGTGGTCCATTTGTATCCACGCAGGAGAGAGTCCATCATCCTTTCAAGTGTAGCTGGTGCATTACAAAATCCGAATGGCATAACCTTGAACTGAAACGTCCATCCGGTGTAATGAATGCGGTTTTCTCACGGTCTCGATGATCGACAGAAATCTGGCAGCATCCTGATCGCAAGTCGAGAGATGAAAAGTAGGTAGACCCATGTAGGCAGTCGAGAGCATCGTCAATCCGCGGCAGTGGATACACGTCCTTACGTGTTAATTTGTTTAAGTGACAATAGTCTACGCAGAAGCGCCAGCTGCCACCGTTCCTCTTGACTAGCACGACCGGCTATGCCCATGGACTGCAGGAAGGTTAGATGACGTCTTTTGTGAGCATTTCTTCAATTTTGTGCTGGATAACTTGTCGCTCAGCATTAGACACGCGAGAAGGACGTCGTCGGATAGGGCTGGCATCTACAGTGTTAACCCTATGAGTTACAAAGGATGTCTGACCCAAAGGGCGGTCATCAAAATCAAAGATGTCGCGGTAGGATTTCAGCAGGTGCCGGGTGTCAGCTGTCTGTGCTGGAAGAAGGTCCAGAGCGATCATCTTGTTGATGGTGGCATCCGCTGCGCTCTTCAGGGATGAGAACGAAGCAGAGGACGAAGAAGGTGCAGAGGACGAAGAAGGTTCAGCAACGAACGCCGAAATGGCAGCATCTATAGAAGAAACTTTTGCCAAAGTCATACCATGTGGGATAACTTGAGCGCATTAGCGGAGGTTCAGTATCGCAAGAGATGCTGTATTTCCTGTGACTGTCAAAAGTGTGTGAGGCACGGCAACATTTTCGGCCAGCAGAACGTCAGGAATAAGTGTCAACATGTAGTCACCATCGGGAACAGGAGGGTCAGATTCCAGGTTCACGTAAGTAACAGCTTGAGGTGCTAGGTGAACGTGATCTGCAGAACACAGACGGGGTTGAGCTGGTGTTGGGTCGTCATGGTAACACGGTAAATCAAGTTGAAGCATGCCGGTTCCACAGTCAATAAGGGCAGAGTGGGCAGATAAAAAGTTCATGCCGGGGATTAGTTCATGGGAACATTTCTCGAGCACAGAAATCGCACTGTCGTAGAGCGATCAGCCACACTTATGCGCGCGGAGCACATTCCAAGCACTGGAAACGTGCCGCCGTCGGCGACCTGGATGAGTGACACTGTGGGTGGCGTTAAAACGTTCCTACGGCGGCAGCGAAGTTCTGAATTCATCACTGATATGTGAGCCCCTGTGTCCACAAGTGCAACAACGGCTGTGTCATCTTCTTCAACGTCAATAAGGTTGCGTCGAGTCGTAAGCATGGTCAGAGGATTTGGTGGGCAAGTGTTCGATGCAGCATCACCTCCGGGAGCTGCATCATCTAGTTATCCCGTGCCATGTGGTCAGTTGGCGATGTTGGTCAGCGAAATTGGGGCGAGCGAGATGACGGGCGACAGGAGAGCGGTGAACGGGACTGGTGAACATGTGGAGATGGAGAGTGACGAAGATATGGCGGCATAGAAGGAACGTCTTCACTGGTGGCCTGAGGTGACTCCCGGTAAGTCTGAAAGCGTCCATGATCCTTCTCTGGCCGATGGGTGTACCCATAGGCTGCCTGATGCCAGTACCACCGAGTGTTACAATGGCGGGCCACGTGTCCGGTACGGTGGCAGTTGAAACAAATCGGGCGATCGTCAGCAGTCCTCCACTCGGCTGGATTGCGAGGGTGCGCTGGAAGGTTTTGGCTTTGGGCATTGTAAACAGGGGGTCGACGACGGTCGATCGACTGAGAGGGAGCTGTAGTGCACTCGGAGGCTAGTCCAGCATTGGAAAGCTCTTGTCGCACAATGGAATGTACCAGTGGCACCATCTGAGGGCTAGAGTAACAGGCATGGGAGCACGTGGACGCAGAAGACAGAGCTTCAAGTTCACGTCTGATGATCTTGGTCACGTGCTCTGCAGTTAACGGCGTCTGTAGTGCAGGCACGTCTTCGCACGACCAGGTTGCTGCTGTGTTTGGTAGTTGAGTGAAGTTATGGGTGATACGTCGACTTTTTTGCGGCCTCAAAACGCTGGCACTCCTTCATGATGGCATCGACCGTGTTGCGGTCTTTGTATATGAGAAGGTTGAATGCATCATCTGCAGTGCCTTTTAATATGTGAGCTACTTTTTCGGTTTCTTCCATACCGTTGTCTGCTTTTCGGCAAAGGGAAAGCAAGACCTGTATGTAAGTCTCGTAGGACTCTGATGACGTTTGCGCACGAGATGCCAACTCCTTCTTGGCCGCTGCCTTTCTACCCACAGACTTGCCGAAAAGGGCGCATATCTTTTCTTCGCACGCATCCCAGCTTCCAATTTCATCTCCATGGTTCTTTAACCACACTTTTGCTGTTCCTTTTAAGTAGAACAGGATATTGACTTACATAGGAGTTTCATTCCAGCGGCAATTCTTACTTGTACGTGCGTACAATGGCAACCATTCTTCGATGTAGACATCATCCGTGCCACAGAACGTGCCAGGATCTTTTAGCCGCGGAAGGACAACAGTTATTGTTGTAGTCGCCTCGGCGGGAGCGGGTGCCTGGTTTGTCAGGGTGAAAAAATCCAAGCGTCGGCCACTGCGGAGCTCCGTTATATCGTGTTGTACCCCGCACCACCACCAAATGTCACGGGGGTAAGATAATGAATGAAATAAATATATTTACAAAATATGCAGGGAGAGTCAGAGGCAGCTGCAGCCAATATGGGGGCCTAAAAGCAACAAAAACACGAGCACGGTCGCTTTCATCGTCTTCGTCATCTATAATGCTCTTTCGTTGCCGATGTCGCGTAAAAATATAAAGTACTTTCTTTCATAGAACATATAAGCTCAGCTTCGTGCGTCATGTTGGATGCGTAAGACAAATGTGAGCTGCACTATGAGTTTGAATTTGACTCTAGTAAATTTGTCTTTTGACTTTTTAAGAAGCCTTAACAAACCGGTGAAAACTGTTCTGCTAACTTGCTTTCGGCGCGTAGCTTCTCTGACTAAGTAAATTATTTCTGGCTTTTCTAGAACGATCTCATTCCTTATTACATGACAAAATGACAGTGTTCATGACAACAATGCCGAATAGTGTTAGTGCTTGTGCAATCTCAGCATCAGATACAAGATCTCGAATTTCACGTATTGCACCAGCGAATTACGGCCCAAGAAGGTGAGCTGTGAATGTCTGCAAAAAGACAACACCTTGTACGCTGTTTGCGCAGACATGAAAATGCACTATTTTGTCTTTTAAAGATAGCCTATTCAGAATAATACCTAAAGATACGCTGCACCTTGAAAAAATAAGCTTCTACTAAGACAATTTTGTAAATTTTGAAGCGTCTGGAACTTTTTTTTTTGCAGTGAACTTTCTCGCACACTGTTTTTGAGGGTCCGATTTAGGTCAATCACGTGCAGCATAAGCCATGCATAGCGAAATTGCTGCAGCACGCCCAAGCGATATTTTTCATAGCAAATTATTTCTTTGGGCAGACCACGGATCTTTCAGGACAGTAGCCACGCTACACAAATGCGTGACCACAGCAATATGTTCCACAAAAACATTTCTACAGATCATCCGCTACCACTAAAATAAACGAAGCACAGAAGGCAGCGAAAAAACTGCCGCCTTCCTTACCATGAGACTGACGCGCTGCTAAAGTTTGGTGAGAAGATAAGAATGCCCGATCACCACTCCTTAGGAATGGCTCACCGATACAATCTGCTGGCCTATTCTCTACGAATCGCTGCACGATGTCATCCGCAAAGCACTACAAAACACTGCTTTCAAAGCACACCATGCACTACATTCTCTTCCGCAATGTCAAGGAGGTCATTAACCGAGGTCTCACCTGGCACCCCGCCGCGGTGGTCTAGTGGCTAAAATACTCGGCTGCTTACACGTAGGTCCCGGGATTGAATCCCGGCTGCAGCGGCTGCATTTTAGCTGGAGGCGAAAATGCTGTAGGCTCGTATGCTCAGATTTGGGTGCACGTTAAAAAACCTCAGGTGGTCGAAATTTCCGAAGCCCTGCACTACGGCGTCTTTCATACCTATATGGTGGTTTTGGGACGTTAAACACCACATACCAATCAATTTCGCTTTGGAGAAGCGTGTCTGTTATCACAGCCTGTTCAGCTGGAGGCTCACCTAAGGACATACGGGCAAGTAGGTACGAGTCCACAACATTAAAAATCGCGTGCGTTGCTCAGAGGTGGCACTTAGAGCATAATAAATTTTACCGGGATAGATGGCAGTAGAAGTTTTGCTATTGATAAAGTCAATTAGCTTGTCCATCTGTTCTATGAAATCTGCAGCAGATTTACTGATACTGTGGGGGTGCTGACACCCCCTGTAAAGTTGTTTGCGCCAAGTGGCGCACGCGCCTCACCCAAAAGCCATATTTCGGGTTACAACTACCGGGTAATAGGTGGTGTTGATTACCACTGTCATCATCATCATGGTTGTGACAGTGGTAGCGTCCGGTAGTGACCCGTGGTGGAAGCCATGCCTTGGTGGCGGGTGGGAGTTGAGCAAGCCTCTTCTGCGCGTGGCGGCTGCCGCGAACGGTAGTCTCTAGCATTGGTCCTCGGCGCGTGACAGCGCAGGCCTGCGCGCCGGGGGCCACGTGGTAAGTCAAGCGTTGGTGACGCCGCCTTAGGTATGCTATTGTGTGTTTGTCGAGTTATTGTGGTTGTCATGTTCTGGAGTGTATGGTAATTTTGTGTAATGATGACTTAGCGTGTTGATAACGCTTGATGTACCAATTCGGCGGACGATATCGTCGTTCTAAAGTAGTTAAATAAATATATGTATGTTGTGTTTGTTTGCCCCGACTGTGTGTACTGTGTCCATTCACTCTAAAAGCGTGGTGGTGGTGCTCGCTCGCCCAATCGAGACCCCACAATACATATGATTATTTTATTGCGATAGCAATTATACGGACACTCTTGGCTGGATTCCACCCCCGGAGTTGGCGTCGATGTCATGCATCGGATATGTATACGTGTATTATATATATATATATATATATATATATATATATATATATATATATATATATATATATATATATATATATATATATATATGATGCTACGGTATGAGCCGGACTGTAGTATGTGCCGGGTAGGTATAAGAGGAAGATGACGTTGTCTGCTGCGGGGCCTGAGGACTCCATTTTTACCGCGACTGCCGAACTTCATCCTCACCCTGTAAATAAATCAACCTATCCTTTTATTCAAATTCAACCGTAACAGTTTTGTGGTGAAGGTGCGGGGTAATCGACCAAGCAACACGAAGCTTCAAGCGCCTGATCTACGACGAAGCCACCACCTCGCTGGACTGCCCCCGTTACCACTGGCAGCTGAGATGTCTCACGGCGAAGAAGGAAACCGGATCCCCGCAGCTGCAGACCTTCTACCAGTCCCAGCAGCACCGCTAGTGCCAGGTGCGCGTGCGGCTGGTTCCTGGTCGCGTCAGGATCTGATAGGGCCTCGCACATTCGGTGGCAAATGTGGCGATGACGTGGATGCCTGGCTCACACACTACAAACGAGTGAGCAAATACTACCAGTGGGACGCGGCGACCCAGCTGATTAATGTAGTATTTTTCTTAACGGACATAGCACTCGTGTGGTACGAGAACCACGAAGATGTCCTTACGTCATGGGATCGCTTCGTTTCGGAAATAAGAGCATGCTTTGGAGACTCCGTAGCTAAGAGAAAGCAGGCCGAACAAACGTTACTGCAGAGAGCTCAGATCCTAGGAGAGACGTGCACGACCTATGTCGAGGCAATCTTGAAGCTCTGCAAGATTGTCAACTCTTCCATGTCAGAAGAAGACAAAGTTGGCCACCTATTGAAGGGCATTGCCGAGGACGAGTATCAGTTACTCATCAGCAAAGACAGCCTTGCTACAGTAACCAACGTCATAAGCCACTGTCGCACATTCGAGACCCTGAAGATGCGACGTATCGCCCCCAAGTTCGGTCGCCTTCCGAATGTAACCACCGTGGCAAGTGTTGACGAATACACACCGCTTGATCTCGCGTCGACAATACGCCAGATCGTTTGAGAAGAGCTCAATCGACACGCTCGCCCGACGCCGTATGAAGCTACACCCGCACCGCCTCCCTCTCACCCTCCCGTGTCAATTGCCGCAGCAGGCATCGTTGACTGCAACTACAGGCCACCCTCACCACCAAGGTCACAGCTCAATAACTACCCGCTGCCGAGGTACAAAGACCGCTTCAGTTACCCCCTTCAGCCAGCCAACACCTATTACGACCCGAAGGAAGATGTACCTGTACCACCACCACGTCAGCGTAATGCGTATGCCTTCCAGGAGTACAATGCATACCGTCAAGCCTCTGTGTGCAACTGTTGCGGTATCGCCGGACATATAGCTCGGTTCTGTCGTCGACAGAGAGAGCCGACATCTCGATATCATTCCCCATCAGCTTCCGCCAGCGGGAATAGGTCACAACAATTTGCCTCAGATGCCTCCGCCAGTTATAATGTCCAAGAACAAGATACGTGTAGAAATAGATGGCTTTTGTATAAGTGCTTTGGTGGACACTGGTGCTACGATATCAGTTATGAGTCTGTCTTTCAAAAGTCGCATTGGCTGCAAAGTTATGTTTTCTTGGGGCGAATCAACAAGGTTTCGTGGTGTTGCTGGGGAAGTACTTCATCCTGTCGGAGTTTGTGCGGTTATTGTCTTATTGGCAGGAAAGGTTTTCCCAACAGAGTTTCTTGCGCTGCAACGTTGTACCCACTATGTGATTCTCGGTCTTGACTTTCTCCAAGGATGTGGTGCTTTCGTCGACTGTGGAAGCGGTGAACTTTCCGTAAGCGGTGACATTGTTCCTGCCCTCGTCGATGAGGTGCCGTAGGCCGCGAAGGACGCTCTGATTGTTTCCGATGAGCTGACAGTGCCGCCATGGTCAACGAGGTCAGTTGCGGTGTTCGCCCCTGAATCTGCCACATCTTTTGATGCCATCGTTGAACCTGCCATCGTTCAATGTGCTAAAAAAGGCATACTGGTCCCTCGTTGTTTGGTATCTGTTGATGAAGGAGCAACCTTTCGGTGGGCACTGAACTGTTCGCCAATGCCGGTTGTGCTCCCTCGAGGAATGAAGCTTGGTGTCTTCGATGATTCCACTGAAGGTTATGTAGCAGTCAATAACAACGATGAAAGCGAGAAAGGTACAGTCTTTGGCAAGCGCAGTTGCGCTTACGAGTCGCAGATCTTAGGCATGATTAGCGCCACTTTGCGGTCACACGAGCAGCAGACGTTACGCCATCTTTTGAGGCGACATGCTTCTGTGTTTGACTTTTGCCAAGAAGAGAAGCCACTACCTTTATCATGTTCTCGCGCTCACCATAGGATTGACACCAGCACTGCCCATCCGATCCGACAAAAGCCTTACCGAGTGTCGTCATCAGAACAAAAACCTATTGCCAACCAGGTTCAGGAAATGCTGAAGAAGGGTGTCGTTGAAGAGTCGTGAAGCCCGTGAGCAGCACCGGTCACCTTGGTTGAGAAGAAAGATGGTGCCTGGCGGTTCTGCGTTGATTACAGAAGACTCAACGACGTTACCAAAAGATGTATATCAGCTGCCTAGGATTGGTGATGTTATTGACTGCTTACACTCGACTTCGTACTTTTCTTCAATAGACCTACAATCAGGATATTGGCAGATACCTATGCATCCTTCAGACAAGGAGAAGACCGCATTCGTGACGCCTGATAAATTGTACCAATTCAATGTGATGCCGTTTGGGCTTTGCAACGCCCCCGCCACTTTTGAAAGGTTTAAGGACTCTGTCCTTCGTGGTCTTAAATGGGAGATGTGCTTATGCTACTTGGATGACGTCGTCATTTTTTGGCGTACCTTCGAAGAGCACAACGTCCGGCTAAGCCTTGTTTTATACTGTGTCGGAAAGGCTGGCTTGATTTTGAACTCTAAGAAGTGCCGGTTTGGTGAGCGACAAGCTTTACTTCTTAGTCACCTAGTTGACAAAGATGGTGTCAGGCCTGATCCCCGCAAAATCGAAGCACTCGCCACATTCAAATCACCCCAGACACTGAAGGAACTTCGCAGCTTCTTGGGCCTATGTTCCTACGTTCGCCGCTTTGTGCCCCGATTCGCGGACGTAGTACACCCACTGACGAGCTTGTTGCGAAAAGACAGCTCAATTAAATGGACACCTGATTGTGATGTCGCATTTTCTGAACAAACATCTACTGACATCTGAGCCTATTCTCCGTCATTTCGATTCTTCTGCTCCTACAGAAGTGCACAGTGACGCAAGTGGAATTGGCATCGGAGGTGTGCTTGTTCAGCGCCATGATAATGCAAAGCATGTTGTTGCTTATACGAGTTGATCTCTAAGCAAGGCTGAAATGAATTATATGGTGACAGAGCAAGAATGTTTAGCGGCTGTATTCGCCATTCAGAAGTTTCGATGTTACCTCTACGGTCGTCCATTCACGATTATGACAGACCATCATTTATTATGTTGCCTTGTTACCCTCCGAGACCCTTCTGGCCGCCTTGCTCGATGGGCTTTACGCCTTCAAGAATTTGACTTCAGCATTTTGTACAGAAGTGGACGACGTCATTTGGACGCTGATTGCCTTTCTCGCCTGCCTATGACCACGACGGAGGACAGTGCAGATACCTTCGACATCTGTTTTGCTGTGGTCTCTCACACGTTTCCTGACGCCAATATTTTCAAACGAGAACAATTGAATGATTTATCTTTAGACCCTTTGTTCGTTGACGCTCGGAATCTCAAAGGCAGTGGTCGCTTTCAGATTCGTGATGAACTGTTGTGCAAAACGAATTACTCAGCAACCGGCGCACATTATTTACTGGTTGTACCTCAAAGTCTTCGATGCGATGTTCTCCGTACTATGCACGATTATCCAACGTCAAGACACCTTGGGTTCATTCGCACCTTGCATCGAGTGCAGCAGCGTTTTTACTGGCCTCGAATGCAAGATTTTACGAAACAATACGTCTCGAGCTGCGAGAACTGCCAACGACCTACCAGTGCACCGCACGGCCTTCTTCACCCCGTAGAACCGCCTACTACGCTTTTGAGGGAGTGGGCATCGACCTATTGGGCCCGTTTCCGCGATCTTCGAGCAACAACCGCTGGATAATAGTGTGCGTCGACCACCTTACCAGATACGCCGAAACCGCTGCGATACCATCTTCTACAGCTGATGGCGTCGCTGCCTTTTTGTTACGCTCCGTTGTTCTTCGCCATGGTCCACCTCAAGTAATCATCAGTGATCGTGGTCGCCAATTCATCGCAGACGCTGTGGAAGAATTGTTTCGCCTTTGCACTTCGCAGTTCAGACATTCGACACCATACCATCTCCAGATGAATGGTCTTGTAGAACGCACCAATCGAACTCTTACTAACATGCTCGCTATGTACATCGCATTCAATCACAAAAACTGGGATGAGATCTTACCATTTAATACTTACGCATACAATGCAGCGAAGCACGAGACCATGGACTTCAAGCCCTTCTACCTGCTCTACGCTCGATCACCATGCAGCTTCCTTGATACAATCCTCCCATTTAAGCTCCATACGGATGAGTCCGTGGCTGAAACATTGTGCCGGGCTGAAGAAGCCCACGAAATTGATCGCTTGCACACATTGGCATCACAAGTTTGCTCCAAGCAACGGTACGATCAACGCCATGATGCCATTTCATTCCGCAAAGGTGAATTCGTGTGGTTTTGTACCCCCCAACGAAAACCTGGTTTATGTCAGAAGTTTTTACCGCAGTACACAGGCCCCTACGTCATGGTAGATCGCTTGACTGACTTGACGTACGTTGTGGCACGCTTGACACCTCCTCGTCGGTCGAATCGAACGCAGTTGGTGCACGTGGCTCACCTCAAGAAGTTTCATCCCTCCAGTGACTTAAACTCGCCCAGCGGGCTTCGTCTGTGAACCGGGGATTGCTACGGTAAGAGCCGGGTTGTAGTATGTGCCGGGTAGGTAGAGGAGGAAGAGGACGTTGTCTGGTGCGGCCCGAGGACTCCATCTTTACCGCGACTGCCGAACTTCATCCTCAGCCTGTAAATAAATCCACCTTTTCTTTTATTGAAACGTAACAACATATATAAAAACGCATGAAAGAAAAAAATTCAGAAAAACACTCTTACGCACAGAGTCGAACGCAGGACCTCCGCGTCGTGAATGCGGAGCGTTAACCACTGAGCCACCGAAAGGGATGACTCCTTCAATGTTCAAACCGCAAGTTATATATATTTAACACCTACCGATGTTGGCAGGTATCTCGGTGAGGGGGGGTAACTATCGATTTTTCAGCATTATCAGCAAGATGACGCAATGAGCGCCCGGCGGCTGTCATCTCTCGCGCATACTTTGGCCGCGGAGAAGAGCGGACAATCTCCCGCGTGCCAATATCTCGCAGTGGGGAGGACCGTACGTCTTGGCTGGCTTGGGCTTTACCTGGAACAATTACGTTGTAGTTACCGGGCGCACAAAGGTCCCTGAAATCATTGCAGTCTTCGTTTGCGAAAAGCGCGCGCTGTTCAGACACAGCGAAGTAACAACTGAGATGCTTATTTGCGTTCATTTGTACCTGTGAATACATTTCGTGCGTCATTTGTGCGTTAGAAACGCGGGGTACGTTTCGATCTGCTTGCCATTCAGCGCGTGACCTTCCAATTCGTTGCTATCGCGTTCATTTCTTCACCTTTGCGGCAAAGCCGTCTCTTCTGAAGGGACTACTATGTCCGACGAGTCGTGCGACGTGCCGCTTCCTGCGAGCAAAGTGAAAAGAATGTATTTGTGATAAAAAGGGGCAAAACCAAAACTACATGTTCAATATATTCTTAGCATAACATTTTGCACTGTTTATGCTTAAAGTGAGCATATATGACTTCAGGGTAAAGAGATAGGTCAGTACATACTAATTAGGATGAGTTTCTATAACACTAATAAATTCAGGATTGATCTCAATATTCTTGTTGCAATAGAATATTGAGTGCCTTGAAGTAATGTTGTAGACACTTCCAACATTAACTGATAGTCCTTCATAGATAGAGTCTGAAAGGGTTAAAAGAGATAACGAATAACGATGTTTTTCCCTATCGGGAGGGTCATCGCGATGGAGCGTTTTCGAGACTAGTTCATTCAGTGATGCGAGGAGATGCCGTTGTTCCAATCACTGGACCTGTCGTTCACTGTTTCTTACTGTGATAACTTTTCTTTTAGTGTCTTCAGAAGCATACACAGGGGCAGTAAGGGAGAGTCTCATGAATTTGGTATATATGCACACAATGTGCTCAAACTACAGTTGAGAGTCACGTCACAGAAGCAAACTGATGCTTGTGCCCCCCCCCCCCTACCCTTGAGTCGGGTCGGTGAGACCCCCCCACCTAAAAAAAAAATTCTAGCTACGCCCCTGACAGCGGGTCACCAGCTGAGCCGGTGGTCAGTGGTCTCCCCAGATAGCATACCTTCGTGCACCATTCGAGGGGGAGTCCGTGGTGCGAGAGCCAAGGGTTGTGGAAGCAAGTCGACGCCCACTGGTAAACAAGCACCACCTCCGTCTTGGAGGCGGCAAGCGCAAGTCTGTGCCAGTGAAGAAGGCGTCGACCAAGTTGATGGCCGTCTGGAAAGACGGAAGGAGAGCCGACCATTGGCGACTGGGGCTGGAAGCGAACAGGGTAATATCGTCGGCGTACACAGCCGCGCTCCTCAAGTTCTGTGTGACACGGGATGTAGCCGGGCAGTTTGGCCAGGAGGAGGCTAAAATTAAAAGGGCTCAAAATCCTGCCTTGTGGGACGTCAGCTGTGACAAGGAGAGGCTTGGTAATGAATGAACCCACCAGAACACAAAGAGATCAGCCGCCAAGAAAGTCTTCGACGTAGGAGAACATGCGCCTACATACACCGAGGTAACCCAGTGCTTTCAAAATCAACGCTTGGGGCACGCAGTCAAACGCGCTCGTATAACGTCGAGCAAGACGAGGACGCAGTAGTCTCCGCCGGCTTTCGCCGTTTTGATCTTAGAGTTTTCTAAAAAAACTAGAGGGAACTCTGGCACTCCTACTGTTCAGCGAACATGAGAATAATAATTCGTACGCGAAATTTGCTTCGTCTTCCAGCTTGCGAATGGCAAATCGAACTTGTGGCTTCATTTATTGCTGTGTTTTGGTTTCGCTTCGTACTCACGCCTAATCACTCATGAGTACTCATTCACATTCATATTGTCACGCGGTTGTGACACACGCAGCACTTGAGCGGAAGCACACAGGAGTCAGGGCGATGTCGGGCGAACTGTTTATTGGGCGAACTTGTGCCCAGCAAAACAAGGCCAAACACAACTCACAGCAACAGCGGCGTGAACAGTCGTCGGTCGACGGAAAAAAGACTGAAAAGTGGCGCACTGCGCCGGCTTTTATACACGCGTCATATCGCGTTCTCGATTTATCTCTAAAGCTCCAGAAGTTACTAAAATGTGCGCGTCAAGCATGCAAAGTTTCAAGAATGATCCACACGGTTCCAGAGTGGCATGCAAGATAAACGCGGCCTGCGTTGCGCTTAACAGAAAGTGATAACAATGCTCCCCGCAAACAATCACAACGAGCGCGCGTGTCACTGGAAAGTGATAGCGGCTTTCTTCGTAAACCAAAAGAACCGCACGTGTCACTACCCCCCCCCCCCCTCCTGAAAAAGCATCGTCCCGATGCTAAAGACAGAACATAAGAGAGAGTACATGCAATAAATTACATTAACAATGCGTCACAGCTAATCAGCGCGCGTTATTACGGTTTAAGTAGCACCATGTGTACGACTTCGGGTCGTGCACGGCGTCGTTGGGATGACGTTAAGCCATCGGGCACGACCTCATAGTCCAGTTCACCACGACGTCGGACTACCTTATAGGGTCGAAAGTAGCATCGCAAGAGCTTCTCAGACAATCCCCGTCGTCGTATCGGCGTCCAGACCCAGACAAGGTCGCCGGGTTGGTATTCGGTGTGGCGTCGTCGAAGGTTGTAGTGGCGCCTGTCGACCGTCTGTTGGCTCTTGATACGCAGGCGGGCTAGCTGTCGAGCTTCTTCAGCGCGATCCAGGTAGCTGGCGACGTCTAGGTCTTCTTCGTCGGTGCCGACCGGTAGCATGGCGTCAAGCGTCGTTGTTGGGCTCCGTCCGTAGACGAGCTTGTATGGAGCAAACTGCGTCGTTTCCTGCACGGCCGTGTTGTACGCGAAGGTTACATACGGGAGTATGGCGTCCCACGTCTTGTGCTCGACGTCCACGTACATGGCCAGCATGTCGGCGATGGTCTTATTTAGACGCTCGGTGAGGCATTCGTCTGTGGGTGGTACGCGGTGGTTCGGCGGTGGCTTGTCTGACTGTACCTCAAAATCGCCTCCGTTAGGTCAGCCGTAAAGGCCGTACCTCTGTCGGTGATGAGGACCTCGGGGGCTTCGTGGCGGAGGAGGATGTTCTCAATGAAGAACTTGGCGACCTCGGCGACCTCGGCGGTAGAAGAACTGGCGACCTCGGTGGTAGAAGAACTTGGCGACCTCGGAGGTAGTCAGTCGCTACGACAATCCAATTGTTGCCAGAAGTTGACGTCGGGAACGGCCCCAGTAAGTCCATGCCGATTTGTTGGAATGGCCGTCGAGGTGGTTCGATGGGTTTCAGAAGTCCGGCTGGCCTAGTTGTCGGCGTCTTGCGTCGCTGACAGTCTCTGCATGTCTTTACGTAGTGGGCGACGTCGGCAGTGAGGCGAGGCCAATAGTACTTCTCTTGTATTCGTGACAGTGTGCGGGAAACACCAAGATGTCCGGCTGTCGGGTCGTCGTGTAATGCTTCCAGAACCTCTGGACGTAACGCTGAAGGCACCACGAGGAGGTGGTCGGCGCGGAGTGGCGAGAAGTTCTTCAGGAGGACGTTGTTCCGCAGGAAAAACGAAGCCAGTCCTCGGCGGAATACTTTCGGCACGTCGGTGGTCTTGCCTTGCAGGTAGTCCATGAGGATCTTGAGCTCTGGGTCAGCTCGTTGGCGTTCCGCGAAGTCGTCGGTACTTATGGGTCCCAGGAAAGAGTCGTCGTCCCGGTCATCCTGGGGCGGCGGATCGACAGGGGCGCGAGACAAGCAGTCGGCGTCGGAGTGCTTTCGTCCGCTCTTGTAGACGACGGTGATGTCAAATTCTTGTAGTCTGAGACTCCACCGTGCGAGGCGCTCTGATGGATCCTTCAAGTTAGCTAGCCAACACAAGGCGTGGTGGTCACTCACGACTTTGAAAGGCCTGCCGTACAGGTAGGGGCGGAACTTTGATGTAGCCCAGATGATGGCAAGGCATTCCTTTTCTGTCGTGGAATAATTGGCTTCTGCCTTCGAAAGTGACCGGCTAGCGTAACTGGTGACCCTTTCAAGTCCGTCGGTCCTCTGCACGAGCACGGCGCCGAGCCCTGTGCTGCTTGCGTCCGTGTGAATTTCGGTGTCAGCTTCTTCGTCGAAGTGCGCCAGTATTGGCGGCGTTTGCAGGCGTCGCTTTAATTCTTGAAATGCCTCGACTTGCGGCGTTTCCCATTTGAAGTCGACGTCGGCCTTCGTGAGGTACGTCAGTGGCTCGGCGATCCGCGAAAAGTTCTTCACGAAGCGCCTGTAATAAGCGCAGAGGCCAAGAAATCGGCGTACTGCTTTCTTGTCGGTGGGTGCAGGAAAGTCGGTGATCGCAGCTGTTTTCTGTGAATCAGGGAGCACTCCCGACTTGCTGATAACGTGGCCAAGGAACAATAGCTCCTCGTAGGCGAAGCGGCACTTTTCTGGCTTCAGGGTAAGTCCCGAGGCTTTGATTACCCGAAGAACAGCTTCAAGGCGCCGGAGGTGCTCGTCGAAGTTGGAAGAAAATACGACTACGTCGTCCAAGTAGACGAGGCAAGTCTGCCACTTCAAGCCTGCGAGTACTGTGTCCATAACCCGTTGGAACGTCGCGGGCGCCGAGCAAAGACCAAAGGGCATGACCTTAAACTCGAACAGGCCGTCTGGTGTTATGAAGGCAGTCTTCTCTCGGTCTCTCTCGTCTACTTCGATTTGCCAGTAGCCGGTTTTGAGGTCCATCGACGAAAAATACTTGGCGTTGTAGAGTCTGTCCAGAGCATCGTCTATCCGTGGGAGGGGATACACGTCATTCTTCGTGATCTTGTTCAGGCGACGAATAATCAACGCAAAAACGTAGGGTTCCGTCCTTCTTCTTTACTAACACCACGGTTGATGCCCACGGGCTCGTAGACGGCTGAATGATGTCGTCACGCAGCATTTCGTCGACTTGTTGCTTGATGGCCTCGCGTTCCCGTGCAGAAACTCGGTAGGGGCTCTGACGGAGCGGACGGGCATATTCGTCGGTTATGATGCGATGTTTCGCGAGAGGGGTCTGACGAAGCCTCGATGACGACGAGAAGCAGTCCTTGTATTGGTGGAGTAAGGCTTTGAGGTCCTTTTGTTGCTGCCTGGAAAGGCCTTGATTGACGTCGAAGGCGGGCGCGGACACTTCTGTCGACGTTGCGGCTCCCTGAGAATCGGTGAGGGCGAAGGCATTGCTCGCTTCCACAAATTCGCTTAGATGTGCTACCGTCGTGCCCCTATTCAAGTGCCTATATTCGTTGCTGAAGTTCGTCACCATTACCTTGACTTCGCCGTTATGAAGCTTGGCTATGCCTTTTGCGACGCACATCTGACGGTCTAGGAGCAGGTGCTGGTCGCCTTCGATGACACCTTGTAAGTTGGTAGACGCTTTGGTGCCGACGGAAATGATGACGCTCGACAGTGGCGGGATGGTTACCTGCTCTTCTGTCACATTCAAGGCATTGTGAGCGACGTTGCAGTCTGACGCCGTTGCATTATCCGTGGACAGCGTGATTGACCTGGATCTTAGGTCGATGACTGTGCCTTGCTGGTCCAGGAAATCCATGCCTAAAATGACGTCTCGCGAGCATTGCTGCAGGACCACAAAACTCACCGAATACGTCTGGCTGTGAATCGTGACTCTTGCCGTGCAGGTTCCAGTCGGTGTTATAAGGTGGCCCCCTGCTGTTCGGATATCCGGTCCTTCCCATGCAGTCTTTACCTTCTTGAGCTTAGCGGCGAAGAGACCACTGATGACAGAGTAGTTGGCGCCGGTATGGACTAGGGCGGTGACGCTGTGGCCGTCGATGATCACGTCGAGGTCGGTGGTTCGTCGTCTGGCGTTCCGGTTAGGTCGGGGCGTCGGGTCACGGCTGCGTCGGCTTGGTCCGGCGCTGCTATGTCACGTCGGCGGCGAGGCTTTGTCGTGAAGACTCTGCTCAGGTGGCGTACTGCGACTACGTCGGGAAAGTTCGTGCTTGGTGGTCGTCGTCATCGGCAGCGGCGGCGGCGGCGGAGGAGGATCTTCGGCATTGCGTCGTGCAGCAACCGCACCTCCATCGGTTGCTGCCTTTAGTTTCCCGGGTAGGGGCTTGGGGATCGGCCCCGGTTAGGGCCGGTGTACTGGCGGCGATCCGGGGAGACGTAGCGGCCAGGCGAAGGTGAACGGGATGGTCGTCGTCGTTGCCACTGCGATCCGGCGATGTAGTCGGCGATGTCGCGAGGTCGCTCACCTGGGCGCGGACGCGGCGCGTTCACGTCGAAGCCACGCAGTCCCATCTCACGGTACTGGCAGTAGCGGTAGGTGTGCCCGGCTTCGCCGCAGTGGTAGCATAGTGGGCGGTGGTTCGGGGTGCGCCAAGCGTCAGTTTTCCTCGGCGAGCGTTGGATTACTGGCGAGCGGGAAGGCGTCGGGGGTGGCGGCGGTGGTTGGCGACGAAACTGTGGAGACGTTGGGTCCTGGCGTTGGCGAGGAGCGGCGACAGGTGCAGTAGCGGCGTAGGTCATCGCCTCCGGTTGGGGCTGTGGCCGTTCAGGAACGCTCAGTGAGCGCTGTAGTTCCTCGCGGACTACGTCTTCGAGAGAGGCGACTTGGGGCTGAGACGATGGCAACATGCGGCGCAGTTCTTCACGAACAATAGCGCGTATGGTCTCGCGCAGGTCGTCGGGGCAGAGTCCTCGGACTTCTGCGACGTCTGGCGACATGCGCCGATCGTATTGGCGGGTCCGCATTTCAAGAGTCTTCTCGATGGTGGTAGCCTCGGAGAGGAACTCTTGTACCGTCTTTGGCGGGTTTCTAATCAGTCCGGCGAAGAGCTCCTGCTTCACTCCTCGCATAAGCAGGCGAACCTTCTTGTCTTCAGACATGTCGGCGTCGGCGTGGCGGAAAAGTCGCGTCATCTCCTCCGTGAAGATCGTTACGTTTTCGTTGGGGAGCTGCACCCGAGTTTCAAGCAGTGATGCGGCTCTTTCCTTCCGCACGACGCTTGCAAAGGTGCGCCGGAAAGCAACGCGGAAGTCGTCCCAGGTTCGAAGCGTTGACTCGCGGTTCTCGAACCAAGTCCTTGCGGCGTCTTTCAGGTAAAAATACACATGACGCAGCTTGTCGTCCGGGTCCCACTTATTGAGGGCTGCGACGCGGTCGTAAATGTCAAGCCAGCTTTCCGGGTCTTCGTAGGTTGATCCGCGGAAAATAGGCGGCTCTCTGGGCTGGTTGACGACCACGGTTGCCGAAGACCTTGCTTCCGTCATCGTGGATGCCGGCTTCGTAGCAGCCTTTGTTTTCTTGTCCTTGTCGGGAAGCGGCAGGTATTCGGGCGGTAGTCCTTGTTGTCTTCGGCTCACTCGAACGACCGGGTCGGCGTCGTCTTCTTGGCGGCTTGGGCTTGGCTCACGGCTGGACGGGGGCGTACGGTACATGGACCGAGAAGCACCTCCACCAGACGCAACTCACAGCAACAGCGGTGTGAACAGTCGTCGGTCGACGGAAAAAAGACTGACAAGTGGCGCACTGCGCCGGCTTTTATACACGCGTCATATCGCGTTCTCGATTTATCTCTGGAGCTCCAGAAGTTACTAAAATGTGCGCGTCAAGCATGCAAAGTTTCAAGAATAATCCACACGGTTCCAGAGTGGCATGCAAGATAAACGCGGCCTGCGTTGCGCTTAACAGAAAGTGATAACAATGCTCCCCGCAAACAATCACAACGAGCGCGCGTGTCACTGGAAAGTGATAGCGGCTTTCTTCGTAAACCAAAAGATCGTGTAACGCACTTTTCCATAAACTCTTTTAATAAGCTAACGTAGGCTGGGCGAACTTGTGCCCGAGAATTATAGCACAGCTAGATTGTCTCGAGGATTCCCTTCTGCTTCTTCTTCTACGTTCTTCTTTTCTTTCAACACGGTTCGCGCGCAGCTGGGTCCCGCCGGCTCGTGCATCGCAAATTATCTAGAAGGCACAAGTATTTGCTAGCTCGCATAATTTGAATTCACATTGTGTCATTGCCCCCCTTTCCAGAGTGCATCGTCTCGATGCTTGTGTCAAACTGGTTGCATGGCAGTCATTCACAAACCCTCGTCGGGGATGTCGTTAACGTCAAAGAACGTTGTATCTTCAGCGTTTCATTGCCTGTCGTATATGGTTTCATCCTGACGACATGCACAGTTTCCGTGTGATGCCGCCGTCGGGATGAAATATCCTGTTACTCTGGCATAACTTCGTTGTTGAGCGAGCCGACGCGGCGGAGCACTCTGTACGGACCGAAATAGCGGCGAAGCAGTTTTTCTGACAGGCCACGTATTCGTACAGGAATCCACACCCATACTCTGTGTCCTGGTGCGTACTGGATGTCTCTTCTTCGCAGATTGTATCGATGCGTGTCGGTTTTCTGCTGTTGGTTTTCTGCTGTTGGTTTTCTGCTGATATCGTGCCAGCTGTCTGGCTTCTTCTGCTCTTTGTATGTAGTCGTGAACGTCATAGTAATTCTCGGGCATCTCGTCAATAGGTAACATTGCATCTAAAGGTGTCGTTACCGTCCGGCCAAAATCAAATGGAATGGCGTCATCCGTGTTGTCTCTTGCATCGCAGTGTTATAGGCGAATGTTGCATAGGGTAATATTTTATCCCAAGTGCGGTGTTCTATATCAACGTACATTGACAACATATCAGCCAGCGTTCTGTTCAGTCATTCCGTAAGACCATTTGCTTGAAGATGATATGCCGTCGTTTTTCTATGACTGGCGTGCGTCAATTTCATGATACATTTCATCAGGTCGGCTGTAAATGCAGTCCCTCGGTCCGTGATTAACGCTTTTGGAGCTCCGTGCCGCAGTACTATGTTGGAGACGAAGAATTCGGCTACTTCAACGGCTGATCCTTTAACTAGAGTCGCTGTCTCGGCATATCTGGTTAAATAGTCGGTCGCAACTATTATCCACCGTTTTCCGATGACAACGTAGGAAATGGGCCCAGTAAGTTCATTCCCACTTGTGTGAATGGGGCTTCTGGTGGTTCCAGCGGTTGAAGGAGACCTGCTGGTTTTAGCGGTGGCGTTTTACGTCTTTGGCAGTCCCGGCAGGTTCTGACATAGTAACGTACAGAGCTAAGCAACTTCGACCAGTAGTATTTAGTGCGGATGCGTGCTAACGTTCTGCTTACTCCTAAGTGTCCAGCTGATGGATCGTCGTGGCAAGCCTCCAAAATCTCTGGTCGCAGAGGTGAAGGGACGACAAGCAGGAATGTCGCTGTATTGTTGTCAAAGCTCCTTTTATAGAGGATGTTGTTTCGTAGGACAAACGCTGACAAGCCGCGGACAAAAGGTCGCGGAACATCGACAGACTGTCCTTGTAGGTACTTGATCAAGAGGAGTATCTCAGGGTCGGATCGCTGCTGATGTGCCATCTCTGATGGTGTCACAGCTCCCAAGAAAATAAAATCTTCACCATCCTCGGTGGAAGCAGAAGCAGCAGGTTGAATCGGAGCACGTGACAAGCAGTCCACATCACTCTGCTTGCGACCTGACTTGTACACAAGCGTGATATCATACTCCTGTAATTCGCAAGCTCTATCGTGCAAGCCGTCCACATGGGTCCTTGAGATTAGCCAGCCAGCATAGCGAATGATGGTCGCTTACAGCTCGAAAAGGCCTACCATATAAATATGGTCGAAACTTGCTGATAGCCCATACCACGGCAAGGCATTCTTTCTCGGTCGCTGAGTAGTTCACCTCAACTTTCGAAAGAGTGAAACTGGCATACGCAATGACTCGTTCTTGTCCGTTTTGCCATTGGATGAGCACGGCCCCAAGACCTAAATTGCTTGCATCCGTGTGGATATCGGTTTTCGCTTCCTCGTCAAAATGCGCCAGAACAGGATGGCTTTGAAGGCACTTTCGTAGTTCATTGAAGGCATCCTCTTGTTCGGTAAGCCATACGAAAGGCATGTCCTCTTTCGTCAGCCGTGTCAGTGGTTTAGCAATTCGTGAAAAAATTTTAACGAACCGTCGATAATAGGCGCAGAGACCTAAAAATCTCCTAACAGCCTTTTTGTCTGTTGGCTTTGGAAATCTTGCTACGGCCTCAGTTTTTGCAGGGTCTGGGCGGACGCCTTCTGCACTGATGACATGGCCGAGAAAAAGGAGCTCACGGAAGCCGAAATGACATTTCTGCGGTTTTATCGTCAAGTCCGCTGATTTGGTCGCAGTGAGCACGGCCTGGAGCCTTTCCAAATGTTGCTCTAAAATAGCAGACAAAACTTCAACATCGTCGAGATAAACCAGACATGACTGCCATTTAAGACCACAAAGCACTGTGTGCATCATCCGTTGGGATGTGGCGGGTGCTGAACAAAGGCCAAAAGGGAGTGCCTTGAACTCGTATAAACCGTCCGGTGTCACAAACGCTGTCTTTTCGCGATCTCTTTCGTCAACTTCTATCTGTCAATACCCACTTTTAAGATCCAATGAGGAAAAATACCTGGCATTTCGCAGCCTATCCAGAGTGTCATCAATTCTTGGCAGAGGATAAACATCCCATTTGGTGAAGGCATTCAGCTTCCGATAATCAACGCAGAAACGTAAGGTTTGGTCTTTTTTCTTCACAAGAACAACAGGTGACGCCCATGGACATGATGAAGGCTGGAATACATCGTCTTTGAGCATTTCTTTAACCTGATTACCAATAGCTTCTCTTTCTCTTGGTGACACTCGGTAGGGATGCTGGTGTATTGGCTTCACTGACTCGTCGACAATGATGCGATGTTTGGCGACAGGCGTGCGTCGAACCTTAGATGACAACGAGAAACTTTCAGCAAATTCCCTTCAAAGACCCTCTATTTGCTCTTTTTCGCTTGGTAGTAGGCCTGGCTCAATGTCGATGGCTGCAAGGACAGACTCCACGTCTTCGAAATCAGAATCATTGGTTTCAAAAGTTCGCAGCTCCGTAACCTGGACGAAATCATTCAGACTGGCGATGACGGTTCCTTTTGCAACGTGCTGCACCTCATTTCCAAAGTTTGTGAGTAGAACGTTTGCACATCCGTCACGTAACTTAACAAGGCCTCGTGCCATGCAGATTCCTTTTTGGAGTAGTAAGTTAGTGTTGTTGTCAGCAAATCCTTCGAATTCACTGAATGCTTTGTTGTTTACCGCGACAGATATGCTCGATCTTGGCGGAACCATGACACCATCATCTGCAATACAAATGTCATATACATTTTTTCCGTTTCAAAGGTAGCAATCGTGTGCCTAGTCGAGAATGAGACGGAAGATTCTCGCAAGTTAATTACAGTGCCATTAGCTCGTAAGAAATCCATGCCGATAATCAAGTCTCTTGAGCATTCCGGCAGCACAATAAAACTGGCGACGTACGTGAAACCCCATATTCCGATTCTTGCTGTGCATATTCCAGTAGGGTCGATGAGGTGCCCTCCTGCTGTGCGAACTTGTGGTCCCTTCCAAGGAGTCAGCACTTTCTTTAGTATTTTAGAAGGTCCGCTACTCATCACTGAATAATCTGCACCGGTATCTACCAGTCCGATGACTTCGTAGCCGTCAACGAACACACGTAAATCGGAAGCAACGTCACTCTCGAAGCACCGGTTTCTGAATTGGTCGTCGTTCAGAGCCAGCAATGGAGGTTTTTCTGCATTAGCGTCGACAGCGGCCTTGCCTCCACAGGTCGCTGACTCTAGTTTTCTCGACGCGGGCTTGGGGAACGAGACCTTGGGGAGCTTGCTGAAGGTCGGGGGCTAGGCAATCTATACCTCCCCGTTGTCGTTGCCTGAGGTTGGTGTCCTTGGAAGCCACTTGAGGTTTGACGACCTGACAGGTATTCTTCGATTTCGAAGGGACGTTCACCATTTCGTGGTCGAGGTGCATTAACAGGAAAACCACGTAGTCCTGCCTGGCGGTAGTGGCACGTTCGGTAGAGATGACCAGGCTCCCCACAGTGGTAACACAGCGGTATCCTGTCGGGAGTGCGCCAGACATCGCTCTTCCTTAGTCTGCTCTCTGGCGTTGGCTGCAGGGTGCTCGGCGGCATCGGGTACTGCATAGGTGTAGCCGCCGCGACGTCCGCACGTCCTGGAGGTCCTCGTAGTAGCACATCAGCATACGTCATTCTCGTCTTCTGTTGTAGTGGCGGCCCTGGCTGTGCGTTGCTCAAAGGTTCGCGTACCACCTGCCTGACCTCCTCACGGATCACATCGGCCAGAGACGAAAGCATTGGAGCGTTCCGGTCAAGACGCTGCCTCTGCAGCTCTTCTCGCACAACAGACCGCTCCAGCTCGCGTAGTGCTTCCATGCCGTTACCGAAGGCTGGTGGCAACATGTCCAAGGAAGTGACGATCACATCCCGGTTGTATAACCTTGCTCGCTGTTGTAGCGTCCTTTCCATTGTAGTCGCCTCGGAACAAAACTCGGCGACGGTGCGCGGCGGGCTTCGAATTAGTCCGGCAAAGAGTTCTTGTTTCACGCCTCGCATCAGACGGCGCAGCTTCCTGTCTTCGCTCATATTTGAATCCGCTCGGCGGAATGAGCGAGACATGTCTTCCAGATACATGGCGACAGTTTCGTTATTGCGCTGATTTCTTGTCTGGAGCGCCGCTTCAGCTCTCTCTTTGCAGTCTGTGTTCGGGAAAGCAGCGAGCAGCTCCCGTCGAAAATCATTCCATGACCGGAAGGTGGCTTCGTGGTTTTCATACCACGTTCGTGCGCTATCTTTCAGTGCGAAGTAAACACTTTCAAGTTTGCGCTCTTCCCCTTATTCGTTAGCCTTTGCGACGCGTTCAAAGTGCTCAAGTCAGTCCTCTGCGTCCTCGTAGCTTTCGCCGTGGAACGGCTTTGGTAGCATTGGCTGGTTTACGACAATGTTGGCTGGAGTGACCTGAGCTGTCATGTCGGTTGCGTACCCGTTCACAGCCGTTGATGTTCCAAGCGAAGTCGATGAAGGTGAAAATTCAGGACCCTCAGCACGTAGGCGTCGACTGCAGCGCTGATGAACAGGCGTCAGCTCGTTGGGTCGAAATCGCTGTGGTTCTGGACTGTGCTCCGTCACTCGAGAGGGGCTTGGCATCACACCCAGCACTTCCACCAGATTTGTAACGCACTTTTCAATAAACTCTTTTAATAAGCTAACGTAGGCTGGGCGAACTTGTGCCCGAGAATTATAGCACAGCTAGATTGTCTCGAGGATTCTCTTCTGCCTCTTCTTCTATGTTCTTCTTTTCTTTCAACACGGTTCGCGCGCAGCTGGGTCCCGCCGGCTCGTGCATCGCAAATTATCTTGAAGGCACAAGTATTTGCTAGCGCGCATAGTTTGAAGTCATATTGTGTCAATATTCACACTCATGAGTAGTCATGTTCATACTCACACTCACGAGTACTCACGGTCATACTCACTCCTACTCACACTCGGAGTACTCACTCACATTCATACTCACTCCTTCTCACACCCACGAGTCCTCACTGACGTTCATAGTCACTTCTATTACAATCGGAGTACTCATGTTCATACTCATGATTAATGAAATACATGAGTACTCACGTTCACACTCACTTCTACTCACACTTAGAGTGCTCACTCACGTTCATACTTCTACTCATATTCATGAGTACTCATTCATGTTCATAATCACTTCTACTCACACTCAGAGTACGCACTAAAGTCCATACTCTCTTTTACTCACACTAGGAGTATTCACTCACGTTCAAATACTCAATCCTATTCGCACACACTCCTACTCACTCACGTTCATACTCCTACTCACCCTATTTGAAATGGTAACTTTCAAAGAATGAGGTGGTGAAGCGCTACTGCTGAACATTTGCTGATTTTCGTTTTGTGAGAAAACAATTCCAAGCCACATGAGCACACATGGAGCCAGAAGTACGAAGATTAGACAAATTCGTCATTCCCATGCTTGCTGAAGCGCCGCGCGTTGCAGCTCCCATAGACACTAGCGCCAGAGTGTATATTTTGAAAACTCTGCGGTCTCGATCATGGCCTCAGTGATGGCAGGCGCGCGGCATGTTTGTCTCCGGCCGTCCCAATCGCGACGCTCTCTAGCAAAATCAACGAGTATCACATCGCGCGCCTGGCTACCGCGAGACGGCGCATTCAGTGAGGGTTTCAGCAGCGGCGGATACCATGACATACAACAGAGCACCCGGTATTGCAGCTTGCGCATGTTTTAAATTCGAAGAATTTTTTAGCGAACTTCGGCGTGTTTGACCATATCTGCCTATCGATTTAGCAGGTCGCCTTTGACATTTAGCTCTCCTGTCCGTTCAGATAATGGGATCTATACCAAAATTAGTATGGCATGACATGTCTATACGACGAGCATAAGTGATTAGTCAGAAAGGAAGAATCACGATATGTATGTTATGAATGTCATGATTTACATTCAGAGTCTTGCTGGTCCTGCAGTGGTTTCTTTCACATGACATTTCGCAAAACTATTATAGTATTATATGAATGCATGGCGAATGTAAGTCACATGCCATCACATGGAAATCAAAACATGCGTGTCATTTAAGATCGTGACTACATACCACGCTCATGATGCACTCGCGGTCCTTTCGCTAGTTTCACATACACCAAATTTGGTACTACTTGACGGGAATAGATGATGAAGGACTGCCGCAAACATGATAATCTTGACTTGCGTGTCATATAGGAACATGAATTCATGCCACAACATGAATCATTCGTGGTCGTTTCACTAGCTTCACATACACAAAATTTGGTACTACGTGATGTGAATGGATGATGAAGGTATATGGCTGGTGTAAACATAATAATCATGACATGCGTGTCAGTTAGGAACATAACTACAAGGCATGCTCATGAAGCGCTAGTAATCGTTTCGCTAGCTTCACATAAAAAAATTGGTAATACCTGACGCGACCGTATTATAAAGGTATATGAGTAGTGGAGAAATGATAATCATGACATGAGTCTCATGTAAAAACATTATACATGCCACACTCATGATGCCCTCGCGGTCGTTTCGCTAGATTCGTATATACAAAATTTAGTGTCACGTGACGTGAATGAATGAAGAAGGTATATGACTGGTGTAAACATCTAAGAACATGACTACATGCCACGTTTATGATGCACTCACGGTCATTTCGCTGGCTTCAAATACACCAAATTTAGTATTGCGTGACGTGAATAGATGGCGAAGGTGTGTGACAGGTGCAAACATGATAATCATGACATGCATCTCTGTAAGAACATGACTGCATGCCACGCTCCTAATGCACTCGCAGCCACTTTTCTAGCTTCATATATACGAAATTTGGTAATAAATAACACGAATACACCACAAAAGTGAAGGACACGCCCAAACATGATAATCGTGACTTGCGTGTAATTGAAAAAAACAACTACATGCTACGCTCATAGTGCGCTAGCGGCCATTTCGCTAGCATCACGTACACCAAATTTGCCGTTACATGACGTGAGTGGATGACGAAGATATATGACTAGTGCAAGCATAAAAATAATCTTAAGCAACTTTTCAGTCCTAACTTGAGCATTTATTTGCCGACCAGTTGTCTGCAGACTTTACTGGAAGGATGGCGCTCGTACATTTGCATGTCAAAGTATCTGTGTATTTATGTGCTCGAGCTTTTCATTGGATTTCAATATGGAGGACACTTAACTATGGTTGGCCATGGTGTTATGCATTGTCAACTATCCCTGAAAAGTTGTGCCGATGCAGTCTGCGTCTTGACCTCAGAGAACTTCAACATGCTAATGGTTGGATTCTCATTTATCAGTGACAGCTGCTCTTGTCGAAATTTCTTCATCAGTTTTTTCACGGCTCCTAATTTGCTGTATTTCTTCTCCTTATTCCTCTTGTAGTGTTTGCCTGTTTTCTAGTCAAAGCTCTGGCTTATGGCAGCAGTTTTTTTTTCATGCATTGGAAACTCCATTCAAGAACTTGGTAGACCATCAGTGAGCCCTAATGCTTACACTATTCCTTAAGTAATATCCCGAACCTTGTGCAGATTATCTTTATAATTAACTTGATAGAGGATTTGTTTCATTCTGAAAATGCCACAATAATCCGAACCATGAAAAAATTTTTATAAGAGATATCTCGAGGGTCCAATTAAATAGATGGGCATCTTGTATAATTCGAAGTTATCAGTGCATTATGTGGGCAATAGAAACATCCAAGGAGTTGCCTGAGTTGCCTTATATCCTTCTCCTGAAAAGTCATGGCATGTGTCACTAGGGGATGCATGCACTCTCCTGGCACTATGGTGATGACCTCGACATTGATCGGCAGACTGTCACACTACTGGCTTCCATTTGTAGAGCCTCTAATATAGTTCTACTATTGTGGTGTTGGATATGGGGAGCATTAAAAAGTAAAACTTCGTGGTCGCCAAAAGTCGTGTCTTCCTGAAAATGAATGAGTGAATGTGCCGAACAACTTTATCAGAATAGTTCAATAATCAGGTAAAATTCTGCTGGATTAATTAAAGTTGATTTCTTTCATCCACGAGAAGCTGGACCAGCACTGTCCTTGCTGGAACAGCCCATGCCCTGCCAGTTTAAATACGGACTTAAGGTCACTTCTGTTCATACATGCAGATATTAGTTGAAGTGTCATGCTGATGAAATCTGTTGTGCGTTCATTGCTCGTACAGAAGATACGTCGCAGGTGCGGATGGATTCTTTGTTCTCCTATTAAGTTGGACTTGCACAGGGAAGTTGCAAATGTGGCTCAGCACAATGATGACAGTGCAAAGTTTCCGTGTTTCACAAAGCATTGAATAAGTGGCTCCCCAGCAACCCTCACCCTTTCTTATGTAATTGTGACTACAATGTGGTTCTGCCTAGGTCTCAATTTCTACTGCTGACATCTTGAATCCACCCACTGTACTGCAGACAACTTGTCTCATGCGACTTTCTTAACATTTATGACCGAATGACTATTGCTGCCTGCGCTCAACAACAGACGCTTGTACAACGTGCAGCGGTAGATGACCTGGCCGCATTAGACGTATAGTTGGGCAGTTTCTACCCGTTGAAGATCAGATTAACCGTTGTAGTGTTCTTGATGTGGTGGGATCCCAGTAGGCTTGGGTATTAGCATGCGGTTGAGGGTGGCGTCGTCTAAGTAAGTGCTGACGCCACGAAGCACACCTCTGCTCGCTATGCCGGTAGGAGAAAGGTCTGTCGTGACCGGGTGTCTCTAGTCGGTGAGAACAATTTCTGTTACTCGACTGCACGCTGTTGCATTGGTAGCGCTGGGCGTGCTGACGACCAAAATGTTCTGCATTGAGTGGAGACAAAAAATGTCCTCCTCCGTTACCAACAGCGCTAGCTGACCTGCCATGATTAGTGCGCCGAGAATTTTTTGCGGGTCGCAGGCTTGCACGTTGAGGCTGCCATCAGGTCGTATGATGACTCGATTGTGACTGTGGCATTGCCGGCGGCCGGCTTGTAGCTCCTACGTTTTGTAGAGTAGCGTTTGACTTCGCTTTTAGGCCCCATTGCGCTCCGGGCTGGCTAGCTTCGTGTGATTGCTCTCGCTATTCTTGCCGTGTCTTGAGAACGAAGATTCATCTGTTGTTTTGTATTTCTGTAGGGTTGACGTCGTTTATTTTTATGGCAATCTGCTGTGACATCCTGCAGCTGTTCTCCCCCCCCCCACGTCGTATGCGGGAAGGCTAGGGCTAACCTCACCTAGGGTGGGCTCGCCGGTGGAGCGACAGGCCTTCTAAATGATGAAATACGAGCCCAACTTGGTGAACCAGGTGACGAAATGTTCAGGTGAACTTCAGCGATAATAATTCGTGCAGCTCAGAAAAATTCGAGGTTGTTGAGCTGTCAAACTAGGCATTCGCAGTGTAGCGCTAGCATACTCTTCGACGCGCAGAGTGTCTCAAATATACAGAATATAGAACCTACACAATAGCCCTTAGTACACTTTAAATAGAACAAGAACTGCAACATCAGTCTAGAAGACAGTCCGTGAAGCGGCGTGGTCTAGTCCACTTTCATGGTCTAGTCCACTTTCGTGGTCAAGCCCGCTTTTGCGACCGGCTTGGCGATTGTACTGCACGGTCAAGAGGCAGAAAAGGCACTAGGCTGAACTATGCATTTGCGGTCACAGCCTCGTTACATGAAGTAGCGGCAAGACTTTCTGGAGCGATTTGTGGTTCGACTAATTGGGACGATGCAGGCTAAATGTGAATGGTGTCACCTGGAAGGTCCTCGCCCCTTGAGAACAAAAAATTTGAACATGAAGGCAACATGCAATTGTCTACTGATTACTGCGAAAGGGTGTAGGAGTGGTGGTCATTTGAAGCTGAATCCGTGTGAGAAATGATGACATGAGAAGAGTTCCGTATGTTAGCATCACTCACCCGAAAGGAAGTTGGGCTAACCGGTTCCAAGACTTGGTACTTGTCCCAATACTTTGGACATTTTCCTGGGACAAAAACTTTCGCTGTGTCCCCGACTCAAGCTTTCGAGAGCTTAGCACCACGACGATTGTCCACATACTGCTTCATTGCTTGTTGACAAGAAAAGACTTTGGTCTGAAGTTGCTGACTCGGAAGAACTGGGGTGTTGTGCTGTAAGTACACTATGTCAAGAGCAACTCCAGGTTGCCTACGATGAAGAAGATGAGCTGAAGACAATCCTTTGGTGCCCTGCTGTTACAACTTGTACAAAGCCAAGCATTCAGTCAAGACTTGCTTTAGGGGACTCTGTTCCTATTGTGCCATCTGAATGTGTTCCTTAACAACAAAATTGAATCACTCACTTTGTCTATTCGATTGCGGGTAGGAAACCGATGAATTCAAATGTTGAATGCGACATTGCGAAAGAAAAATCTCGAACTAGAGAGACTGAAACTGAGGACCATTGTCTGTGACTATTGCACCAGGAAAACCTTCCCTGCTGAAAATTGAACACAGCAACTCGATAATAACTTCTGAAGTTACTATATGTGTGTAACACATTTCAGGCCACTTGGAGTGATAGTCCATGAGGAAAATAATGAACCGTGCACTTTGCGGAACATTGTGCAAATGACCAATGATGTCCACACCGAGCTTTTGCCACGGCTGATTAGGCCATAAAACTGACTGCAAGGTAGCCAATGAAGGTTCAGCTGATTTGTCAGCCGCCTGACATATGTGGCAGTTTTAGAATTCCTGTTTGACCAGCTTGTCTAAGGATGGCCATCAGTAGCTTTCACGAAAGTTCTGTTTACAGCGAACAATGCCTGGGTGCCATTTGTGGACAAGCTGACTGAGCTTGTGCTGAAAAGAAACCAGGGAAATCACCCGCTCATCATGGAGAAGAAACTCCGAGACGCAAGACAGTTTCTGTCTGACAGTGAAATAAGGTGAAAACTGAG
The DNA here is from genome assembly GCA_013436015.1 of Rhipicephalus annulatus. NCBI lineage: Eukaryota > Metazoa > Arthropoda > Arachnida > Ixodida > Ixodidae > Rhipicephalus > Rhipicephalus annulatus. The sequence continues at coordinate 306,331 of WOVY01001717.1, read as the reverse complement.
CTGAAACGGCCATTTTGGAGGCGTTCCTTCATGTACATATGTAAGAACTTGAGCTAACGTCGGATCAGCAGTAGCGGTAGCCTGAAGCTCAGCTTTGGTTATGCAAGAAGTAACCAAGAAAATAATTTCTTACTCACGCACTTCAGTAAACGGAAGCTGTAGAGGGAGACGCGAGATGGCATGTGCAATAACATTATTGACACCCTTAGAATACTGCACACTGAACTCGTAGTGCATGAGTTTAGAACGTCCCCTAGAATTGCGAAGGGGCAGCGGTCTTCGGAGCCTGCAGAAAGAAGAGCGACAGGAGCTTGATGATTTGTGCGCAAAGTGACGTGACGACAACACATATAAACATGCCATTTCTCAAAAACAAAAAGAGGTGCGAGAGCTTCGCGCTCTCCAGTGGAATACCTGTGCTTGGCAGGGGACAATGTGCGAAAAGCAAACTCAATGTTGATCAGCTGATCATCGAACAGTTGTTGAGGCACTGCTCCTAGTCCAACATTGGACGCATACGTTGTGATGACGATAGGCAGCTCATGTGACAGACAACTCGACTGATGTCTTGTAATATGTAAGCCATCTGCTTCTGGAAGTGTTCAGAAGCTGACGCAATGCCAAATGGTAGCCGGTTGAAGTAGAAGCGCCCAAACAGTGAGATGAAGGTGGTGACGTTTCTTGATTCCTTACAAAGTGGAATTTGCCAAAATCCAGAGTTGGCATAGAATTTTGAGAACACCTTAGCTCCATGAAGAAGTCCGAGAGGGTGCTCCACGGAAGGAACAGGATGCAATGCTCTGAGAACGTGGTGGTTCAGCTCTGTAAAGTCTAAGCATGTTCAAACGTCTCCGGATAGCTTTAGGACGACTACCATTGGTTCACACCACTCGGTCGGCTCATCAACAGGCAATATCACACGTAGTTTCTGCATCCTTTGAAGTTTTAACTTTGTTTTCTCATACAATAAAATTGGGATGTGCCTCGGGTAGCTGAGTGCGAAAGGTTTTGCTCCTGGTTGAAGCTGAATCTTCTGTTCTTTGAGGAGCTTGCCGAGTCCTTGGAACACCACTGAATATATTTCATTCAGGTTCACTTTGTCGGCAACGGCGTTTAGGAAGGTCAGCATCTGTACTTTTTGATAGGCTGGCATGCCTAGCAACAGAGGGCATATCTGATCTAGGACGTATATATCCTGAATAGTCACCCCGCCGCGGAGGTCTAGTGGCTAACGTACTTTGCTGCTAACCCGGAGGTTGCGGAATCGAATCCCGGCTGCGGCGGCGGCATTTCGATGGAGGCAGAAATGTTGCAGGCCCGTGTGCTCAGATTTGGGTGTACGTTAAAGAACCCCAGGTGGTCGAAATTTCCGGAGCCCCCACTACGGCGTCTCTCATGATCATATGATGGTTTTGGGACGTTAAACTCTACATAACAATCAATCAATCAATAAATCCTGAATTGTCGCATGATTGTGGTAGATGAGCTGAAGTTGAGCAACTCCTGCTGCTGGAAGAAGCTTTCCATCTGGGCTATGTAGCTGACGAAGAGGAGCTGATGGAAGCGGCCTGTCCTTGAGCGTCTGGAATACGTGTGCCGGGAGGATGGTTTTGTCGGCACCAGTGACAATTTTGAAGTCTACTGGCTGGCCTTGAACCAAGACTGTTGCTTCCCAGTTTCCAGTATCCTTCATCTTGACTGCTTCAAGAAATGCTGCTTCTGAATTTCCGTGCTCTATTTTGACACAATCGAGGCGTCGCGACATGAATACGAAGGCATAGTGACCTTTCTTCCGGCAATTCCTGCAGACTTCTTAGCGTGCTGGGCAGAGAGTACGAGAGTGACGCTCTTGACCACACCAACGGCACGGTTTCTGCTCTCTGTTTTTACCGGAGGATGAACATGCCTTGCTGTCCCCGTGTAGATAACCGAGGGGGAGGGGGAAGTGGTTATGTTGCAAGAAGAAAAATAAAAGAAAAGTGGGCCTCATAACCGTTTTCTATAGGGAGCGACACCTCAGCAGTAGCTCACAAGGGATGGGGGTGAAGAGGGATTTAAAGGATATGAATAAAGGTGTAGAGAGGGAGAAAGAAAGATGAGGTAAGCGTGAAAGAGTGAGAGGGACGACACATCGAGGGGATAGGAGAGATAGGAAAGATGGAAACACGGTCACAAGAGTTCGTGGACGGGGCACGACTTGCGAGAGCTCTTGTCGGCGTCAGGAAATGACGTAGAGCAAGTCCAGTCGCTCAGAGCAACACTGTCGTCGGAGTTCGGCGTCAGGAGATGACGTAGGGTGAGCCCAGTTAGCCAGAGCTACGCTGAAGTCGGAGATCGCGAGCGCACAACCGGTCGGCAGGTAATCCAGCGAGCGAGTTTATGTTGATAACCGCCGCTTTTGTCTTGCATTGAAGCACGTTGACTGGTCTGCGCAGCGGATGCAACTTCGTTCAAAGACGGCACTTTCTGGAGGAGCTCCGCTTGTTGCTGATGGACACTTTCAATATAGCGAACGGAATCTAGAGCCTTTTGCTGAGTGAGCTCTGCGTCGAGCTGTAACCTGGCGGATGGCTGCTTGTTTTTTTATCCTGACCACGAGGCAGTCACGCATGAACTCCTCTCGAAGAGCACCCAACTCGCAATTTATCGAAAGCGTGTCAAGCGCACTGATGAAATCTTCGGCTAACTCACCATCTTGTTCCAGCGTGGCGTTGAATGTGGCTCGTTCAAAGATTACTTTTCGTCGCGGAATTGAAATAGTCGTTGGACTGCTCTATGACGGCGTCGAATTTCTTGGAGTTCTCTTCGATTAAAGCGAAGGTGGCGTCGATTGTTTCTGTTTGCTCACTCATGATGCAGAGTAGAGCGTCTACTTGATGTTGCTCGGGCTTCACGCACAAGCCTGAAGACGTTCAGAAACGTTCAAAATGCTGTTTCCCCTTCGGCCACTCGTTCGGTGACGAAAAGCTGAAGGCGTTCGGCGGTTGAATAATACCACTGCTATTATGCTTACGGCGTCCTTCGCTGGAATGATGACTAGAAGCTGATGTCCACTGGTAGCACCTGTTTTTCTGACACCATGTTGAAGTCGTCAGGAACGAGCGATAAGGCATGAAGGCAAGAGGCTGCGTTACGTGCACACAGGTTTATTCCGGAACCGCGTTCTAGCCTAGGCGCCCTGCCACGCATCACGTGCACCTCGAGCACACGCTGGTCCCCAGCTTCACCTGGCATGTCCTAGATGGCAGCATCTATACCCCCCTTCCTCTACGTGTCTTAGAGGAACCCACATTAAACGTGCCTCCTTGCGGTAACCGGGTGCGTGAGGCGGTACTCACTGGTTTTGCTGGAGAGCCCGGTGATTGGGACGGCTGGAGAGAACTACGTTGCGCGCCTGCAGTCTCGGAGGCCACGATCAGACATTGGTTCGAAAACATGAACTGTTGGCTTTCACCCAAGCAATGTACTGTTGACAAGAAATATATTTAACACTGAGGTGCTGATTCTTTCGACGTGCGTCGGTAGCTTTAGGAGTTGTGTTAGACCATGAAGAACGACGATATCAATGCGAGGTTCAGTAGAAAGCGTATCAGAGAATTCGTCTACCGAGCTCACATATGGCATGCTAAGGTCACCGAACAGCAATAAATTGCCTCTGCAATTGCTGTGTTCGCACAGGAACTCCTTAAAGCTTCTGAAAGAAGACAAGGGTTGAACTGGGTGGGCGATCAAATGCCCCGACGAGATTGTGGAATTTGTTCTAGACAAATTTTGCTATGACGCATTGTATATCCGCTATATCTATATCTGGTCGTTGTCATAGATTCACGAAACTTGACCACTACACCACCACTACAAGAGCCCCTGTTTTTCCTGTGTATTACATACCCCATGGGTGCGATTTCAGAATCCCTAATGTCGCAGTGCAGCCATGTTTCTGTGACAATTGTTAAATCTGGGTTATGAGTAATCACAATAGTTTCAAGATCCTCCGTTTCGTTCACAATGCTGCGAGAATTTATATTCAGACAGAAAAACGATCCTACGTTGCGAATTCATCATTTTGCCTGGGCTTTCGCTTTACTGTGTGAGGAAACTTGCACCACTTTCATTTCGGCATTGTTTCCTTGAAACAGTTCGTTGTTGGCTTTAACTTTACCGCGAATCAGCCTCACTATACTATGCCTTCGCGTCTTGCGCCAGCAGCATCATCCCAAAGGTGCTTCCGGAGCTGTCTGGCTTCAGCTGCAAAATCTTCAGAAATCGATACGCTACTTTATTTATAGTGAAGAAGTTTTAGATGCGGAAGCATCTTATACTCGCGCCTTGTAGTGTGCCGTCCGCGCCGTCCGCGCCGTCCGCACCGCCTTAGTTGAGCTAATTCATTACGTCTGATAAAATAATCACTCGTTCTCTGCTACTGCAATATTCACGCGTTCATCAAGTATAAGGTTATTTGTTGCACTTCAAAAGCATACATGTGTCCGAGTTAAAACGGTCAAAGTTTCACATTAAATGCACCAGGAAGGTAAAGTATTGGTACGGAAACCAGTAACACAAACATGAGCTTGTACGGTAAAGTTAGCTATTTAAAACCTACGCGAGCGTCGGTGCACACTGAACCATGCCTGTGTATTCAGGCATGTGTCTAACTCTGTTACCAGCCACTAAACTGTTTTAGCAGGACGACTCAGTGCTCTCCCATAGTTGAGTACGAAGTACTCAGAATCGTTCAACATATTAGATGCGGAAGCATCTTATACTCGCGCCTTGTAGTGCGCCGTCCGCGCCGTCCGCACCGCTTCTCGAACATTCGACAGCTGACGCGCGCGCATGCGCCGTCGCGCCGTCGCCCACCATCTGTGCCGCGCGCGCTTCTCCTTCGAGAACATTCGACAGCTGACAGAGCATGCGCCGTCGCGCCGTCGCCATCTGTGCCGCGCGCGCGCTTCTCCTTCGAGAACATTCGACAGCTGACAGCGCATGCACCGTCGCGCTGTATATATACTCAAGGTCGGCGCTCGCTCGCTCAGTTGCCGCTCGTCCGTTGGTTCGTCGCAATAAATAAAACACCGCCCTTTCGCATACGTGCCGTACGTGTTCACTCATTTAACACCCCATTTCACAACCACATTAACCAATTTAGCCATCGACCCAAGTAAGTCGCAATTTAACACCCGTTAACCAATTACATGCTTCCGCATCCTCCTCAGTGTTCCCCCGAGGGAAGCTGCGGGCAATTTTCTTGAGCACCATTCATTTTTTGAAATGGTTGAACAGTTTAATAATTACAGGCTGCAGTCTGTTCAAGCTTTTTTCCTAATCTGTGGACTCTTTCAACTGATGGCACTTTCAAGACAAGATTCACTCTAAATGAGTCGTCTGCAACGCTTTCTGTGAGAGATTTTGACGTTTGCATGGCGTTTTCAGGAATACCAAGCAGCACTAGGTTATTATTTCTACCTCGGTCCTCAAGGTAAACCAGTTGTTTTCCAGGTTTTGCATTATTCGTTCCATATCAGCCACGTTTTTATGAACTTTTTTCAGTGCAGCCAGAGACGTCTCGACGTAGTTTTTCTTTTATTATGTCTAACCTTTTCTGCATACTTTTTTGAAGTTAAGTAGCTGTCGCAAAAGCTGTTCTGTGTTCGGATCAGAATTAGACTCCATGTCTCCACAATGCATAAGCAAAAATAATGCAGCGCTTCTTACACACAACAACAAGCTGCAAACACAGTTGGGGTGCGTCAGCTGGACTAAAGATTGATTGCTAGACTTCCCGGTTGAATACGTGTTACTAACCTGCGTGAAAAACGCAAGGGGGTTCATCATGATGTCGGCGGACGGGCAGGCGACATGCTGACTAGATGTCGATGGCTTCCTGGTCCTCTTACGTATGCTGTGGTCGATGAGGGCGGTAGGATCTAGTCAGTGACGTAGTTCGATGGTACCAGTGCGTAGGCTCCGATGTCGGGCTCCCTCACACAGGTTCCGCTAAGCAGTTTTGACGTGATTGTGTGCGACAATCTGCCAGATGCTCAGGCTGACGCGGCCGTTCCTAGAAGCAGGTTCCGCGCAAAAAGCGTTAGAGGGTTCGTCATGATCTTCACGGATGGCCAGCCAACATGCCCACTGAAGTGTCGATGGCTTCCTGGTCCTCTTATGTATGCTGTGGTTGATGAGGGCAGTAGGATCTAGTCATTGACGTAGTCCGACGGTACCAGCGCGCACGCTTCGATGCTGGCTGCTTTGCACAACTTCCGCTAAGCAGCTTTGGCGTGATAGTGTGCGACAATTTGCCAGATGCTCCAGCTGATGCGGCATTTCCTAGAAGCATGCTCGGCGTGAAAAATGCGACGGGGTTCGCCACTATGCTGACAGATGGCCAGCCGACACGCCTCCCTAATACTTGAAGTACGCCCCCTCCACACGCCAACAGCCAGCAAGCCAGGGACTGGCGCCGCCTTCAAATGAACACATGCAGTATACACACACTTATGAAAACTTTTTTGTCTGAGTTATATACAACAGGGATGTGCACCTGGTGTAGCGTCCATGCAACCACGCTTACACACATCACTTACCGAAGTACAGAGCGAAAATATCATGCAGTATCTAGGCTGGCGTATTCATTCGAAACACCCACAACGTGGTCTCAAAAGGGGCGGCTTTCCGAGATGGCACTGGAGAGCCAACTGGTGACCCTACAGACCAGGCCCAGCGAGCAGCTACGGCCAGGGGCTCTACAACAAGGCTCCAGCTAGGATTAAACTACGGACATTTTAAATGAAGTTTTCTCTCTCTTTCTCTAAAATGTCGTCCAGCTTACCTCTTCTTTGTCGTGAGAGACACGAGCGCATAGCACATGGGAGCTGGGTCCGGCCTGGTGCTCGGGCCACTAAGGCCTCTGTCCAGCACTTCAATACGGCACGCAGTGCCCGTAATTCACCTAATGTAAGTAAAACTTAGCACAACCAGGAAGTCTCACAAACACTCAAACACTCTTTCACACACCACACACAGCGCTCATTGTGACAGGTTCACTATTTCAATGCGGGCAACATGTCGTGGTGATAAAAAACCCAAGATTAACAGCCCAATATAGCGGCACTGAAACCCACCCATAAAATAGTTCATTCATGATGCCAACTGAGTGCTCAACACCTAGTAGCCACACCTGGAAACAGGGCCAACCTTGAAGGGAGGTATGTTACCACGTGACAGGCGTTGAGGAGCAGCCACATAGTTCCTTTATTGCCGCCAGTACGCAAGCCTAAGCTTGTAAAAGAAGGAAGCGGTGTCTAAAGATGTCACGAGTATCTCGGGAGTGCTTACAGTGATTAGAATTGATGAAGGGACGTGAGTTTGCGGTAGCACGGCAAACACATCCTTATAGTATACAAAATGGCAAAATATCAACAAACATTCAAAGCTGACGCCAACCAGACAAGCACCTAATTATTGGCTATAGAGCGAAAAGGAACCGGAAGCAATAACAATCTAACACAAATTTGTACCTAATTCTAAGCTGGCTCTTAGTGTCATAGTGTTCTTAGTGTCATAGGCTTAAAGTCATAGTGTTCTTAGTGTCATTCTTAGTGTTCATAGTGACACCCTGGAACTACGACCAAGTGCTACCGTCGCCGAAGTCCCGAAAGACGTCTCGCAGTCACCTGCCTGTGTCCGCTTGACGATCCTGTCATCTTCTTATGGGACACGCGTCTCGGCAGGATAGGCCTACCCATTCCGGGGATTCCCAAGTGTGTCGAACCCGTCCTGAGAAGAAGGTGAACAAGGTGTCCTGGGAACTGCCATTGCAAGGCGCTGCAGGTCTGAAAGGCGTCTCTCAGTTACTACAGTAAACGACTGCTGCTTAATATTAAGGACAATGCCACTTATTTTTCAGGGGTTTTCACCACTGCTTTCGCACGTCAACGTTGCACGTATGCGCATCATCGCGCACTGATGCACCACCGCCACCTTCCACCGTTTGGCACGTGGCTCACGCCATCTTACTTAAGACAAAAGACCATTGCACTGCGCCGCAACGCGTGGCAGCGTGGTGCACATGACAACGTATCATTCTAGCACTTTTCGAAGGATTCAGGCAACGAGTGACGAATAACAGTGCAAATCCGAAACATAGAAGATCCGAGCATTGGCCGAGTTGGCTTTACATTGTGGATGGATATTAGCGCATTAAACACAAAGAAAAATGAAGAGAGCACGGACCTGCGCCTGCCTTTTTTGTTCGTGTTTTTGCGCAAATTCTCATCCACAAATCAGAAACGCATTGGAAAACAGGTAAGGGACACTACAGTATATGTTCTAATTGCCCTTGGTGAGTGCATCTAGTTGTGCATTCTTATCAGAATTCGGGCTTTTCTAAGGGTGTCGTGGAGTTTTGTTTATATAAGCAAGTACTTTTGGAAGTTGACGTTACGTTTGTGACCGTATTTTTCGCTCATGCTTGTTTTATGCGCAAGTTGTAGTGCTACTAGTTCGCAAATAAGCTGCTGTATTAGCATTTTTTTCTTTCAAATTTGTGTATATACACGCACACAAGCGTGTGAAAGAACGCTCGTGCGTAGCGTGCGTGTATGTATGTTCTTGCGTACATATATTGTTACGTGTTTGTGGCAACGGGTAAACGAAAAAAGAAGAAGACGAAGTGGTCTGTCTTGGAAGCAGCTCTGTGACGGTGCGACTACCCTTCGCTATTCTTTATTCAGTAAACACACCCCACCGTAACAGGTTTGGTGAGAGGTCCTGAAAAAAATAACAAACCCCCGACGAAGGACAATGCTCCGACCGCTGAGGCGCAATACGTGAAGCTTCAATGAAGTCGACTTCTTGGTCTGCCACCTGCGATGGTTTCTCAGGGCAACAACGACAACCAGCCACCTGCTCCCCGTATTCTGAGGCCCCCCTACATCGAGTCCCCAACATTTGCCGGACAAGCAGGGAAAGACGTCGACGCATGGCTCAGTTCCTATTAACGGGCGAGTCGGACTAATTGCTGGGATGCTACCAGCCAGCTCAACAATGTGATACTCTTCGTTAAGGGAACCGCATCTGTATGGTTTGAAAACCACGAAAAAAGCCTGACGTCGTGGCAGAAGTTCGTCTATGAAATGAAGTGCTTCGGGGATACGGCAGTTAAGAAGAAGCGCGCCGAGCAAACCCTCATGCAACGAGCTCAAATACCCGGGGAAACCTGCAAGGAGTATATCGAAGGGGTAATAAAGTTGTGCAAGGTACTGGACCCCTGAATGAAAGAAGAGAAGAAGCTGGGTCATCTTTTAAAAGAAATCGCTGAGGACGTCTACCACTTGCAGTGAGCTCTGCAGTGCCCCTGCAGTGAGCTCTGTATCCGGCCTAGTGTAAATAAAAGTACTACTACTACTACTACTTCATCGCAAAATAAAGTTTGGAGTGTGTAAGTGACGTCATCGAGCACTGCCGTACGTTTGAAGCTCTGAAAGCATGCCGAGTTACACGAAAGGTTGGCCGCCTGGCCCATGTAACTTCTGCCGCTAGTGACGATGTGCGTCCCGTCCCATCGGATCTCACGTCGGCGATCTGGCAAGTAGTGAGCAAAAGGTCGGCTGACGTGAGGCGTCTTTTCGGCCGGCGCCTAGTGTCCTAGAGCCCTTTCCTCTCTGCGACTTTGTAGCGACAACCACCAACGCCATCTCCCTTGATGCCTCTAACTATCGGCATCGTCATCCAGTGCAAAACTCACCATTCATTGGCATCCAAGGCACCAGTGGTATCTTGCATGCGCACGCACACCACCTGCCGTTTACCAGGAGTGGGATGGCCTGGGCCACTCATCCTCCTGCTGACTTCAGTAGTGCACCCCGTGAACGTCCCATATACTTCTTATGCTGTGTCCATGGCCATGCCCAGAAAGTTTTATAAAATTAACTAGATTGAACTCTGGTGCTGCGATCGTTCAGCGACCATGAGAGTGACGGGTAGTAAACAGATTTTCCTAGTCTCCGTATTTGCGGGTGGCGAATCGCACTCGTGGCTTCATTTATTGCTGTGTTTTGGTTTTGTTTCAAAGAAAAAAACAAGCCCTTTTGAACTTTGTGACCTGCTCTGCAAAGGTAAGCCTAAAAAATAACGTGGAGAAGCACCACCGCTCATCATTTGCTGTTTTTTTTTGTTTTGTGAGAAAATGACTGCAAGCCACACGAACACACGCGGAGCCAGAAGCAGGCCAGAAAAACGAAAATTAGACAAATCTGTGTAGTACACATCATTTCCATGCTTGCTGAAGCTTCGTGCGTTGCAGCTCCGATAGACACTACCGCCCGAGTTCCTTCTACTGTATTAATATGAAACTCTTATGGCCATATCCCCAGATTCTGCCCCGATCGTCATCGCATGACAGCACCTCCCTATGGGCGATCGCGTACCTTCTACCGGCCCAGAAATCAGCACGTTGACGACATACCTTGGCCTTTAACTCGGACAGCAGGTATACTCATCGGTTGAACCACCGCATTGACTTGCCGGCGTATGTGTGCAACTTGACGCCGCCGTCTTCACGCTACCAACGCTCCCCGTTTCCTTGACGACGTCACACGTCACCGCCGCCGGGAAACTAGGTCGCGCGATCAATGGAGTTGAGGCCGTCAGTGATCGTGAACTACACAACACTATGCCTGCCACCTGTGACCTTGTGTCATAACAAGATTTGTTTCTGTGGACGATGTTACTACGCTATCTTTACTGGACACAGGAGGGAGTGTATCAGTTATCAGCATAGATATAGAACCAAACTAGGCCGCAAGGTGATGTTCTAGTGGGATAATGGGAGCACATTTTGTGCCGTGAAGGGAAAATCGCTTCCGACCTTTAGGTGTGTGCACCGAGAATGTTTATTTCTCTCATAACGTCTATCAAGCTGAATTCAGAGCACTCGCTAAATCGAGGTATAATGTAATTCTGGATCTGGATTTCCTACAGCAGTGCGGTGCCACTCTTGACAGTGGCACCGGCGATATTTTTGTCTCTCCCTTGCCGACCAACCTGCTATGTACCCGTTCGCCAACTCTCGTCGTCTGTGAAGATTCCGTCTTACCACCACTTTCCTTATCCAGCGGTCAAGTTAATGTTGATAGTGCCGGCAACGATGCATTTGACGCTGTTGTTGAGCCAATGCCTTGACTTGTAGAAAAAAAAGTGTGTACTAGTGCCTCAATGTTTTGTCTCTGTGGCCAGCGAAACAAGTACATTGTGGGTGTCCAATTTATCTAACCAGTATTTTGTGCTTCAAAGCGGTATATGAGTTGCCTCGTTTGAAGCGGATACAAGCATCAGTGTAGACGCCTTAAGCAATGACGCCTCGCACGAAGCCCGTGCGCACAAGACTGGACCTGGTGTCCCTGAAGAGTCTTTGTCGTTTCTGAGTATGGTCAACAAGGCACTACCCTCTGAGAAGCGTCAAGATCTGGCGAGCGTCCTTAGCAAGCATGCTTCATTGTTTGATTTCACCCGATACGGTACCAAACCTTGTGTTCCCAATACAAGGGCTCGCCACAGGATTGACATGACGTCCGCGTATGCAATAAGACAGACATCATACCATTGTCCGCATGGGAGCGCAAGGTGATCGCTGAACAGATGGAAGACATGTTGGCTAAGGGCTTCATCAAAGATTCTTCTAGCCCTTGGGCTGCACTGGTCATCCTCGTGAAGAAAAAAGGCGTCGACTACCGTCTCCAGAATTCCGTGACTAAAAAGGATGTGCATCTACTTCCCCGTATAGACGACGTTATCGACTGTCTTCATTAGGCGTCTTACTTCGCATCGACGGACTTTCGATCAGGCTATTGGCAAATACCTATGCATCCCATTGACAAAGGGAAAACCGCTTTTGTCACACCAGAGAGCTTGTTTCAATTCAATGTGAAGGAATTGAGGCTAGCCCGCTGCCTTTGCGCAGGCTTTGCCGCTTTTTCTGCCGTTCTCATGTCCCGACATATCTCCCCTCCTTTGCTGTCTGCCACGCTGGGAGAGCGGAGTGACGTTTAACCCCCTCACCCTGTAGCGGATGTTGACTGTGGCGCAGCGCGTGGAATCTCCCGAGAGGTTTTCGCACGCTGTGTCGGGAGCGGGCAGATAGATACTGCCCTCGCCACCCCTACACTTGCTTCTGGACTGCTGCTTCTGTTGGTGATGATCGTTCCACTGCTCAAAAATCTTCCTCTTCTTTGCACTTTTCTCCCCTTTCCCTTCCGCGCAGGCACTGCGCCGTGCTCCCGACCGGGTTGCAGAAATTAGGTGCCTTTTCTCATCTTCTAACCACTACCACCACCACCGGTACTGCATACGGTGAGCCACGCAATATTTTCTGTCCATCGACCCCCGTCGATTGGGGCTCGTCGGACTTCGCTGACGGCGCCTCGCGCCCGAGGCGAACGCTCACCTTTTGTTGCCCCACTGCGTACGCACGGCCGAAGGGTGTTACGGTGTCCTAATGCGTGGCCTAGCTACACCGACCCGTCTGCCTCCGAAGCCAACGCGAGCGCCTTTGCCCTCGCTCGAGCAACCGGGCCTTGGTCCCGGAGTCTCCGTGGATCACCTTTACCGCAGGGACGTGCTCGTGGCACCCTGTGTAGTATTTTTATGCCCGTGGCGTGGATAAGCCCATTTGCTTTCCCGCCGTGCCTTTGCAACTGGCTGTACTGCGTTTGGTGTTGCCACAGACAATAAAGTGTTCTGAATTTGAGCAGTATCGTGTTCTCGCCACAACCACGGTTAACGCGTTCCCTGCGGCTCGCTAAGACCGTACCCACGCTAGTGGCCGTACTCCTTCGGGATACGTGTCACTACAAATGTCATGCCGTTTGGTTTGTGCAATGCCCCTGTGGCCTTTGAAAGGTGCATTCACATGATAATGCGCGTTCTGTTACCTCGACAACATCGTCAACTTTGGTCGCACTTTTGCTGAACACAATCATCGGCTTGACGTTGTTTTGACATGCCTTGAACAAGCTGCTCTTACCCTGAACTCCGAGAATTGTCACTAGCACTAGTACTTGGTCATCTTAGTAGACAAACTTGGTGTGCGTCTAAACGCTCAGGAAGTTGCTGCAGTTTGCAGTTTTAAACAACCGTAGTCACAACGCGAATTGAGAAGTTTTCTGGGTCTCTGCTCATACTTTCGACAGTTTGTGCCCAAGTTTGCTGATACTGCCTCCCCATTGACTTCATAGCTGTGTGAGGATAATGATTTCATCTAGACAGCGCAGTATGATTCCTTGCTTCGTGAACTTGAATTGCTTCTCTCGTCAGGACCAATAATGCACTGTCTCGGCCTTTTGGCAAAAACAAAAGTGCACACAGATGCAAGTGGTATCGGTCTCGGTGCCGTGATCATCCAGTGCTTTGATGACGCTGAATGTGCCATTGCCATTGCCTACCTAGTCGTTCGTTGAGCAAGGCTGAGAAGAATTACACCGTCACTGAACAAGAGTGCCTCGCTGTGGTTTTTCGCATTCAATAAGTATCGTCCATATCTCTTGGAGCGGCACTTGCATATGAAGATCGTTACTTATCACGATTCACTTTGTTGGTTGGTTGACCTCCGTGACCCCTGTGGCCTTCTCGCGCTATGGGCGCTTGAAAGAATTAGACTTAAGAATTTTCTAAAAGAGTTGTCACCATCATGCAGACGCCGACTGTCTCTCGAGGCGCCCATTACCCCCCACTCTATGTGACACCGACAATTTTGACGAGTTTTTAGCTTTCATCGATGGTACCGCTTTTTCTGACCTCGGCACCTTTCTGCGAGGAACAGCGCAATGAACCGTAGCTTGGTGTCTTTAACTCAGCAGCTCAACCGATAGGTAGCCATAGCTTTATCGTCCGAGATAGCTTGCTTTATAAAAAAATACACAGCTGATGGTGCCCGACATTTCTTAGTGCTCCTAAGAATTTGAAAATGCACGTACTGTATGGTAAGCCCGATGACGCAAACGCGGGGCACTTTGGGTTCACCAAAACGTACCACTGCCTACTGGTTTGATTCTAGTGGTTTACTATGCGAAGGAATACAGAAAAGTATGGGGCAGTAGTGATAAATTACAGCAATTTAAACGACCAAATACTGCGCCAGTTGGTATCCTCCGCCCCGTGACGCATTCTAGTCACAGTTCGATATAGTTGGAGTGGATATTCTCGGCCCCTTTTCGCGCTCATCAAACAAAAACCGTCGAATTATAATCTGCTCCGACCAAAAGGCATGTTATGTGGAAACTATAGCGCTATTAACAGCTACGGCCATCGATGTATCGAGGTTCTTCTCTGCTGTGATACTGCGCCACAGACCGCATCAGATTTTTTTAAGTGATCTTGATCGCCTATTCTTAGTCAATGTTATAGAAGAGCTCTTCCATCCCTGTGCGTGTCAGTTTCGCCTCTCGACCCCATATCACTCAAAGACATATGGTCTAGTTGAGCGCAGCAACAGAACATTCACCAACATGCCTTAGATGTACGCCGACTCAAGACATAAAAATTGGGATGACGTCTTGCCATTTATCGCCTACGACTATAACACAGAAAAGCATAAGATCTCTGGCAACAGTTCATTCTATCATCTTTATGTCAGACAACACCTGATTTATTGAGAGAGAGAGAAATAAAAGAATTTATCGACACCATTCTGCCTTTTCATGCTGATCAGGACTCATATTTCCCAGACACTCTGCTGCGCAGAGGGAGCACGTCGCCTAACTAAGCTCTATACGTTGGCATCGCAGGACCACTCCAAGTTCATCTATAATTCATGGCATAAGAATGTGTCATACGAAAATGGAGAAAAAGTTTGGTTGTGGACACCATTTCGCAAGCGCGGCCTGTACCAGAAGGTCCTGGCTTTTTGCACGGGCCCTTTTCTCATCACCGATCTTCTAAGTGATGCGACGTCTTTTATCGCTGGTCTCGTATATCGCGGCTACCGTTCTAACAGACGCAGCTTGTTCATGTCGCCCGCCTAAAGCGCTTTCATCCTCGTGACTTTTAGCGCACGTGATTTTAGCACGACGGTCTCGCGTTCGACGTATGCAAAAAGTCGGCGCTTCCACGAAGCACCACCCTCAAGGTCCCACGGAGTGTCGTAATGTCCTGCGCGCGCGCTTATGTTGAATTCTAAGGGCAGATCCAGAGCAAGTTTTTCTGCTCTGAGCGGAACAATCACAATCCAGTGGCACATTGGGAGCGTGAATTGTGTGTTCCAATAGCATATTGAGAGCAACCGCAGCTCATGGATTGCTCCTTTGAGCCAGAATTTTTGCTCCACCGATATTGGCGGATTTGACCGGAATTTCAAGTGACGTATTCTGTGCACCCGCCTTTCATCCAATCACCGATGGATGTCCGGAAAACGCTTTGCACTCTCTAGCACCCTTTCATGCCCCCTTGCTAAATTTCCGCTCACCAAGAGCTCCAGTCGAGATGCGCGCGTTACAATCACAGATTTGACGACAGCAATCTCACTCGGATCTGCGTGCTACATTGACTATCCAGCCCAGCGCTCACGATCTGTCATTGGAATTCAGCATTAGACTCGTAATTCTAGAGATTACGAATGTCTCTTCCCACGCGGCCATGGCTAGCCACGGTCGCGTTTACGAATGGAGCGCGCTGCTGCTGGCACACGACACAGGGTGAATTGTGACAGTAGCGAGTCCGCACTCGTACTGTGTATGATAATTTCGTGCGTGCTTACAGCTTAAGGTGTGCGCTGCAAGTTTTGAGTTGCTTAGCATTTTTAGCATGAATTTGCAATTTGCTGCTGTTGCTGAAACAATGCACAATAAACTATCAAACACCTCTGTAACGACACGGTTCACTTTCGTGTCAGCCACGTTTTTTTAAAGCTAATAATAACAATAATATACGAGGTTTTACGTCTTAAAACCACGATATCATTATGAGAGACGCCGTTGTGGATGGCGCGAGAATTTTGACCATCTGGTGTTTCTTAACGTGCACTGACATCGCACAGTCAACGGGCCTCTACCTTTTTTTCATCAAGATACAACTGCCACGGCCGGTGTCAAACCCGCGATGATCGGGTGAGCAGCCGAGCGCCCCAGCCACTGTCCTAATAGTCAGTCTTGGGATTCTCGAAAGCAGAAATGTCGATCTGTCTGCGCACCTCTCTATTACGATTAAGCCACCCGAAGAAAGCACTTGCTGAACGCCCAGCCATCTTTTAGTGGTTGTCGATCAAAAAAACGAATATTACGCATATCTGAGACTCAACGACGATACAGAAATATTATGTGCTGTCTTCAAATACAAGAAACTAGGTTAGTCTTAAGACGCTAGTATTTCTTAGCCTGTGCTGAAAATGCGATGCTATGCACTAAAGAAGGCCGGCAAAAGTCTATTACTTGTCTATGACATGTCAAGCGAAGCATGCCGATACGCTGCCATTTTTTTATAAATAAAAATTGTGATTCGGCCTAGTTGAAAGATATTTATCCTAAAATATTCGCTCAGGTACACTGACACAAGGATGAAAAACACAACGGGGTGAAATTTTTGTGTTTGTGTTTCTCAATATGTCCTCGTGTGCCTGGGCAAGTACTTCCAGATGAATCTTTTTATGAAGCGTTGTTGCGGCTCGGCACTACTATATGCGCGACCGGATGAAGTGCTTCCGTCGGGGAATGTTATGTGCTATTTTTGTTACCTTATCTGGACACTTGTTTGAACGGTAGTTTTACCTCCGAAATTTTCAACCCTGTGAGAAAAAAGACGATTGAATAGTGAAAGACATGAGTGGATATTACCTTGCCGTGTACAGAGTGGCGGCGTCAGTTAGCAGCTCGTCCTCGATAAGGCGCATGAGTGCCACCACTGACAGCGGAGTAACAGCGTCCTCCGGCTCGTCCAAGCCCGCCTCCTGAAAAGCCGCTGTTCGGAAAGCAGCCGCCACTCGGCGCTCTAGTGCATCGTCCTCGGTAGGCCGACCACTTGACGAGCGCGTTGATTGACGCGTGTTTTCGGCTGACATGGCGTCGAGGATGGTGTTCTTCAAGAAATCTAGCACTTCCTCCACGCCATCCTCAGGAACTGTGAGGGTCATCAGATGGCGCACTACCGCTCTGGACAACAAACAAGCAGTCGCACTAAAGCTTCAAACGGGAGACATACCCACCAACGCTCTTTGAAAGACGGCGCATATGTTACCAATACACACGACGACAATTCACGGCCGCTCAAAAGCAAGGTGGAGAGAGAGAAAGTGAACGCTTGTGGCGTGAACGTCCAAATAGATGGAATGATGACGAGCGAACGTTTCGCCTTCACGGTCATTTCATCTCGCCATTTGTTCTCTCATGATTGGGCATTACGTCTCGCCATGCGTGCCAGGGGTTTATTTAAACGCCTCATTTTACCAGGGCAAGTTCTCTCAATGTATACTGCTCAAGTAAATAACACAGCTCAATTTATTTCAGGTGCCAACCATTTCGTGCAGCGCAAACTTATGAACGAGCATGGCATTTTATTGCTCACAACACTGAATTTAGCTGAACGAAAAATTATTAGTTCCTTACCAAGAGATATAAAACAAAGAAATACTACATGTAAACCACGTTCAACGAAACTAAGAACTCTAGATACATAAGAAAGTTAGGTGGATTGGCATGTAATGAATTACTCAAGAAAAAATCCAGCCAGCTCCACTTTGCGAATACAGTTGAAACAAACAATAGTATTTCTCTAATTACAGAAAACTACTGGTTCAGAAAGCTACTGCTACAGAAAACTAAAATCAAAAAATAAACAGATCACACGTACTTTGGGAATCAATAGTTTTCAAAGCATGCAGAGGAAAACTGACTGTGTTGTAATTTTTTTACAGAAACTCTACGAAATGGCGCTAAAGATAATTACAAACGTAGTGCGCATAGAGATCGGTTCAACAATAGCATGGTTACTATTGCATAACGATGCCATCAGCAACATAGTTATTATTGACACCAGAAGCGGTAAGCTAATATGTAGCGCCTGAGGCAGCGAGGATGGCGGCCCTGGACACTCCCAGGTAAATTAACTTCAGTGGATGGCACTTCACCACAATTGTCGTTACCCCGACGCAAAGGCTATGTAATAGGAGTACACATGTACTGTTTATAAGACTGGATAGCCAGCACTGCAACTACAGTGGACGTTACACGTACATTACAGTGTATTTGAGAAGCAGTTCCTAGACCTGGCATGACTCTGTCGTAGAATATGTGATTGCCATGTAAAATGTTTGGCTTCGATTCCTACTGAGACATATATATTTATTTTAGGCGTTTATTGTGTCGACGCTACCGATGCCAGCCTAGAGGGGCAAACTTTCTTAAGCCCGACCTAGTTGGTGTCCATCACGCCCCCAAAAACCCAAATTAAAACTGAGAAATCGGAAATAAGAAAACAAAAAAAACATATGTTTCAACAACCGACTTCGTGTGCAATACACTATTCGACTGTTGTCTTAGCAGCGTCCTTGCAGCACACGAGTT
The DNA here is from genome assembly GCA_013436015.1 of Rhipicephalus annulatus. Taxonomy (NCBI): domain Eukaryota; kingdom Metazoa; phylum Arthropoda; class Arachnida; order Ixodida; family Ixodidae; genus Rhipicephalus; species Rhipicephalus annulatus. Next base: position 287,786 of record WOVY01001717.1, on the reverse strand, counting down.
CTTGTCATAAAGGGATAGTTTACTGACGCAAAATTACCTGCATACCACACAGGCTACAAACATCACACAGGCCACAATGCCACACAGCCCAAATGGCACGTGAGTCTCTCCCTCCACATTATCGTCTTCATTCACTAACTACTAAAAGGCAAGCGCATTTCCAACATGCAGCCATACAGAAGTGACTTAACGTTCTCGTTAAAGGGGTCATGACATGGTCACCCAACAATTTGCGGTTTTTGGCAAAAAAAAGGAAGGTAAAGAGTGGAATATGCTTGCACACGCGTCAAAATTGGACTGTGAGAGATTATTTCAGTCCGAAATAGGCCGCATAAGTCTTCGGTTGTAAACTTCACCTATCACTGGCAACCGCCATTTTGCAGTGGCGTGCGTGACGTCACAAAGCGATTGGAGCAGTGCCGTCGTCTGCTACCAAACAACACGTTCGACACGCGGTCAGTGTGACCACTGTGTTGCGAGTGTTGCTTTCCGCGTGGTCGGCAAGTGTAGCGAAATAGTACCGGTACCATCGCCATGTCGTTGACACCATCATCAGCTCACTATTCGGCCAACGATTCATCGAGCAGCAGAAGGGGTAACGACGTCGTGTACGCTGCGAATTTTGACTTCGATCCCATCGGCACCAGCTCGAGCGAGGAAAAAGGCGTCGAAGACGGGGCGAACGGAGATGCCAACGCTATTTCTAAGGACAAATGCACTTATCTCTTTCGTTCGACGCTTTTCAAAAGCACCGCGACGCTTATCTTGGAGGACGGGATGGCGCAAAAACACGATTGGCACAGCGTCCGGCCGCAGCCTCGGCTTTTTTCACTGGTACACTGAAGTCGCCGCGAAGACGCTGGTCATGCTTTTAGCTGTCTGCCGTGAAGTGTGCTGAGCACAAAACAGACGCGTCATTTACGCACCAGTCCTTCCTGCGCACGTTTATCTCCCAAGCCTTGCGTTTGGCGGGCTCTTTAGGGAACTCGAAGAATGATGCAGTACTCTCCTTGCTCTGTACGCTCAGGCACCCTAGAGCGCTTCAAGGGCGAGGCGGTGGCATTGCTTCAACCGCTGCAAGTCATTCAGTTTCAGTGGCACGTTGCACAACGCTGAAACAACTCGATTGCAAGCGCAGCTGACCATGAAACACGAGCGTCATCCGTACTGCACACCATGCAGAGGCTCGCGGATGTCACCGAGCAAGCGGTTCATTACGACACGGCTATAGTGAGAGCGCCAGTGCTGCCAGACCACTAGGCCGCTCGCTGGTTTATAAAAATATTCAAATATAAATTACCAGCATAGCTGAATCCGCTGAAATTTTCCTAGCTTCTTTGTGAACGCACAAGAACCGGCCCACACAACATAGAATATGGCCGAATATTGGGTGTCATTACCACTTTAATGTGTGGTATCACCAAACTTCGAAGCTATCCCAAGCCTGCTGTGGGTTTCTTCAGTATGGAAGAACTCTACACACGAAGGCTCGGACAAAGCAAACGAGTGGAATAATTTTTAACTCACTTTTAAAACTGCAGCAGAATGCCCGCTCTTAAAATCCAGACCTACTGCTTGCGCAGCCACACTGACGTTTCAGAATACGAGAAGCAATGGCAGCTGCCGCGACGCCACACCAAATCTGTAGTGACGAATTCGTTGGCGTCCCTTGCAGTTTACTGTGTGTCCGTCAAGGACACTGGGTGCTTTCGGAGACACACTCGCCGCATCCTTGTCCGTCAGAGACGACGCGCGCGTCCAACAGCGGGGCTGCACCGTGCTCCTTCAGGCTAGCGGCACCTATAAAAGGCTGGCGCCTCTAGCGTCAGGCTGCTTCCTCGTCCACGTTCTGTAGATACGTTGTAAATATAAACGCTTTGATTTCTTCTGGCTGCCTTTTGCCTTGCCGTTGCATAGGTGCTACTGCAGTTGGTCAAGGCGACTGTCAGCGTGTTTGTATTGCTGGCACTTCTGTGGCAGGTGGGTGTGACTGTAGACGAAACCCTGCACGATGTGTGCCACAGCTTTGTGTGGTCACCTGGCCAAGCCACCTATACATCGACGTCACTGCCCAACTAGTCGTCGTGAAACCGAAACCGAAAATTGTCCGCATAGGTAGAGCAATATTAAACTATTTAGCGAGAATACACGGATCTTGGTGTGTGTACCATGAATCCTGGAACTGAAGGAAACGCGTACAGCGAAAAACACGCATTGTACAAAATTGGTGTCACCACCCCTTTAACGCATTTGACAAAATTACCTAATTGCTTTTTCTTGCAAACACTCGGTCATTCAATTAAACTGTTTTCTGAATCACACACGCTCGAAACAATGTAAACAAGAAACAAACAAAAGACAAGAAAAATGGCTATGCCTATACAATGATGCGTTAAGTTCTTCACGGCACGCAGAAGTTCGACTGTTAGTAGTGTGAAACTTTCAAGAAAATCTCGTACTTTCCAGCCATCCTCACTGACTTTACCCTAAAGAAAGCCACAACATGCACGACGCTAATGTCCTCTTGCCGCGGCTACGGCTTCGATGCTTGGCACGGCTCACGCTTCAGCTTTTGACCCGTCTACAGTAACACTTCCTTCACACTTGCTCTGGCACTTCCCACCTCCTCGATGTCGCCTGGGCTCGGCTGGCCTTTCGGCGTGTTGTTTTCTGAAACATCGCCCTCCTCCCGCCTATCCTTATGTGTCGCCTTTTATACCTGGTCTGCTTCTTCGTCTCCTTTCTTTTAAATTCGAAGCATTTCTTAGCGAACCTCGGTGACCTTGAGCGTATCTATCTATCTATCTATCTATCTATCTATCTATCTATCTATCTATCTATCTATCTATCTATCTATCTATCTATCTATCTATCTATCTATCTATCTATCTATCTATCTATCTATCTATCTATCTATCTATCTATCTATCTATCTATCTATCTATCTATTTATCTATCTATCTATCAATCAATCAATCAAACTATCTATTAATCTGTCTATCTATCTAGCCACCTACGACTTTACTTCTCGATACCAAACTTAGTATGGCGTAACATGACTGTATGAAGAACATGTTTGAGTAGTCAAAACATGAAAATCATGACATGTATGTCATGAATGTCATGATTTACATTTCATTTCCCTGCAGCTCTTGCGGTGGTTTTGTTCACGTGGCATGTTGCAAAACTGGTATGGTACGGCGAAATTACATGTCTCACACAATCCACAGGCCCTAATATGAAAGTCATGACATGCTTTTCATGTGAGAACATGACTACATGACAAGCTCATGATGCGCTCGTGGCCGTTTAGCTTGCATCCGATATACCAAATTTAGTATTACAGTACGTGATCAGATGACAAAGGTATGTGAGTGGTGCAAACGTGATAATCATGAGATGCGTGTCATGTAACAACATGACTACATGCTACGCTCATGACGCGTTCGCGGCCGTTTCGCTAGCTTCACATGCACCAAACTGGACATTACGTGACACTAACGGACGACATAGGCAAATGACACATCCAAAAATGATAGTCACGACATGTGTGTATAGTAACGACATGACTACATGCCACACTGATGACGCACTCGCGGCCATTTCGCTAGCTTCACATATGCCAAATTTGGTATTACGTGACACCAATTCAATACGAAGGTATGTGACTGGTGAAAACATGATAATCATGATACGCGTGTCATGTGAGAACATGACTACATGCCACAGTCAAGGCGCACATACATTTCGACGTGATGCGGTGGGCGTGCTCGCCGGCGTTCATTTCATCGCGTCACGCTGGCGCTGCCACGCCAGGCACTGGTTTTGCCATATACTCGCAGGCGTACGCCGCGCGGCGTTGCTTTGATGTATGCGTGTTTCAGCGCATCTAGCGTCCCTCCGTCACGAAAAGAGGGAGAGGCAGTGTTGTCTGGGGAACGCATCGGCGTGAAATGCAGCATGTCACATTTCACGCCGGTGGCCGTCGGGCTATGCTGACGGATGCTGGTCGCACCTGCCATCAGACTATAGAGCGCTCGCGTTTTGTTAACGTAGCTTCGTTGTGCCCAGCGTGCGCGAGTGTCAACGTTACAGTGGAGTATATTTGGTCCTTCATGATGCGCTCCTGGCCGTTTTGCTAGCTCTACATATACCGAGTTTTGTGTTACGTGACATCAATGGATAACGAAATATACCACTGGTGCTAACATGATAATCCTGACACGCGTGCTATGTAAGAACATCACAACATACCAGGCTGATGGCGTGCTCATGGCCGTTACGCGAGCTCCACGTATACTAAATTTGGTATCAAGTGACCTGAAAAGATCACGAAGGTAAATGACATATGCAAACATGATAATCATGTCACGGAAGTCATGTAAGGCATCATTTACCTCCACCTCGTAACGTTGTGCTCATTTTAAAGTAACGTATCAACATTTATTATTCGTGCTTCGCACATTATCGATTCCCACTGTACGTGGAATCTGCCCATTTTTATTTCATTCACTGCCTTTGACTGTAGCTTCTTTCTCATTGCAGGGTTTCATCTTCACTCCCTCCGTCTTGCCGTCTTTTCCCTCACTACCTAGTTGGAAGTGCATCTGCTTTTCTTCGCCCTTAGCTTCGGCTTTTTCCTTGTCTTTTGGCTTTCCTATTGCTCCAGCAGACATCTTGGACTTCGACTCTTCGTCCTCCTTCGTTGTCAGTCCATTACGATTCTCGGAGTTCTCGGCGTGTTGCGGGACTTGCTTGAACAGCGGGTTTGCGTGTGTTTGGGGGGCCGCAGCAGGCGCGACTTCTGGTTCCCGTAGACGCCTGGTGTCTGCTTCCGCCGGGGCGCTTCCTGTATAGAGCAGACGACAGGCTGTCGTGTAGACGTGGGTCTCCGGTGTGACGATTTGGTTGACGGGTGGCAATGACTGGCGTCGTTCTCTTCCTCGGTAAGCGTCGGATGTCCATTATTTTGCCGTGGTAGCGGACAGGCAGTGTTCCGAACCTGATTGAGGCTTCGATTGCGTGTGCCAAAAATCTTTTTTTGCTCCCGTTCCATATGATTGAGCTATAAGATGTCCTGCAGTAGGTCGTTGACATCGTCGTGCATCTTACCCAAGAGCATGTTGCAGAGTTCGCGAGACCTCAAGCCCGAGAGAACCCGCTCTCGCGTATCGATAATGTCAAAGTAGAGTTCGTGGCCAAGACGCACCTTGACATGGAAGTAGGCAGTCGTGCTCTCGTTGCGCTGCTGCACACGCACTTGCATCCTGCACCGTCTTTCCGCAATGCGAGTCTGGCTGACGAAGGTCCGGCGAAAGCGTGTCCGGAACACTTCCCACGACGAGATCTGGTAGCTCCTCGAATGGTAGCTAGTCCTTGGCAGCTCCTACCAGTCGGACTTTGGCAGTTTTTAGGGTGTACGCATTGGCCACCCGGGAAGGTTGGACTATGGTGGCTAGAAGGAGAGGTGTCTGCATCGTCCAGACCATGCCTTGAAAGGAGGCGTGCTGGAGTAATTTTGCCGCGGGGCGGCGCGCAAGTCACCACCGAGATCAGTCGAGAGCGCTCGCCAGCCGCTAGCGCGTCACTTTTAGTCGCTCGCTCGTGTGTTCGCAAGTCGCAACGGCTGCGCTGTGGCTATTTGGGCTTGTTTGGGATCAATACGTGTCAATGTGATCATGCCGCAGCGATGAGAAAACAGCAAAGACCCTGCTTTGCACTAATATGCAATGCGCGATATGCTTCGGCCCGCAAACGGAAGAAATCGTCTCTCTGCTCTCGCCGAAGATGAACGGTGGAAGGCCTGGGAGCGTGAGATTTCTTGCGCTGACAAACCACTGGGAAAGAATTGCGTTGTGTGCGAGCCTCATTTCAACGAAAGATTCGTCGTCCATAGCTATAAGCTAGTTATCAACGGGTTCTTAGCAATTTTGGAAAAAGCTGTACCTAAGGAGGGTGGGTTCCTGAGTAAACCAACTGCCGAAGGACTCCGCGTCACTCTAACCAGTACCATTTCCACCCGCACTTTGTCACGAAAACCATGGGCTATTATTACTTGATGACGTCTCACCTCTACCAAGACGCGCTTAAAATCTTTTTGGTATTCTGAAGCAAAAATCTGGCTCGAATGATCACCCTACGCTGACACAGTTCTTGATCTCTGTGATTTGCCTCATTTTTTTTACAGTTTGGCACAGTCGCCCAACCAGTGAAAACATACCTTCTCGGGTAGAATAACCTGGATGAATTGCTAGATGTGGGGCGCCTCAATGAGGTTCATGAAAAGATTGTTGCTTGTGAAGCCCTCCCTGACCACACTGATCGCATTGGACGCAAAAGTGACCCCGAATCACTTATTACGTCAGTGGCTATGTGGCCTGGAAGGTGGTGAAAAAGACGAAGTGCAACGAATGTAACAGGTTTTTACTTCATTCTGAGAATTCAAGCTTGCTTCCTGCACAATAATACCTGACACGTTATATTTAGACATAGGTGGCCTTCTGTGCCTGTCCGAGTTCTTAACAAACCTGGTCAAAGCTATGGAACACGCATTCACCTATTGCTTCAGTTTCAGCAAGTTGAAAAGTGACAGCATAACAGACCCAATTTCTTGCCTGTCTGTGGAGAGGTTGTGAACACCACAAACTGGAAGTGACAAATCAGATAATTAGATTCTTTACATTGACCAGAATGCATTTTTGCGTTGCCGGAGAAAATGCGTCCAATAAAAAAAGAGAAAAATGAAGTTCTTGGAGTTTAGACGTATGACTTGACTGTCATATTGTTAACTCAGTGAACAAGGTTTTATTTTATGTTATTGTGAATTCACACTGCATTGTTTCTTGTGATTTTACTATTGTCTTGTTCACATTGATACAAATCTCCCATTTACAACTGTGATGTCACTGTCTGGCTGTGTTTCACATATGATGCAGAAGTCAGTTTTTTCGTGAACTGGTTTGTCACTGTATCTATGTTTGCCAATTAAATCTCAGTGTCATGTGTGTATGTATGCCCATTGCATCGTCGTATACTTACTGTTCTTTTAGGTTGCCTTATTCACTTACTTTAGCGGAGTTTCGTATAACCTGCAGTTCTCTCCAACCTTAATGCACATGTTGCGTATATTTTTTAAGTTGTTGTTCGCTTTTGTGATAATAAACGTGTTGCTTGTAAAATTAGACCTTGTTCGCACAAGTAACAAAGATAATGGTTGCCGATACCTTTACCTGCATTCAGACGTCAGGAAGAACACTGCGGCATCAAAGTGAAAACTGCACGGACAAAGTGAATACTGCAAGGCCTGGCCAGAAAAAACGGCGCCGGACGCACTCGTACGTGCGGGATACGCCAAGGTGTCCAGCCGTGGGAGCGTCGTGAAGTTCGGTGAGAACACAGCGGCGCAAGTGCTTAGTCACAACAATGAGAAGGTCGGGCCCGTCTGGTCGGCAATTGCGACGGTATAGCACACCCTTTTGAATAACAAAGTAACGGACGGAAGCATCATTTGTGGAGGATTCCATACGGCTGATGATGTCAAGCAGCTCTGGATCACGCTTCTGTTCTTCCCCAATATTAAGGAAGTCAGACACTGACAAGATAGAGTTCTCTGTGGGCTCGTCAGTGTCCTCAGGATCGTCGACAGGGTACCGGTAGAGGCAATCGGCATCATGGTGTAGGTGGCCAGGCATTGTGGTGTAGGTGGCTATGTGCGCAAAATTTTGCGCACATAGTGAGGCCGCTGTTGGCACTTAGCAATATATAACAGGAACAGGAGCGGGCCTAATATAGATCCTTGAGGGACGCCATACTTAATTTTATGCATTTTGGATACTGTATGACGCGTATCACAATACTGAAATCAATTTGTTAAGTAACTATCTATTATTTGAGTGAAACACCCCTTATGTCGTATTGGTTTACTTTCACCAGGAGTATTTCATGTTTGATCAAATCGAAAGCCTTTTTGAAATCAAGGAACATTCCAGGCGCATAAGATCTCTGCTCAAAATTATCTATTATTTTGTCCTTGGTAGACAGCAAAGCCCCCTCTGTACATTTTTCTTTTGAAAACCATACTGCTGTTTTGTTATTATATTTTCTTGGTTACAAAAATTTGAGATTCAAAAGTGTAAATTTCGTTCTATAATTTTTGAAAATATAGGCAAGACAGATATAGGTCTATAATTATTTAAATCATTTTCATTACCACCTTTGTGAATGATCAAGATCCTGGCTATCTTTAGCTTATCAGGAAATATTCCGGTGCTCAAAATCAAATTACATGTGTATGAGAGGGGCATACTAATATACAGTGAGACTGCTTTTAATGGCCCTGCTTTTATTGCATAGTTGTTAGGTAAATTTCTAATGAACTAATGTACTTCAGATTCATGAGTGGTGGCCAAAAAAGTGACTTTGTAGGACGTTTTGTAATGTACGTTCTTGGTTCACAGCCTACTTCGTTATTAGTGGAGGTTTTACAAGCACCCGATTTCAAAAAATGAGTGTTAAACTTATCAGCGATTGATGTACCGGAATAAGGTTTTCCTTCTATCATAAGCTCCGTGATGGTTTTTTTACTTGATGAAGATAAAAGACCGTTCATAGTATTCCAAACTGCCTTCTGGTCATTTGCAATAGCAGAAAACTTACGTTCATGATATTTTATGCGTGCCCGCTTTATATCAGACCATAATTTATTTCTCAACTGTTTATACTGCCGTAAATACTCGATTTGCTTTGTTTTAATGAAAATGTGAAATAGGTTATCCCTTTCTTTTATTCTCTTTAAAAGTGACGCATCAATACATGGTTTCCTAGCTTTTTTTGTTCGTTTTGAGCAGTACTATAGGAAATGCCTGATCATAGAGCTGTGTTATTTTCAACGCAAATGTTTCGTAAGCTAGTACAGGTTCTGTGATTTGTAGTACTTCGCTGAAATCTGCCGCAGCAACTAATCTTTGAAAGGTCTGAATTTTCTCAGTGGTAATTTTGCTGTAGTAAGTAGGGTTGATTTTTTTACACTTTGTTTATTGGACTTTATGAATGCAAAAATAGGAAAGTGGTCACTAACACCGGGTATACCAACTCCAGTCCATATTTCATTTTTAAAGTTGGTGAAGCACAAGTTAAGAAGGGTTTCAGATAATTTTGTCATCTGAGTAGGCACGTGAACTTCGTTCCCATAGCTAAAACAGAGCATTGTGTCAAGAAGGTTTTGCTTGTTAGCAGAGGGAGCCAACAAGTCAATGTTGAAATCACCCGTTACAATCGCTCGTGCATTTTGTCGTTCACAAAATTCTAATAACTTCCAAACAAAGTATAAGAAGGCTGACACAGTTCCGGAAAAAGGCCTATATATTACCACTGGGAACAAATTAGCCGACCTCACCATCACTGATTCAAAATCGCAAGTTGTAACTGTATATTCTTTGATGACAACAAATTTAAGGCTATCGTGGATGTATATTGCCACACCACCACCTCGCTTGTCCTTTCTACAGACTGTGACGCAATTGCAGCCTGTAAAGGATACACGGTCTTCACAGCTCGTGAACCAAGTCTCAGTAAAAGCTAAGAAATCAAATTTATGTTTTAAGAGGTCGAGCAGTATGTCAACGGCTTCTTCTTTATTTCGTAAGCTTTGCGAATTCAGATGAAGTAACGATAACTGGTCTTTATCGTGAAAAAAGTTTAGTTGCTGAAAGGAATATGCGTCGTAGTAAAGGTATTTCATTCCATGCGCCATAGTGATTTGCTGATCCGGTGTGGGCTGACATCATTTAGTTTAGCGAATTTTTTCGAGATCTTGCTCTGATACGATTTTAATTACTAGGTCACGAGGGGAGCGGCGCAAAAAAGAAACTTTCCGTTTTGGGGCTTGTGAACTGATATTCTTTTCCAGTTGCCCTCAATTTCATATTCCAGAAAAGTGCTTTTTTGCACGCTGTGAGGTTTTATCAAGAAAATGTTTAACTTTGCTTCTCCTCAGTCGCTCTTTTTTTAATCCATCTTTCTTTCATAAGGCCAGACGAGAACCTGACTATTACAATATCAGGTTTATCACTTGTTTTGTCTTTTTTAGATGGCATACGGTGCACAGCCTCAACGTCACTCTCAGAAAGTGGTGGAATCTCAAGATCACACGCTGATTTGTTTAGCTTTTCTAGAAGAATTTCATTAGTGTGTTGGTACAGTCCATGCATTTCGAGATTAAGGCGTCTGCTATACTGATATAACTCGTTGATTTCGTGTTTAAGCTTATCTACTTCTTTTTCTTTTGCCTCAGTCTCGGGTTTCCCGACTGGTTTTTTGAGGTCCGAAAGGTCATTTGGCAGTTTCGCCATAGCTTCATCATATCTATTAGACGTAACCTTTACCGACTCTTCGATGTTCTCAACAGTTGTTTTGATTTTTCGGAAAGCATCAACCTTTGATTTGATTCTAGCAATTCATTTATTTGCGGTGAATTTCAGCTAACTCAAGGGAGGGCGCGCTGGTCGCCGAAGAGAGCGGACGCGCATCACGTCGGCTCCGTCTTCCAAGAACTATTTGCCAGTGATTTTCGGTCATTCAGCCCATGAACATTACAACAACGCGTGCGGAAAGTGACCAGGATTCCACAGACACCAAAATTCAAGGTGGGAAAGGACTTTTTGCCGAATTTGAGAGGTTTGAGATTTTGAGATTTGAGATTTATTTTTCTGTACGTGCAACAGAAAAAACGAAGCAAAAGCAAAAGGCTACATAGCCTGACGGAGCCTTTGCTCCGAAATACAGTCTGGCAAAATAAAATAAAAACTAAAAATAACAAGTCATACACAACTTAGCCGTAATTAGAGAACATCATTACATACAGATACAATTTGCAAATTCTGATCACACATGTAACCATCACAAATATAAAGAAAGAACAGGGACAGTAAATAGTAATGAAATACCTAAAAACATCGCAATATATACAATAGGTGAGGTAAGGAAAGCATCAGGAGACACATATATTCCTAAGCACCTTGAACAAACAATAAGCAGAAAAAACAACAACAAAAGGACACAAATAGTGTACTCCAAGCAATTGCGACACAGAAAGTAATAAATAATCCAAATTTCTGTATTAAGTGTATTCAATACAATTATAAAGGAGAAATTCCTTGAACTTATTTTTGGAAGTTTTCTTATTTAGGTCAAGTACGTCACCCAGTTTGTTGAGGAGACTCAGTATTTGATAATCAATATGTTGTTGACCATAGGTTGTTCTATGGTCAACAACCCACGCCCCTTTGGCCCGACGCTCACGAAAGCCGGCCACCCGACGAGACGCACTGAGCGTATCCTCCGACGCGGGCGCTTTCTTTGCCCAAGAACGATGGAAGTCCAAGTGAACGGGGAGGATATCTCCCCCGAAGAGTTTCTGGAGGGCACGGATTGGTGCACCATCGTATCTAAGACCCAAGTTAACCGCACAAACGCGCAGAGCAACACCCAGAACGGAGCCCCTTCCTGCACCGGCGAGGGAGCGGACTTCAACTGACAGCGTTCCCGTCGACAACTGCGTAACATCAAGCAGCAAGTCATTAGAAAGAGCAAAATGCCACTACTCCCACGGAGCGATTTCAAGATCGTGATACGACCACGAGGAGGCCTCGACGTGGCCACCACTGGAACCGTGCGCCTCGCATCGGCGATTTATCGCGCGGCCAACGTACCGGCTCATGAAGCAGGGGAGGACACGGTGGGTTCCAACAATCATCAAAACATCATCGTTGTGAGCACACCCCATGCCTCTCACGCCGATAAGTACAGACAGCTTCAAGCCATCACCATCGGCGACCGCCACCACGAGGTTAGTGCGTACGAGACGGCCCCCGACAACACGGTGAAGGGAATAATCAAGGACATCCCTTTGGAAGAAGACGCCAAGTCCATTCATAGCAGCATCGTTCAGGCACGCAACCCTTACGCCCTGGCAGCCAAACGGCTCAGTAACACCACGACCATCATAGCGGCGTTTAAAGGACTCGAGTGCCCACTTACGTCAGGTACGGCGGCGCTCTCCTTCGCTGCACCTTGTATCGCAAGCAAATCGACATGTGCCACTGCTGCGGGAGACTTGGTCACCGCATGGACGTGTGCCCAAAGCCCAAGGACAAAGTGTGTCGTGGTTGTGACGCCCCTAACCCAGGCCCCAACCACCAGTGTTCCCCCCATTGCAAGCTGTGCGGGGGCACACACATGACGGCGGACCGCAACTGCCGTGCAAGGTACAAAACGCTCTACATCGTGACGAAGAGACAGCGGGAACGACGCAGGGCCAACGAGGAGGCAGAGGCCACTGCCACCAACTATTCCACCAGCAAGCCCGCTCAAGATCCAGGACACCCAGTCGAGGCCACTCTTGATCTCGTAGCCGCACACCGGGACCCCGAAAGCAGCAGCAACGCCGAGCTCGCAGCCGAACACCCGGACGGACACTAACGAGGGACGCGAAGGCAACTGATTCGGTGAGCTTTGCAGATGTGGTCAAAGGAAAACGCGCAACAAACGCGGAGGCTGGCGGCAAAATACACACTAAGATAGAATTGGAGATAGCTCACTTAACACAGACGATACAAACTATGCAAAAACAAATTGAATGCATGCAGGCACAGATTCACGCAAAGGACGAACTCATACAAAAGCTCCAGTCTGCCGCTCACAGCAAGACTGATCAACAGGCAATGCAGGAAACACAAGAAGAACTCGTAGAGGACGGTGAGGTCGAAGGCCTTGATACTAAACGCGGGCCGGCTATCTCCCTTAAAAAGTCAGTACGTTCCAAGCGTGCGCGCGCAGCAACAGACGACACCCGAGTGAAGGCACTCGAGGCTCGCGTGAGCAATCTCGAGGAAACTATCACCGCAACTATCACGCGTACGATTCAACAAAGCTTGGAGAGCATTTATCTCAGATTGCCCAGATTAGAAGCTGCCAACAGCGCGCTGGTGACGTCGCATAGCGAAGCGGCGCCACACGTGTAGTACCACATAACCATGGCAAGACACCCTTCGAAACAAAAACATACAATATGGCATTGGAACTGCAGAAGTTACAAAAACAAACGAGCGCACCTACAACAATACCTGAAAACAATACCCGAACGCCCAGACGTCATCATACTGCAGGAAACAAACGGCCCCGCCAAACTTTCAGAGTACCAGTCGATAACAGGCAAGGAGGAAAATCCAAACGTCACCACATTGGTCAAGCGAGAACTCATGGTCATCGAACACGACACCCATGTCAAGGGTATTGAAAACGTCCTCGTAGAGCTAATTCGACCGCGTAAGACGCCCGACAGCATCTTCGTACTCAACGTCTACAGCAGTCCGAGATGCCGCAAACACCGCTTTCACGTCCTCTTCAAACGAGCACTCGATATCGCCCAGGGGCAACAACTCTTCATTGGAGGCGACTTCAACGCGGTGCATACGGCGTGGGGTTACAAACACGATCAGCCGAAAGGCAGGCATTTGTGGGAAACAGCGCAACTCGCCGGCCTCGAGCTGGTCACTGACCCAGCGGCACCAACTAGACAGGGCAACAGCGTCAGCACTGACACCACGCCTTACCTTCCCTTTACGTGCAATACACGAAAGGTGACTTGGAGAAACACCATGCAAGACTTGGGCAGTGACCATTACATTATCTCTATAGAAGCGGAAGGCGGCCCACAGGAACACAATGCCGGTCGCCAAATGAAGATCACCAATTGGGAACTACTACGAAAAAATCGAGACAATCAACAGATTGAAGACATCAAAGACATTGAGCAACGGACCGAGCAACTTCGGCGCGACATCGAGAGGGTGTCGCAAATGATGCCGTCAACAGATGGGCTTGATAGAATAGACACCCGGTTACTGCACATGTGGCAAGCTAAGACCCAACTGCATCGCCGTTGGAAACGACAACGACATAATTGGAGACTGCGAAAACGAATAGCACAGCTCAACAAAGAAATAGAAAAGCACGCACTTAACCTGCAACAACAGCAATGGGAAGAAAAATGCGCGCAGATGGATGGTCAGCTCACTACGAGTCGCACATGGCAGATACTGCGGTACCTCATAGATCCCGTGAACACCAAGGCCTCACAGAGACAAGGCATATACAAAATCATACACGCTTACGGGGGAACGGAGCGAGATCTCCTACGGGAAGCGGAACTCCATTACATATCCCAAACGCCCCCGCAAGTACATCCGGACTACAGGGGAGAAGGCAACGCCATTCTAGACGCAGAATTCTCAATTTCTGAAATCGAGGCGGCCCTCGTCAAACTCAATACCAAGTCAGCCCCAGGCCTAGATCGAATATCGAACAGGGCACTGCGCAACCTCGATTACAGGTCGCTAGAGAAACTCAAAGATTATATTAACGAGTGTTGGGTGCGTGGAAAGTTACCCCAGCCATGGAAAGAAGCGCAGATAATACTTATACCGAAACCCGGCAAGAAATTGCAGCTGCAGAACCTGCGCCCTATCGCCATAACATCATGTGTAGGTAAACTGATGGAACATGCGTTCCTCAATAGACTAACAGATTACCTCGAGGACAACAACCTATTACCACACACAATGATTGGGTTCAGAAGACACCTCTCCACACAGGATTCTCTTCTGCAACTAAAACATCAAATCATACAAAATCCTGGGTGCTCAACGAGAGCCACCTTTGGCCTGGACCTGAAGAAGGCCTTCGATAACGTTAGTCACGACACCATATTGCGACAAAGAGACAGATTGAACCTCGGAATGCGAGTGTACAACTACGTCCGAGACTTCCTCACGGGAAGAACCGCACGCATGCGAGTGGGACAGCTAGAATCAAATCAAATCAACATTGGAAGCTCGGGTACACCGCAGGGCTCGGTGATCTCGCCGATGCTCTTCATACTGTCCTGCTGGGGTTACCCGAGCGATTACATCAAATTGATGGACTGCACCACACGCTATACGCGGATGATATTACGATCTGGACGACAACTGGCAGTAACGGAGAGATCAAGGATCGCTTACAGGCGGCCATAGAATGTGTGGAACATTACCTCGTAGGCACGGGACTCACCTGCTCGGCCGAAAAATCCGAATTACTGCTATATAGACCGGTGAAAAAGGGACGCCCGCCCAAAAACTACTTACCTTTTGAAAAACTAGAAATCAAACTAACATCATCAAACGGCTCACCAATCCCAATGGTAAAGAAGATCCGGGTACTGGGGATGATGATTGAGCAGAACGGCGGCAATGGTGAAGCACTGCGCAAGATAATGGCAAAGGCCACCAGCACAATGCAACTCATCCGACGCATCACGAACAAACATGCGGGCATGCGCGAAGGCAGCGTCATACGACTCATACAAGCCTTTGTTATTTCACAACTAATGTACACGGCACCGTTTCACAAATGGACAGTTGCGGAAAAAGACAAGCTAAACGCCCTGATACGCAAGACGTACAAGTTCGCGTTGGTACTGGCACCCGGAGTTAGCACCAGCAAACTTCTAGAGCTAGGGTTGCATAACACCCTCGAGGAACTCGTGGAGGCGCAACATGTTTCCCAGCTCGAGCGCCTATACAAGTCCCGCCCAGGCCGACACCTACTCGAAAAACTTGGTATCACGTACCATACGCAGCACGGCATCAAAGTCGAAATTCTAAGATCGGTACGCCAGCAAGTATACGTACCCCCATTGTCTCGCAACATGCACCCCCAACACCATACAGGACGGCGTAAAGCCAGGGCACAACGCATTACTCAAAGCTACTCCAACGACGCTGAAGCGGTTTTCACTGATGCTGCGCGTTATACCAATAAAAAGAGTTTCGTGGCGGTAGTTACCGGCCATCGTGGCAAGTACATCACAAGCCTCACTGTGTACACGGCACACGCTGAAGCGGCAGAGGAAGCGGCTATAGCACTGGCCCTCACACAGACCAATGCCACATACTTGATTAGTGATTCGCAAACAGCAACTTCGCAATTTCGCCAACGGACGCATCTCGCAAGAGGCGTTTGACATACTCCAACGACATCCCATACATCCCGGAGAGGTCGACTTCGATAACCGAAGGCACCTGTTATGGATCCCGGCACATACCGGACTGGGACGCGCCTTGGACGCCGGAGCGAGCGGACGCGCGTCGCATGCGCTCCGCCGAACGTGTGCTCTCGTTGACCGGATTACTTCGATATCGTCGCCGGCACTGTGTCGGATCATCAAGTTTTAACTGTCCGGGGAACCGCACACCCTTCCCGAGGCTGTAGAGCTTCTCCATTTTTTTCTATCGCCTTCAGAAGAACCCATGTGAGCGCTGGGCCGCTGGGCCTAAGCGTCGACCCAGCTCGCCTGTGCGAGTACGGGTGACTGGGCCTAACGGCGGGACCCCTTCCACAACAATATGGACGCTAGCACTACGCCAACTGCTGACGTGACTACTACCGGATGCGTTCAACCTGCATTAGGCCCCAATGACACCCATGGTAACATGGAAGCTCTCGACCTCGACGAGCTCACCTCGGCAAGCGAAAATGAAGTTGCCGTGCACCATCCTACATCGTCTGCATCGCTGGGACCGGCGAGCGACACCGACGCCAACTGGAAACTGGCGATTTCCCGTCGCCAGCGTCAACGCCAGAAAAAGTTCGACAAAGCTCGAGCGGAATTGATGCAGCCGGCCGGTCCTGCAAGCACTCCGCCCAGCCACGTCAACGCCGGGGCAGCTGCGGCTGCGAGCGCTCCTGCTGCGCAGGCAGACGCGGCCGGCGTCGCACCGGCGCGAACACCACCACCCGTAACGAAGCCGCGCCAGCTACGACGGAAGCTGCCGCCGCTTCCACGCACGGACATAAAGATCATCATGCGCCCGAAAAAGGGCCTGGCCATTCGGAACTTCACTACGCATCAAATCTCCCGAGCCGTAGCACTGGCGGGCAATTCACGACAACATTGTACTGGTGATCATTTCATTATACGTACTCGCCCCGGGTCGAACATCATCATTGCCAGCACGCCACATGTTGAGACGGCCGAAATTCTTCGTCTGATCACCACCCTCACGCTTGAGAGGAAGACCCACGAATTCAATACCTATGTGGAGGCCCCTGAGGGCACCTTGCGGGGAGTTATTCATGGGATAGACCCTGGCACAACTCCTGAAGAACTCACCGCCAACCGCCGCGTGCGCACGCAGGGAGTGACAGTGCACAGTGCACGAAGGCTTGCTTCTACCAAATCTGCCGTGATCACTTTTGAAGGCCCCCTTCTGCCCCGATATGTACTGTATTACGGTGGGGAGGTGGCCTGCCATCCGTACAAGCCGACGCAACAAGCCTGCCAAGTCTGCTTACAACCGGGGCACCGCTCAGACGTATGCCCCACGCCTAACACTCCCGTGTGTCGGCAGTGTGGTATCCTCAACCCCGTTGACGGTCACCCCTGTGCTCCCAAATGTCACTTGTGTGGAGATGCCCACTTAACGGGCGCGAAAGAGTGCTCTCAGAGACTGAAGGCCCCGCGCCCACGGCCACCTCCTCAACCAGCAGCACCGGCCAGGGGCCGCAACCCACATCGTAACCCACCCACTCCCAAACGTAGGTGGTTCAGCAAGGAAAACGAGACCTCATGCAGCCACTCCCGTTCACGCTCGAGGTCACAGTCCTTCCCGCCCCTCCCTTCTGTGGAACCTGGCCAACAGCACCAGCCACAGCAGCGACAGCGTCCGAAGAACCAGATGACCAAGGGGCAGCAGCAGCAGCAACCCACCTGTCAACAGTCCCAGCACGCTTCCAGCAAGCATAATGAGAAGCCCAATCCCACTCCATCAGCTGGTGCCGACAATAAGGTGAGCTGGTCAGCAAATGTAGATCCTCCCATCGCTCCACTCAATACCCTTTCCACCGCATACGAACACCTTCTCGCGGAAAACATAAAACTCAAATAGGAGCTGGCGGCCGTCAGGGCACGTCAAGCAAAGGACAGCTCTCAACTTCATGCCCTAATGGCGCGTCTTGGATCGCCGCCCGACTCCCCCGAAAAAAAAAACCCCAACCTCCCCCAAGAGACAGAAGACCCCTAAAACGGCGCTATCAATTCCTGCTGCGTCGGGCACCACAGTCACACGCGAAGAGTTACGCGAAATGTTCTCAACGCTCGCGCAGCAGCTATCGCAACAATTCAGTGCCGTATTCACGCAGTTCGGAGAACGCCTCGACTCTCTCGAGACACGCTTCGAGGCGCAAATTGTTGAAACAGGCGAAAACATACGAAGAAGAGGGCCACTCGTAGCTCGCACGCCACGACAGATCAAGGTTACCATAGACTAGGATTGAAATCACATGCATCCGAAATCCTCGCTACCCCCGCATTGACACCCAGCGCCCTCACCCTCACTCCTACATCGGCGTCGCAAGCCGAGATTCCGATACCCACGCCTTTCCACTCAACGAATTAACCATGGGCAGCACAGCCCCACTCATTGGCGGACATTTAGAAGTCTGGCCATGGAACTGCCGCGGCTTCCGCAGAAAGCGGAGCCTCCTCCAACAGTACATTAACACACACCTTGCTCGGCCAGATGTCATAGCGCTTCAGGAGCCCGGAACGCCACCCGTATTTTCAGGTTATGAGTCCTATAATAGTCAAACAAAGGGCAAAGCGGCCATCCTGATTGACAAAGCGCTAACCGCAGTTGGCTTAGACAGTATCCCAGACACCAACATAGAACATGTGATTGTGGAGCTAGTTCTCAGGCAAAAAAAGAAAGGAGAAAAGCGAAGTATCATCAATGTCAACGTATATAGCGCCCCAAAGCAAAAAACCACTGATTTCCATGCCCTCGTCCAAGGTGCCTGCTGATTGGCCCAGGGAAAAGAACTCTTACTGCTCGGCGACTTCAACGCTCTCGACGAACGCTGGGGTTACAACCGTTCGGATGTCAAAGGCAAACAGCTTGCGGCTGCCACTGAAAAATTTCAGCTTGAACTGCTTACGGATCCCGCGTTCTCTACCCGGATCGGCAACAGTGTGTGCAGGGACACTTGCCCCGATCTCACCTTCGCCCGCGGCCGTGCAAACTATAACTGGGACAACCTGCAGGAATCCTTGGGCAGAGACCACTTCATTCTCCGCTCAAAAGTTACAGAGAGCGCAGCGCGTCGGTCTATTGGAGAAGCACGCATCACAAACTGGGACGCCTTTCGTCGTGAGAGCGAATATTCACTCGACAGCCTCACAAGCCTCACCGACTGGTGCACCCAACTTAAAGAAATTCGAGAGCGTTGGACCACCACCATTAACAGAACACCTGCACTGCCGGAAGTGGACGGCCATCTGCTACATCTGTGGGAAGCCCGAAGGAGCTTCATCCGCAGATGGAGGACGCAAAAACATAACCGACGCCTCAAGCTAAGGATCGCCACACTCACCACTCAGGCAGAGCAGTACGCTACAGAACTGGCGCGACTCAATTGGGCCCAGTTTAGTGACTCTCTTCGAGGCTCATTGGGCACGGCCCGCACGTGGCACATTTTGCGCACTTTGATGGATCCCACTAGCACAAAAATTGAGACGAATAAGTCAGTCATGCGCCTCATACACGCCTTTGAGGGTACTGACGATGAGCTGCTGGATCAAGTCCGGCGAAAATGCTTTGGCGATTTCTACCCACCCGCATCTCAAGCTGCGTATCGTGGACGTGCCAATGACACTCTCGACCGACCAATAACGGTGGACGAAGTTTACGCAGCCATTCGCAGCAGCAATTCGCAACACAGCTGCTGGGGCAGACGGAATCACGTACTCCCTTATCAGGAACCTCAACGACAGCGCCGTACAAGAAATCACGGCGTTTTTCAATGATCATTGGCAATGTGGCACGCTTCCTTCTGAATGGAAGCACGCGGAGGTCATAATGATACCGAAGCCGGGCAAAAAACTTCAGATCGAAAACCTCCGACCAATATCCCTCACTTCCTGCCTTGGTAAACTCTTCGAGCGCGTCATCACAAATTCGTGCAAGATTACCTCGAAGACAATGACCTTTTCCCGCACTCAATGTACGGGTTCCGGGCACATCTTTCAACGCAAGATGTACTGCTACAATTAAAAGAAGTCATTGATAACGCCCCTGAGCAAGGAGAAAACATTAACTTGACTTTAGACATTAAGGGCGCATTTGATAACGTTAGCCACCAGGCCATACTTGAGGGCCTCGAGGCCCTTCATTGTGGGCAGCGCGTCCACAGTTATGTTCACGCCTTCTTGACGGACCGCACTGCCACAGTCGGTCTCGGCTCCATCCGATCAGATGTTATCAAGGTTCCGAACAAGGGCACCCCGCAGGGCTCAGTGATTTCCCCGCTACTCTTTAATGTAGCTATGGTTGGCCTGGCACATGAACTCCACCGCATCGATGGCATACATCACGCAATGTATGCGGACGATATCACCGTCTGGGCCACGCGGGGGTCCCTTGGAGAAAAAGAATATAACCTGCAGCAGGCAGCCACATGCGTCGAACAATACGCGCAGGCATGAGGCCTGGCCTGTGCAACAGAAAAATCTGAGCTTCTACGAATTTATCGACGCAAGCTCCCACCATCGACGCAGAACAACCAAGGCTCCCGCCTCCAGGTTGTCCTTGCTGGCAAACAAATCCCAGAGAAATCCACCATTCGAATATTAGGCATGTGGGTACAGTCGAACCGCCATGTGAATCACACACTTTCCCTTCTTCGCACCACTACACTGCAAGTGGCCCGAATGATATCTCGGGTAGCCACTCGTCGCCATGGCATGCGCGAGGAGGACACCCTGAAACTCATACGTAGCCTCGTGGTCAGTAGGGTGACATATAGTTTGCCCTACCAACGCCTCACCAAGAGCGAACAGGGCCAAGTAGACGCAATGCTCCGCAAGGCCTACAAAGCGGCACTCAAGCTACCACCGGGTACTCATTCTAGCAAGCTCCTCGCATTGGGCCTACACAACACCTTTGAAGAACTTTGTGAAGCGCAACTCGCCACACAACTGCAACGGCTCAAGCAAACACCTACAGGTTGTGACCTGCCCCTACGCCTCGGCTACATCGGCCAGTTTCACGACACAGCTCGTCGCAAGCCCATTCCGGACCAACTTCGTGCCACTTATAAGGTCGCTTCCATACCCCGCAATATGGATCCCCGACTACATCAGAGCTGGAGGGAAGCCAGAGTGGAAGGCCTCGAGCGAACTTATGCACACAAAAACACTACGTACTATGTTGACGCCGCCAACTACGACCATGCA
The DNA here is from genome assembly GCA_013436015.1 of Rhipicephalus annulatus. Lineage (NCBI taxonomy): Eukaryota > Metazoa > Arthropoda > Arachnida > Ixodida > Ixodidae > Rhipicephalus > Rhipicephalus annulatus. The sequence goes on along the minus strand of WOVY01001717.1, from coordinate 266,458 downwards.
AACAATAAGGCTGTAGTCACAGTCGTGGACCACACACTCACAGAACGTACCAGCGCTTCCGTGCGGTGCCGCAACATCACCGATGCTGAAGAAACTGCCATCGCGCTCGCTCTCGCCCTCGGCTACAGACAACGAAGGTCGCTGACAGTTCTCACAGACTCTCAAGCAGCTTGCCGGCAACAACCTACAGGGGCGCATCAGCCAACCCGCTCTCAGCGTCATCATGAGCGTTCCAGACACTGGCGAGCATTCCATTACACATCCACTCAGAATTTGGCATCGGATTATATGGACTTCGGGCCACATGGGACTGGAGGGGAATCGGGCAGCGGATAGGGTAGCTCGAGGGTATGCGAGCCGAGCACCTTCCAACTCCGCCCCTGAGGAACTCGTTCCGGTTCCTTGCGACTATTCGGCCATCCTAAAACATTACAGAGGACTTATTAAAGCTTATTCGCTACCAAACCGATCACTAAATAAAGAGAAATCGGTCAGCTGGAGGCAAATTCAAACCGGCACGTTTCCAAATTTGCACATCCTGAGTAAAATGCACCCCTCGGCATACTCTCCTCTCTGCCCATGGTGTTCAGCTAAAGCCACTCTGTACCACGTCACGTGGGAGTGTCAGGCCATTACAGCCTTACAACCAGTACAAAATCCAACAGCGGAGCGATGGGAGGAGCTGCTGGCCAGCGAGAACCTGGAAGATCAGTTGAGTCTGATCAACCGGGCCCGCAGAGCGGCTGCTGCAAGCGGAGCCCTGGACTAAGGGCCCCCCCCCCACCGCAAGCCAAGTATGTCCGACTACTCGGAGCTCCTCCGCAGAAAATTTCATGTAAATAAATAAATAAATATGTTTTCACCACCACCACCACCACATACCGGACTGAGCACCCCCAACGAAGCGGCTCACCGCGTTGCTCGAGGCCTCACTCACCGAGCATCGCCGGAGGACGACGATTCCCCGCGGGGAACTGCAGACATCTGGGCATGGGAGGATCGTATGACCAGGTTTCACGACATCACCACACATTACCAGTTACAAAGACGCATATACCCGTCTCCTCACGAAAGGCTAAACAGAACGCAAGCGGTACACTTCAGACAATTACAAACAGATTCATACAGAAACCCTAGACTCATGCACGCCATGTATCCAGACATATACACTACAAACAGATGCACGTCATGTGGCGAGGTTGCCACCATTAGTCACATGCTGTGGGAGTGTCAGGGCCTAATAAACATTTCGAACAGTGCCGATTCATCTCACTCTTCTACCGCCAGCCTCCACTCGCGTTGGAAGCCGCACTGCTCAGCTCGAACCTGACAGCACAACTCTGGGCCGTCCAGCGTGCCGAGGAAGCCGCTTTCGAGACAAGGTCTCGGAACCGCATCCGCGGTGGGTGCCCAGGCCCACTAAAAACGCCGGACTCGAATCATCTGGATTCGACAAATAAAGTTTATGTTCTTCTTCAGCTAACTCAAAGGCAAAGCTCGTTCCTGAACCACGAATTTAACCCTCTGAACGACTTTCAGCATGAGCCATTGACTTGCAAGGCGCGCATGTCTATGATTTTTTTGCCGCTGCCGATTTCTTTTTGTAGGCATTTTCTTTGAAAGACCAGCCGTAGAGGCAGGCGTGATCCTAGGAGGTAGCCCTGATGCTGGCAAGACAATCCTTTTCTGTTGTTGAATAGTTGACTCCCACCTTAAATGGCCACCCGTTCGCATAAGTGATGTCCCGTTAAAGTCCGTCAATATCATGCATCAGGACAGCTCCGAGCGGTACACTGCTTGCGCCAATGTGGATTTTTATGTCTGCGTCTTCGTCGAACAGCGCAACTATCGGTGGTGTCGGAAGGCGTCGTTTTAGTTCCTAAGATGATTTCGCCTATGGTGTTTCCCCTTGAATTCGGCATCGGTCATTGTAAGGTTAATCAGTGACTCAGTGATGTGGGCAAAGTTTTTGACAATACGCCTGTAATAGGCGCACAGCCCTGGACATTCATGCGCGGCCTTCTCGTAGCGGGAATGCAGTGATGGCTGCTGTCTTCTGTTGGTCGGGGAGTACTAAGAACTTAGCTATTGCGTGTCCCAAGAAAAACACTTCTTCGTATGCAAAGCGGCTCTTTATGGCTTCAGAGTGAGTCTAGAGGCTTTGATTGACGTGCGGCTTCAGGACACCGGAGATGCTCGTCGACGCTTGAGGGAAGCACGACGACCTTGTCAAAGTACACGAGGCAAGTCTGCCACCTAAATTAAACCAGCATGGTGTTCATAAGGCTCTGTAACGTCGCAGGCGCCAAAGAAAAAGCAAAAGGCTTGACCTTAAACTCGAGGAAGCCGTCTGGTGTAAGAAAGGCAGTCTTTTCTCGGTCTCACTCATCTACTTCGATTTGCCAGTAACCCGTCTTGAGGCCCATCAAAAGAGGGTATACGTCCTCCTTCGTGCTCTAGAGGTGCCTATAGACATCGCAGAAGCGTAGTGTTTTAACACTATTCCTATCTAACACCACCGGTGACGCAGATGCACTCTTTGAAGACTGGATAATGTCGCGTAGCATTTTGTCCACTTGTTTATGACTTCGCGTTCTCGCGTCGAAACTCTGCATGGGCTCTGACGAAGTGCCCTGCATTGTTTTCTGTTACGATTCGATGTTTCGCGACAGTGGTCTGCTGAATTCTTGGCGATGACCAAAACCAGTTCTAGTATTTCAGGAGCAGATTTCAGAGCTGCACTTGGTTGTGTGTCAGAAGGCTTGGATTAACGTTGAAAGCTGGTTGAAAGGTTTGAGTTGTCGGAGTACATTCGGTAGAATTGTCGATGGCGACAGCGTTGCTGGCTTCTAGTATTTCTTCAATGTAGGCAACTGTCATGCCTTTGCTGACGTGCTGGCTCATTGCTGAAAATGGTGAGCATCGCTGTTGCTTTCCCTATACGCAGCTCGGTGCTTCCTCTTAGAACTCAAATATCGTATTTAACCAACAAATGCAGATTGGCTGCAACGACGCCTGCGAAATCTTTTGGATTCGTAGTGCCGAAGAAAATGACGCTTGAGCAAGGCGGAATGGTGACTTGTTCTTCCAGCACATTCAAGGCGTGGCTTCTTGGTGGCATGTGCGGCGGTAGTGCTTTTCAGATGCGAAGCAGCTGTTCAACTAGCCTGTGTAACGCTGTCTCTCCGTAAATTCCCCTGCACATGTTCGCATGTCATGTCTCGTGCCGAGACGTCCATGCTCGCGTATCGTGCCAGCCTAGGAAAACACCCGCAAACCTGTCGCTGCCCTCACCCTCTCTCGCGTCACAAGGCCAACTTCGCGGCAAAAGTCCAACAGCTGACGTAATAGTTGGCTCCATTGTGAACGAGAGCTGTGACACTGTGGCTGTCGTTGGAAACGTCGAGGTCGCCAGTTCGTCATCTTGCGTGGCAGTTAGGTAGTGGCCTTACTTCCTTTAGTTTTTCGAGTATGGGCTAGATGATTGGCCTCGGGTTGGGTTAGTCTGCAACCACCGCTGAGGCGAGATGTAGCGGCCGGGTGATGGTGAACGGGAAGATCTTCGTGGCGTCCATTGCGCTGCTGTAAGGTAGTCAGTTATGTCTAGTGGTCTTTCAGCCCTCTGTGGACGCGGTGCGTTGATGGTGAAGCCAGGCAGACCCATTTAGCGATACTGACAGCACTGGTAGGTGTGGTCAGCTTCTCTGCAGTGGTAGAAGAGAGGCCAGAGGTTTGGGGCGCGTGACACGTCGGTTTTCCTCGGAGCGTCGCGCTGACCGGTGAGGGCACGGTGTAGCATTGATGATGGTGGCGGTGGTGTCTGGTGGCGAAAATATGGCGGCGCGGCCCCTTGACGTAGACGCGGTGGTAGAACGTTGAATCGGTCAACAGCAGTGTAGCTCAAGACTTGTGCCTTAGGCTGCACTGGTTCGGAGCTCCAGATATTGAGGATATGTGGGGTTTAACGTTCCAAAACCACCATATGACTATCACCCAGGCAGCATGAAACGTTGGGTGGATGTCGGGGATAGAGTGGCAGTTCCTGGCCCAAGAATGGTGCACAATTTACAATGTACCGCCAATAATTGCTGTAACAGCCAAATCGAAGGGCGATGTTGGACCAGGAAGGACAACGTTCCCCCGGTAATGGCTGTGCCAATCTCATAGAGCGGTGACATTGGACCAGCATTCAGAACTTTCCACCAATATCAGCTGTGCCAGAGTATTAGAACGGCCACATTGACCGAGTTGCAAAAGCAGGAGCCAATATAGGCGGAGCCATGCAATTAGGCTGTTATTATTGGCCCTTCGTTTGAACGTAATTGCCAACGCCGGCTAAAGAGTTAACTTCGTTAACCTAACATTTTACTGGTATGAGCCCTATTTCTGCGTCTGCTGCGTTTTGGCAGCGTTCTGGTCCCACCTGAAGCGCCGATTTTTCAAGTTTGAGAGAGTAATAGGCCGGGCACAACATGACAAATATATTTTGATGTATATATTATGCCCAGCTCAGTGATATGCATAACAGTTGGTTGAAGTTGCGCAAGGTAACTGCTTAACTGAGAAACTTTTATCGAGTTTGTCGCCTCTCAGACGTCCGATTCGGTGCTTCCCTGGGTGAAAATCGTACAGATCTGTGCGATGAAGCAACCACGGGTACCGCGGCCGAACGCGATTCAACCGTAAAGACGTGTTGGACGTCGCGGATATCAGACGCAGATCGTATCGTATCATGTACCCTGTTATGCTATCACCGCGACCGATTTGGTTTTTTCGCGTTCATAGCGCAGAACCAGTTAAAAGCACGCAAGTGCCTGACCTATGGGAAGTAGCGGTTGTCAGTTGCGTTACAGCGATTGAATAATACAACTGCTACAGTTTCCGTAATCTGACATACACACACCGACGTACGCTGCTTGTATATTTGTGCAGTGACCACGTGAATTCCCTACAACGTCGCAGCGAACGGTTGGTAAAGTGCGGTGAATTGCGTGGGTGTCGGCCCACCTGTCTCCGCGGGTCGTCGCAAGTTCGCAATTCGTTGTGGAAAGTTTTTCTGTTGAATATTTTTACATATATGCATCGCCCTACTGTAGCCAAAACATCAGTTTACGCATTACGTAGACTTAATTATACCCGCAGAACGACGCGAAAGAAACAAAAACGTTTGCGCGTGAGTTCATGCGCTGATGCATAGAACACATAACACGTGGGCCTCATCGTTTATAAAAAACAAAAACCAGGCACGCTCATGGTGCCATGCTGTTTGGATCAACAGAACCAGACTGCTTCCCACACATCTCGCTTGCTATTTATGTTTTTCTTTATTCTGTGGAAAAAAGAGCGTTTCGCACAGATTTGTCAAGCTGGTTCCTGAAATGTAGAAAGTTTTATCACCTGGCCGCTATCTTTTGTTTCTTCAGTTTAGTAGGGTGGCTAAGGCCAGCTGGCTGTCTTTTTGAGTAATCAGTGGATGTATTCATCCACAGGACTCGTTATAAATCACTGTAGTCTTCCCAACGTGAGAAGGATCATTTGAATGCTGGTGTAATGACTGGTCATCAAAATTGATAGGCAATATAGATGATTAAACCTCGGAAGCTACGATTGTTGCAGTTATTACAACCAACCGTTAAAGTGAGTGACTATAGTACTGAAAGCTGTTGCCTTTGCTGTCATCAACTGTGCATTAGGGCATGCGTGCTGTTTGAATTTTTTTCTCACAGTATCTATCAATCTACTTCAGTGTTGTCTTTTTAGTTTTTTTCTCCAGGCTCAGTCTAAAAGAGCCGACAGGATTGTTGTAAGCAGCATATAACTAGCTCATTTGTCTTAATTATCACAAGTTATGCATGCAAATCTGAGGTGTATGTGTCTCCAGGACGTCCTATATTCAGTGAGAAAGTCAACACAGAAGTAGAAGCAAGCGTATTTGAACGACTCAGTTGGCCAAAGTAGCTTGTGCATGCCACTTCTATTTTATATCTCTGTGACTTGTACTGGTACACACATGACGTTCTGGGGGCTTTCACGTTCATGTAGTATACGAGCATGTTTCTCCAAGACTTTTTAAACTGCAACGAACATTTTAACTCTTACTTTGACATGCAGATCATGATATTAGGCTTATCTGTATTAGCAATGGCAGAAATGGTCGCATTGACCCGAGAGGCAGTTAAATTGATGAGCCACTGAAGACACAAAAACGCAAGATGGATGCTTCATAAGTAATGCAGTGCCAAGGCAAGGGAAAGGGACACTGGGCACATGGCCTACCCCTGAAATGTTTAGCAATGGGATACCAAGCACGAAATAACACAAACTTGACTTGTCTGCACTTAAGACTAAAGACGCGACACCCTTATACATCCACCACACAAACTTCTGCCCGTATCACTGGTTATAGGTGCCCATGTTTAAGCATATTGTTAAGGTGTATGCGAGGTTACGTTTGCAAAGAACTCTTTTTAAAAAAGACAATTATAACCCCTTCAGCGGCAGTGGGTACAATTGTGTACGCAATTTGTTTATTATAGCTGCGTCAACTTGTGTTCAGAATAGAACAAAATACATAGTTTGTTAGATGAATGAAACTTTCTTCCTGATCAGTATGCCCCGACTTGACCACACTCTGCTAAGTATGACCACAGCCGATCAATTTGGTGAATGGACTGCTGCTATGTATGATGGGTCGTTCAAGTCAAGTTCCCGAACCAACGTCAAAAGTGTTGCTCTTCTTTTGAGGATAATGCAATGAAAAACTAATCGTGCACGCACTAGGAGCCTACAATTTCATTCTTAACTAATGATGACTCACAGCAGAATGAAGCATATCGTTTCATAGAAATTTCATGATTTTCTGAAGCTCACACAAAAGAACACAACATTTTGTTCCTTGTATTGTAATATTGAGTGCCTTGTGATTGATTTATGTGAATTTAGCCCACTCATCGACAGTGGATCATAATACATGCCTTAAAAGCTATAATTTTAACAATTGTTAGTAGTACTCTTCCAAACTGATGTCTTGGTAGCTTAAGGAAGGCGCCTTGCTTCTTGAGCTAGTAATACATACGGAGCACATCACCAATACAAGGATATGCCATCCGCTACCAGGAGAGGGCACATCTGTAGTGATTAGTCACACTTTTCAAGTTTTCTGCTGCGTCAAAAAGCCTGGCTAAGTGAGCACAGCATCCGGTAACAGGACGCAACTACGACAAGGTCCTATTTACAAAACAGTCACCAGCTGAGATAAGTACCTACACGCCAATCATCCAAAATAGAATGCCGGATAAAGAAGTGGCATTTAGAATTCCAGTGTATAAAAACCTGCTAACAGTTGAAAGATATAACGTTGCAGATCTTGCAGCCAGTAAGGTAAGGGTACACTGAGAAAAGATATTGAAATTACGCCATCACTAAATTACAAAACAAGAATCAACAGAGGTTTATTTTCAGCATACAGTCAACTGATAAGGCGAGTAAGTCCCTGACTTACAAGTGCACAAGGGAAAACTGTCACGGGAGGTCATAATCATAATTTTTATATATTATTATTATTATTATTATTATTATTATTATTATTATTATTATTATTATTATTATTATTATTATCAGAAGCAGCAGCAGGCTGACTACGTCTAGTGCAGGACAAAGGCTTCTCTCACGTTGAGTCAGTCAACTCACTCCTGCGCTTGCTGCTGCCCCTTCATACCCGCAGAGTTCCTAATCTCTTCTGCCCACAAAACTTTGTCTCCTCGTAAGCTGCATGCCTTCTCTGGGAATTCAGCCTCTTACGAGTCATACCTTTAAAGGCCAGAGGTTATCCTAACTGCGTGCTATATGTCCGGCTCATGTCAACTTCTTCTTTTCGACTTTGAAATCCTTAACCACGGCTTGTTCCGTAGTCCACTCTGCTCTTTTCTTGTTTCTTAAGGTTGCACCTATCATTTTCCTCAGCAGCATCGTCCTCAGTTTAAGGTGAACCCTCCTTAAAGGGCCAATCAACAGGCTCCAAAACACACAGGTAAAGGTCACGCATTTTAGCTGCGCTGACGAATTTCCTTGTACGCGCAGTGACGTCAACTCGGCAATCGGTGACTTGACGTAGCACGCAGCTCATCGATTGGTCTGAACCAGGTCTCAGCAAAGAGTAATGAAGTCAACGTCACTGATCACCGAGTTGACGTCACCTCGCTTATAAGGAGGTTCGTCAAGCGCAGGAAAAATGCGCCAGCTTTTCATGCGCGTTTCGGAGCCTGTTGACCGGCCCTTTAGGTCTCCAAGTTTTTGCTCCGTAGGGTAAGTTCAGGCAATATGCCACTGCTATAGACGTTCCCCTTGAACGATAGTGGCACTCTGCCAGTCATACTCTGAGAGTGCTTGCCAAATTTACTCCAGCCTATTCTTATTTTTTCACTTACTTCAACATCGTGGTTCGGCTCCACGGTTATTACCTGTCCTAAATAGATGGAGTCTTTTACAACTCTAAGTGCACTATTAGCAATCTGGATGCACCATTCTGTTCTGAGGTTGTTTTACAATACTTTACTTTTCTGCAGAATAGTTTGAAGACCAGCCTTTCTGCTCTTCTTGTCGAACTCAGTAATCATGAGCTGCAATTCGTACCCAGAGTTACTAAGCAATGCATTTTCATCGGTGAAGCGCAGGTTACTAAGATACTGTCTTATAACTCTTATTCCTAACTTTTCATATTTCAGGCCTTTGAAAACCTCGTGTAAGCAAGCTGTATATGTCAAAGGAGAGATTGTAACCCCCTGTATTACACCCTTTTTTATTGATAATTTATCGCTTTTTCCAAGGAGCACTAAGTTGGCTGTTGATCCTTTGTAGATTTCTTCCAGGATGTTTATATGTGCTTCGTCGGCGCCCTCAATTCATAGTGTGTGCATGTCTGCTAATATTTCTACTGAATCAAAGGCCTTCTTGCAATGAATGAAACCTATGTACTGTGGTTGGCTGTATTGCGAGCATTGCTCTATTACATGATTGATAGTATGAATGCGGTGGATCGTTGAGTAGCTTGTTCAAAAATCTGCTTGTTTCTTTAATTTAATTCTAATGTTGTCTTAATTTATTTAGAAAAAACCTTTGTGAATACCTCGTATATGACGGAGAGGAAGCTGATCCACCTGTAATGCTTCGAATTCTTGTCATCTCCTTTCTTGTGTATTAAGATAATTTTGGCATTTTTCCTTTATTCTGGTACTCTAATCGTCAGCAGACACTTTGTGAACAGGGTGGATAGTTTTTTTAACACAATATGTCCTCCATGTTTCAACAGACCTGATGTTACCTGATCCTCACGAGAAGCTTTGCTTCTTTACATTCCCTCCAGGAGTTTTCTGACTTCTGTCATTACTCATGGAATTCAGTCAGGGTTACTGCTAGTTCGTATATTAAGGTCGTGGTTATTTCGTCTATTGTACAGATCTCTAGAAAGCACTTCCGCTAATTTACCTATCCTATCCATATTGGTAGTTGCTTTGCCTTTTCTGGCCCTTTTTGCATACATCTCGTTTTTGCTTATCTCAAGTTTCCTTTTCATCGCTTTGAAGCTGCCTCCGTTCTTTGGAGCTTGTTCAATTGCATGTTATACATTCTTACATCTGACACCTTACGCTAATTAATAACACGAAGTCGTCACATGAGGTCGTCAGCAGTCAAAGAACACAGGCTAAAATCAAGGGTGGCGCCAAAAGTGCTGACGGGGGGGCAGAGCCCCCCTCCCAAATTTTCACCTGCACCCACACCCCTCCAGAAAGGAACATAGTCATAACACTATGGCCACGTTCCACACCTCCCTGAACCCCCTGAAGGAACTCGCCTATCGTGCGTGCACCCCCTGTAAAACAATCCTGGTGCCAACCCTAGCTACTATATAGTAAGAACAACAGAAAAAGCAAAATCATGCTTTGACGTCTAGCTTTGTGTGGAAATGAAGCAAACGAGAAATATGTAGAACCACAGATAAAAGCACCACAAGCAACACCTGCAAGTAACCGTTTCGGAATAGTTCAAAATGTTGAAGAAGCATGTCAAGAGCAATCCTATAAAAGGAATCATTACAAAGTAACTAGAGGCTGTATGCCCTGACTGGGACAACACCAGAAATAGAAAAAGCCTTTCGGCCATGTCGGCAGTTCGGAGAAAACACTGAAAACTCATGAAAACATACCTTCAATGCCTTTGTTGCACGACAAAGTTAAAATAAATACACAAATCCTGAAAGCACAGATGGAGAAGAAAGCCATTACACTGTCATGCAGGTTTCGAGTTCAGCAAATCGTTTCACTAGAGGCAAGGTTTCAGGCTGGAAAAAGGAGGAGCCATTTTGCAAACAACACACAAAGCATAACTTTACGACACATGGAGGAAAAGAACAAGTGATCGCAAAAGAAACAAAGTTGGCTTGCGCGTTGAAAGTACCATTACCGACGATGCATTCGCTATGAAGTCCCGAGTACCATCCAAGGAAAAAGTTCTATGTAACCGGTTTTGGCGATGCCTGTGGTGGCTTGGCAGCGTAGCCGTTGGTACGAAGGAGGCGGCGTGTGGTTGCGTTGACGGCCAAGATGACTACGGAACGTTTGAAGAGGAAAGTCGGCGCAGAGGTTATAGAAGGCTGCACCCTTTATGCGCAGCAGGCACAAACTTCATGCCCACGTACTCAACGTGGAGTCTGCTGGTAGGCACCTATTCTCCTGCGGTGGCAGGAAACCGGCAGAAGAATCAGCGGCTTGAACAAGCTGTTCAGACTACTGGTGAACTCGATGCTGTCGCGCCCCTCGTACTCAACTACGTAAGTCGACAGCATAAACTCTGGCACCAGCGTCGTGTCCCTCTGGGTTCTCTGGGGCTCACTGTTCGCGTTCCAGTCCATAGTCGTCTTCCCCGTCTCCGTATTCGTGCGATATTCTCGTTTGTTTTTGTTTTTAATTTTTCTCGTCCGCTTCCCAAGTGCTGTGCCCCACCAACGCCGTCCTACTTTTCGTTCACCACGTGACCGTTATGTAGGGCTGCTGTCGCGTCACACCACCGCTTATGCACCATTCGCGACACCACTATAGCACCGCACCGCGAACAACACACTGACAACATCGCACTGTTGCACTACACTCATCACAAGAGTCTCCCCAACGTTGTTTTTTATGAAAAGTTTTTAGCTCGATGAATGAAGTTGAACACAGTAAATTGACTGTACACGAACGTAAATTGAGTAAGCCACACCTATAAGACAGTCATCGATACAGTCTTCAGTCATAAATTCGGCCAAAAAGTCCGCTCCAACATTTTCTGACCTCTCTATGAAGTCTACCCCGAATGAGTCGAATTCAAGTCAACGTTCCACCAAGTTTGTTTTCCCCGGAGACTCAGAGAAGATGTCCTTGTGCCTGTGTAACACGCTCCCTACTGGTCTCTCGTGTGTCTCGTTCAGGTCTTCCGACTTTCGGATGGCTTCAATTCCGAGTCCTTTTCCTGATTGCAAACATTCGATCTGATTGTCCGTCTCCTATTCCTTAACCACAACGAATATTGACGGCTGAAATAGGGCTATTGGTTCTCTCTCTTCGTACCGTTTTAACATATTGATGTGGAACACTTTTGTGGTGTTGCCAAAACCGCACCAAGAAAAGGTGCTTTCCACTGCATCAGCAGCTTGTTCTGCTTCATTGGCAGCAATACAAACGCTCGATTTCCCACCTTCAGTGTTCGCCAACAACTGTTCTGATCATAATATTTCTTTTGGTGAGGCTTCGACCTTTCTCAAGTTTGATGGCGAGGTGTAGTGTGCCTTAAAGCCGCTCCCGCAGGTACGTTGCTTTTCTTTCCTCGCTAATTTCATCTTTGGCCCATAGCTCCCTCAATACACCTAAAGAACCTCTTGCTTGTCGTTAATTTATCAGCTCGAAAAGTGAAAACCCGAGACTTGCCTGCGGCACCTCACGGTAAGCAAACAAAAGCTGAGCGAGATATCTAACCCACATCTTTGGTTGTTCTTGACACAACTTGCGTAGAGTTCCCTTCAGCGTGCCATTAAAACATTCGACCAGTCCTTTTCACATGGGATGATATGAAGTGCAGATGAGGCGTTTGATGGCCAACAACTCACTCACATTCATTATCAATTCGATGGGAAACAAAATGCGTTGTCGCACAGGATCTCTCGAGGGAAGCCGATCTTGGAAGTCATTTCCAGCAGCCCGTCGGCCACCGTGGGTTAATCAGCCGCAGGTAGTGGTACAACATCAGAATACCTCGTGGAAAAATCGACAAGCGTCAAAATATAGCTGTTACCTAGGCTCGAGATTGGGGACAAAGCACCAATTATATCCACGGCGTTTAGCTCAAATGAAGTCTGAATTAGTTGCAATCGCCGGAGTAGAGCTTTGCCGACTTTTTGCTTGGGTAAGGTTTGTTGGCAAGAGTCGCATGACCGAACGAATATTCGAATGTCCGCTTGAATGCCGAGTAGTAAAATGTGTTAAGTAACGTTTCGGTGGTATTATTAATTCTCTGATGACTAGACAATAAATTTTAGTGGGCTAGTACCAACACTTGGCCTCGAATGATTCTGGTAACCACCGCTTGCTCTACCGTCTTCCCTAGACAAAATAGGTAGGACAGGTACAAGATTCATTTGTCTGTATAAAATGACTGCGCTGTGGACCCCTGCGTCATCAATGGTACAGTGAATCTTCTTCGCACGAACCTAAAAACTTGAATATTGCTCTTGATCTTTCTGAAACACCTGCCTTGACAAGTTCAGTAGTGTCACATCACTCTTGCTGCACTTGTTCACGTCTTTTGCGCATACGGCTTCAGTATCATCTGTGCTTACCGAGGTGTGCTTGCGCTCCTTTCTGGGGAATACGTAATCGCTTTCCGTGACATTGCTGTAATTCTTCTACTTAGGATTGGAGTCCGTGTGGTCCACGTGCCCCAGAGGCATCGCTGACTATGACGTCGTACAGAAGGTTTTTGAAGCATTTGACAATAATGTGACTGCTGAATGTAAGGTGAAGAGCTTCGGCTTCTGAAGCTTCTATTTTACCACCGTCTACGAGCCGTAGCTTTGCCTTGCTGCTAATGCCGAGCTATATCGGGGACCAAAGAGTTGCATACGACCAGAATGTTGCTTCACGTGTACCGTAGTAGGGTAACCTGTCCAAACACTTCCCCTGTGAAGACCGGCATCTTGTAGATTCAAGTGGCTCTACACACGTACGCTTTCCCTGCACCTTCACCGGATCACTTTGATCACTTTCGTGTCGAGATATTCACAGGTGACGAGAGACACGCTGTAGTTCCTCCACACCATACTTTCCGTCTGCAAGACTGGGGTCATGTCTCAATTCCAAACAGAAGCTGCAATAGGGCTGCCTGTTTTTTGTGCGACAGTCGGACGCTTGATGTCCTGTTTTGCCACACACGAAACATGTTATTTTGACGCTGGGCTTCGACGAAGTGGTCCGCAGGCTCTGCTATCTGATCGACTGTTCGGTAGTTGCTTTTGCGAATGAATAGCGAAAGACGGCCCTGGCAATTGTTTAGAAGCTGTTTTGCAACCACCACATCTCGCACTGCATCAAAAGTCTTGCCTTGCTCGACCTTCTGTACCCACCGATCACAAAACTGAGCAGCCTAGTGGCGAACTGTTTAGCTTTTCATTGTCAAGAAGCTTACTGCGACAAAATTTCTCTCGATATTCTTCGGCAGTCCAACGGAAATGCTGGAGCAAAGCCTTTTCCGAAGGCTTGTAGTTTAATGACTCCTCAGGCGACAAGCAGCCAAGAACCTTTGGTGCCTCACCATCCAGACATAGACTTCGGGCACTGGCCCATTTCTTTTTTGACCATTCCTGACTATCAGCAATGAGCTCATATCGTTTTAAATAAGCACCCAAATGAAATCAGTTCTCTCTGTACACTGGAATAAAACTATAAGTGTTTATGATTGATGTTCCCTCCGGCTCACACCCTCGAGTGCTCAACTCGGCAGAAGCTCCAGCTTCAATTATCTTAAGTCGTAACTACAGTACTCTCTGCTCAAGCTCCTACCGCTGCTTGGTTGCTTCGCGTTCTACGACCCGTTGCTCATATGCTTTTAAATGTGAAGCATTTCTTAGCGAACATCGGCGACATTGACCAAATCCATCCATTCATCCGTCCGTCCGTCCGTCCGTCCATCCATCCATCCATCTGTTCATTCATCCACCCGTCCGTCCATCTGTCCGTTCATCCGTCCATTGATACGTCAGTTCATCCGTCCATTCATCCATCCGTCCGTCCGTCCGTCTATCTATCTATCTATCTATCTATCTATCTATCTATCTATCTATCTATCTATCTATCTATCTATCTATCTATCTATCTATCTATCTATCTATCTATCTATCTATCTATCTATCTATACTATATCTATCTATCTATCTATCTATCTATCTATCTATCTATCTATCTGTCTGTCTGTCTGTCTGTCTGTCTGTCTGTCTGTCTGTCTGTCTGTCTGTCTGTCTGTGTCTGTCCGTCCGTCCGTCCGTCCGCCCGTCTATCTATCTATCTATCTATCTATCTATCTATCTATCTATCTATCTATCTATCTATCTATCTATCTATCTATCTATCTATCTATCTATCTATCTATCTATCTATCTATCTATCTATCTATCTATCTATCTGCCTGCCTGCCTGCCTGCCTGCCTGCCTGCCTGCCTGCCTGTCTGTCTGTCTGTCTGTCTGTCTGTCTGTCTATACGCCTACGACTTTTAGCTCTCCTGGCCGTTTCGATAATGGCATAGATACCAAACTTGGTATGGCTTACCATGACTGTATAAAAAATATAATTGACTAGTCACAATATGAGAATCATGACATGTATGTCATGATTGTCATGATTACATTTCATGGTGCTGCAGCTCTTGCAGTAGTTTCGTTCACGTAGCATGTTGCAAAACTGGTATGGTATGACATAATTGCGTGGCGCAAACAAGCGACAGAAGCTAACATGAAAATCTCGACATGCGTGTCATGTAACAACATGACTACACGCTACGCTCATGATGCGCTCGCAGCCGTTTCGCAAGCGTCCCATATACCAAACTTTGTATTACGGTATTTGAACGAATGACGATGGTATGTGACTGGTACAAACATAATAATCATGAGATCCGTGTCTTGTAACATCATAACTACATGCCACACTCATGATGCGCCGGCGGCCGTTTCGCTAGCTTCACTTATACCAAATTTGGTATAATAGGACGTGAATGGATGACAAAGGTATGATACTGGTGCAAACATGGTAAACATGATATTCGCATCGTGTAACAACATGGCTACATGCTACGCTCATGATGCGCTTGTGGCCGTTTCGCTCGCTTCACATGCACCAAACTTGGTATTACGCGAAGCGAATGGACGACATTGGTAAATGACACATCCAAACATGATAATGGCGACATGAGTGTCACGTAACAACATGACTACATGCCACACTCAAGATGCACTGCACCCGTTTCGCTTGCTTCACGTATGCCAAATTTGGTATTACGGGACGCCAATGGATGACGTAGGTATGTGACTGGTGCAAACATAATAATCATGAGATGACTGTCCTGTAAGAACATGATTACATGCCACAGTCAAGGCACCAATATATTTCGATGTGACGCAGTGCGCGTGCTCGCCGGCGGTCATTTCGTCGCGTCACGCCGGCGTTGCCGGTCCTGCTTTATACTTGCAGGTGCACGTCGCACTGCGTTGCTTTGACGTATGCGCGTTTCAGTTCATCCGGCGTCCCTCCGTTACGAAAAGAGGGAGACACAGTATTAGAGAGTTTTAGTACTGCGGACGCTGCATACGTGGCGGCGTTGCGTACGTAAGGACGCCACGTTCTGCGTAGTGCGCATTCGCAGATAGCAACGCGCACGTATCGCGTTACGTACGCAGCCGATACGTACGCACGCATGAGATGCGTGCGTACGTATGAGGTGATCGCGCCGCACTCGAACAAGTTCGCGACAGCGCGAGACTTCGTTTGGCAAAATGGCGGCATCGAAGGCAAGCACCGACCGGCTCTGTGGCTTAAAATATAGCCATAATCTGGCTATAACACTTGGATTGGCTCACATTGGCTGGCTGTCAACAACACGTGCTTGTATTTTTATCTACCACATGGCGCAACACGCTTCACGCTCGTTACGTAAGCGGGTACTACGGCGTACTAAAAGCCAATTAGTGGCAAATGACGCCACGTAACGCAAGGCGCATCGTGATGCGTACGTAGCAGCATTCCGCAGTACTAAAACTCTCTATTTTCTGGGTAACGCGTTGGCACGAAACGCAGCATGTCGCATTTCGCGCTGGTTGCCGTCGGGCCGCGCCGACAGACGCTGATCGCGCCTGGCGTCAGACGCAGCGTCGCTGTACCCAGCGTGCGCACGCGTCAACGCTACATAGAGTATATTGGGCCCTTCATAATGCGCTCGAGGCCGTTTTGCTAGCTCCACATATACAAATTTGGTGTAACCAGACGTCAATGCATGACGAAATTCATGACAGGTTCAAGCATGGTAATCCTGACACATGTGTCATGTAAGAACATGACATCATACCACGCTCATAGCCTACTCACTGCCGTTTCGCTAGCTCTACATATACTAAATTTGGTATCACGTGACGTGAATAGATGACGAAAGTAAATTACACCTGCAAACTTGGTAATCATCACATGGATGTCATGTACGGCATCATTTACGTCCACCTCGTAACGTTGTGCTCATTTTAAAGTGACATATCAACATTTCTTATTCGTGCTTCGCATATCATCGATTCTCACTGTACGTGGGATTTGCCATTTTTTGTAGCCTCCTCCCGAGTTTTTTTTAGATTGATCATGTACAAATTTCTTCGGTTCCGCGCTTTGCAACCTCAAGCGCCCGCCCAACGCTATAAATTCTGCTGTACTCATAATGACGACTATTTATTGTAAATGAAGCAAATGGCTCGGTTCTATCCCGTCCTTTCATAGCAGACGCCAGTCGCCATGCAAGTTTCGGAGTTGAGTAAATCATTGAACTAAAGGCAAGGCCTCAGACCGGGGAAAACAGGAATTATTTTCCAAACACACAAAGCATAAATTTTTGACACCTAGAAGAAAAGAACAAGTGGTCGCAATACAAACGCAGTTAACTTACGCTTTAAAAGTGCCGTGACCGGCGATGCCCTCACTATGAAGTCCCGATGACCTTTCAAGAAAAACGTCATATGTCACCGATTTTGGTGATACCTGTGGTGGCTTTATTTATTTATTTATTTTTATTTATCAGATACTGCCGGCCTCCTTTTGGAAGCCATGGCAGGAGTGGGTACATCACATTGCATCGTTTCAGTCAACAACCGAAATAAAAAAAGAAAGAAAAACAGAACGAATGCACATATGTCTAATGAATACAACACATGCGGCCGAATGTGAACTCAAGACGCGAACATATAAAACAAGCCCAACAGCATTTGCAATAACACACTAAAATATGACACAGGAGCAATAACACATACACGCTTACAATATTTCAGAACATGAGTGAAACGGCCAACGAACCAAATAAGCATGTGAACCGAAGGACAGCTTACGTCAACAGAAGAATACCGCGAAATAAATGGTTACTCGCATACATTTCAAGCTGTAAAAGAGAAAAAATGACAAGATCTGCGCATAACCTCAGAGATAATCTTGCACGGCATTTGTGAACGCATGAACTGATGATAGGCCGACTATGTCACATGGAAGCTCGTTCCACTCTGCTATCGTTCGAGGAAAAAACAAAAATTGATACACTTTCGTCTCAACACGTGGCCTTACAATCGTCTTACTGTGCTGCCATCTTGTTGGCCTTGCGCTGTTATACTGCATGTAATCAGTGAAGCCCATTTTAATGTTACCGTTTACAATATTGTAAAGCATTTGCAGTCGATGCAGTTGCCTGCGTGATTCTAGCGTTGGAAGTTCGCTTAAATGTCTGAGGTTAGTAATGGACACGTGCCTGCCATAAGAGTTAAAGATGAATCTTAGCGCTTTTTTTGAACGCGTTCAATGCAATCGATGTCACATTTGGTGTGCGGGTCCCAAACTACGACCGCATATTCTAATAGCGGTCTAACAAATGTCGTGTAGGCCACAAGCTTAGTTTTAGAAGTGCAATGCATCATGCGATTTCTTAGCATGTAAAGTTTTGTCAAAGCCTTGGAAACAATGAATTGCACATGACCACTCCAGCTTAGCGTAGAACTGATATGCAAACCCAAGTATTTAAATTGGTCTACTGAAGTTAATTAAACATTATTGATGCTATAGGTGCAAACCAGCGGCTCCTTCTTGCGTGTAACACTCATCTGAACACACTTGGAAATGTTTAGGCGCATCTGCCATTTTGAACACCAGTTGCTAACAGCTGCCAAGAGGTTGTTAAGTATTTGTTGATCTTCCACTGACTGAATGTGCATGTATGCGACGAAGTCGTCTGCAAATAAACGGCAACATACTGTTGATGTAATCTGTAAATCATTAGTATAGATTAAAAAGAGTAACGGGCCGAGCACCGAACCCTGAGGAACGCCTGAAAGAACAGATGCGAATTCTGAGTCCGAATTGCCTACGTGAACAAACTGCCTACGCCGTGTAAGATACGAGTCGAGCCACTGTACTATCCGAGGATTGTCAAAAAGGCATCGGATCTTTAACATTAAATGTCGGTGTGACACACGGTCGAAGGCTTTTTCAAAATCAAGGAAAATCATGTCAATCTGTCTACCCTTGTCAAGCATTACCATTAGATCATTTACAGTGTGAATAAGCTACGTCGTAGTGGACAAACCGCGCCGAAAACCATGCTGACTACTTAAAAAATAATTGTTGTCCTCTAAGAAAGAGCAGATATGCTTAAATGTGAAATGTTCCAAAACCTTGCTACAAGTGCACAGTAGCGAAACTGGTCTGTAGTTGATTACTTCAAGTTTGTCACCAGTTTTATAAAATAGGCACCACTTTTCCAGTTTTCCATTCTAAAGGTATTTCCTGCTGTCCGTATACTTTCATTAAAGATTATGTTCAGATACTTCGCGCACCATTCGGCGTATCTGCGCAGGAACATATTTGGTATGCCATCCGGGCCGATAGATTTTTTAGTGTCTAATTCGAGTAGTGCCAAAAAAATGCCGCTTTCGTTGATTTCTATATCTGGGATAGCATAACTAGTTTTTGGATATGACGAGGGCTGAACGGTGGCGCGAGAAAACACAGACGAAAAGTAGTCATTAAATGTATTGGCTATACAGTTACTGTCATCGGTGATAGTGTCATCAAGTTTCATTTTGCTAATAGCCTCATTCTTATTCGTTAGGTGCAACCAGAACTTTCTTGGGTCATTTGCCAAAAAATGATGCATTTTGACGTTGAAGAAATGGAACTTGGATAGCTTTATCTTTGTGCGCAATTCATCTCGGAGTAACTGTAGGGACACCGCCCCTCTGTTCCTAGCCGAGTGATGTAATTGCTTGACACGGCGTTTCATCTGTAATATTTCGCGAGTGACCCAGGGATTTCGCCAACTACGCTTTTTTTGTCTAGTAGGGACATAATTGCTAATGCATTTATTAACAACAGCCTTGAGTTGAATCCACAAATCTTCGACAGTAGCATTTCCAGTAGCATAAATATGCTGAAAAATATCGAAAGCTTCTTCCAGAAGGTCTAGTACACTCTCATCTTGAGCACAGTTAAAATCAGGGAATAGTGACATTTTCACCTTTTATCCTCGAGACTCGCATACGACCAGCAAAAAGGACGCTGTCATGATCGGATAGCACAGGCAAATATGACATATCATAGCCTACAGCACTAATATTTTCCGAAACGAAAAAAAGATCAAGAACTGTGCTAGAAGTAGCTGATGCACGCGTAGGCTGATCCACAAGCTGCTTCAGACGAAACGAGAAAGTAATATCAAGCATCAACTCGGAATGCTGACATGATGAAGGAACACACAGTAGGTCCCAGTTAATTTTTGGAAGGTTGAGATCACCGCACAAGATGACATTAGCATTGCTTTTACAGTGCTCATACATTAAATCATGCAGTTTTTCTAGAATCGAATAATCTGCATCCGGCGGTCTGTAAATTGCACCAACGAAAGCACTGTATTGGCACAGGCGAACATGAATCCATAACATTTCTACGTTGGTATTGTAGGTATCACTGTGTACTCGATGTTTTTCTTCAACACAATTCCGACGCCACCGCCCGTTGCCCCCCGGTCGTGGCGAATAATCTAATGCAACCTTGGCACGATGTCCTCATCAGAAACGTTATCGTGAAGCCACGTCTCAGTTACTACCGTCATGTCTGGGTTATACGCTAGAAGAAGGCCCTACAAATCAGCAGATTTAGGTAAAATGCTTCTTGCATTAATATTCATAATGGGAAACGTATTCTGGGTGGCGCATGGTGGCAGTGGCGTTGTGTCGTTTTTTTGAGATGCCCAATCATTACGCAGGGAAGAATCGTGTCATTTCGAGTGTAATGGAACCATCATGTTGCTTCCTTCATCCCATCTGAACAGTTTTGTGTTTATTTTTACTTTATCAAACAAAAGAGCAACCTTTTCACCTCTCTCTCTATTTTCCTTCGTAACTTCCTATAGTTTTTTCCGGATTGCCTGAATACGAGGGGAAAAATCCTCGGAAATACTATAGTTGGTACCTTTAAGTTTCCTGCAATTTTTCAGTATTCTAGGCTTGTCTCTCCCGTCCACTAACCGGATGGTCCTTGCTCGGATTCGGCTTCCCCAGTCGGTGGATACGTTCAATTTTAATGTCATGAACACTCATGGTATCACGAAGTATTTTTTGAGTAACTTCTTTCAACGACTCGAGTTGTTCTCCCCGAGGCTCCGTAATACCATATATAATAAAGTTGTTCCTCCTACTTCTATTCTCTAAATCATCTACCTTCAGAATTAGTTGATCAACCGTGTTCTGCACGGTCGTCAACCCTAGATGTGTAATCGCACACAGTGGACGAAAGGCCGTCCAGTTTCATTTCAATTGATATCAGCTTTTGCGTTGTTTCGTTCAACTTCAGGCTACTAGTACTGATGGTCGCTTTAATTTCCTTCATGTCCTTCATTAACGACCTCAGCATTTCTTCAGTGTTATGACCCGGGTTTTCCTCTACGTCACCACAACAGGTCAACAAGTCAACGAAACAATGATATACGGCAAGCATATTTGAAAGCAGTGACCGTGGGCACGGCAGAAGCAAAAGACACACGTTATTGCTGTTGTAGCAGGAAACTGAACGGTTGTCTCTTACCTGTACTAAGAACAAAAAGGGGTTTGATGAATGTGCGTCCATCGTGCCTCCACCGTGCCCACTGGCCCAGTCAGCTACGGTGACTGTTCTTATACCAGATGCACACTATGACGTCGACTGAGAGTGGCGCCAGTAGTCTTCCGAATGGTGCAGTACTGATGCGTATGCCCAGGTCAGCTGCGTTATCCCCCTGTGTATCGATGTGCCAGTCGAAGATACGTTCCGTCGCATCCGGCCCAGTGCGGTTGACACGTGTGTCGCCTGACGAGGGGATCAAGGTGATGGCAAGCACGGTCTGTACAAAGAACAAAAAGGGTTTGATGAATGTGCGTCCATCGTGCCTCCACCGTGCCCACTTGGCAGCGTAGTCGTTTGTGCGGTGACGTCGGCGTGCGGTTTTGTTGACGGCCAGGATGCGAGCGGAACGGTTCAAGAGGACAGTTGGCGCAGAGGTTGTAATAGACTGCACCCTTTAGGCGCAGCAGGCAGGCGACCTTCGTGCCCAGGTACTCAGCGTGGAGTCTGACGGTAGGCACCCCTGCTCGTCTGGAGACAGGTAACCGGCAGAAGTGTCAGTGGCTTGGACCAGCTGTTCGCACCCTTCGTGATTTGGACGCTGTAAAACCTCTCGTGCTCGACTGCGTAAGTCGACAGCACAAACCCTGGCACTAGCGTCGTGTTGCTCTGGGTTCTCCGGGGCTCACTGCTCGCGTTTCAGCGTGCCGTCGTCTTGCTCTTCTCTGTCTTCGTGCGAAATTGTCCTGTTTTTTTTTAAATTTTCTCGTCCACTCACCCCATGCTGTGCTCGACCAACGTCGTCCTTCTTTTTGTTCTCCACGTGTCTGTAGTGTGGTGCCAGTGTCTCATTGCATCGCCATTTTTGCACCACCACAGCACTGCACTGCAAACACCACACTGACAACACCACACTCTTGCACTACACTCATCATATACTCAAATCCAGCCTTTATGCACCGACGGAAAATGCTCGAACCTGGACTATTAGGAATGGCTTCAGTACAACTCTTGAACGTACCCTCAAAAGTGCTCACTACAAGTGGACGAGACACGATGGCAGACAACATTGCTACTCAATGAACATGTCAACCACCAACCATGAACCTATGCCAGATTGGAAGCCCCAAGAATTCCTGAACACCTAATGCGACTCTCTTCAGCTAACATTTCTAACCGAAATCTCGACCTCCTAGACAGCAAAAGATTGTTCCGATGACCTGCCGTTCCTCACCATGACGTGAAACAGGGGCATATACACACACCGAACTCGTATTTACGTGGTTAAAACGCTCTTGACTCCAGGTTTATTGGCTCCGACATTCTAAAAAATATCAAGTAAAACGGGTGTCTTTTTGTCCCACAACAATAATCGTCATCAGGCTTGCGTGCGCTTCCTTTCTTGAAAACGCGGCGCTGGCCACTTTCCTATTGAGAATGCAATGTAACCCTGATAATGGGCATGTCGATCGTGACCGGAATGTATCAGGTGCGGGGCGATAGCGCAAAAATGGAACGCAATATAAATGACGATTATTGTTGGGGGCCAAAAAGACACCCTTTTTACTCGCTCTTTTTTTAGAGAGGACTCACCTAATATCTCGCTCTATTAAGTTCACCACATTCATCGTTGGTGGGAGTGTGTTAAAATAACGGAGACAGAGGACACTGGTAAAGCTGCATGCAAATGGCGTTGGCGCAGAGGTTGTAGAAGACTGTACCTTTTAGGCACAATAGGCCGGTAACCCTCGTATCCACGTACTCAGCGTGGAGTATTAATTGAGCAATAGCCTGCGTGGTCATTTTTGACCACCTTTTACTTCTGAGCCGTCTGTTATATTCTCGTTAACATGTCAGTGTAGTAGTTGCAGTTAATGAAAGATTTGAAAGACATATATATCAGTAAAACAGGTATGTAAACTTACATGTCATTTATTTCAGCATTCAAACCGTGTTGAAATTAAACGCCAAAATGTTGCTCTAACGACACTGAGTATACTGTAGAAAAAATTGCACTTTGTTTCTGCTATCTTTCTACATGCAATAAGTGGATGTAGCCATTTGTTTCACTTACAGTGAGGCTTAAAAACTAGTTAGAAGAATGATGATCAATGTGCTTTCCTGCGCAATCCCTGTCAGACTCCGCTCCGGTGTTCCTCAATTTATGTGGCCTTTGTTAATCTCTAATGCTGTGCTTTGCTGCAAATAACTTTTTTCGACACAGAAAGTGTCATAACTAGCTGTTTCCTTACTTTGTTTGCTTCAATTCTGGGTTCGATTAAGTCAACTGCTGCAATATTTCCTGCATTGACTTACTCTCAGCAACAAATTTAGTTCACTGAAGATCTCAGGGGTCCGAATAGCATTGTTGCAGTGTGCTGGAGTTAACTCAAAAAAGAGCTAATCGGACAGCAGATACATAACAATTACGGCAGCTGTGAAGCAGAAAAGAGTTCGTGCTAGTAGGTTTTCATATAAACGAATCCGGGAATAAGTTCTACATGCGAATATCTGTGGGTGCAGTAAGATTTCTGGTTTTCAGACTGGCACAACAAAGAACACAAGAAGACCAATGAGTCAAGCGAGCAAATACTTCCAGAGTTGTCTTGTGATGATGTTTTGAAAGCGAATGGAACTAATTTGATTGATATGTGGGGTTTAACGTCACGAAACCACCACATCATAATGAGAAACGCCGTAGTGGAGGGCTCCGGAAATTTCGACCACCTAGGGTTCTTTAACGTGCACCCATCTCTGAGCACACGGGCCTACAAAATTTCCGCCTTTATCGGAAGTGCAGCCGCCGCAACCGGGATAAATGAAACAAATTGATGTGGTATATTCAAAATAAAAACACTCATGTATCAGCTTTGCTTCAATTACACTGCAGGATAAACAAATATTTTACCATTGTGGACAACCTGTGTTTGATTTTTGTTGGTTTCGCTTGTCATTTTTTACGTGTAGCCATGTGGATGTATATATCTGTTCTGTAATTCTGATTAAACGTCACTGTGAGTCGGTGCCTCTAGTTGTGTGGCTGATCGTTTTTTAACATTCTTTGTTGCACTGCTGTAATATAATGAATCGATACCAACCTAATTCGTCAGCTCTACTCAAGCTTTTTGGCTTCTATAGTTGTATTACTAAACCTAATCAGAGTTACAACAAAGCGTACCTCTCAAAATGTTTGGAGGGCTGTTTGACATATAGCAGGGTTCACAGCATTCATAGCATTGGTTACGTGCACACTGTTTTTTGCTGTTCAGGGGCACATGCGTTGTCATATTCTGTCATTTTCGCAAACGTGGTTTTACCTTTAGTGCTTTATGAGGTGAATGAGTTGGGAAAAACATTTAAGCACGACTTACAACCACGAGCTTGTCGATGTACAATATTGTTACATGACATCGACAACGAAAGAGCATCATAGACGACGAAGACGATGAAAGCGAGCGTGCTCGGGTTGTTGTTGTTGGACCGCCATCTTGGCTGCAGCTGCCTCTGACTCTCTCTGTATATTTTGTAAATATGTTTATTTCATTCATTCTCTCACCCCCGTGAAATTTGGTGGTGTTGCGGGGTACAACACGATATAACAGAGGTCCGCAGTGGCCGGCGCTTGGATTTTTCCACCATGGCAAACCAGGGACCCGCTCCCGCGGAGGCGATCACAACAACAACTGTTGTCCTTCTGCAGCTAAAAGATCCTGGCACGTTCTGTGGCACGGATGATGTCGACATCGGAGAATGGTTGCCGTTGTACGAACGTACAAGTAAGAACTACCGCTGGGATGAAACTCTTATGTTAGACAATATCCTGTTCTACTTGAAAGGAACATCAGAAGTGTGGTTCGAGAACCACGAAGATGAAATTGGAAGCTGGGATGCGTGCAAAGAGAAGATGCGCGCCCTTTTCGGCAAGTCTGTGGGTAGAAAGGCAGCGGTCCAAGAAGGAGTTGGCATCTCGTGCGCAAACGTCATCAGAGTCCCACGAGACTTACATACAGGTCGTGCTTGCCCTTTGCCGAAAAGCAGACAATAGTATGGAAGAAACCGAAAAAGTAGCTCACATATTGAAAGGCACTGCAGATGATGCATTCAACCTTCTCATATACAAAGACCGCAACACGGTCGATGCCATCATGAAGCAGTGCCAGCGTTTTGAGGCCGCAAAAAGTCGACGTATCACCCATAACTTCACTCAACTACCAAACACAGCAGCAACCTGGTCGTGCGAAGACGTGCCTGCACTACAGACGCCGTTAACTGTAGAGCAGGTGACCAAGATCATCAGACGTGAACTTGAAGCTCTGTCTTCTGCGTCCACGTGCTCCCATGCCTGTTGCTCTAGCCCTCAGATGGTGCCACTGGTACGTGCCATTTTGCGACAAGGGCTTTCCAATGCTGAACTGGCCTCCGAGTGCACTACAGCTCCCTCTCATCCGATCGACCGTCGTCGACCCCCTCTTTCGTATGCCCAAAGCCAAAACCTTCCGGCGCGCCCTCGCAATACAGCCGAGTGGAGGACTGCTGACGATCGCCCGATTTGTTTCAACTGGCACCGTATCGGACATGTGGCCCACCATTGTAACATTCGGTGGTATTGGCATCAGGCATCCTGTGGGTACACCCATCCGCCAGAGATGGATCATGAACGCTTTCAAACTTACCGGGACTTACCTAAGGTCACCAGTGAAGACATTCCTTCTATGCCACCTTATCGTCGTCGCTCTCCATCTCCGCATGCTCACCAGTCCCGTTCACCGCTCTCCCGTCGCCCGTCGTCTCGCTCGCGCCAATTTCTCCGACCAACGTCACCGACTGACCACCTATCGTGGGAAAACTAGATGATGCAACTCCCGGAGGTGATGCTGCATCGACCACTTTTCCGCCAAATCCTCTGATCATGCTGCCGACTCGACGCAATCTTATTGACGTTGAAGTAGATGACACACCCGTTGTTGCGTTTGTGGACACAGGGGCTCACTTATCAGCGATGAATTCAGAACTTCGTTGCCGCCTTTGGAAAGTTTTAACGCCACCCACAGTACCACTCATCCAGGTCGCCGACGGTGGCACGTTTCCCGTGCTTGGAATGTGCTCCGCGCGTATAAGTGTGGATGATCGCTCCACGACAGTGCTATTTGCTGTGCTCGAGAATGTTCCCATGAACTTATCCTCGGCATGGACTTTTTATCCGCCCCCTCTTCCCTTATTGATTGTGGAACCGGCATGCTTCAACTCTATTTACCGTGTTACCATGACGACCCAACACCAGCTCAACCGGGTCTGTGTTCTGCAGATCACGTTCACCTAGCACCTCAAGCTGTTACTTACGTGAAGCTGAGATCTGTCCCTCCTGTTCCTGATGGTGACAACATGTTGACGCTTATTGCTGACGTTCTGCTGGCCGAAAATGTTGCCGTGCCTCACACAATTTTGACGGTCACGGGAAATACAGCATCTCTTCCGATCCTGAACTTCCGCTAGTGCGCTCAAGTTATCCCAGGTGGTATGACTTTGGCAAAAGTTTCTTCTATAGATGCTGCCATGTCGGCGTTCGTTGCCGAATCTTCTTCGTCCTCTGCTCCGTTCTCATCCTCGAAGAGTGCAGCGGATGCCACCATCAACAAGGTGATCGCCCCGAACCTTCTTCCAGCACAGACAGCTGATATCCGGCACCTGCTGAAATCCTACCGTGGCGTCTTTGATTTTGATGACCGCCCTTTCGGTCAGACATTTTTCGTAACTCACAGGATTAAGACTGAAGGCGCCAGGCCCATCCGATGACGTCCTTATTGCGTGTCTAATGCTGGGCGACAAGTTATCCAGCACGAAGTTGAATCAGTTGAATAAATGCTCACAAAAGACGTCATCGAACGTTCCTGCAGTCCACGGGCATCGCCGGTCGTGCTAGTCAAGAAGAAGGATGGCAGCTGGCACTTCTGCGTCGACTACCGTCACCTAAACAAATTACACGAAAGGACGTGTATCCACTACCGCGGATTGACGATGTTCTCGACTGCCTAAATGGGTCTGCCTACTTTTCATCTATCGACTTGCGATCAGGATACTGGCAGATTTCTGTCGATTATCGAGACCGTGAGAAAACCGCATTCATCACATCGGATGGACTTTTCTAGTTAGAGGTTATGCCATTTGGATTGTGTAATGCACCAGCTACATTTGAAAGGATGACGGACTCTCTCCTGTATGGATACAAATGGACCACGTGCCTGTGTTATCTCGATGACGTCATCGTATGTTCACCTACATTCGAAAGCCACCTTAGCCGCTTAACGGCTGTTCTTGAGGTTTTCCGGACAGCAGGACTTCAGACCAACTCTTCCAAATGTCGCTTTGGCCGTCGGGAAATCACTGTGCTGGGCCACATTGTCAGTGCTCGAGGCGTCCAACTTGATCCTGACGAAATTCGAGTTGTCAAAGATTTTCCCATACCACGTTCCGCAAAAGATGTACGGAGTTTTATCGGCCTTTGTTCTTACTTTGGACGTTTCATGAAGAATATTGCTGACATTGCCCGACCACTTACAAGTTACTGAAGAAGGACATGCCATTTTATCGGGGTACTGACCAAGCAACTGCCTTCAACACCCTTACATCATTACTTACTTCCCCAATAATCTTAACCCATTTCGACACGTCAGGGCATACCGGAGTTCGTACCGATGCCGGTGTACATGAAATCGGTGCTGTTCTCGCCCAGCGGTAACGAGGACAGGATCACGTTATTGCTTATGCCAGTCGCCTCCTTTCTCCTTCGGAGAGCAAGTTTCCTATTACAGAGTCTCGCTACTCGGGGCCTTACAAGGTTTTACGCCGGCTTACCGAGGTCACATACGAGATTGCTCCGTTGGACAGTGGGTCGTCGTCGTCCGCACCCGCTACTAACGTCGTCCACGTGACCCGCCTCAAACCATACATATCCGCATATGACCCTACTCTCCTTTAGGCGCCGAGACGGCGCTGCAAGCGGCGGGGGGTTATATGCTACCCGACATCGGCAACGAAAGAGCATCATGGACGACGAAGACGATGAAAGCAATCGTGCTCGCGTTGTTGTTGCTGCTGGACCTCCATCTTGGCTGCAGCTGCCTCTCACTCTCGTTGCATACTTTGTAAATATATTTATTTAATTCATTCTCTCACACCTGTGACAATATAAACAAAGCTCAAGATGCTGTCTTTTATTCAAACTGATCAAAAATGCAGGTGTTTCAAATAGAGCCTGAACCTACTTTGAGTGCGATATGGTGGCAGGGGTCAAGCTCACAGCAAGCACGAAGTTCAACTTCGTTTTTATTAGCACTTGAGCATAAGTACAAGGTAGCAGAACACTAGAAATAATTCCTCTTTCTTTATTTGTGGCACTCGAAAACTAGCACATTTGCAAACATATGCAAAACATAATTTACTTACTGTATGAAAACATTACAGCTGCCGCTCAATCATTTTTGTAGCCATGATAACTGAGGTGTCGTAAACTCAACGTTACATTTTTAGCCCCTCGATAAATATTTAGGAATATAATAAATGCGTAAAGCACAGAAAGAAACTCTTTACGTTATCCAAACAAATGATGCTGGTAAAAGTTTTATTTACTAATATGACTTGAAACCAGTTAACATGCAATTATAATAACGACCTTGTGGGGACTGTGTATTGAGGTTATGTAAGTAGGATATTTTTGATGTTTCAGGCCATTTGTACACTGATGATATCTGCATAGGTAGTGAGTCATCTGTTCTGTTGTCATAAAACTTCAGTAGATGTTACTTGACTGAATGAATCAACTTTATTTAAAGTCTGGCAATTTTCTCGGGGTGAGGTGGGTGAAGAGCGCCATAACCCCTGTCCCTTCCCAACCTTCGTCGATTATGATGGCGGTGCCTCAGGTGACCGCTGGAAGTCCTTGGACCCGGGTGGCATCTTCAGCTTGCCAGAAGGCCCAAAGCTGGTCGGCCAGCTCGTCGCTATGGATGCCGCCTCCCAGCGGCAGCGCAGCTGTCGCGGCCGATCCACAACAGTCACCGCAGCCGCAGCGGAGGTCGGTCCCTGCCCCGCACGGTGGTAGCAGCAGCAATGGTCCTCCGAGTTCGTGCCTGCCTAACGTGCGTCGCGACGGGAGTGCAGCAGTGACGTTAACTCTATTGGCACACTCCCAAAGCATGTGCCGCATTGTGTCCCTTTTCCCTCACGCCTTGCACGCGTCCGTCGGGTATATGTATGGATAACACAGGCGTTGGATCACCGCGCTGGGGTACGTACTTGTCTGTAATAACCTGAGAGTTACGGCGTGCCTTTTGTTCAATTTGTTGTGAGGTGGTGGGTATTTGCTTCTGTTTAGTCTGCAATGTTGTGTAATGTCATTGAATGTGGTCAGGTGACTACCCCACGACCATTACGGTTGTTGCTGTTGTGTGCATAATGTCGTCACTCCACTCTTGGAGGTGAAGGCGGCCACCGAATAGGCCGCATCTCAGTGAGTGAAATCTTGAGCTATGGTATGGGCCGCCTAATTGACTACGAGCGGGACGCTGTTGTGCGCCGGGGTCACAGAAGGAAGACTGTCGCATTCTCAGTTTGGAGATACGAGGACGACGACGCCGATACCCTCGCTCTTCGAAGCTTGCCACTGTCCTTGTTGCCTTTACTTCATTGTATTATCTGCGCCTCAAGACACGATAGGGGACCACGCGCGAAGCCATGGATGGCATCCTGTGAGTCACTGATCACCACCACAGCCTCGAGTGCCGCGACAAGTGCAAGAGCAATCGCCGCTTCTTCGGCCGTCTCTGTGTGTTCCGTACGCACTGATGCGCTTGTAATGCTTTTGCCCATGCGATTCACAACGGTGATCATGTGAGCATGACTTCCTTTTGGGTATCACGTAGAAAGATTTTTAAAGTTGGCAGCATGACACAGATATGAGATGATTAGCCCGTATCAATTGATTGTATATGCATGTACAGTAAAGTTATCTGCTAACATATGTGCCTTCTAATGTGCTGTCACAGAGCTCTAGGTTGAAAGTTCTTCATGATGTCACGTAAACTAGATGCGTAGTTACTGTCAAGAATATGGTCACCGCGTGGATCACATTTAAAGAACATGGTCACTGCGCATACCTACAATCATGCCTAAAGTGAGTTTACAGTGTTGAAACTAAAGTCCGTCTTGAATGTCATGCATATACGCTTCATTCCATTGCTAATTGGGAGGTTGGCCACGGGGAATAACGTTTGTTCATATTGGCATTCATTGTCAGTTGGGACCGAGGGCAGCACGAGTGATGCAGCCAGCAGCTGCAAAGGCAGGAGCAACAGTGCCTAACCTGTATTGCCCGAAGTCAGAATGTATTCCACCCAACACTTGAAGTGACCAACACAAGCCAACAAGTTTGTGTTTGGCAAGGCAGCAGTATAGTCAATGGCACGATAAGATTCTAGAAAACTGTTCCTGAATCATTTGGTTGGGCATGAAAACATATCCAGCAATGTTAAAATGTGAGTGATATAGATGGATTCAATAATTTTCATCCGTCAATCAAGCTTCTGCACAGCTATTCGACAAATTTTGTTAACTTTGTGGATGTCATCAACACGCTTTCTAAAGGAAAATTGATCACAAAATTATACCGCAAACCTATTCACAGAAACCAGCTTTTCCATTTTCAGAGCAGTCACGTGCGACATTGTAAGACAGGTATACCTTATAGTCAGACACACCGTTTTAAGCGATTGTGTTCCGATCACGAAGACTTCCTATCTAACTGCGAGTAACTTAAAAGCGCTCTCATTAAACGACGGTATCCAGCGGACTTGGTCAATGACGCTATAGACCAAGCAGACCAATTGAATAAAGCCGACATTCTTAGCCCAAACAGTTTGCCTGAACAACGTGCTGGCACTAATCAAGTATTAACTTACTCGGCATCAGTGCCAAAGGCTCTTTTTATACTCAAACGCCCCCAAACCATCCTTACCCAAAGTGAGCATTGGAAAAATACCTTTCCTGAACCACCTCACGTAGTCTACCAGCGCTCTAAGAATCTCCGCGATATGCTGACATCGTCAAAATTAAACGAACCCACAGCATCTGGCTGTGCACTTTGCAACAAAGCACGCTGCAAGGTTTGCCTACATATGCAAACCACCCATGAAGCCATTGGTACGTCGTCCAATTTCACCCTTAAAATTTGCGGCCCTTTTAATTGCGATAGCTCTAATGTCAAATACATGCTCGAGTGCGCCGTCTGCCAAAAACAGTATATTGGCCATACAGAAACATCGTTGCGAATACGCTTCAACAACCACAAATCGCATGCCAATACGCAACCTAACCTCCCGCTCTCAAAACATATTCACTTTCCAGGGCACTCGTTCGAAAAAATTAGGGTCCTATACTTGAATTGGGCTTTCATTCTCACCACGATCGGGCAATCCGCGAATCGTACCTCATCCACAAATTCAACACCGTGTCATCAGGCATAAACGAAAGTACAGGCACGCTTTCTAGTGTGCCCACCAAGCATTATCAGCCTTAACTCATGGCCCGTAGCGTGATTGATTAAGCTTGTTGGATACCGTCTCCAATGCTTCTGTTATAGTGTATATTTGTGTATCCAATGCTTAGAGTCACTTGAATTTATTATTCGCCGCCGCTATCACGAGTGTGGATGCGACACTTTATTTTAAGGCACACCCGCAATAAAAGCATCAACTACTCATCTTATTCATATCACAATGACTGAGCTGTGTATATGACGCACAATCTGACTGTAATATCACGCGGTTTTTCGACATTTTGATATCCATGTTTTATTGTTGTTTTATCATTATCTATCTCCGGTTCTTACAGAGTTATGCTGTGTGCACGTAGAAGTAATTTCTGGTTTTTTTTTATTTCTACATTTTTATATATGTATATATATTTATGTTTTGCATGATAACTAACTGTACCGTCATGAACACTTCACGCTATAAATCGTCTAATCGCTGATATACGTCGCCGATCTTTATTATCCCATGTGAATCGTATGTATAAGCAAGCGCGTTGACATGTACTTGTTACTTTGACAAAGGCTGGTCCACCAGCCGAAACGTCGTGAGAGTATACCGTGCAAAACCAACATGCGTCGTACTCTATTTTCCCTTATTCTACCGGGGCCAGCGTTACTTCCTTGCTGCCTCTATATATATATATATATATATATATATATATATATATATAAGGGCTTGAAAAAGACGGGGTTCCCGTCGAAACATCGGCACAATAAACAGTTGTTATGGGAAAGCGCATCTACTTATATATATATATATATATATATATATATATATATATATATATATATATATATATATATATAGACTAAGATCTGACTGACAGACAATAATCAATAATGCCAAGGAATGTATAGGGGAAGTTTTTAGGCCAATGGTTGAATGGTTGTGTAAATGTGAAGAAAGAAAAGTGGGTGAAAAGATAGCTTGCCGTGAGCAGGAACTGAACCTGAAATCTTCCAATAACGCGTTCGGTTTCTACTCACGGCAAGCTATCTTTTCACCCACTTTTCTTTCTTCACATTTACACGTCCATTGGCCTAAAAGGTTCCCAGATACATTCCTTGGCAATATTGCGTGTTAGATCTCAACAATATTGCGCCAAAACACGGCCCTTTAGTATACACCACTCCTCATTCCCCTCAAATTTACACACACACACACACACACACACACACACACACACACACACACACACACACACACACACATATATATATATATATATATATATATATATATATATATATATATATATATATATATATATATATATATAACAGACAATAATGCCAAGGAATGTATAGGGGAAGATATTAGAAGCAATGTATTGTATATAAAAAGAAAAAAATTGGGTGAAAAAATAACTTGCCGTGAGCAGGAATTGAACTTACGATCTTCGAATAACGCGTTCGATGCTCTAACCACTGAGCCACTGAGCTATAGCTCAGCGGCTAGAGCATCGAACGCGTTGTTCAAAGGTCGTAGGTTCGATTCCTGCTCACAGCCACTTATTTTTTCACCTACTTTTTTTCTTCTCATTTACATTACATGAGTTGTAATATCTTCCCCTACACATTCCTTGGCTTTATTCTTAGTTAGGTCTCATTAATATTGTGTCAAAACACGGAAAAACGAGCCCTTAAGTATCCACTCCTTTCCCTTATATATATATATATATATATATATATATATATATATATATATATATATATTGAATGTCTTCTTGGATTTGGTCGAGTTATATGTCATCAGATGAAGCGGACGAGCAAATGAAAAACGATGCTTTATTGCCAAAGAATGGCAATAAAGCATCGTTTTTTTTCGATTGCTCGTCCGCCTTATCTGAATATATATATATATATATATATATATATATATATATATATATATATATATATATATATATATATATATATATATATATATATATATATATATATATATATATATCTGCATATTGTCTGCACTCGCCGCGCATAGCCTGACAGTCAGAGAGTGACTGGTGTTTAAAAATTCTCATACCCGGTCCTAAACACCAATATCAAAAGGCCGCGTTCATAAGAATAATAGCTGCCTGCGCGAAACGAGCGCGTGCTCTTCGCAAGGCACCAGCTAATATTTGTCAGTGGTAATGTTCTAAATGTGGCCACATTATTCAGCCGACTACGGCTGACACCAAGTGTGGTGGGTGGTACACCGCGAATGGGAGCCTTTTGTCTGACTTCCATACGTCTACGGGTGTAATTTTAGGCGCCCATCGCAACGTGTTGCACGCTCAATGCGTGACTTTCACGCTAGAAATGGTTGCGTCACGCCGTGCCATTACAACGCTTCAGGCCCGGCTTCCTCAATCACGAAATGGCACTCACAATCCTTCTGAATTTGACCGCACGTACGATGTAACTTCCTCGAAGCAATTATTCAGAAAGCACCGAAGAAACTCACCCGTCTTCCAGAACCAGGGGTGGATTCTTCGGCTTTTTGGCCGCCTGCGCATTTGAAGTATCTGTTAGCAGCATGCTCCTACACTCGGAAAAAAATCATCCATTTCTCTGCTTGGAATACCACGGGGCAAAGAAATGTATTGAGAAACTTTAGACATTGCTTTTTCTCCTAAGCCCAAAGTTTTTAGTGAGGATTCCTAGATTTTTCTTCGCACCGCCGCGGTGGTCTAGTGGCTAAGGTACTCGGCTGCTGACCCGCAGGTCGCGGGTTCAAATCCCGGCTGCGGCGGCTGCATTTCCGATGGAGGCGGAAATGTCATGGGCCCGTGTACTCAGATTTGGGTGCACGTTAAAGAACCCCAGGTGGTCAAAAATTCCGGAGCCCTGCACTACGGCGTCTCTCATAATCATATGGTGGTTTTGGGACGTTAAACCCCACATATCTATCTACATTCTGTCTTCGCTATTCCAGTCCAGCTATATAGATGCCATATGGTGATATGCTCAAGTGTGCGATGTTTGGCTTACTCACGATAAAGAATTCCTGTTCACATAGCGTAAATGTTTTACGCAGAAACAAACAAAGGACGTAGGCGAGAGCTACAATATTACGCATCATTTCACATTTTGGCAAATACGCACTTCTGTGCGCACCAGCAAAAGAGCAAGAAACCGGAGTTTCAGAAAGGAACAAAGATCGACAACGAAAAGCGTAACAAAAAGAAAATATTTGACCGGAACGCTACTCATTATTTCGTTCTGTAGAAAAAACGAAATAATTTTTATTGTTTTTCGGATCACGGCAACACTTGCGAAAAAAAAAAGGTGCCCATGAAACGTGAGCATCAAGGCATAACTCATGGTAATGAATCAGTGCTCATCAAGGACATATATCCCAAAGTAAAGATTTTAAATATAGCAGAAAGCTAAAAAAGTCGCAGCCAGAGCTGTTTGTATCGTTACAAGTGGACTTTCATGTGCTCTTCACACAGGCCGTCATCGAGAAGGCAGTGTCGGCACTGCAGTTTGCTTGATCTGAACAGCGGTTGCGCATATCAGATGGTGGGCGCCTTCTTTGATCATGCTCGCACTGTTGACACAATGCAATGAGTCGGATGTACAAAAATCTAATTCGCTCCTGAGAAAATTACCACTGTAACCTATCAAGAGTATCGAGCAAGAATGCACCTGTGTAAAGCCTGGTGTAACGTCCCCGCAAGCGCGTACTGGACCCAAGGTTTTTCAAAATGTTTACGTCCATTTATTCAACCCACGCTTCAGCAAAGATAAAACTCCCGGGGTAACAATTGCGCTTTTCAGCTGGTTTCGCGGGCCCACAGCACAAACACCAGGGCCATGTGGCGGCTTCTTGTCTACGGACACAACGGTAGCATTGCACAGTGCGCGCCCTTCAGATTTATAGCATGGGGGCAGCGGATTGCCTTTTGTGTGACACTGTTCACGCGAGCCTGCTATAGCGCCTGTGCAGGGCCAAGCCTGCCATTCCGTCAGCCTCCGCGGCTCCAGGGCTCATTACTGCGTCTGCCCGGATATCCACCTGTGGCGATGAAGGACGAAGATGTGGTGGCTGCGGAGAATTTGTACGGGAGACACTGGCGTCGAAACTATCTGTACATCGGGTCGTGGGGCACCGGAAAATGGGGCGATTGGGACGGCCGAAGACGTTTCGGCACAACACTCCAAACTCCGGGCGTCGGCCATCACAGACGGCGCGCTTTGCGTGAACGTTGGGACCCCTTGTCGCCCATAATTTACGTGTCATCAGACAGCTCGCCGTCTCTCGCTCACATTTGGAAATTGTACATTGCTAATTTGTTAACTTTGCTTGAGAGAGGGCTTTCCACTGACGTGTGCTGCGGGGGCAGTCGTCGAAGCTGACACAGACCGACTGACATGGATATATGTTGCATCGACAGTGGCAATTGGTCAGGTGCCACGGAGGTGTCACGAAGGGGCGAAGTCGGGTCCAACGAAAAGAGACCACGGTACCACGGAGAGAGGACGATGCAATGAGATCGAGATGGTAGAGAGACGGAATGGAAAAGGAAGATAACGGTGAGAAGAGATAGCGATGAGAGTCGATGAGATGATGACTGATGCAGAAATGGTATGACGGGGAATGAAAGTTAGAGATGGTAAGCGAGGAATGGAGTGATTCCGGCACGTTTTGAAAGAAGACTAAGATGAAAATCCTTGAGAGGGACGACGAAGACGACAAAGACGGTGATGTACTTCACGAATTGGACAGTAACCCAGAAAAAGGCCCTGAGCCCCCACTCAAACATCCAGCCTCAAAGCTCCCGACAGCATGAACTATTCATGAGACGAACTTTATGTACCTAATTTTGACAAGCTTTGCAGGAAGAGATACGATACGTTGAGGCATTGCGTGGTTTTTATTCATTGATAATTTCATCATTTGTGTTTGATTGATTGATTTGTGGGGTTTAACGTCCCAAAACCACCATATGATTATGAGAGACGCCGTAGTGGAGGGCTCCGGAAATTTCGACCACCTGGGGTTCTTTAACGTGCACCCAAATCTGAGTACACGGGCCTACAACATTTCCGCCTCCATCGGAAATGCAGCCGCCACAGTCGGGATTTGATCCCGCGACCTGCGGGTCAGCAGCCGAGTACCTTGGCCACTAGACCACCGTAGTGAGGCTTCATCATTTGTGTCATTAGGCGTTTTCTTTATATTGAGGTACCCTTGTATTGTAGCAGTTACTGTCTTTATGTGCCCTGTGCCGAACTTCACGAATGTCTAAATCGTGGGTTATAATTTTGTGTAGCGGTTGTTGTACGTGGGCAGCATACTTTGACGTTTGCAATCAGTGTTTAGTTGAAGTTAATCGCTTGTGTTGTGTGTTCCGTGTACTAGTTGCGGCGCTTCCTACCAAGATGACAGTTTTAGCCACTTTTTTTTAGGTGGGCGCTGACGCTCCACTTGTCAAAGGGGGTGGCAATTCGTGTTTCTATAGAGACTTTTATATGACCATATTTTGCCTCCCGCTCCACCCAGCCAAGCGAAGGTTGCGTCACTGCGCATGCGCTGTACGGTAAGGCGCTGAGCATGTGAGCGGACCGTCGTAGCGAGCGAAGGATCACGTGACGCGAGGAGAAACGACCAAAATGGCAGCCTCTTGTGCCGCGAGGTCGCGCTGCTCTGGAAACGCAGCGCAATTGTAGGGCACCGACGGCACTTCAAGACGCACAAGCATCTGTAACTCTTCCGAGAAGTCATCACAGCAAATACCCTCGAGAATCCGCCGATATGAAGTGAAGTTCAACGAAAAAATCTAGAGCTGACATTTCGAACCATAAAGGCGCGCCTCGAGATGCTTTTTTAGTACTTCCGCCAAAGGTACTTCCCCAATCTTCGATAGTAAGTGATTTCTGGTAACAATATAACAATTTAGTTTCTAACAGTTGCCACTCTTCCACCTATTTCGAAGAGCTTTTTCGTTTGATTTGCCACAAGGCAACGGTGTGAACGCGCTGCTTCAGGCTGGGTCGTTTGAAACGCGTTTGGGCTGCCTTGAAGGCTTCAATTGTAGTCCAGCTTGAAGTGAAAGTGACAAAAAATTAAAAGAAAAGCTCATGCGTCGAACAGCAAATGAATTCATGCTATTTGGAAACAGAAACTTTTATCTTGCTGCAAGATAAGAACTATGTTTGTTTTCTTTTAAAACAACTTTCATGCACTGGTGGCATCGTGATAGCCTTAACCGAACGACGCTTGGCTGAAACTAAACACGTGCTTCGCGCTTCGGTAACGTTGAGCGTTTGAGTGTAATGGGGAACGGTGCGCAAAATTGGTCAGCTGAAAGTCTCTAATGTGCGTGTGTAAGGTCTTGTGCGTGACTGTGTGCTTTCTCGTGCTTTATGATGACGATAGTCTTTCTTGGGGTCCTTCGTCGCAAAAATTGTGGACTGTCTGTCTGTCTATCTGTCTGTCTGTCTGCACATTTGTCTGTCCACCCTTAACGGTACCCTAAACGGCACGAAACTGAGGACATGGTACTCCAAACGGCCGACTCCATCCGCTGCACCCACCCTTATTGCTTAAGATTTAGCTAGATTTAGCACTCGTGCAATTGTGAAATAAAAGCACATATTGCGCATATGTGAAGCACCATAACAACACGACAATATTCTGTGTGTCTCTTTACTAGAAAAGGCATACATAAGTAATTCTAAGCACTGTAGCGTTTGTCACGCTGTGCTGACCATGCAACGCTTGCACGAAAAGACAACTATTTCCAACGCTTTGATAGGACGACACAGTGGTGGCACCTACCCGTCACCTCGCGTTCAACACCTCATTACCTCAGGGACGGGCGTGCATGCCGCACGCTCCGTTTTCCAAGGTAACGCCCTATCGGAAAAATTGCCATGGTGGATACTGGAAAACATGGTGGGCGTAGTGGAAATAATATAGGGCATCGTGGAAATTATGATGGATATGGTTGGACGTAGTGGAAATTATGGTGGATATGCCGGGACATACTGGGTGGTATGGTGTACAGAAGATGGGTAAAGTGGAAATGATGGTGGAAAGTAGAGGCTAAATAGTGGGCAATCGTGGGACACTCTGCACACCATTGCGATAATTCTGGGAAGCCCTAAGCATATGGTGGGTGGTGCTTATTATAATGGGCCACATGGTGTACCAAGCTGAGAAGCTCTGCCCACCTTTGCGATAATGCTGGGAAGTAGTAAGCAGATGATGGGTGGGCTTATAATGGCAGGCAATTTATATAGTGTACCAAGCTGGGATCTGTACACAACATGTTCTACACCTTGATTTCCACCAAAGGGTAGACCTACCGACCGAGCCCGCAAAATTGTGTTATCTGTGCTTATGGGTTTCAAAATACACAATATCGACGATTAAGAATGACAATACAGCGCAGCCATGGCATCAATTAACTTAAATGAAGCAATTCTCATTGTGTATGGTGTCCACTCAAGAAGCAATAAACATCGATGCGACGCAATTCAAGCTTTCCCAGAGAACGGACGTCTCTTCTCACCGACAGCCGCCGGTCGCATTCGCTGGCACTTCTCTAGCTTTTATGCGAAAATTCAGATGTGGCGATTCGTATGCTTGGGGAACCAATACGATAGCGTAATGTTTCCGGCACACTGCATTCGTTTCAGCCAAGCCGTTAAGTAGTTGTTGCTATAGCGAAAGAGCTACAGCATTGCGCTGGCATGACCGCCCTCTACGTTGCGCAAGAATCATCCCAATACTCAATCAAATAAATTAGGCGGGCGTATCTAGGGAATGAGCCTAGAAGCGTCATAAAGCGTGAGCAGATGTCGCCCTTTAGAACAAGCGTGAAACGGATATTAAACTTGGCAGACCCCGCCGGTAAACTGTTGCTGCTCCCCAGTCCATTTGGTTTTTTTTCTTGCAGTTTTGAATTGTAGAAAAATAGCACAGGTGCCATTAACTCAGCGACAATCTTTACAGGCACCAGTTGCTTGTGTTTAATAAATGTGCAATTTTTAGTAGCAGGAGCAGATCACGTCTATGTCGTGTACACGACAAATATAACTGAAGTTAAACCATACGTTTGTATGTCAACCGACTATTTAACACACAACCAACGTCATGTAGGTATGGCGCAGTGGAGTGTCTCCGAATGGGACTCCGCAGGGTACACGCTCGATTCCCCGTGGCACCTTGTTTTGTTTTCACGGCACGGGTGTTTTTTACACCGTTTTTTATACAATTCTATTTTATTTTTTTGTGGCAGCTCGTCACGATGATTCTGACGCCGTTTCGCGCTCAAGCGTTGCCGGCACTGCAGCACCCACTATATCCCACTATGCGCCATGGTGGACGTTTCCCACCATTCACCCACTACATTATTCCACTATAATGGTGGGTGGTGGCTTACACCATGCCCACCATTCGTTTTTTTCCGATAGCGGCCAGATACCGATCATTTCTCACATGTGACGTGACTTGATGCGCTCTTTCGCCTCCACCGCACGCTTGCGGCCCTTTATTGCAGCGCCTCCAGAATATCATTCACCGATTTTCTTCTGCATCTGACGTCCCCGCCAAAGCGGACTGGACGCCGGATCTTTCAAGATGTTTACGTTCATTCATTAAACCCACGCCTTGGCAGAGAGAAAAACTCCCGGGGTAACCAGTGGAATTCCTGGAAAAATTTTGTCGACGGTTTTGAGGGGCCATGGCGCAAACACCAGGACCATGTGGTGGCTTCTTGTCTACGGACACCACGGTGGTGATTCACGGTGCGCGCCTTTCAGATTTGTGGCATGAGGGCAGCGGAGTGCCTTATGTGTGATTCCGTTAAGGCGACCCTGCTGTAGCACCTGTGCCGGGCTAGGCCTGACATTCCGTCAGCCTCCGCGGCTCCCGCGCTGCAGTTTCCTTAGATGACCACCTGTGGCGTTGAAGGACGAAGAGGTGGCGATTCCGAAGAATTGTGCGAGAGACACCGGTGACAAGGAGGCGTCGAAACTCTATCTGGACATCGGGTCGTAGGGCACCGGAAATTGGGGCAATCGGGGTGGCCAAAAACATTTCGGCACAACACTCAAAACTCTGGGCGTGGGCCATCACAGATGGCACGCTTTGTGTGAACATTGGGACCCCTGGTTGCTCATAATTGGCATGTAATCAGACTGCTTGCTGTTTCTCTCTCCACATTAGGAGTTTGTACATTGTTACTTGGTTTACTTTGCTTGAGTGAGGGCTTTCCACTGGCTAGAGCTGCGAGGGCAGTCGTCGAAGCTGATACATACTCACTGACAAGGATATATGTCATATCAACAGCGGTTATCGCTCAAGTGCCACGAAAGTGCCACGGAGGGGCGAAGTCGGGTCCTACGAAAAGGGAACGCGGGACCACGATGAGATCGAGATATTAGAGAGACGGAATGGTAAAGGAAGATATTACGAAAGGAAGAGATAGCGATGAGAGTCGAAAAACAGATGAGGACTGACGCAGGGACGGTATGACGAGGAAGGAAAGTTAGGGATGGGAGATGGCGATTCGAGTAATTGGGAAGGTATGAAATAGGAATAAGATAGAAATGACTGAGAGAGACGCTGAAGGTGCCGACGACAAAGACAATGATGACTTTGATGAATTGGACAGTGACCCCAGGAGGAAGCCCTGAGCCCCGACTCAAACAGCCAGCTCCGAGGCCCCCGAAAACATCGACCTTCCATAAGACAGACTTTATGTACCTTATTGAGATGAGCTTTGTGGAAAAGGAGGCTGCGCCTTGAGACATTGCGGGTTTTATTGACTAACTTTATCGTGTGTGTGTCATTGTGAGTTTACTTAGTATTGTCGCAGTTATTTTCCTTATGTACCCTGTGTCGCACGTCGCGAGTGTGAAAATCTTTTGTAATATTTGAAATAGATAGAAAATTCTCAGAGCTGAAGTTTATTTTTAAGGGTGTACCTCAGTGAAGCCTCCTTGGACCCCTTATACTTTTAGCCTATATAAATGATTTAAGTCATATTTATGCAGATGCTAAATACGTCTCATATGCCGATGATGTCAGCATATTTGTTTCAGCTGAAAATAGTACCGCGCTTGAGGAGAAAAATGAACCAGTTTCTGTTAGCACTGAAGCTCTGGTCATGCTATATTAATTTACACATAAACATTAGTAAAACAAAGGAGGTACTATTCCGACCTAAAAATAAGCCTGTTAATGAAAACAAACATGTTGAGTATGACGATACCTATATTGAGCTAGTAAATAGTATAAAAATTCTCGGAGTTACATTTTCAAGCAATATGCTTTGGAATGAACACATT
The DNA here is from genome assembly GCA_013436015.1 of Rhipicephalus annulatus. Taxonomy (NCBI): domain Eukaryota; kingdom Metazoa; phylum Arthropoda; class Arachnida; order Ixodida; family Ixodidae; genus Rhipicephalus; species Rhipicephalus annulatus. The sequence goes on along the minus strand of WOVY01001717.1, from coordinate 224,175 downwards.
GACGGTGTGCTGGGTCAGTTATGTCGTGTAGTGGGTATGATGTACAATGGCAAAACTGTTCTACCATACAAGGTAAAACTTTTACTTTATAAATCACTTTTTTATTCCCGTCTTACCCCTTGTTTCTTGGTATGGGTGACTACAACTCTCACAAACTTGCAAAAACTGTACCTGATGCAAAAGAAGTACATTACAATCATTTTTACTTGTCGTATGGTGCTCACACAAGCGGACTGTTTCAACATGCTGGAATACGACCCGTAAATTGTCTCTACAATTTCTCAAGTGAGCATTGGTGGTCAGGCGTGAATGCAAAGAAAGTCGACATTTTTTGCACATCTGAAAACTGCAGACAAACAATGCATTGTTTGAAACACGAAATAAAGAAGCATGGAAAATAAAAAGTACGAAAACAAACTACTCAGCCGATACGTTCTCCTACATAGTTCCTATGTTACTTAATAAATATGCGAAAGCTGGCAAAGATTTCTTACACTGCACACAGGCACGATTGCGTGATATAAACATGTTATGTTTCTAGAATTTCTTTGAAGTTCCTGTATTCACAGAGTTGCTATTGTTATTTTTAGAACATGGACTTGAATTTTTTATTCGTTATTTATTTTTATTTTTTTATTCATTCATTTATTTGTTGTTGTTCTTGTTGAGTTCACATTGCTGACTGTTTGCCACTGCTGTCATGCTAAAAGGTGACTGCGCGCCTTTGTTAAGCTGCCTGTTTCAGAGAGCAGCTTTTACCTGCAGCTCTCCTTCATCAAACTATTAATGAAAAAAATCTTTATTATTATTATTATTATTATTATTATTATTATTATTGTTATTGTTATTATTATTATTATTATTATTATTATTATTATTATTATTATTATTATTATTATTATTATTATTATTATTATTATTATTATTATTATTATTATTAGCCGTCTTGCCCCTTGAACTAGCCGTCGCAGTTCAAGGGGCAAGAACTGCGCTATCGAAATGTTCAAGTCCTCGCACCTTGCCGTCAAATATCGTCGAAGTTTTTGTAGGCGGCGCCCATGCATACGCTCTTGTGGATACCGGTGCCGCTGTGTCTGTTATAGACGCCAAACTTTGCCGCAAGCTCCGAAAGGTGACCACGCCGCTTGATATGTTCTTACGTGCAGCAAATGGAGAACCTGTTCGACCTATAGCCGCCTGCACTGCCCGACTTAAAATTGCGGAGGACCACTACATTGTTGAGTTTATCGTCCTTTCCTCGTGCTCTCATGACATCATACTTGGCTGGGATTTCCTATCCCGTAATCGTGCCGTTATAGATTGTGCCCGTTCCGAACTTGAACTGCTTCCGTTCTTCGACCAGCCCTATGACCACACTAATCAAGCCGCGCACAAGCTAGTTGTCAAAGAAGACACTGACATTCCACCGACAACAGCTGTTTTGCTCCCTGTGGTCTCCGACGGCATGCGTGATGAAGTAGCATTTTTCGAGCCATCACGCCTCTTTCTAAGTCGGAAACCACTTCTGCTCCCTTATTCAGCCCTCTCAATTTCTAATAGAGCCAGTGCTCTCTGCCTTACCAATCCCTTTCCGCATACCATCAAACTGTTTAAAGGCGAGTCTCTTGGATGCGTACAGCCCATTGATAACGGACAAATTTTTACCGTGCCGCAAGAATCATCCCAAAGTGACCTCGCCGCCGTCAGTGCTCTTAACCACTCTCATCTACAGGCTTCAAAAGTGTTCGATTCGGCGATCGCTGACGGACTGTCACCATCTGAACAATCTGAACTCCTCCAACTGCTGTACCAGTACCGCGAATCTTTCGATGTTGTTCAACCTTCACTTGGCCGCACTTCTACCACTCTACATTACATCGATACCGGCTCCCATGCGCCACTACGACAGCGACCATATCGTGTTGCTGCGGCAGAACGCCAAGTTATTACCGAACAGGTGAACGATATGCTGCAACGTGGCGTCATTCAACCTTCACAAAGTCCATAGGCCTCACCTGTAGTGCTCGTTAAAAAAGGATGGTTCCGTTCGCTTCTGCGTGGATTACCGGCGCCTAAATAAGATCACTCGAAGAGACGTGTATCCTTTACCCAGGATTGACGATGCCCTTGATACTTTACAAGGTGCCGAGCTTTTTTCATCATTAGATTTGCACTCAGGGTACTGGCAGGTCCCCCTTGCAGATGCCGATCGACCAAAAACAGCCTTCGTGACACCGGACGGTCTGTATGAGTTTAATGTCATGCCCTTCGGCCTCTGCAATGCGCCTGCCACATTCGAGCGCATGATGGACTCGGTTCTTCGGGGTTTGAAATGGCAAATCTGTCTCTGCTATCTTGACGATATAGTCGTCTTTGCGCCAGACTTTGGAACACATCTAGAGCGCCTCAAACACGTCCTCACGTGCCTGAAGAATGCTCAGCTCCAACTCAACCTCAAGAAGTGTCACTTCGCTGCTCGGCAACTTACGATTCTCGGGCACGTCGTATCAAAGGACGGTATACTTCCAGACCCAGCTAAGTTACGTGCTGTCGCCGACTTCCCCAAACCAACGACTATGACGCAGTTACGGAGCTTCGTGGGGTTATGCTCCTACTTTCGCCGGTTCGTGCGCAACTTCGCTTCTATCATTGCGCCTTTGACCGAACTTATAGGCAGCACCACTGATATTTCGTCATGGTCTTCTGAGTGTGACCAAGCCTTCTGTACCCTTCGTCGTCTCCTCACTTTGCCACCAATACTGCGTCACTACGATCCTACGGCAGCAACTGAGGTCCACACCGACGCCAGTGGTGTCGGCCTTGGTGCGGTTCTCGCGCAACGCAAGCCTGGATTCGCCGAGTATGTCGTCACCTACGCCAGCAGAACTCTTACCAAGGCTGAATCAAACTAATGCGTCACCGAGAAGGAATGCTTGGCGATCGTTTGGGCGCTTGTCAAGTTCCGCCCATACCTTTATGGCCGTGCTTTTGATGTAGTAACGGACCACCACGCATTATGCTGGCTATCGTCGCTTAAGGACCCATCAGGTCGTCTTGCCCGTTGGGCTCTTCGGCTTCAAGAATATGACATTCGCGTGGTATATCGTTCCGGCCACAAGCATGCCGATGCTGATGCACTGTCATGATCTCCCCTATCCCCGGACAGCGCATCTGTTTCCTCGAACAACACGTTGTCAGCGCTTGACGAGGGCACCATCTCTTCTGCACAACGCAATGACCCATGGATCGCTTCGCTTCTTGACGCGTTATCCGAGGCACTGACACTTCCAACCACTCGAACCCTGCGCCGCCAGGCTCCGCACTTCAGTATTCGGGATGGCCTTTTGTACCGGCGCAACTATTCAGCAGATGGTAGGAAATGGCTACTAGTCATTCCCCGAACGCTGCGCTCTAGCATCTGCGCGTCGTTTCATTCCGACCCGCAATGTGCTCACGCCGGTGTTTTCAAGACCTACGAGCGCCTACGAAAAAGGTACTTACTGGCGCGGAATGTTTACCTTCGTCCGCCAGTTCATTCGCGGCTGCCACGAATGTCAGCGGCGGAAAAGCCCGCCACATCCTGCAACAGGTTCATTGCAGCCACTTCCATGCCCAGGCCGCCTATTCGACCGTGTAGGAATTGACCTCTACGGACCCCTACCATTAACAACGGCAGGCAACCGATGGGCTATCGTGGCAGTGGATCATCTAACACGGTACGCTGAAACTGCTGCTCTCCCCACAGCTGCATGCACAAGACGTCGCAACTTTCATACTCAATCGTTTTGTGCTTCGTCACGGTCCTCCTCGAGAACTCCTCAGTGACCGAGGGCGTGTTTTCCTCTCCGATGTAATACAAGCACTTCTTCAACAGTGCCATATGGTTCACCGGAAGAGTACAGCCTACCACCCACAGACGAAGGGCTTGACTGAGCGGTTTAATCGTACTCTGGGGGACATGCTCGCTACGCATGTCGCTTCTGATCAAACAAACTGGGACCTCGTTCTCCCATTTGTGACATACGCGTATAACACCGCTACGCAAGTCACTACCGGGTTTTCCCCATTTTTTCTCCTGTATGGTCGCGAACCAGTCACACACCATCGACACTTTACTGCCATACTCGCCAGATCCCTCCGAATACAAGCCTGTCTCGGAAGCCGCTCGTTACGCAGAAGAGTGCCGCAAGCTAGCCAAGCGGCTTACTACATCCGACCAACAGCGCCAGAAGGAGATCCGTGACGACGACCATCGTTCTGCACCAACGTTCGTTCCTGGGGCACTTGTATGGCTTCATGTACCGCCCTGCGCCCCTGGTGTATCACCCAAGCTACTCTCCAATTATCATGGTCCCTACCGCGTGGTCGAGCGTACTTCACCCGTGAACTACGCCATTGAACCCCTCACGCCACTGAGCGACCGTCGTCGGCGTGGACGTGATATCGTTCACGTAAACCGTCTGAAGCCGTACTTTGACCCGCTTGTCCCCACGTGTTAGATCGCCAGGATGGCTTCAACTTTTTCGCCGGGGGTAATTGTAGTGAATAAGAAAGACGTTGATACCATCAGGTCAGCTATCATCAGCACAGGAAGAAGGCACGAGATCGGCGATCAAGCACCGTCATCTGGGTTCGCCTGCGTTCCTTTAGAACTACCACCCGCTTGCTCAGTCCTTCAATAAACCCCCTTTACATTATTATTATTATCATTATTATTATTATTATTATTATTATTATTATTATTATTATTTGTATTAATATAATTATCGCTATATTTTGCGGACAGCACGTGTGTGTGTCATATGCAATTAGTGATCAAGTAATTGCATGCGTAATTAAGAAAAAGGTTGTGGCGCCTGTTATTTCCCGGCTCTTGCACGAACTCTTTTGTGTAGAAAGTGATTCTGATGCACAGCCAAGAGGAAATAAAAAATGGCAGCATATCCACGGAGTGAATGACGGAGAGTGGGGCGAAGCATCCGTCCGTCCATGCATCCGCTCCTGTGTCCGTTCATGCGTTCATCCGTCCATGCAGCCATACGTGCGTCGTTCCATGCATCTGTCCCTGTGTCCGTTCGTCCACCTATTAAACACTCCAAGTATCACCATCTCGCATATTTTCATCATATATTCCTCATGTAGAAGTAGTGATGGCAGCGGCGACTTCTACAGGCCCACGTGGTCAAATGTTGGCGCCCTCAAGCTCTTATGTGGCTCAAGGCTCATGGTCCAACACCAGCGACGGCTCAAGAGATGCTCCTGCTCTCGTGCCCATGGACGAAGAGCCGACTGCTGGCCCGTCTGGCTTCAGCTCAACATTCGTAAGGTCCGCAAGGAAGCGAGGCTCTTGGTGCAGCTCCAGTGAAGACACAGACATCTACTCAGTCGACGGCGACGACTCATCAGATGGCAGCTTCGTGTCTGTGATAAGTCGGAAGGCCAAAAGGAGGGTCATCAAGACGTCATCTCCAGCAAGCATGTCAACCGTGAAGGCAAGGAGTGAACGATGGCCGCATACCTATCTCTTCATGCCTGTGGATTCTTCCGTCAGCCTTCGCAAATTGAACAGTCAAGCTGTCTCCAATGTTCTTGAGGGAATAGCACAGAATGAAATCAGAGAGGTCCGGCTAAACACACGTAAGAACATTTTAACTGTTGACACAACAAAGGCAGACACGCTGGAGAAGCTTCGAATGACGACAGAGTTTGGAGATGTCAAAGTACGAGTGGTCGTACCGATGACTGGGACCTGCACTGCAGGTGTCATTTACGACATTGACTTCGCAATCCCAAACACGGATCTACCCATTCTGATAAAACAGGCGTACGAAGGAGTGGTCATTAAGCATATAAGCTGCCTCGGGAACAGCCGCTGCGTTAAGATAGTCTTTAAGGGCGACTGAATTCCTACGCACGTCAAGGTGGGACATTTCCGGCATGTGGTACGGTATTTTGTTCCAAAGCCGCTTCAGTGCCACAAGTGTTTCAAGATGGGCCATGTCAGGGGCGTCTGTGCGAACTCTACCGCATGCCCCCAGTGCGCGGAGTCGCACATGGTAGACACCTGTTGTGCAACACCTTGTAGGTACGGCAATTGTCGAAATACACATGAAGCCACGTCTAAGAAATGCCCAAGACTCAATAAAGAAATGGGTATCCTGAAAGAAATGGTCCGGGATAACTCCACCCATAGAAAAGCTTCACAGAAAATCCAGCGTCGACGTCGCCACCAACGGAAGCGCTCCAGTCATGGTGATATTCATGCACCACTTAAATATACACCACCATCAACATCTAGTAGAAAGCCAGAGAGTACAAGAATACCTCCACCGGCCAGGCCTCTCTCCCCTGAAGACTGACCGGTGCTTGCGAACGCACGGCCTTCCGAGCAGCCTTCCCGCTCTCTGCTCCCAGTGAAAGCCAATGCTGCTGTTGACGAGGCTCCAACAGCAGATCGTCAAATTATTCCTATGCTGCAATCTATAGTGAGTGTCATCAGAAGTCTTCTGACAAGCATATATACGCCAACTGCTAGGAACGGCCTACAGGTGCTGGACGCGTTGAGCCCGGTCTTTGAAAGCCTCCAGTAAAGCCATGGCCGACAATCACAAGTCATTCCGACAGGAGGCCAGAGAATCGTCGATTTTTCAGTGGATCGCAAGAGGTCTGAGATCTCGCATATTTGATTTTCGCCAGTTCATTCATCTGTACCGATTTCCTATCATGATTATATGTGAACCTAAATTATCGCACCCAATCAGGCTATCCGGCTACGAGTCATTTTTCTCCTCAAGTGACATCGAAAGTAGCAAGGTTGATGTATCTATTCGCCGGAAGCTTACTTACGTCGTCCAGCCAGTGCAACCTCACGACGGCAATCAGTATGTGTGCTTGTCTGTTAAAAAAGGAGAGGTGACATTTGCACTTCTGGGTATGTATATAACCCCATCAAGTCAATTCGACGCCAACAAACTAGACGGCATATTAAGGGCACATCTGGGTCCATGGGTTATCACCGGGGATTTCAATGCGCATCATTCCATCTGGGGAAGCACAAGGCTTAATTCAATGGGACGATGTCTAGCATCATTGGGTTCCAGCCTATGGTCTCGTCCTTCTGAATGACGACAGTCCTACATTTTTGCGAGGCACTACTTATAGCAGCTGCCTTGATTTGTCCTTTGTTTCACGCCGATTTGCTACACGGGTAAAGTTATTTTTGGACATTGAAACATACCGAAGCAACCACATCTCCACTTACCTGAAGAATAAAGGTATTTCGAACACGTACTCCTCAACCACAACATGAAAAATAGATTGGACTGTGTTCAAAACTCAACTTGAGGATGCTTGTGAAGAAGGCCCGTCCAATGGTCTTCAGCAAGCTATTAAGGAAACTGCACGTGCGGCTCTGCGCACAATATTATGCTCTTCGAAGTACTCTGAATTTGACCTCGAGCTGAAGCGAATTCGTGCGATCCGCCGTCGTGCCGAAAGACGATACCGACGCACCAATTCCACAGACGATATACGAACAGCCCGGCGCATCCAAAAGACGATAAAACGACGCATCGACAAATTGGACGGACAATTATGCAGGAAATTTTGTGTGTCGCTAGATCCTCATAAACCACTGTTTCAGATATGGAGAATTGTGCGAGGCCTACGTTCTGTTCCAGAACAGCGTTTTCCCTTCAAAGACCTTGCACTTTTTCATCGCCGGCAAGAAATTGAGGTAGCGGAAGATTTCTGCGCTATGACCGTGGGCCAGGCAACGTACACAAGCCTACTTACCATGATTCACGTTCCTCACTCACAGGACCCACGCATGAATCTACCATTTACATCACAGGAGCTCGATGTGGCGCTCGTCTTATGTAATATGTCGTCGTCGACTGGCCCGGATGACATTTCATACAGGACGCTGTGAAACCTTGATAAACGGGCACGAGAATGCACTTCTTAACATCTTCAACAATTCCTGGCAAGCTGGCGTCATCGTTCCGCAAGATTGGAAGATTAGCCGCTTGGTACCGATTCTTAAGCCTGGAAAATCTCTCCTGGACATTACCTCTTATTGGCCGATCGCACTTTCAAGTTGCGTAGGAAAGGTAATGGAGAGAATGATCTTGGCCGGGCTTGAATGGTACCTGGAGTAATATGAGATACATCCGAACGCAATGGCTGGTTTTCGCCGTCACCGATGTTCGATCGACAATGTTATAGATCTCGTCACATATGCCCAGCATCAAAACGCATGTAAAGGACTATCTGCTGCCATGTTACTTGACGTAAAAGGAGCATACTACAACGTTCTTCATGACGCCATCCTCGAAGCCATTGAGTCAGTGGGTCTAGGCGGACAACTGTATTGTTGAACACGCAGTTATTTACAAGGGTGGACCTTATTTGTGAACACTGCAGGTGCTCCAGCCTCCCAACACCCAACGCATCGTGGAGTTCCCTAGGGTGGCGTCTTGAGTACAACCCTCTTTAACCTCGTTCTTATTGGTCTTGTAGAACGACTACCAAATGTGGTCAAGTTATCCATGTACGCTGACGACATCTGCGTCTGAGCATCTGGCGTGACAAGACCTCAGGTACGCTCAAGACTTCAGAAAGCTGTGACGTTGGTATCAGTGTACCTCATTGAACAGTGTCTGAAAATATCGCCAGCGAAATGCGCATTGATTGCTTTTAGTCGAAAGCCAATGAGACGATACGCTATATCTATCGACGGCCAAGTCATAGAATATGTCAGGAAGCACACATTTTTAGGCGTATTCATTGATAGAGACCTCTGCTGGGGCCCACTTGTGGCCCACTTGAAGAAGAGACTGACAGAAATTGCTAACTTATTCAAGTATCTTGGAGAGAAAACCTGGGGGACTTCAGTACATGCAATGTTGCAATTGTACAACACGCTTTTTCTTGGCTATTTGCGCTACAGTTTGCCTGTGTTGACCAATACATGTAGAACCAGCATTCGGACTATCGAAAGCATCAAGGCTATGGCTCTGCGAGTTTGTCTGAGACTACCGCAATGTTCATCAACAGCTGAGACATTCGAGATTGCTAATGACTACCCGCTCAAGACGCATATCATAATGGAAGTGCTCAGAGCACACGTGAGGCATCTTACTCGCGCCCCTGCCCATCATCTAGCTTCACTGCCAGAAGACCGGCCTCGTGCGTCATTTTGCCAGACAGTCTTGTCATATCGCACATGCATTCCTACAGGATATGCAACTCCATCCACAATTTCAACTCCCCCATGGAGTATGACTTAAGCACATGTTGAACTCAAAGTTCCAGACATAGGGTCAAAAGCCCAGCTCTCGTCTCCAGCGCTAAAGCAGCTTTCGCTTCTCTTGTTATATGAGAAATACAGTGAATATACTCATCTATATACTGACGCTTCAACTAAAGTGGATGGTTCTGCAGGGTCGGTGATTTTTACTGCAACAGCGACAAGGGTGAAGTTTCGGTTATCTCACGAGACATCATCGACAGCTGCGGAATTTGCTGCTTTACGTAGCGCAGTAAAGTCAAATAAACACCAAGAAGCCAAGGAATGGAGCATGTTCATGGACTCTAAGGCAGCACTACAGCGTTTAATATTCGCCTTACGCTGGGGACCTCATGAACAACTAGTGCTGGAAGTTAGAGAGCTGCTTCACCACCTCTTCGACGCAGGACACAGAATCACGTTTCAGTGGCTTCCAAGTCACTGCGGCATATTGGGCAACGAACATGCCGATGCAGCTGCTCGATGAGCACACGAAGACGAAGAAGAATTTATACCATTTTCAAGGACTTATGCTGCAATGACAATCCGAAAAATCGCTAATGCAGAATTAAAATCCCTGTGGAACGCCGAGTGCTTACGGCACACGCGACTGCATAGACTGGACACGTCTCGTCGACTCGGGCCTCCGTCTGGACTCTCTCGACTCGAGACAACGGTGCTTTGCTGACTCTGGCTTGATGTCGCCGTCACCAAAGCTTTGGCTTCGGAATCGGCATGGAAGATAGTGCTGCTTGCGGTCATTTCGGCAGCAATAAAACTATAGAGCACGTTCTCTGTCACTGCCCTCGTTACAGCGTGCAAAGACGGCAACTAGCTGCTGCGTTAGCTCGCCTTGACGACAGACCTTTGCCTGAACAATCAGTGCTTGAAAGGCGACATGATTTAAGTGGTCACAGAAAATCAGTGAAGGCCTTACTGATCTTTTTGCGTGCCAGTGGCCTATATTATGGACTACAGCACCATAGCCCGTCCCCCCCCCCCATTTGGAGGGTGGGCGCGTCTATTTTCCACTTGCCTTTTTTCCCATTTTCCCCATTCCCCCTTTACCTAGTGCAGGGTAGCAAACCGGATGCTCCATTTTCTGGTTACCCTCTCTGCCTTTCCCTCATTTTATTCTCTCTCTCTTTCTCTCCTCATATAGAAGCACCGCCATCCAGCGGACATTCCAAGGACTGAACGAGAGGAGGCGCACGCACACTTTCTTACGGCTTGCGCCTCGTGTCTACTTCCCACCTTCAACCACCTGGAGTTGATGGTGTATACTAGTTCACTGTAATCATGGCACTGCGGCCCAACGCTCACTATACTTTTCTAAAACCTAGGAAGTTGCGCCCAGCGAGTATAACGTAGCAACCCTTTCTTGTCTTCTGTGCGTTGTTGTACAATAAAAAATTCGCAGCGTGCGCGTTAACTAAAAGCCGGACTTTCCTGTTTCTCATTTCTCCTTAGCAGCCACTGGCATGTACATTGAGCACCATATTTTATTGTTCAACAACGCCCAGAAAAAATTTCTCACTGGCACTACCTTGGAGGTCAAAATGTAATACTGGTTAGACACTACGACTACTACTTTGACTACTAGGGACGAATGGGTGCCGCTATAAGGAGCTTCGCCCCTAAAAAGGGGTTGAGTGGTGGTCAGTCGGTAGCGGGGAACGTCTCACGCAGACCATCAAATAAACGTTTTGTTCGCTCTCTCCAGACGCAAGATTATCGTCCTTCGACGACATTTGCAGTGTAACAAGCAGATACGAGTCCATTTTTTTGTGTGGGGTCGTGTGTGGCAGGAAGTTTGCGTCATGTTTCCTGTGTTTGGTGACAGTTTTCATAGTGTGTACATCGGCAGATATTTTGTTAGCGGTGTGATGCAACGAGTCGGTTGCGCTGCTGTGTGTGCCGCTGTACAATCGAACGCGAGAAGAGACGCTAGCTTGCAGTGCCGCGAAATCTCTTAAAATATACATCATCATGAAGCCTGGCTGAAGTATAGTTATTGCCATGAACCATCAGGGAGTGGGAGAGCGTCATTGCTCCCGTACAAGGTAGACAACGGTGCATGCAGAATTGAGGTCGCCTCAGGATTTATGAGCGTCTGTGTGCTTTGTCATGCGATTTGTTTGTGCATGGCCACTGATTTGTGTTACCGTGTGTGTGGGCAGCTATACAAATGTTTTCTGTGCTAGATTGCAGTGTTCCTTGTGCGTGCGTTTGCAGCAGACGGTTTTTTGTTGCGGTGAGACACCACAAAACTTTTGTGTGCCGCTGTGTGCAAGTCGAACGTGGCAAGAGACGTTACCTTGCAGTACTATAAATTCCCATGCGATCTACGGCGTCGGCATGCTTGGCTGAAGAATATTTCTCGGCAAGGACTGTGAGGGAGAAGAAGCAAGTGTAAGCCGAGCGAGTGGTCGATGTCTGTTTTTTTTACATTTTGCTAAGAGAGAGAGATAGGTTTATTCACAGAAAGGCAGAGAGGTCAGCCTGAGCCATAGCTTGCTCTAGCCTGCTACTCTACACTGGGGCAGGGGAAAGGGGAAAATAAAGAATAATGAATGGCGATGGTGAGATAGAGAGGTGAGTATGTAGTTTTCTTTCTAGCTGAGACAAACTTTAGAGCCGCGCATATAGTCCATGTCTTCCAAAAAGGGTATAACCGCTCTTATGACAACAATTGCACTGTTGGTGCCTGGCCAAGGGTCCAGCACGGTCTCATCAGTTAATGACCTACTGCGATATTGTTCAGTAGAAGAAATTAGTGTTTATTGTTCACGTGCGTATGCTTGGCAGACACAAACTATGTGCTCAAGTGTTGAAAGATTAGGCCTTTGCATCCAACGATGGTCTCTACTGTGTTTCGCGGTTATTCGCACTACCTGCAGAAGAACAGCACCCAGTTCAGGAAACGCTGGCGAACGAATCCAGCTGCTGACGCAATAAATAACGTGATTTACGCGGAACTGCTTTGTCAACTGAGTCATATTTACTAACCTATCCAACCTGCCGTAGTTGCCATATTGCCTGTAATTGAGACACAGAAAAAAACCTAATTTAAAATAAAGGGCGTCCAGGCCCTTTGGCCATTCTCCTCAGTGCTTGTATAACTCAATGCTTTGTCTTGAAGAAGTAAACATACTCTCAATTATTTTCGCAATAGCGCACTTATTTGCAATTCAGGTAAAGGAAGCGTACAGAATTTATTGAGGCTTATATTCTACAAATTATTGGCTCTCCTAGGGCAAACCGCTCGCATATGTGGTGCAATAGGTACTCCTAATAACAATTCAAAATCGAACCTGCGATGTGCAGCTACGATACGCGTTATTTACGGCCTACTGTCCCGCATTGCGTGTGAAAGCGTTTCTTCTAGGAGGAGTGGTGGCGCAAGGTGAACTAGGCCCAATCCGCCACCTCTGCGGCACGCAACAGGCCATACTTTGGTCTTCATGCAGCGGCCGTGCCCTTGTTGTGTTAGTGACACAAGTCAGCGTGGATAGGGCATTTTCAGCGTTGAAGTTGGTTTTGCCAGAACAGCAGTCTCGCTTTCTGGGGAAGTACACTCGATGAACTGCTGCTTCTGAAATTGTGTGCACCCCCTTCACGAAAAGTTGGGATTCAAACTTCCGGAAAAATAAATATCAAGTCCTTGCTTTCAACTTTTTGTGGCTTCCCATCATATTGTGGCTTTCATACGTAAAACCCAACACCTATTATTACAATTTTGTTCGTTGGTTTATTTTTTATTCTTGAGTGAGCTCTTTCAATATGAGGTATTCTGTAAGTTTTCAATCTTGAGAAACTGTTACGGACCGTTACGTTTACTTTTTTTCCTTCCACAGCATAAACAAAACGATACTTCTGTGGAATGAAACGAAAACTGGGGCAAAAAGCATTTCGTTCCCACACCCTGGAAGAAACCACCTCTTCTATATCACTCTGCGCAAACAAAGCTTGTAAAAGAAGTATTTATGCCTCCGCGATGCCAATAAAAAAGTCGCGCCCACATTCAGGAGCTGGTACATGTACAAATTAAGCAGACAGACGTTCCAATGACCTTCCAAAAGTGACTACACCTTTCATACTGAGGTGCCACTTGCGGAAATTGTGACCAAGAAGCTTCGCTTTTCGAAACGAGTCTTTCAGCAGCATGAGTCAGTAAGGTTATAAGACCGGTAGGCGCAAAAAGACGGAACAAAAATAAAAGGACACAAAAAGAGCATTTGTGCACTGTGTAGCAGTGTAGCTCGGCCCAGTCAGTAAGGCTGCAGAAGCGTGTCGTAGTTTTTTCAGGCTTTGATGGAGTGTCCCACACCTTAAAAAGTCACAGCTTTTCCGCAAATGAGAAGCAATTAATGCATTGCAGCAAATTGAAATTTCACGCGAAGAATGGCCAGAAACAAATGATGAACGGGCCCCGCCGCTGTAGTGTAGTGGCTAAGCTACTCGGCTGCTGACCCGCAGTTCGTGGGATCGAATCCCGGCTGCAGCGGCTGCATTTCCGATGGAGGCGAAAATGTGGGAGGCCCGTGCGCTCAGATATGGGTGCTTAATAAAGAACCCCAGGTGGTCGAAATTTCCGCAGTCTTCCACTACGGTGTCTATCGTAATCAAATAGTGGTTTTAGGTCGTTAAAAACCACATATCTATCAATCAATCAGTCAATCAATCAATCAATCAATAAACCAATCATTCATTCAAATGATGCACGAAGCATACCCACAGGTACAGATGAACGCGAATAAGTTTCTAGGCTGTTACATCGGTGTGTCTGAAAAGCGTGCCTTTATCGGAAACGGGAGACTGTGCAGCAAGTGCTGTAACCTTTGTGCGCCCAGTAACTGCAACAAAAATGTTCTGGTGCAAGCCCAAGACATACGAGTCTCCGAACCGTGAGTACGCGTAAACGTCCCCTCCCCCATACCCTCCGCGGTCCAAAGTGCGCGTGGGAGATCAACGCATGAGTGCGTGTCGCCACGTCGTGCCGATCTGGCGACACACGCTCATTCCGCCATCTCGCTGGTAATGCTCACAACACGATAGTTCTCTCAAGATTGACATCTTCAGCGGTAGTGAGAGATATAAATAGCTTGCTGCTTCAACGTTAAAAAAGGCGCTCCTTTGAGGCTTGCGCTCACAAGCCGGAGGTCGGAGTTCGATTCCACACGCTGACGTCTTTTTTCTGGATTACTTGTTTTCGTGCGTTTTCCTATGTATACATATAGGGTGAAAGGCAGCGATCGGCGATCCCAACGCCAGCGGCAAAATCTAGCCGGAAGTGTCCATATAATTGCTATCGCCATAAAAAGTTGGAGTGGGTGCCAGTGTGAAGGCTCTCTCTGCTGCACCAAAAAGATAAACTTTCGTGCTTCTGCAAAAACCGTCTTTCAAACGCAAATGTGGCGCAAGGGCCAGTGTTAACGTGCCATTCATAAAACTTACTGATAAATAGATTGCGTACGTTCGCATATGTGGTAGATGATGTCTATGTTGGACAACAAACTTATATGAGGTGTATGTTTTTCTTGAAAATAAGACATCTTTAACCAAAATTTCTGTACACTCAGGTTTCTGACATATTCACACATAAACTTTACGTAGAGCCAGAAATACTTTTTCGCAGCTAAAATAAACTGACGTGGCTAATTGACAAATATTCATTCACTACTTTTTTATTATCGACTTCCCGGCAGGTATTTATATTAGAAAGTTATAGTGTGTGCCAATTGACGACATATACACTAAAACCACAGAGGTAGCACGTAATTCGCAATATATGTCATCAAAATTGAAGGGCGATGCGGAAACCTATTGTTATGGAGGAGCACAAAGCGTGGTGAAACGCCAGAATATCACGTGACAGAGAAGCATACCTGTGTGCCGTCACACCTTCCCACTCCTTAGTCATTACGGCACAGCACCAACACTCTTTTCTTTTAACCAGAATGGGTAATGTGAGTATAAAATACAGCACTTCACTACAAGATGTGTTCTAAATGTGTCCATGCAATGAAATATCCACTTCGATTGATTATTGATTGATGTGGAAAGTTTAACGTCCAAAATTTACTATATGATCAGAGAGACGACACAGTGAAGGGCTCCGGAAATGTCGACCACCCCGGGTTCTTTCGCGTGAACCCAATTCTGAGCACATGGGCCTACCTCATTTTCACCTCCATCAAAAATGCAGCCGCCGACCTACGAGCGATCTACGATCCAGCGACCTACAATTCAGCAGCCGAGTACCTTAGCCACTGGGCTACCACGGTGAGGATGGACTATTCGTTTCAGGCACCACTCATCGGGAGGAGTTCGGTGAGCAGCGCGCCCGTTGTTGCCGGCTCTTTTTTCGCCACATCATTTTGACGTGACAAAACTTTCACAACTCTAGACACAATTGAGAGAGACTGAAAGGCTACCGAACAACGCAGTCCCTACAAATCATTTTTTGGAAGCGCAGCCCGGAGGCCGTGCATGCGATCTGATCACTTTAACCCTCAAATTAGGCTTAATGCAAGCACTCACCTAAGGCACATGCATGCGAACGTCGGTACGCATTCCGTCCATTGTTCTCAAACTTCTAGGACATCTTCATACACAAGTTCGGACTCGTCAAGGTTCTGTACATTTCGTCTACTTTCTTCTTAAGCTAGAAATGTGCTAGCGGGTTCGAAGCGTCATTGCGGTCATGAGCCAGGTGACATCATGGCTCACCACTATTTCCAGTGTTCTGCCGAGCCACACACACACACACACACACACACACACACACACACACACACACACACATATATATATATATATATATATATATATATATAATATATATATATATATATATATATATATATATATATGTGTGTGTGTGTGTGTGTGTTGTGTAACGTAAGTAGGTATTGACTGAAGGTAGAGGCTGAGGAAGAAGAAGTCAGAGTAGAATAAACATGGGGTATGAGCCAGGCCACGTCTCCCATTCATCATAGCGTCAGACGAGCCGACAGGATGAAGACCTCTTAGCCACTTCATCAGTGTCTCATCATCGACGCAGTTCTCCACAAGACGCCCTGACCATACATCGACTACGGAATCATCTCCTGGCCGCACACAGCGACCAGCACCATGCCAGAATCATCGACTGCCCTTCCCATCCCCAAGTACAACGGAGCAGCGGACGATGGACCTGAACAGGACTGGTTCGACCTGTTCGAGCTCCACGCAACCGCTGCATCATGGTCGGAACGGGAAATGATCATCAACTTTACCGACTACGTCTCCGGTGAGGCCTTCAAATTCTACCTCACCACATATTCCAAAACGATGAGTCATGGGGAAAGATAAAACAAGAAATGATTATTTCGATAAAAGAAGACAATGACGACTACGACGAAGACTTGCTTGTAACCCAACATCCACAAACAACTGTACTCAGTCATCAATTTTACAGGCAGTCTACAACCATTTGAATGCACAAGATTCGACCTCTGGCAAAAGACGAAGTGGCACACGAGTTCAGTGGCAGACGACAATACGTATTTTGGGAAAAACACAGCCATCGAGTGCGCCTCCCTTCTGCACGAAAGTCGGCATTTGCGAAGTCATCACTTCATCATATGACCTGAGAGGTTGCTCAACCACGTGATGCCGTTCACTCGTCATCTCGGATACGTGGTCCACCACCTGGGTTTTCATCATGCGGTTTCCAAGGGCTCCTAACGCTCACCATTTGCCTTATAAGGACGCCGTATTTATGGTAGATGACCTGGCGCATCGGGAAAATACCCTGTCGAGCCATGCTCCTTCCGCACGGGTTCATGCATTGCCATCCAATGCATACACACTCGACCACGAAAGCAACACCGAAGGCTAAGACGCATTGAATGTCGCACGGTGCAATGCGCAAGAGCCTCTCGTAGTGAACAGGGC
This sequence comes from Rhipicephalus annulatus, assembly GCA_013436015.1. Taxonomy (NCBI): domain Eukaryota; kingdom Metazoa; phylum Arthropoda; class Arachnida; order Ixodida; family Ixodidae; genus Rhipicephalus; species Rhipicephalus annulatus. The sequence continues at coordinate 206,945 of WOVY01001717.1, read as the reverse complement.
AAAAGAAGCCTCTGAAGAACTTTCTACCAACTCTGAAGCATTATCTCCATTGCCCGAAGTGCATGACAACAGCCCACAAACTACCAGCTGCCGACTGGGCACCACATCAAGTTGTGAAGAAAACCAGCCCGATGTTCAAGAAGGGATCTCACCGCGATGCGTTCCACACCAACATCAGCAACGCTAGCAAAAGCAAGTCCAAGAATGGCAGACACTCCAACGGATACACCGACAAGGACGACGACAAAGTAAGCCTCTTAAAACAAATTCAATACGTCAGGCATCTTCGCATAAGGGATCGGCGCCAGAAACGCATTTGGCGCAAGAGATCAAGACTGCGCCTACGATTACAGCTCCGGAACTGCAGAAAACGATTAAAAAGACGAGAAGGCACCATCTGTACAACGCAGAGACCAAGACATCATTTTGATTTCATCAGCTGCGACCATCGCACATGCAAACTAGAAGCACACGGTCTGTTTTCGTCACGAGACGCAACTCGACGCCCTCAATATCCGAACTTCTAATGCTACAGGGACTCCGACTCTTGTCCGTTCCTTGCAAAAACTCAACCCATGTCACCACCAGTGCAGATCTCCAGGGTGTGCTTATGCTATCCAGAACGCAACAGTCAGCCTCGCCCACTGGAACTCCTGCGTTAACCGGACTGCTGCACTCTCCACTGAAGTCTTCGAAAGTTTACGGAACTCCTCTGGAGCATAGAACCAATTGTGACTTTTGACATTTGTGACTTTTTAATCTCTCCTTGTTTACTTTTTCTTGTTCATAATTCATGCCTTCTTTTGGGGGGAGTTGGTATTGTGTAACGTAAATAGGTATTGACTCAAGGTAGAGGCTGATGAAGAAGAAGTCAGAGTAGAATAAACATGGGGTATGAGCCAGGCCACGTCTCCCATTCATCATAGCGTCACAGACACCACGCACACACACACACACACACGCATATATATATATATATATATATATATATATATATATATATATATATATATATATATATATATATATATATATATATAGTCACGTGTGTCCCGCGAGAAAGACGATGGCTACAGCGCACACGCGCATCCATCTGCACGCTTTTATGCCGTACGAAACTACGAGAAAGACGAGGAACTCTCTGGCGCACGGTAAATAAAAAGACCGACCCGCTGCTGCTTTCTAAGCGTCTTCAAATACGACCTCTATCTTCACGTCGCGACACTGGTGGAGGTGCTGGGGCCTGCAACCTGATGCAGGAAAGCGTTGTTCGGGACGATACACCCAGTCCCGAGCCTTAACATCTTGTTACGACTTCAGTACACCGATTAAGCTGGCGCCTACTAGGCCTAAGTCTAGAACTCTTGACTGCATCTCCTCTTACCAACATGGCGCCCCTTCAACTTCTGCGAATCTTCCTCAGGCCCAGATGACTCATCCTTACAAGGTAACTTTTCAAACTCCTCTTGTTCCCGAAGTCTTCCGTGGAGAACCGTATGAAGATGTCGGAGACTGGCTCAACCAGTTCAAGCGGACCACTCAGGTGAACCATCAGAGCGTTGCTAAGGCACATTGCCGGGCTAGTTGGTTGGGATTCATCATTTTCACTGGTATAGCGCACCACGACAAGGACACACACAAAGGAGAGATTCACACACACACAGCGCTAACTTGCAACTAATGTTTTATTTGCGATTACACACGCTGTTTATACAACAGGAGACGAATAAAACATAGATAATGTCACGTCAAGAATACAGCACAGCCCATGCACGTGTCATCACCGATAGCGACAATCTGCACTAGCCCGTCAAAGTGAAAATTCCAGATACTTCTTTTCTTTAGATGATAAAGCTATGGAAGCCACACTCACACATTTTTCTTTCATTTTGTCTATTTCAAAAGCTTCAATAATTTCACGTGTGGTTCTGTCACGGGCCTTAAAGAGTATACGGGTGCGTCCCTATGTTCCAAAACACCCGTATACTCTTTAAGGCCCGTGACAGAACCACACGTGAAATTATTGAAGCTTTTGAAATAGACAAAATGAAAGAAAAATGTGTGAGTGTGGCTTCCATAGCATTATCATCTAAAGAAAAGAAGTATCTGGAATTTTCACTTTGACGGGCTAGTGCAGATTGTCGCTATCGGTGATGACACGTGCATGGGCTGTGCTGTATTCTTGACGTGACATTATCTATGTTTTATCCGTCTCCTGTTGTATAAACAGCGTGTGTGATCGCAAATAAAACATTAGTTGCAAGTTAGCGCTGTGTGTGTGTGAATCTCTCCTTTGTGTATGTCCTTGTCGTGGTGCGCTATACCAGTGAAAATGATGCATCAGAGCGTGCAAGAGAAACTTGGCCGGGCCTACTTCGCAATAGAAAATTGCGCTCGCACATGTTACGAGAACAGGAAGCCTACTTTCCGAACCTGGGACAATTTTTGCCAAAAGCTTCTCGAGACGTTCCTGAGTTTCGACCGACGGGATCTCGCACAATAGATGATTGAAGTCCGCGTGAAAAAGCCAATAGGAAGTGTCACTATGTTCCCTGAGGATACGGCCCGTCTATTTCGCCGCGCTGACCCTGACATGCCCGAGGCCAGGAAAGTTTGTCACCCCATGTGGGGAGTTTAGGAACCGCTTTTCACCGGCCTTGTACGAAATCCGCCAACAGTGGATGAATTTATCAAAGAGGTGACTGTCATTAAGCGGGCGTTCCGGCAACGATGCCACCACTTTAACCACCTGCCCGAACAAACGCCTGTTGCTGCCGCTGCTCAAAACACTGCCATTTCCGAAAGCTCTTTACGGTAAATGATTAGGCGAATCCTGAGGGAAGAGCTGCGTGCACTAGGCCTTCCGTATACCGAGCCTCCAGTTGCTTCTGTTGCGGAAATCAGCGCCACGAACTACGCCAAGTCTTTCCATCACCAGCGCCACCACCGCAACCACGTCCATTGACCTATGCTGATGCCAACCGCCCTCATCCGCCTGCCCAAGAAGAAGCACCCTTTCAGTCACGACCCATTACCTTGCCTTGGTGGCAGCGGGAACCTGTGCGGCGACCACCAGTACGCCGGACCGAATTGTGGCACACTGCCGACCGTCGAACCCTTTGTTTCAACTACGGCGAACTAAACTACATCTCGCGCTACTGCCGTCATCGAGAAGCCTAGTTTAGAAACGTTTCTCGCCCCGCTTCATTTTATATTGAAGACCATTGTGACTACTGTGCTGATCACCTGCCGAACAACCAAGCGTCTTCACGAAGCCGTCGCTGGTGGTCTCCCTCACATGCACGAGGTCACACCTCCCCGAATCGCCAAAGCTACGCTGAAGCCGTCAGTAACCAGGCCCCAAGCCATGTGCCAGGAAAACTAACTGCCGTGACCTCCGGGAGCAAGGTTGGCAATCGCCGAGATGCCAAAAAGACCCCCTTGCCTGTACACAAAGACGACATGATGACGGGGATGACGAAGACGACGAAAACCACGAGTACTAATGCCTATGAATTTGTACGTGCCGACCTTAGCGTTATTTAGACAGACACTACGTAACAGCGCTGGTTGACACTGGTGTTGACTTCTCTATTATGAGACAAGAGCTCGTCGACCGCCTTAAGAAGGTCAATACGCTGTGGAGTGGGCCGAGCATAAGGAATACTGGTGGACAGCTGATGACGCCAACCAGTAAATGCACCACTCGGCTCGTAATCAGTGATTCGAGCTTCGTCGCCACCTTTGTCATTTTACCGGACTATTTCAAAGAGCTGAATTTAGGTATGAATTTTCTGCGAGAGTTCGGTGCTGTCATCAACGCTCCAGACCGTATGGTCACCTTTTCCGCCCATTTTTATGTCGACGCCACCACTGCAAAACAACTGCAACGCTTACGTGTAGCCGATGATGTGATGCGCCTGCCGAGATCCTGCTGCCTTGTGTCGGTGTTATGTGAACGACCGTGACATAATGAGGTGATAGCGGAGTGAATAGACACGCTATTGCTTACGCAAGGTGTTTCAATAGCGAGAGGCGTTCCGGCACTAACTGATGGGTGGGCAGACGTGCCTTTCACTACCTTAAGTAACGAGCGTCGTCACATCCAGAAGTGTGCCGCAATTGCCTTCTACGACGACGTGGACCATGCCAGAGATTGCTTCACTTTACAGCCGGACGACGCGACCGTCCCAGCCTCGACACGGTTGTCGGTCAACATTTGCTCTACCCTGTCACCCTCGGATAAACAGCGCCTACGAGAGCTGATACAGCAGTTCAAAAATTGTTTTTCATGCACGTCGAAAGTCAAGCAAACACCACTGACCTGGCACCGAATCATTGTTGAATAAGATACAAGACCGATCCGACAAAACCCATACCGTGTGGCTCCGAAAGAACGCGAGGAGATCAAAAGAAAAAAGCAACTTCAGAACATGTTTCAAGATGACGTAATACAGCCTTCCAAAAGTCCCTGCGCATTCCCCGTGCTATTGGTTAAAAAGGAAGACGACAGCTTGCATTTCTGTATAGATTACCGCTAGTTAAACCAAGTCACGAAGAAAGACGTCTACCCACTGCCACGCATAGATGATTCTCTTAATCAGCTGCGGCACGCATGCTATTTCTCATCGATGGACCTGCGAAGTGGCTATTGGCAAATAGATTTCGACGAGAGAGACCGTGAGAAAACTGTCTTCGTGACACCCGATGGCTTTTATGAGTTTAAAATGTTTACATTCGGTTTATGCTCAGCGCCAGCCACTTTTCAGCAATTAATAGAGCCTGTGCTATCAGGACTGAAGTGGCAGACATGCTTGGTCTGTATAGACGACGTTATTGTTTTCTCAGCTACATTTGAAGAACACATATAAGTCGAATATGCGCAGTTCAAAAAGCTATACGTTCGGCTGGCCTAACTTTAAAACCAGAGAAGTGCCATTTCGGTTTTAGCGAACTTTGCTTCTAAGGCCACGTGGTCAGCCATGAAGGTGTTCAACCTGACCTGGGCAAAATCGACGCTGTCGCAAAGTTTCCCGCACCGCATAAAAAAAGAGTGATGAGACGCTTCTTAGGCCTCTGCGCTTATTACCGACGATTCATCGCTATTTTTTCGTCTATTGCGGCGCCTTTGACGCGGCTCACATGAGAGGGTGTCCCCTTCCTTTGGGGCGAAAAGGAACAAACTGCGTTCAACAAGTTATGCCAACGCCTCCAAACACCTGCGGTTCTTGCGCACTTTGACCAGGAAGTGCCAACGGCACTTCACACCGGCGCAAGCAATGTAGGCCTGGGCACCGTACTGATACAAGGCAAGATAACTCCGAGAAAGTGATAGCATATGCCAGCAGAGCTCTCTCTCGCACGGAAGAGAACTACTCGACTACCGAGAAAGAGTGCCTCGCCGTGGTCTGGATGGTTCTCAAATTTTGACCGTATCTCTACGGCCGCTCATTCGAGGTCGTCAGCGATCACCACTCGCTTTGCTGGCTCACTTGAAAAACCCATCCGGCCATTTAGCACGCTAGGAGCCTTCGGCTTGAAGAGTTTCATATGACCTTAATTTATAAATTAGGAAAGAAGCACACCGACGCAGACTGTCTATTGTGGTCACCCGTTGAGCCTGCCGATAATAATGACGAGTCTATGGATGCCGCATTCATGAGAGTCATAAACGCAACCACTATTTCACAAGCGCAGCGCAGTGACCCTGACCAGCTTCCGCTCATCGACTTCTTGGAAGGACGACATGAAGACATGCCGCGAGTTTTTGCGAGAGGACTGCCTTCTTTTTGTTTAAGGAACGACGTCTTATACAAGAAAAACTTTTCTCCCACCAGCAGCCCATACTTGCTCGTCGTCCCTGCATCACTGCGAAAGAAATTCTGGAAGCCTGCCATGATGAAGTCACCTCCGGTCATCTTGGCCACACTCGAACATTGTGCAGTCTGCAAAACAGTTAGTTTTGGCCGAACCTACCTGCTGCTGTAAAACATCAAGTCCAAACCTGTGCCGACTGTCAAACACGCAATGCACCGCCCGGCAGGCCGGCAGGCTTATTACTTTCCGTCCAAGTACCACCAAAGTGGCACTGAAGTGCCGTTCATTCCGGCGTACCACAAGGCTCCGTACTAGGCCCACTGCTCTTCCTTATATACATTAATGATTTACCGTGCTGTATTACCTCCAATATTCATTTATTTGCGGATGACTGCGTAATCTTCCGAGAGATAACTCGTGATGGCGATATTACCTCTCTTCAACATGATCTTAACTCCATTTCTCTTTGGTGCAAAACATGGCTCATGGAATTAAACAATAAGAAATGCCAATTTTTACGTGTTTTGAGAGCGAACCATCAACTTCCAAACTATTACCTCGATAACACCCCTCTTGAATCCGTGACAATTTATAAATATCTCTGGGTGCATATAACATTTGATTTGACCTGGACTGTTCACTGTAATTATGTCTTTAAAAATGCTAACCGAATGTTAGGTTACCTCCGCCGCAACTTTTCAACGGCCCCTTCTTTCTTGAAACTTCTTCTTTACACTACACTAATACGACCTAAACACGAATATTCCGCTGCAGTATGGGATCCTAGTCATGCCAACCTAATACACTTTCTTGTAATGGTACAGAATAACTCAATTCGTTTTATACTTTCTAATTACAACAGGACAGCTAGCATAACAGCCATGAAATCTAGCCTAAACTTACCTTCACTTTCATCCCGTCGTAAAATGTTTCGTCTCCACTTGTTTCACAAGCTGTTTCATCACACATCGCTTCGGGACGGTCTTATCTTGCCTCCTAGTTATATCTCACCCCGGCTGGATCCTTCCCATAAGGTCGGGTTGCCTTCTTGCAGGACTCGCGCCTTTTCTCACTCTTTCATACCTCGCACCTCTGAGGACTGGAACCGGCTTCCCGCATCAGCGGCAACCATTGTAAATCACCTTCATTTCAAAAGTGTCTTAGCTAGTTATGTGTAATTACAGCCAACAAAGTATTGTATTAACCGATGCTGTGTTGTTCCTGTACAGTATTTATTTTCTTGTCGTTTTTCCTGTCTTGATGTAATTCTCATCATTCCCGCGTTTTTGTTTGCCATAAAGCCTGTTAGCTAACCTGTATAATTAAGATCTTCTGCTCCATGTAAGATTTGCCGCTGCATTTTGTAAAAATTTTTGTCTTTTCTTTCTCAACCACTCCCCTCCGTAATGCAGTTTGGCCCCTGAGGGTATTGAAAATAAAATAAAATAAAAAAAGTCATTCGCCCAAATTGAAATGGACTTCTTGGGCCCAATCCCTACTTCTACTACAGGGAACAGATGGATCATTGTCACCACTGATTACTTATCTCGCTACGCAAAAACTAAAGCCATGCCAAGGGCCACAGCAGCAGAAGTGGCTCATTTCTTCATAGAAAGCGTCGTCTTTCGGCACGGTGCTCCAACAGTTCTCATCATGGATAGAGCAACTGTGTTTATGGCAGAACTTTTGGAGCCGGTTTTCAGGCTCAGCGCTACAGCTCACCGGAGAACAACGGCATACCATCAATAAACAAACGGACTAACAAAGCGGCTTAATAAGACCCTCGCAGACATGCTCTGCATGTAAGTCGCCACAGAACACAAGAACTGAAATGAAATCTTGCCTTATGCGGCCTTCGCCTATAATACCACCTGGCAGAAAACTACCGGAATGATGCCGTTTAGTTTAACACACGGGCGCAAAATCACTACAACGTTGGACGCTATGCTACCACACGAGTGTGACGACACTCATGCTGACGCCGAAGATTTTGGTCAGCGCGCTGAAGAAGCCCGACAGTTAGCCCACGTGCAAATTTGTCACCAGCAACACAAAGATGCGAAACGGTACGACCTACGACATAAATTGGTAACCTACAAACCAGGCGACATGGTCTGGATCCCAACACGTCGACGCGGACTTTTAGAGAAGCTATTACGACGATACTTCGGCCCATATGTTCCGCCCATAGGTTATAAGTATAAAAGTAAATGCGCTTTCACATAAAAACTTCTTTATTGAGCCGACGTTTCGGCGGGAACCCCGTCTTTTTCAACGCATAATACTATTTACACATTTTCGTGCCTTCTTATAGCTTCTAGAGAAATGAGAGAAGGGGACAGAAGAAAAATATTTACAATAACAAAAAAGAAGAAAAAATGAAAACAGAACAAGAAAAAGGAGAGGAAAAAACGTCCGAAACAGACAAGAGGGGCATGGCGGGATTGAGAAGGAACAGAAACTTAACAAAGGTGAACGTAAACGAGCTATGCCATCTTTGTCAACAGTACCTCCCGAGCACTCATCCTTTTCCCAAGTGGACATTCTGACCACCCTGTCTCTATTTCACCCTCCGGCGCAATCCGCTGGCAACTTGCCCTCTTTTGAAGTTTACGACAAATCGGTGGGAGAGCTTAAGCGCTTCAAGAGCATGTTGATGGTGTTGGAAGATATGAAAGAGCCGGTGAGTGTAGCTCCGCTATCACTATTTATTATATTCATTGCCTCCTGTCAATGAAGGAAAAGAAGGAAAAAAGGCAAGAAAAAAGAAAAAAAGAAAGAAGAGAAAAAGGTGGAACTTGTACATCATCCGCGACCACTTATCTCTGTGTTCGTGCTGTGCTTGAAGTGGCAAACCATTTCTTCATTGTCAGATGTATAAGCAAAAATTGCCCGCAGCTTCCCTCGGGGGAACACTGAGGAGGATGCGGAGCATATAATTGGTTAACGGGGTGTTAAACTGCGACTTACTTGGGTCGATGGCTAAATTGGTTAACGTGGTTGTGAAATGGGGTGTTAAATTGCGACTTACTTGGGTCGATGGCTAAATTGGTTAACGTGGTTGTAGGAGGGGGTGTTAAATGAGTGAACACGTACACACGTATGCGAAAGAGCAGCGCTGGTCGAAGGGACATCGATCATTGTGTTTGTGGATTCGTTGGAATTCATTTCACCGCGACCTTGGACGTCGACGCGCCCTACAAACCAACCGACGAGCGGCAACTGAGCGAGCGAGCGCCGACCTTGAGTATATATACAGCGCGACGGCGCATGCACTGTCAGCTGTTGAATGTTCTCGAAGCGCGACGGCGCATGCGCGTCCACTGGAGAATCAGGAGAATTGTAGAATGTTCTCGAAGGGGAGAAGCGCGCGCGGCACAGATGGTGGGTGACGGTGCATGCGCGCGTCAGCTGTCGAATGTTCGAGAAGGGGGAGAAGCGCAACGGCGCATGCGCGCGCGTCAGCTGCCGATGTTCTCGAAGCGCGACGGCGCATGCGCGCGCGTCAGCTGCCGATGTTCTCGAAGCGTGACGGCGCATGCGCGCTACATTATACAGCTAGCGAATGTTCGTGAAGAGGAGAAGCGCACGCGGTGTGTAGAGGAGGAAGGGTGCACAGATGGTGGAGGAGTGAAGCGCGCGCGGTGTGTAGAGGAGGAAGGGATGCACAGATGGTGGAAGAAGGAGGAGGAAGCTTGCGGACGGCGCCGCACTACAAGCCTCGAGTATTAGATGCTCCACATCTAAAAGATTTGTTAGGGGGTAATATTATTGTTGTAATGGAAGGCTAGGGGCAGATTACTGTTTCAAGAGGGGCGTTGTCGTCTTTTAGTGAACGTAACGCTGACAGAGTGTCTGAGTGTTCAATTATTCCGTTTTTTATCGTGTTGAATTTGTAGATAAAGTAAGATTCTCATTGTTCCCACTCTCTGATTGTTCGAAACTTGATTTCCAATAGTGTAACTCTGATGTCATCAAAGCTGTTGGCTTTTAATGTACTGTGTTTTGAAAGTAGAAGGCCTGGCAGGGAACGTACATGTGCCCGATGGTTGTTCAATCTAATTCTAAACGGTGTGTCTGTCTGGCCCACGTACTGCATGTTACACACCCCACATTTCAGAAGGTATATGACGTTATCTGAGTCACAGTCCAGTGCATCTCTAATCCTGTGCTTAAAATCCAAGTGGGTGCTTTTCGCCACGATCGTTGTCTGCATGTGTTTGCAAACTTTGCATCTGCTTTTTCCGCAAGGGCGACACCCTGTTTGAGGTTTCACGGCTATTTTTGAATTTATCAATTGATCACTTATACTTTTCTGCCACCTGTATACCACGCATGGAGGAAAAGTGAAAATTTCGGATAGTCGCACACTCTGCTGCAATATGTTAGCGTTTTCTTCGGACTTTGTTTGTGTTAGGTGGGTCGCTCGTGAAAGTTATTAGCAAATTTTTATTACGGTGTTGGTCGGCGTTTTTCTGGTGGTTGAGAAGAATCTGGCGGTCCATATTTTCAGCTTTTTTGATGGCGTCATTGATGATAGATGGCGGGTATTCTTGATTAAGGAGTACTTCGCGCATATGTGTGCTGTTTTTGTGGAAGTCCTCGGTGCGGGAGCAGATTCGTCGGAATATGTGTGCTTGGGAATAGGGAATGCTGGTATTGCAGTGCCGCGGGTGGCAGCTTTTGAAGTGCAGGTACAGTTGCCTGTTCATAGCTTTTCTGTATACGTTAGTTACCAACGCACCATCGTCCATTCGAATAAGTATATCAAGAAAACTTAATTCAGTGTTGGAGTAGATGTGTGTAAAATAAATGCTGGGGTGTACTTGGTTAAATGCCTGTATAAATTTGAGCAGCTCGTTTTCCGATTGTGTCCAAATCATGAAGATATTGTCTAGGTACAGTTTAGAGATTAAAGGTTTGATATCACAAGATGAAAGAAAATTGGACTCTATATGGTGCATGAATATGTTAGCGTAGCTTGGGGTATTCTTCTACCCATTGCCGTGCTGTTGATTTGAAGGTAGTGACCATTGTTAAAACCAAAGCTGTTGAATTCGAGTACAAGTCCCGTTAAGATTTCAATCCCTTTTTTGCTTGGATATGCAACAGGGTTGTGGGTGCCATACGATTCAACAAGTGCCATTACGCCACCCGTCTAGGGGGATATTTGTGTAGAGTGAATAAACATCTAATGTTACCTGGAATGCACCTCCTGAAATCTTCACGTCTGATATTTCCCGAAGGAAATTATTTGTGTCACGCAAGAAGGACTCATGTGTGGGTGGTATGTTTTTTTTATTAAAGAGTCAATGTAAATGGAAATGGGTTCCGTAAACGTTCCCGTGTCTGACATAATGGGTCTGCCAGGGTTTCCCTCCTTATGGATCTTCGGAAGCATGTAAAAATGACCAGGCGCCGAATGTACCGTAGTAAGTGCCTTTTAAAGCTTTGAATCAATGGTGCCGGCACGCTTTAGATCCTCTAGGGTTGTTACAATGATCTTTTTGTGCTCGGCTGTAGGGTCCGAGTCGAGGCGTTTGTAGAATTGTTTGTCATTTAGTTGTCACCTGCCTTCCTTGATGTAGTCCGATTTATTCAGAACAACAATCGCGCCTCATTTGTCTGCTGGTTTAATGACGAGATATTCGCGGTTGCTCAACGTGAATAGTGCCTCTCTTTCTTTCCTTTATATGTTATCAACCTGGTTTGTGCACCTTGTACGCATGTATGACATCTTTCTGAACCGCATCTATATATAGATCTAGATGTCAATCTTTGTTGGCGTCTGGGGTTCATTGCCGTCCGATTACCCCACGATATAGCGGGTTGTCTTTTTGGGGTTTATCGAAGAAATATTCCTCCAATCGTAAATTTTGTGCGAAGTCGTCTAGGTCTTTTAGAAGCGTTAATTTATCGTACTTTCCATTGCCAGGGCAGAATGAAAGTCCGCGTGATAGCACACTCAGTTCTTCGTTGTTAAGTTCTTTATCTGATGCACTTCCGAAGGAGGTGGAAATGTTGTAAGCCCGTGTACTCAGATTTGGGTGCACGTTAAAGACCCCCAGGTGATCGAAATTTACGGAGCCCTCCACTACGGCGTCTCTCATGATTATATGGTGGTTTGGGGACGTTAAACCTCACAAATTATCATCAAATCATCATGAAGTTCTCTATCTAAAAGCTTAATGTTGTTTGGTTTATTGGAAGGTGGTGGCAAATCTTTCTGAACATGAGGTGGCCTGGTCTTTTTCATGTAGACAGCAGTGGGTATAGCTTGTGCTGAGACATAGTCCCACACATATTTCTTTCTCTTAAGTTTTTCTATTCCCCCCCCCGTTTTTTATTGCTCAAATATGGCGAACACTTTGGCCTCCAACTCCGAAAGAGGAAAGGCATTTCTTGTATCCCACTCCTCCTCTGTCAGTGCGTTCAGAGTCTTCCTACGGTGTTCAGTGGTGACCTTAGTTAGCTCCTGTGTGGCGTGATCGAGAGTTTTGTTCCATTGTTTCATTTCCCCTTTGTCAAAATTATGCATCGCTGATGTTAGTGACAACCGCAACCCCTTCGGAGCCGTGCCCGCCAGTACATATTCTTCGAGAATACGCACGCCATCTGCACGTGAATTTCGTGCCTGTATTCGTTTATCAACCACTTTTCTAAGTTTAAGAAAATTTGGACTTGTTCTGTGGCCTAATTCATCTGAAGCGGGCGGTGTTTGCCAAGTTGCAGAGCCAGTATGCCACTTTGCACCGACGCGGCGAGTAGAACCGTAAGGTGCCCGGAGGTCGTACCTGGTTCGGGTTCGAGCTCCATCCCGTTGTGCCTCCCGTGACGATGATAGTTATAGCGCAAGAACAAAACGACGACACAGAGACAAGAAGTACACGAAAGACTCGAGTGCTAACTTCCAATTGAGTTCATTGCGCAGAGCACGAAAATATATAGACGGAGTCAGTAACTATGTGATAAAAAACCATATGGCACAAAGAGCAGAACATGAGGAAGAGCAAAACAAAAACAAAAACACAAAAACGAAAGCACGAAAAAAACGGCAAAGAAAAATTTATAACAAAACGAAACAGAAAGGTAAAGATAATATAACTACCTGCGCTCACCGAAACCTTCGAGGAGCCTGAGTTACTTCTCGGACAGAGCCACGGAGGGCTTGCTAATACAAGGCGCCTGTTCGCGCGCCATCTGCGCGGCCCCGACAATGACTCGGGTGCGCTCATCTCTGTGCTTGTCAGCTGACCCGCAGGGTGCGGGTTCGAATCCCGGCTGCGGCGGCTGCATTTCCGATGGAGGCGGAAATGTTGTAGGCCCGTGTGCTCAGATTTGGGTGCACGTTAAAGAACCCCAGGTGGTCTAAATTTCCGGAGCCCTCCACTACGGCGTCTCTCACAATCATATAGTGGTTTTGGGACGTTAAACCCCACATATCAATCAATCTGTGCTTGTACAGCGTCGCTGTGTCCTTGAAGGGGGGAACACAATTGCACTCAGTGCAGTGCTGAGCAAGAAAACCATCTTTTCCGTTTCTAACAATGTTAGCGTGTTCTCTCAGCCGATCGTTCAGACACCTCCCGGTCGTTCCGACATAACAAGCACCGCGTTAAAGGGGGGTCCTATAGACATCTTCCCGGGAGCAGACCGCATACCTGTTTCTATGCTGAACTCTGCATTCCGTTGTTGACTGCGTTTTCAGGGGGTTTGCAGATTTGGTGAGGCTGATTAAATTGAACTGGTGCCAAGAACAGGACACGAACTCCAACACGTTTTCCGATTTTCTTGAGCCTGTGTGATATCTGGTGTTTGTATGGAATCACGGCTATCCTTTCACGTTCTGTCTCCGTGTTGCTCGGATTCTGTCGCTGCCTCTGCCCTGCCTTATTAGTCCTCAGGATCGTCTCAGCAACGCAATCGATAAACGCCTCGGGGAAACCCGAAGCCTTAAGCCGGAAAACTTGAGCACTGAAGCTCGCAAAGATATTGTGAACGCACGACCTATTTAAGGCATTCTCAAGACAGGTTCGTGCTATGCCTCGCTTAACTAACTTGCTGTGAGCGGACAAAAACGGAAGTAGAGGTTTCTGCGCACGTGGTTCATAACACCAACAGATGTGCTGTGAGCTAAAACCAGTTTTAAATCCAAAAAGCGTAACTTGTCATTCTCAGGCACTTCATGTGTCAACACAAGAGGCTTTAAACAATCTTCGAACACACCTTTCATTTGAGTCGCAAACGAGTGGAACATAAAGAATTACAATTTAGAAGAACCAAGAAATCATCCACGTATCGGAATATTTTGAAGACATATGAGCCTTCTAACTTTTCCTGCAGTGTTTTGCCCATTTTTGAAAATAGAAGATCACTGAGTAGAGGCGCTATGCATGAGCCGATTGAAACACCCTTTTTCTGCAGATAAATGCAATCATTCCATTGAACGAAAGTAGACGTAAGATACAGCAAACCAAGCCAAGAAAATCTCGTGAACTGAGTTTTTAATTGGAAGTTTTATTCCCCGAAAATTTCTTTGTTATCCCTTATACATTCTAATACCTCATCGTGAGGCAGAGAGTAGTATAGGTCCTTTGTGTCAATTGAAAAACCGAAAACATTAGATTGATTTGACTGTTTGAAAAATTCTATCAGTGCTTGCGAGTTTTTCATCAAAAATGGGTCACCAATCGTTAGACACTTTAGGTGGGTCTGAATAAACAAGCCGAGTTGCTTTTGCCACGTACCACTTTCTGTCACAATGACACGGAAGCGCATGTCAACCTTATGTGTTTTGGCAGAAAAACATGCTGAGCCCATTTTTCTCACTTTTGCTAATGTGCTGCGCTAACTGTTCTAACTCTAGTTTACGACACATTTCCTTGGCCTTCATTTTTACTTTATCTAGACGAATGTCGGACAGCATTTCAAAACAGAGTCGATAGCTGTGACCACCTTTTCCTGGTACAAGTAATTAGGAAGAACGGCGAAACCACCCTTTTTATATGACGGCACGACACAAAGTTCCTTGTCTCTAAGAAACTCTGTCGTCTTCCGCACCGGAAGGCTGTTCCTGGTAGGCTTACCCCGTAGGAGCACGTCGACGCCTTCTGAGATGCACCTGTCCGAATCCTCTGGTGAAGCGCGGCCAGCAACAGAGCGCACCATTGAAAGAAGCTCGGGTGCGGACCTCTCTCGGTCGACGGCGAACTTCAGACCTAGGGCGAGGGTGTTGTGGACGTAGTCTGAGAGGACGACCTCACTGCATGAGCGGACCACGTCTAATTGCCGGGGCTTGGTTGGGCGCTGCGCATGAAGTCTAGTGAGCTCACGTGACCACAGGAAGTTTCCAGTGTACTCGATTCGGTCGCAGTACTCTCTCCATCTTCTTTTCTTCACTCCCGGTGTTAGATCTGTTTGTTGAAGCTGGGTATGCAAGGCGTCCCGCTACGTGCGCTCTTGTCGGCGCCATTAAGACCGAAGAATTTCGCACACCCATATGCCATGGCCGATAAAGCGGGTGGTAACCTCCAAACAAGGCTTTAACGTCCAAAGGGAGCCGCTTCCGTTGCAGAGACGATCCTGAGGACTAATAAGGCAGAGCAGAGACAGCGACACAATCCAAGCAACACGGATACAGAACGTGAAAGGATAGCCGTAATTCCGTACAAACACCAGATATCACGCAGGCTCAAGAAAATCAAAAAACGTGTTGGAGTTCGTGTCCTGTTCTCGGCACCGTTCAAATTAATCAGCCTCACCAAATCTACAAACCCCCTAAAAACGCAGTCATCAACGGAATGCAGAGTTCAGCATAGAAACAGGTATGCGGCCTGCTCCCGGGAGGTTGTGTATAGGACCCCCCTTTCATGCGGTGCTTGTTATGTCGGAACGACCGGAAGGTGTCTGAACGATCGGCTGAGAGAACACGCTAACAATGTTAGAAACGGGAAAGATGGCTTTTTTGCTCAGCACTGCACTGAGTGCAATTGTGTTCCCCTCTTCAAGGACACAGCAACGCTGTACAAGCACAGAGATGAGCGCACCCGAGTCATTGTCGGACCGCAGGGGCGCCTGCGCAAGTAGGCGTTTGGTGTGTAGCGACACCACGAACCCGAGCTAACGGGGGAGTTTCGACTCCCTCCCACGCCTAGCCGTGCGTGGCTTTGCCGTGTCCGAGGAAAAGGGGATCCTGGGGGTTGAGCCAACGCTGTGTGATTGGACCGTTAAGGCCCCCCGGCAGAGGCAACACACCCCTTTGGCCCCGGCTTCACGTAGACGGCACCCCTGAGCTGACCCACCCTGGGGAATCGGCAGTCGCCTTTTCCTATCTCTCTCTCCCTACATCTTCGTCTTTATCTCTTACTATTTATCTGTCCTGTCTTCTACTCTCTACCGTCTACTTCCAAACTTCCTGGCGGCTAGGGTTAACCCTGTGCAAATAGCCTACCTTGGTCTAGGCGCATTGGGTTATAGTGGCGTTGTACGGCTGGCGTCTGCAGGTTTCAGCATTTGTAACCTTGTAGCGTCCCCTCGTTGGGCTCCGTGGTGGGTGGCCGCCAACGCTGCTGAACAACAATAAGGAAGACATGCATGGAGCATTCCCACTACTGTCTGATCGTACCGGCTTAAAGCCGGTACGCTCCGATGATCTCACCAGAGAAGGATTGGCCACCCTGGTGCAGTATCTGGCCACCCCCTCCCGTAGGCATTCGTCAATTAACTCACGGCCCTCAGTGCCCACCAGCTGCAGAGCAACTGACCACGGCGGTGGTCAGATCTGCAAAGCAGCAGAGGGTGCTAGGAATCTCTGGATACGGACAGGCCACCATTGGAACTTGAACTTAGCAACGTTTAACGTTAGAACGTTATCTAGTGATGGAAGTCTAGCTGTATTATTCGAGGAGCTAGAAGGCATTAAATGGGATATAATAGGGCTGAGTGAGGTTAGGAGGACAGATGAGGCCTATACTGTGCTACAGAATGGGCACGTCATTTGCTATCGGGGCTTGGCAGACAGAAGAGAACTGGGAGTAGGGTTCCTAATTCACAGAAACATAGCTGGCAACATAGAGGATTACTATAGCAATAATGAAAGGGTGGTAGGCATTGTAATTAAACTGAATAAAAGATACAAAATGAAGGTAGTACAGGCTTACGCGCCTACATCCAGCCATGATGACGCTTCAGTTGAAAGCTTCTATGAAGACGTGGAATCGGCAATGAGTAAGGTGAAAACACAGTATACTATAGTAATGGGCGACTTTAATGCAAAGGTAGGGAAGAAGCAGGCTGGAGACCAGGCAGTAGGAGATTATGGCATCGGCACTAGAAACGCCAGAGGAGAGCTACTAGTAGAATTCGCAGAACGCAATAATCTGCGTATTTTGAATACCTTCTACCGAAAACGAGAAAACCGCAAGTGGACATGGAGGAGCCCTAATGGCGTAAATAAGAACGAAATAGACTTTATAATTACTGCACACCCAGGAGTCGTGCAGGATGTGGAAGTGGTTGGCAAGGTAAGATGCAGTGACCATAGAATGGTACGGGCTCGAATCCGCCTAGACTTGAAGAAGGAACGACAGAAACTGATACGCAAGAAGCAAATCAATGAGCTAGCACTGAGAGGGAAAGTACAGGAATTCAGAGTGTCACTGCAGAACAGGTACTCTGCTCTTAGCGAGGAAACCAACCTTAGCGTAGATACAATGAATGATAATCTGACGAGTATCATCACGGAGTGTGCAGTGGAAGTTGGAGGCAGGGTAGCTAGACAGGACACCGGCAAGCTTTCCCAGGAAACGAAGAACCTAATTAAGAAGCGTCAAATCATGAAAGTGTCAAGTACAACAGACAAAATAGAACTGGCAGAGCTTTCGAAGCTGATTAATAGACGTAAAGTATGCGATGTAAGAAGGTATAACATGGAGAGAATTGAGCACGCTCTGAAAAACGGAGGAAGCGTCAAAGCAGTGAAGAGGAAACTTGGGATAGGCAAAAGGCGGATGCATGCACTAAGGGACAAAGAAGGCCAATTAACTACCAATATGTATAGGATAGTTAAAATAGCGGAGGAGTTTTACAGAGATCTGTACAGTAGCCGAGACAACCACGACCTTAATACTATAGGAACTAGCAGTAACCCAGACGACACCCCACCGGTAATGATAGAAGTCAGAAAAGCTTTGGAGAGCATGCACAGAGGCAAAGCTGCTGGTGAGGATCAAGTAACATCAGATCTGCTGAAAGATGGAGGACAGATTGTGTTAGAAAAACTAGCCACTCTATTTACGAGGTGTCTCCTGACGAGAAAAGTACCAGAGTCTTGGAAGAACGCTAACATCATCTTAATACATAAGAAAGGAGATGACAAGGACTTGAAGAATTACAGGCCGATTAGCTTGCTCTCTGTAGTATACAAGCTATTTACAAAGGTAATTGCTAGCAGAGTAAAGAAAACATTAGAATTCAATCAACCAAAGGAACAAGCAGGATTTAGAACAGGCTACTCAACAATTGACCACATTCGTACTATCAATCAGGTAATAGAGAAATGCTCAGAGTATAACCAACCACTATACATAGCCTTCATAGATTACGAGAAGGCGTTTGATTCAGTAGAAATATCAGCCGTCATGCAGACACTGCGGAATCAGGGCGTAGATGAAATATATATAAACATTCTGGAAGAAATCTACAGGGGATCAACTGCTACCATAGTGCTTCATAAAAAAAGCAACAGAATACCAATAAAGAAGGGTGTAAGGCAGGGGGACACAATCTGCCCAATGCTCTTCACTGCGTGCTTACAGGACGTTTTCAGAAGCTTAGAATGGAAACAGTTAGGGATAAGAGTTAATGGAGAGTACCTCAGTAACCTGCGCTTCGCCGATGACATTGTATTGCTGAGTAACTCAGGGGACGAATTGCAACTCATGATTACAGAGTTAGACAAGGAGAGCAGAAAGGTGGGTCTTAAAATTAATCTGCAGAAAACGAAAGTAATGTACAACAACCTCGGAAAGGAGCAGCGCTTTGCGATAGGTAATAGTGCACTTGAAGTTGTAAAAGACTATGTCTACTTAGGGCAGGTAATAACCGCAGAGCCTAACCACGAGATTGAAGTAACTAGAAGAATAAGAATGGGGTGGAGCACATTCGGCAGGCACTCTCAAATTATGACAAGTAGATTGCCACTGTCCCTCAAGAGGAAGGTATATAACAGCTGTATCTTGCCGGTACTTAGCTACGGAGCAGAAACCTGGAGACTCACAAAGAGGGTTCAACTTAAATTGAGGACGACGCAGCGAGCAATGGAAAGAAAAATGGCAGGTGTAACCTTAAGAGACAAGAAGAGAGCAGAGTGGATTAGGGGACAAACGGGAGTAAAGGATATCATAGCTGCAATAAAGAAGAGGAAATGGACATGGGCCGGGCATGTAGCACGTAGGCAGGATAACCGCTGGTCATTAAGGGTCACCAACTGGATTCCCAGAGAAAGGAAGCGGGGTAGGGGGAGACAGAAGGTTAGGTGGGCAGATGAGATTAAGAAGTTTGCGGGTATAAATTGGCAACAGGAAGCACAGGACCGGGTTAACTGGCGGAACATGGGAGAGGCCTTTGTCCTGCAGTGGACGTAGACAGGCTGATGATGATGATGATGATGATGATGATGATGATGATGAGTCATTGTCGAGGCCGCGCAGTTGGCACGCGAACAGGTGCCTTGTATTAGCAAGCCCTCCGTGGCTCTGTCCGAGAAGGAACTCAGGTTCCTCGAAGGTTTCGGTGCGCGCAGGTAGTTATATTATCTTTACCTTTTTGTTTTGTTTGCTTATAAATTTTTCTTTGCCGTTTTTCTGTGCTTTTGTTTTTGTGTTTTTTTATTTGTTTTTTTCTAACTCATGTTCTGCTCTTTGTGCCATATAGTTTTTATCACATGCTTACTGTCTCCGTCTATATATTTGCGTGCTCTGCGCAATAAACTCAGTTGGAATTTAGCGCTCGTGTCTTTCATGTCATTCGTGTCTCTGTGTCGTCATTTGGTTCTCGCGCTATAACTATCGTCATGCCATACCAACTAGCCCAAGCTGCCACACTCCCGTGACGAGCTGGCCTGTCATCATCATCATCATCATCATCATCAGCCTGTCTACGTCCACTGCAGGACAAAGGCCCCTCCCATGTTCCACCAGTTAACCCGGTCCTGTGCTTGGTGTTGCCAATTTATACCCGCAAACTTCTTAATCTCATCTGCCCACCTAACCTTCTGTCTCCCCCTACCCCGCTTCCCTTCTCTGGGAATCCAGTTGGTGACCCTTAATGACCAGCGGTTATCCTGTCTACGTGCTACATAACCCCGGCCCATGTCCATTTCCTCTTCTTTATTGCAGCTATGATATCCTTAACTCCCGTTTGTCCCCTAATCCACTCTGCTCTCTTCTTGTCTCTTAAGGTTACACCTACCGTTTTTCTTTACATTGCTCGCTGCGTCGTCCTCAATTTAAGTTGAACCGTCTTTGTGAGTCTCCAGGTTTCTGCTCCGTAGCTAAGTACCGGCAAGATACAGCTGTTATATACCTTCCTCTTGAGGGACAGTAGGCAATCTACTTGTCATAATTTGAGAGTGCCTGCCGAATGTGCTCCACCCCATTCTTATTCTTCTAGTTACTTCAATCTCGTGGTTAGGCTCTGCGGTTATTACCTGCCCTAAGTAGACATAGTCTTTTACAACTTCAAGTGCACTATTACCTATCGCAAAGCGCTTCTCCTTTCCGAGGTTGTTGTACATTACTTTCGTTTTCTGCAGATTAATTTTAAGACCCACATTTCTGCTCTCCTTGTCTAACTCCGTAATCATGAGTTGCAATTCGTCCCCTGAGTTACTCAGCAATGCAATGTCATCGGCGAAGCGCAGGTTACTGAGGTACTCTCCATTAACTCTTATCCCTAACTGTTTCCATTCTAAGCTTCTGAAAACGTCCTGTAAGCACGCAGTGAAGAGCATTGGGGAGATTGTGTCCCCCTGCCTTACACCCTTCTTTATTGGTATTCTGTTGCTTTTTTTATGAAGCACTATGGTAGCAGTTGATCCCCTGTAGATTTCTTCCAGAATGTTTATGTATATTTCATCTACGCCCTGATTCCGCAGTGTCTGCATGACGGCTGATATTTCTACTGAATCAAACGCCTTCTCGTAATCTATGAAGGCTATGTATAGTGGTTGGTTATACTCTGAGCATTTCTCTATTACCTGATTGATAGTATGAATGTGGTCAATTGTTGAGTAGCCTGTTCTAAATCCTGCTTGTTCCTTTGGTTGATTGAATTCTAATGTTTTCTTTACTCTGCTAGCAATTACCTTTGTAAATAGCTTGTATACTACAGAGAGCAAGCTGATCGGCCTGTAATTCTTCAAGTCGTTGTCATCTCCTTTCTTATGTATTAAGATGATGTTAGCGTTCTTCCAAGACTCTGGTACTTTTCCCGTCAGAAGACACCTCGTAAATAGAGTGGCTAGTTTTTCTAACACAATCTGTCCTCCATCTTTCAGCAGATCTGATGTTACTTGATCCTCACCAGCAGCTTTGCCTCTGTGCATGCTCTCCAAAGCTTTTCTGACTTCTTCTATCATTACCGGTGGGGTGTCGTCTGGGTTACTGCTAGTTCTTATAGTATTAAGGTCGTGGTTGTCTCGGCTACTGTACAGATCTCTGTAAAACTCCTCCGCTATTTTAACTATCCTATCCATATTGGTAGTTAATTTGCCTTCTTTGTCCCTTAGTGCATACATCCGCCTTTTGCCTATCCCAAGTTTCCTCTTCACTGCTTTGACGCTTCCTCCGTTTTTCAGAGCGTGCTCAATTCACTCCATGTTATACCTTCTTACATCGCATACCTTACGTCTATTAATCAGCTTCGAAAGCTCTGCCAGTTCTATTTTGTCTGTTGTACTTGACACTTTCATGATTTGACGCTTCTTAATTAGGTTCTTCGTTTCCTGGGAAAGCTTGCCGGTGTCCTGTCTAGCTACCCTGCCTCCAACTTCCACTGCACACTCCGTGATGATACTCGTCAGATTATCATTCATTGTATCTACGCTAAGGTTGGTTTCCTCGCTAAGAGCAGAGTACCTGTTCTGCAGTGACACTCTGAATTCCTGTACTTTCCCTCTCAGTGCTAGCTCATTGATTTGCTTCTTGCGTATCAGTTTCTGTCGTTCCTTCTTCAAGTCTAGGCGGATTCGAGCCCGTATCATTCTATGGTCACTGCATCTTACCTTGCCAACCACTTCCACATCCTTCACGACTCCTGGGTGTGCAGTCATATTAAAGTCTATTTCGTTCTTATTTACGCCATTAGGGCTCCTCCATGTCCACTTGCGGTTTTCTCGTTTTCGGTAGAAGGTATTCAAAATACGCAGATTATTGCGTTCTGCGAATTCTACTAGTAGCTCTCCTCTGGCGTTTCTAGTGCCGATGCCATAATCTCCTACTGCCTGGTCTCCAGCCTGCTTCTTCCCTACCTTTGCATTAAATCGCCCATTACTATAGTATAATGTGTTTTCACCTTACTCATTGCCGATTCCACGTCTTCATAGAAGCTTTCAACTGAAGCGTCATCATGACTAGATGTAGGCGCGTAAGCCTGTACTACCTTCATTTTGTATCTTTTATTCAGTTTAATTACAATGCCTACCACCCTTTCATTAATGCTATAGTAATCCTCTATGTTGCCAGCTATGTTTCTGTGAATTAGGAACCCTACTCCCAGTTCTCTTCTGTCTGCCAAGCCCCGATAGCAAATGACGTGCCCATTCTGTAGCACAGTATAGGCCTCATCTGTCCTCCTAACCTCACTCAGCCCTATTATATCCCATTTAATGCCTTCTAGCTCCTCGAATAATACAGCTAGACTTCCCTCACTAGATAACGTCCTAACGTTAAACGTTGCTAAGTTCAAGTTCCAATGGTGGCCTGTTCGTATCCTGAGATTCCTAGCACCCTCTGCTGCTTTGCAGATCTGACCGCCGCCGTGGTCAGTTGCTCCGCAGCTGGTTGGGACTGAGGGCCGTGAGTTAATGGACGAATGCCTACGGGAGGGGGCTGGCCAGATACTGCACCAGGGTGGCCAATCCTTCTCTGGTGAGGAGCTGGCCTGTAGGTGACTATTGTTGGCTGGTGGTTGCTGGTTGCTCTTGACTAATGTTGGCTGTTGATTTTTGCTGCTGAGGGACGGTTGAGTATGGCCACTGGTTGCTGTTGATTGTGGTACATCTGGCGCCGTGTTCACCCAGATTAACCTTCGTCGCCTTTTTTGGGGTGTGCCCACCTTTTTTCTTCTTTCTTTTTTTTATTCTTTTTCTGTTTTCTTTTTTCTTGACTTTTTTTTCTTCTTTTCCTTCACTGACAGGAGCCAATGCATATAATGGATATTGATAGTGGAGCCACAATCACCGGCTCTTTCATATCTTCCAACACCACCAACATGCTCTTGAAACGCTTAAACTCTCCCACCGATTTGTCGTAAACTTCAAAAGAGGGCAAGTTGCCAGCGAATCGCACCGGAGGGTGAAATAGAGAAACGGTGGTCAAAATGTCCACTTGGGGGAAGGGTGGGTGCTCGGGAGGTACTGTTGACAAAGTTGGCATAGCTGGCTTGGACTTCCTGTCACGTCATTCTGCGCTCATTGATTGCGCCACTGGTGTTCTTCAGCTTGAGCTGCCGCAGCTCGCCGATTTTCCAGCTGACCATTCTCCACGTTTATACTTTCTTCACCATGTTCGATTACCTCCGCAAGCTGCTACATATGTCAATTTGTCGTGCTCACGTGATGTGCCCGAGGGTGACTACCTCGTCACTCCTACAGTCGACGTACTGATGGCCCGAGACGTCGCCCTTGCTCACACTGTTGTCGCCGTCGCTAATAATACAGTGGTTATACCCCCATTCAACGTCAGTCTCTTGACTAGAGTTATACCGCAAGACATGTCCTTGGCAAGCCTATCACCGCTTGACAGCTGCAACGTTACTGGTTTGGACACCGATACTACATCCCCCTGTCTTGGTGGCAATTACACTCTGCCTGCCGATGACATTAATAAGATGATTGTTCCCGACCTCACTCCAGCGCAAGCTGCCTGCCTCCGTCGTCTGCTAACATCATATACAGACATTTTCGACTTTGACCACCGCCCTCTCAGCCAAACAGCTGCAGTGACTCACCGGATCAACACTGCTGATGCCAGGCCTACACGGCGGCATCCATACTGCATATCTCACAAGAAATGTCAAGTAATTCAGAATGGAGTGGACAAAATGAGGACTAAAGATGTCATACAACCATCATCCAGCCACTAGGCCTCCCCAGTCATGCTCGTTGAGAAAAAATTTGGCAGCTGGCTCTTTTGCGTGGACAATCACCATTTAAACAAAGTGGCTCTTAAAGATGTATCCCTTTGCCTCGGATTGATGACGCCCTCAATTGCCTCCGTTGTGCCCAATATTTTTCGTCTGATGACCTCCGGTTTGGCTATAGCCAAATTTTCGTCGACCCCATGGATCGCGAAAAAACCACTTTTGTGACGCCCAATGGCCTCTACCAGTTCAAAGTCATGCCATTCGCACTATGTAATGTGCCGGCAACTTTCGAGCACATGATGAACTCCCTTCTCCAAGGTTATAAGTGCTCCATCTGCTTATGTTACTTAGACAATGTCATGGTCTTTTCACCTACCTTTGACAGCCATATAACACGTCTGTCAGCCGTTCTGTATGTTTATGGGAAGAACTACTGTCCAGCTCAATTCTGCAGAATGCCATTTCGGAGATCGCCAAATCACCATACTCGGCCACTTTGTCAATGCTGATGGTGTTCAATTATATCCCGACAAGGCGCGAGCTGTACAAGAATTTCCTAAAGCACGTTCAACCAAGGACGTCCGAAGTTTCGTATGGCTATGTTCCTAGTTTCGTCGATTTGTCCACAACTTCGTCGACATCGCTTGACCGCTTACTGATCTCTTAACGAAGGACATTCCGTTCGCTTGGGGCGTTGAGCAAGCGGACGCCTTTGCGGCTCTTATCCATCTGCTGACTACGCCACCAATACTGGCCCATTTCGACCCTGCATCACCTACACAGCTTCAGACCGATGCCAGTGGCCATCGAATTGGTGTGGTCCTTGGCCAACGACAGCACGGGAAAGACCGCGTGATTGCTTACGCCAGTCGTCTTCTTTCATCTGCCGAACGGAAGTTCTTCATCACTGAGCGTGAATGCCTAGCTTTAGTGAGGGCCATGGCAAAATTCAGGCCTTAACGGTATGGCCGAACTTTTAGGGGCGAAGCTCCTTCAAGCGGCACCCGTTCATCCCTCGTAGTCGTAGTCGTAGTCGTAGTGCGTAACATGTCTTACGTTTTGACCTGCAAGGTGGTGCCGGTGGTGTCTCGGTGTCGTCGTTTTGTTCTCGTGCTATAACTATCGTCATGCCATACCAACTAGCCCAAGCTGCCACACCTCTAAGCCGGTGGGAGATTTCTCCTGTGCGTTGTTCAACCATAAAAAATTCGCAGCGTGCGCGTTAACTAAAAGCCGAATTCTGCTGTCTCTCATTCTTTATTAGCAGCCGTTTGCATGTACATTGAGCACTATCTGACAAGAAAGGGTTGCTACATTATACTTGCTGGGCGTAACCTTCTTAGTTTTAGAAAGGTTTAGCGAGCGTTGAGCCGCAGTGCCATGAATACAGTGAACTACTATATACCATGAACTCGAGGTGGTTAAAGGTGGGAAGTAGATACGAAGCGCCAGCCGCAAGAAATTAAAAGCCAAATTCCCCTGTTTCTCATTCCCCATCAGCAGTCATTGGCATGTACATTGAGCACTGTTTGAAAAGAAAGGGTTGCCACGTTATACTCAATGGGCGTAATTTCCTTGGTTATAGAATGGTTTAGGAAGTGTTGGGCCAGATTGACATGAACACAGTCAAGTATATGCCATGAACTCGAGGTGGTTAGAGGTGGGAAGTAGACACGAAGCGCAAGCCGTAATAAAGTGTGCATGTGCCACCTCTACTTTAGTCCTTGGAATGTCCACTGGATGGCGCGGTTTTTGTAGGGGGAATATATGATGAAAATATGCGAGATGGTGGTACTTGGAGTGTTGAATAGATGAACGAACGAAGACACAGGCACATGCATGGATGGACGCTCGGATGACTGCACGGACGAATTGAAGCAAGGACGGACGCAGGGATAGACGCAGAGACGGAGGGATGGATGAACGCAGGGACGGAGGACACAGATGGACGTGCGGATGCGCGAACAGACGCACGCACGGACGGACGGATGGACGCACGGACGGTCACACAGACGAACGCATGGATGAATGGAAGCAAGAACGAATGGACGTAGGATGCTCGCACCACTCTCCATCATTCACTCCGTGAATATGCTGCCATTTTTTTCCATTGTTACGGACCATAACGCTCTTTACTGGCTCTCATCGCTAAAGGACTCATCTAGACGTCTCGGTCACTGGGCGCTGCATCTGCAGGAATACTCATTCGTGGTCCACTACAAGCCGGGACGCCTGCACACAGACGCAGACTGTTTGTCACGTCATCCTGTTGAAACGACCGACTTGACAGACCTTGAATCAGACTCCTGCGTTCTCTCAAACCACGGTTGGGTGATATCTGCACCGAACAACGACGTGACCCGTGGTTACTCTCCATCATCGAGCGTCTGACCTCTGCTCCAACAGACCCTTCCGTTGGCCTGTTCGAACTGCACGGCAACATTCTGTACTGTCACAGCTTCAACGCCCATGGCTCGGAATTACTACTCGTGCTTCCGCATCATCTGCGTACCATCGTTTTCTAACAACTACACGACGTACCTACAGCCGGTTACCTAGGCGTCTCTCGTACCTACGATTGTGTGTGACGTTAATTTTTCTGGCGCGGACTGTATTATTCTATGGATCGCTGCGTCACTGCTTGCGACCGCTGCCAACACCGCAAGCGCCCCTCTGTACTACCGTCTGGCCTCTTACTGCCTATTTACATACCGACGGAACCATTCTTCCGTGTTGGGACGCAACATGAAGTGAGACGTGGAGTCCTGTGGACGCGAATCACATGGGCTCCGGCTAAGGTCCATTTTCAAAAAGAATTTCTTCGTGGCGACCTGTTGCAATGATAGGAACTTGTTCCTGGCATCACCAGTGTCAAGCCCATACCGGCCTTCAACTTGTGAGTGCGCTTTTAAACGTCTTAACACTTTCAAAAGTTCTTAGGCGACGTCCACTTTGCTAACCCTAACAAGCCGGGGACGCGGCTTGGACAGAACGCCACCCCGCTTTACAACGGATGGCGAGCGTCTCTGCAAGCGTCGCAGCCAACGAGACGCACTCATTGCCCTCTCGCTCCACGGACCACACGACGGATACGCAGACCAGCCAAGATGCCGATACGCAGGCTTGCAACGAGCACAATGCACATCCATGGATCACTATTACCAAGAGAGCGAACAAACGTCGACAGCTGAGACCCCGTACCGTGCCGACTCAACAGCTGCCCAGCACGCCGTCTGAGTCCGCTCTACGCCAGAGCCGGCCTAAAACGCGTCTACCAAGACTCCCACCGCTCCCTTGCCGAGGACTACAAGCTAGCAATCCATCCCCATGGTGGATTAAATCTGAGCAACATTAGCCCCAAGACGTTACTTCTCGCCGTAGCTCATGCAGCAGATATACTGGTATCAAGCGTCGTGGTTACGAAAATCAAAATGTGCTAACAACAAGCACACCATCTGAACACATCGCCACTGCACTTGGACAGATCACCAAAATTACATTGCACGCAGCAACCTACGACATCACCCCTTATGGAATCGCACCTGGTAATTTGTGCAAAGCTGTGGTCAACGAAATAGGCCATGAAATCACACAAGACGACTTCCTGACAGAAGTTGACGTACCGGGCTATGAGGTCCTTACGTGCAGACGCCTCGGCGACTCTGGAGCAATGGCAAGCGAGTCCCTTTCTTTGTCAACGCGTACGGACAGGCTCTTCTCTGCTACCTCTACAAACGGACTATTCCCCACTGTAGAAATTGCAACAAAACAGGACAACGTGAGGGTGTGTGCCTACAGCCTCCTGACACACCGAAATGTCAAGTGTGCGGAGATTCTCTGTCAGCTAACAAGCACGAGTGCCGCCCTTATTGCATGCTTTGCGGTGGCGACCACCCGACGGCTGCCAAACCATGCCCAAAGCGGTTTTTGCCACCAGTCAACCGACGCAAACCACCTCGGTGAGCTACTCCCACCAGGAAGGCCCAGTCAACATTCCCCAAGCCCCGGACGGCAGAGCAGTGCGTCCGAGGGTGCAGCCAGGCGAAGGAGCCATTCCAGGCATAAGTCGGGGCCCAAGAGACAAAACTCGTCATCGCGGAGCAGTTTCGCTGGCCAGCAGGGATCTCAAGGCTGGCACACAGACGGGACAACGCATCATCATGGCCAGCAAAGTGGTTCCCACAAGAAAGCACAAACGGTAAGCTGGGCAAGGCAGTTCCCTCCTCTCCCTCCCTCTCCACATCAGTCTCACTCCCTCACAAAAACAAACGCAGGAAAGAACACAACAACCCATGTTAGTGGATACTCAGCTTCACCCTGACATGCCGTCAACTATGGCACAGTCCGACTATTGCACACTAGAGGCGTTGAACAAAATGGCTACTTCTTTAAGTAACGAATTCACAGCTATGATGCAGATAGAAATGCAGAAAATGAAGGATAGTATTATGGCTGAACTAACAGCTCCACTCCAACAATTGATCCAGCAGGCCCTGCAACCTGCTGTCCAGCAGATTGTAACGGATGTTAAACAGCAGATATCGGCTGCACTTGGCGAACTTCATATTGTGCCATCTGTACCAAAACGCACCACGTCTCCGACACGTGAAGCACAGCGACCGCAGCCTTACATACGCCCTTCCCGTTTCCAATCACGCTCCCGAAAAATCGTCCCAACAGCCGCAGCTGCTGCAGTCCCACTTCCTACCACCCTCCACCAAGATTTAGCACAGTCTGAAATGCCTCCGTGTACTACCGAGGCCCCGCTATTGCATGATCATGGCGAGAAACCGTAGGTCAACGCATGACACCCCTCAACTCCTACGTGTGTGGCAGTGGAATCGCAGAAGGTATCGTAGGAAACGCGGAGCTCTAATGCAATTCATTATGACTCTGCGGATTACTTCCGATGTCATAGCATTATAAGAAGTACAATGTACCCCTGCGCTCCCGGGTTACACCACATACACGGACGTAAAGAACAATACACCGCATCGCACACCTACATTATTGATCATCATCATCATCATCATAGTTTTAAACATACATCACTTATCCAGTGGTTGAATGGAAAGGGGTGGTGAAAAGGCAACTGAATGCCTGACAATGCACCGATCCCCGCCCAGACCACAATAATGCACAACACTCAGCATGTGTGTCTAGAGCATAAATACATAGCTTCAATACAGTGAAATATACAAAGTGTAGACGTAGAGCGTGGAAAAGATAAGAAATAATTACACATCTATAAATTCACTCTTTACACATAAAAGCCCTTTAAAATCCTATAAAAACAAAAACGTAGTTGTGAACAGTTGTGAGGAAGTGAAAAATTTACAGTGCGTTTCAGCAAAGCTACACGAGTTGCACTTCATTAACATACAAAAAAGACATATCACGTTTGAAGCATGAGTAGATGAAGCGTGTATCTTCTTTTTGAAAATTGCTGGGGATTGACTTTCATTCACTATGGTGGTGGCCATGGTATTTGAGTTTAAAAACGAAGGAATAAGGTGCGCTAGCTTTTGTCTACCGTAGTTGGTCCGAGTCCTCTCACTGTAATAGGTGGTTCTTCTAAAGTTATACATTGGTAGTTTCCGGGAGTAAGAATCATGAAATTAAACTGCGTTTGATTTGATTTGATCGTAAATGACTGTCGCTAGCTTTTTATGAAAGATATTTTCAAATGTTAGGATTCCATGCTTAAGGAAAAGAGGAGCAGAAGGCGTTCGACGCGGAACATTCTCGATTATACGTAGCATTCTTTTTTGCAGTCGGTGAATCCCTATTTTATTCGTTTTTGTTGTCGAGCCCCAGATTAACAGGTAGTATTGTATGCGGGAATAAACTAAAGCGTAGTAAGGTTGCTTTGTCACCCAAAGGGGTAGAAAGCACCTAATTTTTCCAATCACACCAACGGACCGTGATACCTGGGTACGTAGTTTATCTATGTGACTAGACAAGTTCAACGTTTTGTGAAAAATGACGCCTAAGAACTTTTGAGTCTGAACTCGCTCAATCGAAACTCCTCTGAGTGACAGCTGCGTATTACGGAGAATGGAATGGTTTCGAGGGTAAAAAATAATGTACTTTGTTTTCTTGATATTTAGTTCTAACTGATTTATTTTCAACCATAGAGAGAAATTGTTAAGCCAATAGGTTAGCTTGTTTTTCTATACTAGAGATATCCTGACCGGAAAAAAATACATTGGTGTCGTCTGCGTATAATATAATATCTGCTGTTAGAGGTACGTTTACGATATCGTTTATATGTAATAGAAATAGAAGTGGTTCAAGTATGGAGCCCTGTGAGACGCCATAATTTATCTTGCCCATTTCAGACTTTGAGTGTTTCATATCAGTATATTGGAACCGGTTACTAAGGTAACTTCTTATTGAATTAAGAGACGAGCCCCTTATTCCGTATTCGGTAATCTTTTGTAGAAGAATTTCATGCTTAATAGAATCAAACGCTTTCTTAAAGTCAAGAAATATTCCGATTGTGAGGCGTTTTTGTTCAAAATTATCGATTATTTTATCTTTAATAGATAGTAGGGCTTTTTCAGTAAACTTTTTCTTCTGATATCCATACTGATGTTCTGTAATTACTTTTTTTGAGCTACAGAAATTTGTAAATCGTACATATATCACACGTTCTATGATTTTGAAAAATATGGGCAAAACAGAAATGAGCCTGTAATTACCCATGTCATTTTCATCACCACCTTTGTGGATAACAGACACTTTAGCTACTTTTAGTTTGTCCGGGGACGTTCCAGTGTTCAAGATAAGATTGCAGATATGGAAAAAAAGGTGCGCTAATATTCTCTGAAACTGCTTTCAAGGGTTCAGCCTTTAAACCGTCAAAGCCAGCAGCAGAATTGTTGTTTAAATTCTTTATCAGCAAGGCTACTTCCGATTCGTCTGTGGGAGTTAGGAAAATGGATTCCGGGATGCATGCTGTAATATACGATTTATAAGGCTGGACGGCACCAACTGAAGTATCGGAAGCTCCTGATCTCAAGAAATGGTCGTTGAACATATGGGGAAGTTGAGTACCGGAATAAGATCTGCCCTCTATTTGAAACTCAGAAATGGTCTTCGTATTCTTGTGTTGCAAAAGATCGTTGATAGTGTTCCAAATAGCTTTTTGATCATTGAGTATATTCGCAAACTCATTTTCGTAGTAGTTTATTCGGGCCTTTTTAATATCAGACGCTAATTTATTTCTGACCGGCTTAAACTCCATCAAGTACTTTAAGCGTTTAGATTTTATGAATTTTATGTGCAGCATCAATTTTATGTGCAGCATCAATCCATGGTTTTCTTGCCTTCTTGGGTTTTTTGTATGCCACGAAAGGAAAGGCTAGATCGTAAAGCTCTGTTATCTTTGTTATAAGTATGTCGTAGGCGCTCACAGGGTCAGCGTTATTGTAAACACCATTCAAGCTCTCTCGTGCGATAACGTTTTGGAAAACCTTGATATTTTCTTGGTTAATTTTTCGATAATGCGTAGGATTTACTGGACTTCGTTGTTTTATTGCCCAGGTAAAAAATGCGAAAATTGGAAGGTGATCGCTGACTCCGGCTGTCAAAACCCCTGCGCATACCTCATTTTTACAGTTCGTGAAGCATAAATCTAATGCAGTTTCAGTTAATTGTGTAATCCTGGTGGCTACATAAATTGTATTTTCATAACCAAAAGAAAGCATTTGGTCAAGAAAGTTTTGCTTGTTGCAACTTGAGGACAGCATATCTATGTTAAAATCTCTGGTAATAATTGCCCGTGCGCCACTTTTTTCACGGTACTCAAGCATTTCATATATGAAATCTAGGAAATTAGTCATAGCACCTGAAGGGGGCCTATATAGAGCAGCTACTAAAAGGCTTTGACATTTTACCATGACAGATTCAAAATGCGTCGATATTACAGTGTGTTCTTTGACAATATTGTATTTCACGCTCTCGTGAACATAAATCGACACACCACCCCCGCGTTTATTTTCCCTACAGATTGATGCACAACTGTAGTTCGTAAACTGTATGTTATCACGGTTATCAATAGACCACGTTTCGGTGAAAGCTAAGAAGTCAAACCGGTGATTCAAGTTGTTCAGAAGGAAGTCAACAGATTATTTTTTATTTTGAAGGCTTTGTGCATTAAGATGAATCAGTGATAACTGTTTTTTGTGCAGTGAAGCAACTTTTTGGAAGGCCTCGGCGTCATAGTAGTTGGTTGCCATGTTTGCGAAAAAAAAAAGCAGTCATCTCTTGTGGTCAGCTATCTTTCACTTCATCGTATTTTTTCAATGTCTTGCGCAGTTGCGATTCTAATCAACCTATCCTTCGGGCTTCGGCGCACGAAAAGTTTGCCGTTCTTGTGCCATGCAAAATTGTAATTGTTTTCAAGTGCTTTAGTTTTCATTTGCCAGAACAGGTTCTTGTTGTGTGCCGTTATGTTTTCAGTGAAGAATATAGCTGACTTTGCTTTCTTCAGTTCCCCTTTATTTTCAAGCCATTTTTCTTTCGTTTTGCGAGATGCAAATTGAACTATCACAGTATTGGGCTTGTCTCGAGTTCTTTCGTTTTTTGACGGTACTCTGTGGGCGGCTTCGATGTCAGACTCAGAAAGTTGTGGAAGCTTTAGATCAGTTGCCAGTTGGTTGAGCTTCGCCAATAGGTTTTCGTTTTCGTGATAAGTTAACCCATTCACTTCGAGGTTGAGACGCCTGCTGTACTGGTCTAACTCGTTCAACTCCTGCTGAAGTTTTTCCACATCTTTTTGTTTATCTTGTGCTTCAAGCCTCATAACCCGCTTTCTGAGATCTGACATTTCTGCCGATTGTTTTGCCATCTGTGCAAGAACTTCATCGTACTTACTGGACGTAACTTCCATCGATTCTTCAATTTTATCGACAGTTATTTTTATTTCTAACAAGGCGTCGACCTTTACTTTGATGCCCAGTGGTTCAGTAAGCTTTTGATGAATTTCCGCCAGCTCTGAGGCAAACTTCTTTTCCACTGCTCCGTTCTGCACTTCCGCGGTCTGTGCAACACGCGTCGGCGCTTTGCACGCTACGCATGTCCAAGATTTTTTTGGCAGCCGCAGATTTCTTTTTGTAGGCGTTGTCAGTAACCGCCGAACATGAGCCAATATGATAACTACATTTGCATTCTGAACACAGAAGCCATGACTCAGATTCATGAATCTTGCCTTCGCATGAAGGACATATGTCACTCATTATACCTAGCACACATACACTTCAAAGTTCGCTCACAAAGTGCACCCAGCAGCAGCAGGAAGCGGAACAGAACAGAAAAGGCCTTCAAGAGGCAATGAGAACAGACTAACCTGCAATGTTCAAAAACGTGTTTAGCCGCTCAGTCGCTGATCTGACAGCTCCGCTGCTGCTGCTGAGTGCGTGTGCGGCAGTCCAAAGGGGGCGATGTCCTTTTGTAGGCCGTCACGATGGGTGTACCACACGTGATGATCCATGTGGTCTCCGCTTGATCTAATCGCTCCCTTGTGCGTTCCAACGTTCGTCGTGGCAAGCGCTGGTTTAAGGCCACGGTTCCTGCAATGTTCGAAAACGTGTTATGCCGCTCAGTCGCCGATCTGACAGCTCCGCTGCTGCTGCTGAGTGCGCGTGCGGCAGTCCAAAGGGAGCGATGTACTTTTGTAGGCCGTCACGATGGGTGTACCACACGTGATGATCCATGTGGTCTCCGCTTGATCTAATCGCTCCCTTGTCCGTTCCAACGTTCGTCGTGGCCAGCGCTGGTTTAAGGCCACGGTTCCTGCAATGTTCGAAAACGTGTTTAGCCGCTCAGTCGCCGATCTGACAGCTCCGCTGCTGCTGCTGAGTGCGTGTGCCTCAGCAGCAGCAGGTATTAGTTTCTAAGCATGTCATTGTCATAGAACACACCCTTCAGAGCACCTCCATCTCGCACGTACTTCTCGAATTAGTCCCGTGCTCTCGTTACAGTAGCAGCCTGTAGGTGCTTAACATTTACAGTGCACCTAACGCCAGGGATAATGACTTCAGTCATTTATTTGCACAAGTATGCAAATTGGGTGAACACATAGTTATTGTAGAAGATTTCAATCCCCCCATCCGGCTTGGGGCTACGCAACAGAAACGCTTAAAGGCCGACGACTCACACAGGTTCTCGCGATTCATCGCATGACCCTGCTGGCGAAACCTGATCAACTCACTCGCCTAGGTAATAGTGTCAGCAGGGACACACGCCCCGACCTTGCGATAGTCAAGGGGGTCAGTCACCATTGCTGGTGCAACCTCATGGTGAATTTAGGCAGTGATCTCCATATACTAACTAATAACTCCAAGTAGGAGCCACGCGTGCCCCAGAGCGCATCATAAAACTAACAAATTGGGATGCATTTAGGCGTAATCGTACAATTACCCATCAGGCCTCTTCCTCCCTAGGGGCTTGAATATTACAACTTCAGTCCAATTTTTCACTAAAGCTACCAAACTTATCGCTGCGACGACAGGAACGCCGGATGAGGACCGGCATCTGCTGCATGTCTGGAATGCCCACAGAGGCTTGAAACGGCGGTGGCGGTGGCAGAAACATAAAGAAAAACTTCGTCTCCGAATCGCCCAACTGGCTGCTGAGGCACATGACTATGCGAACATCCTCAATAGCAACAATTGGCATAACTTTTGCGATCGACTCAACGGCTCACCAAGTGCACCTCGAACGTGGCCTATACTCCGTGCTCTCTTAAATCCCACGCAGACAAAATCACACACTGATAACGCAATCCGCACAATTCTCCGCAATACAGGGCTGGACGATATCACTCAGCTGCACACCTTAAAGCAACACTATGTATCTACGGGCCCCCGTCCCACCTACCGTGATTATCCACACGTACACGATACGCCTCTAGATGAGGACATTATAGAAGCAGAGGTTAGGGCAGCTTTGTAAAGCTTTAAGCGTAACACAGCACCTGGGACAGACGGGATTACGTACACACTTCTGCGTAATTTAGATGAGCAGTCCATCGAATAGTTAAACGCTTTTTACAACAAACATTGGAACAACGACACGCTACCACAGGAGTGGCGACACGCAGAAATTATGCTTATTCCAAAGCCTGGCAAGCCGCTATCCTTCCAGAACCTTCGCCCTATATGCTTAACTTCATGTGAAGCTAAACTCTTTGAACGCGTTGTCCTTTCTCGACTACAACCATTTCTCGAAGACAATCACTTTTTTCCTGATACACTATTCGGCTACCGTCCTGGTATCTCTACACAGGACGTAATATTACAGCTTAAGAAGGACGTGTTAGATAGCCCCACTGCAAACCAAATCCGGGCTTTTCTGGCCCTGGATCTGAAGGGTGCTTTTGACAACGTCTCTCACGACCTTATTCTTCATAATCTCGCTTCATCTCAGTGTAGCTCACGTATCTACAATTATGTCAGGTCCTTTCCCTCTGACCGCACGGTCACAATTGGTATTGGAGACCTCCGGTCAGACGTCATTCGTCTCGCAGGTAGAGGAACACCACAGGGCTCGATTCTCTCGCCCACTATGTTCAACGTGGCTATGGCTAAACTCCCTTCTCTATTACAACAGGTTCCCAACATCCAGGACGCGATCTTTTCAGATGAAATTACAATTTGGGCAACCAAAGGATCAGACGGAACCATTCAAGACGCCCTACAGGAAGCTGTGTTTGTGGTACAAGACTATGCTGCAGCCGGCAGCCTTATGGCTCGGTGGATAAGTCGGAGTTGTTATTGCTATACAAGCGGTGCCGCAAAACCGCTGATTCTCCTGAAATTTCGGTGTTTCTTGATGGCTGTCCTATCCATACAGTACCACGAATTCGTATTTTAGGTCTCTACCTTCAGTCCGACGGCAATGCTTCGCACACTACACACCTTCTGGCTCAGCAGATAACTCAAATTACACACATGATCCAACACATCACCAATCGCAGGCGAGGCCTCTGTGAGAAGGATGTACTCCGCTTAGTACAAGCACTCATAGTTAGTCGGCTCACCTATTATCTTCCCTTTCACAATTTCACGCTAGCTCAAATCAAAAAGATGGACATCCTTTTACGGACAGCTGTGAAGGTGGCTCTCGGCTTACCTCCACACGCATCTACAAAACGCCTTCTTCAACTACAAGTCCACAACACCGTAACCGAACTCATCGAGGCCCAGCACAACAGTCTGCTCCAACGGCTCAGGTAGACCCGTCAGGGCTGCGCTATCCTGTCTCGTCTTGGCTACCCGATTCCCGAAAAACCCGCACAAGTACCGCGACATAAACTTGCTTCTACTGTCCGCGCACTCATCAAAGTGCCTCCGATTCCACGCAATACGAATTCCTCCCGCCACGCTGGTCGTCAACGTGCCCGAGTTCAGGCTATGACACGCGTCTTTGGTGATGGTGCCACAGACTTACAAGTATATTACACTGACGCGGCACGCTCCCGAGAGAAATCAGCCATATGTTTAGCCGTGACAGATGACACAGGTGGCCTTGTGGCGTCTGCCACACTTCGCACTAAAGTGGTCTGGCAGAGGAGGGAGCTCTTGCTCTGGCAATCGTTCACGCTACAACACTGTTACATGACTCTCCTGTCACTTTTGTAACACATTCACAAGCTGCTTGTCGTGCTTTCGCTCAAGGACTTGTGGCTGCACATACACACAATATCATCTCTTCTGTTTCACCGCCCGCATTACGTCCTGTGCGTATCGTCTGGACTCCTGGACATGCCTCGCTCCATGGTAATGAACGCGTTCATGCGGTTGCCCGAGAGCTGACCGGCCAGGCTCCATTGGAAGAGATGTCCAACCCAGACGACGCATCGAAAGAACCACTAAACTACAACGCTACGCTGGATTACTACCGACAGAGCCGTTATACGTATCCTCCCCCTCATCCTTCACTTAACAGAGTCGATGCTGTCGCTTGGCGGCCACCACAGACCAATTCATTTCCTTTACTTTATAAGCTGAATTGCTTTCATCCGACTCTCTGCCCCTCCTACTGCCCTTCTGTGGATCCGTACCGACAGTGTACTACTCCCCGTAGAAATGCTCTGCCCCACAGGGCGTTCCTCCCATTCGCAACCCCACCCCTTCCTCTTGGGAATCTGCACTGCTCAGCTTACGCCGGCAGGAACAGCAGCAGCTGGTCCAGTGGGCTCGCAGAGTCGCGCAAGGCAATGGAGGCCTGGACGGAGGGCCCCACCCAAGGAAGGCTCAGTGTGCGTTTGTTATTATTAAAAGTTTATTCTCTCTCCCTCTCTCCGTGTTGGCCTTGACCTGTTGGGCCCGTTTTCTACGTCTACCTCCGGAAAGAAATGGGTTGCAGTCACCATAGACTACGTCACACGCTTTGCTATCACTAAAACACTGCCGACAAGTTGTTCCACTGACGTCCCTGACTTCCTCGTGTAAAAAGTCATTCTTCATGACGGCGCTCCACGGCCGCCGCTTACTGATCAAGGAAGGTACTTCCTTTCACGTGTTGTGGATGACATTCTCCGCGCATGCTCCACTGAGCACAAGCTTACCACCGCTTATCATCCACAGACAAATGGATTGACCGAGCATCTGAACCGAACGCTGACGCAGATGCTGTGGATGTATGTTTCACCAGATCACCGTGACTGGAACAAAGCACCCCCCTTTGTCGCGTTCGCGTACATCTTTTCACGGCACGAGATAGCTACTTATTTGCCGTATTATTTGCTATTTCGCCGACATCCAGCATTACCATTTGACACGCTCCTTTTTTCGGCTGCTTCCTTGTCTACTGAGTACGCCAGCGATGTCGTTTCTCGAGCCCATGCAACCTGTCACTTTGCCCACGATCGGCTGCACTTGTCGCAAGCGCACCAAAAAGACCATTTTGACCGTCTCCACCAAAGCGTGCACTTCTCGCCGGGGTCTCTGGTGCTTCTTCGGACCTCAAAGCGCCAAGTCGGCTTATCAGAGAAGCACCTACCACACTACCATGGCCCCTAAAAAGTGTCACGACAACTCAGTGACGTGAGCTACGAGATCACACCCTTAAACAATGCCTCTTCGACCCCCTCACTCCCGACAGACGTTGTACACGTTTCCAGACTCAAAGCACATCACCCTGCTAGTTTGTTGCCACCGTACCAAGCGCCGTGACGGCGCTTCCGCCGCAGGGGAGTGATACTACGGTGCATCATCCACAGGAGCAAGCGTGGAACTTTGCGAAGATGAAGAAAACGCCTGTGCGTCAGGCGCTTGCGCGAGAGGCCACTCAGCCATCTTGTTCGGCTGCCGATTATCTGTGGACGCTATCCTATAAGCCTAGATATCACCCCGTTAGAATATATTATGAATTTTGGAAATCTTGGTTGCGACAGCGTATATTTGAGGCAAGACCTCGCGAAACGAACGGGCAGATCCAGCACAAAAGCGATGACAATGACACAGAGTGGCCATGAGGACAGAGAGAAGCGGATGATGGTGATTATGATCATGCAGAGAGAAGAGCAATCTAAGTAACAAACGCCCACACTAATTCCGCCTACTTGAAAGCAGACATCTTGGCCGCCGTAAGCGGAAGTAACGGGGAACGTCACGTGAAAGGTTTTATGAGAGAAACGTGGACAATCTCGTTGCTTTGGTAACGGTGGTCTGTTGGGCGACAAGTGGTGTCACACGGTAATTCACCAGTGAAGTCTGTTTTAAAACTATGTATGGCACGATGAAGCGTGGTTGGAATTTGTCACTGAGACCAGGAGAGTGAATAGGTGTCAAAAGCAGCCCCTCGTCACCAGGTTGGAAAGACAATGCGGTGGGATGCGTCCTAGATGATCTTCCGCTCGTGCTGTCTCGCTTCAGTATTGATGCGAGCCTGATGGTGAGACTGTGCTAGGTGGGAAATGTACTCTTTGCTAGAAGACTGACATGAATTACCATGGCTGTTCTAGTAGGAGACGTCGAGAAAGGTAGTAGGGGGACGCCCATACACGAGGTAAAACGTTGAGTTGCAAGTTGTTCCCTGAACGGCGGCGTTGTAGGCAAAGGTCAGGAATAGTACAAGAGTATCCCAGTTTTTGTGGTCAGGTTTGACGTAAGCAGCTGTCATGTCAGCAAGGGTTTGATGAAATCTTTCTGTGAGACAATTTGTCTGAGGGTGGTAGCTTGAAGCTGTCTTGTGAGTAGTTCCGGAAGCGCGCAGTGCTTCATTTACCATCTGTGACAGGAACACTTTGCCATGGTCACTAAGCAGTACACGAGGAGCTCCGTGGCGTAGGATTATGGCGTGAAAAATAAAGTCTACAACTTCCACAGCTGAGCCTGTATTAACAGAGGACGTCTCACCGTAGCGTGTCAGGCGGTCATTATACATCGTTTGCCAGCAGATGTGACGGGGAAAGGCCCGTAAAGATCGACACCTACAACCTAGAATGGCATTGAAGGGCACGAATGTGGCTGTATAGGTACAGCAGGTGCAGACGTCGGGAGTTTACGACGCTGGCATGGGTAGCAGGAACCAACGTACCGCGCTACGCTAGAAGAATGGCCAGGCCAGTAATAACGACATCGAATGGGGTCAAGAGTTTTTTTGAAAACCAAGATGGCCAGCAGTGAAGTCATCGTGGAAAACTTCGAGAACCTGAAGGTGTCGAGGGTGCGGCAGTACAGGAACCCAGCGCTGACCATCAGGATTGTAAATGTGGCAGTAGAGAACCTCATTGTCCATCTTAAAGTGCAGGAATTAACGACGAAGTCACGTGTTAGGTGGTTGAGAAGCTCTAGAAAGGTGGTCCATCATGCGTCTGCAGTTTGAATCATACCGCTGGTGGGAGATAAATGTTGGCTTGTCGTCCGAAAAGGGTTGCCCTATTGATGCGAGCGTATGAACTTTGGTAGATGTGGTGGTTGAGTACTCATCGACGCTGACATGACAACCCTTCCTCGTGCCGTACCACTTGGAAGGGTTGTCATGGACTTTGCTGCCCCGTCACTCGTCCACTGCGCGCGCAGAACGTCACGTGATGGAGCTGCGGATGACGACACCCGTCTACTCGGCTATAAAAGGAAACCCTGCTCAAGGCACGATCACTGGGCACGGTGGCACCACAAACATGCGGACCGCTGCTAACCCGTTCCTGTTTATTATACAGGTGAGAAAGCATTACGGAAAGTGCTTTTGCTCTAGCGACCCGTTTGTGGTGGTGCTGCCGTGCCCACGGCATTTCTGTTCAGAGATTTGTTGCTTGATGTATGACGCTGCTTCGTTGTGCTGGAAGATACTCTTGCTAGGAGGGGATATTGAGACCAACCCTGGTCCAGACCTGGCTAAAATAGCGAAACAACTTAACGAAATCGCTAATGATATTAAAGAAATCAAAGAAAAGCGGCTTGGAGATATTGAAAGGAAGCTTGATGCCTTAACAGTGCTTGAAACCAAGGTCTCCTTATGCCAAGAACAGATTGCTTCCATGTCTACTACAATTCAAACCCTTGAGAACAAGCTAGATGACCTCGAGAATCGTAGCAGAAGGTCTAACCTTATCATTTACGGATTACCTGAAGCTAAGGACGAAAGTAGCGACACGTTGGAACATACTGTAAACCAAGAGATAGTCAAAGGCATTCTTGATTTGGATCCTGTGGGTATAGAGCGCCTTCATAGGCTGGGAAGGCCATCGCCCAGAAAAGTAAGGCCAGTAATCTTCAAGCTGCTGGACTCAAGGGACAAAATTGCCATTTTGAAAAAAGGAATCAAATTAAAAGGCACAAATTATTCGATAGGCGAGGATTTTTCAAAAAGAGTGAGAGAGTTGAGGAGGAAGCTCTGGCAAAGTTCTAAGGAAAACCGCGAAAATGGAGAGAAAACTTCGCTTAGTTTCGATAGATTATACATAAACAAAAGGCCTATGTCTGGGATGACGAGAAAAACGACAAAGTTCCTGCCCAAAAAAAACGAAATCGCAGAGTCAAGCCGCCCAACTACGCGAAGCCAAGGGCAATTACAGAGCTAATTGAAAGGCATGTCAGCGTCTCAACTGTACGCTCCGCCGATTCATTAACTGCGAAGATCACATCGTCTTGCTCAAACACTAAAAATGTGGTTAGTGAAAAACAACTAAGGCTACTGAATATAAATGCATGCAGTATCATTAATAAGATAGATTCACTGGAAATTCAATTATTGCAACATGATCCGCACATAGCCGTAATAACTGAAACTTGGTTGCGAAGTGAAATAGGTGATGAAGAAGTTTTTCCACCACATTACAACGTATTTCGCAAAGACAGGGCCACCAGAGGAGGGGGCGTAGCCGTCCTAGTGAAGCCGCCATTAGAGGCTAGGATTCTAGCAGATGTGGGCAGTCTTGAATGTTTATGCCTACAGATTAAGAGCTGGGGCCATAGCTTTCTTTTGTACGCGTGCTACAGGCCTCCAGACTCAGCTCCAGATTATCTAATCACGTTGCAAGCACATATGTCCCCGTATCCTAATAAAAAAATATTTTTAATAGGTGATTTCAATTTGCCCACCATCGACTGGGACCGGTTGCAAACTTGTTCGCAGCCTAACAAAAATGAAAATGCTATTTTTAACATCATGCTCACACACGACCTAATTCAACTAGTTAAACAACCTACTCGTGTACAAGGACAGTCGAGCTCTATTTTAGACTTGGTGTTTGTGAATCGCGGCTTTTCTGAGCACTCTGTATTAATAGAACAAGGGTTATCGGATCATAGCCTTGTCAGCGTATCTATTCCGCTCCTGAAATTCGTTTGTTATAAAAAACCGTCCGTTCAAACTTTTAAAGATTATTCCAGAGCAAACGACGCTTGCGTGATTGAACATATGGAAGCGGCCTTAGTTGACTTCAGCAATGAGAACAATGACGCATGCGCTCTTTGGGATCGCTTTTTAGAAATATTCCGCTACTGTATCACCAACTTTGTACCGAACAAACGTAAAAAAATTAACAAACGCACACCTTGGATGACGCGAAGTATCATCCATCTAAAGCGGAAAATTAAAAAAATCGAAAAAGAGGCATGCCCAGCGAGATGTGATCCAAAAGCTACAAAGAAGTCTGGCAAGTGAAGTGCAACAATCCAAAGACTATTACTTTAAAATGTTAATGCCAAACTTTATTAAAAGCGACCCAACAAAGTTCTGGAGTTATCTATCCGATAACAACAAGCCAGTGACGTCAATTTCTGTCAAAGCGCGCACGGTTACAAATCGCAGTGACATCGCAAATCACTTCAACAGTTATTTTCAGAGCGTGTTTGCTAATTCAGCAATATGTGTACCAGAAACGTTTTTGTTTGAACCATGTGAAGCGAATTTCATTTCTTATTCTGGTTTGGTTTCAATGCTTTTAAACTTGAAAGCAAAAAAATGCTGTGGTCCTGATGACCTTCCCAATGTGTTTCTTCGGCGTTATGCTGAATGCGTCGCCAAATTTCTTGTTGTAATCTTCCAAGCGTCCCTGTTTACTGCAACAATACCACGTGACTGGAGGATCGCTAGAGTCATCCCTATCTTTAAAAAAGGGGATCGATTAATTCCGGATAACTACCGTCCTATATCTTTAACTTCATCATGCTGCAAATAATTGAACATATCATAGCCAACCGTATTCTTGAATTCCTTGAAAGACACTCGATTCTAACAAGCTTCCAACATGGTTTTAGGAAAGGCTATTCGACTGTGACTCAATTGGTTACCGTCACACACGAGTTTGCAAAAGCCCTTGATTATAATGTTCAGGTAGACACAATTTTTCTTGATCTTAGCAAAGCATTTGATAAAGTTCCTCATGACAAATTAATTCGAAAATTAAAGAATATAAATCTTCCCGAAAGTTTGGTAGCATGGGCGTCTAGGTATCTGATGAATAGAGAGCAGTATGTCTTGATTGATGGCCATGCCTCGAGCTGTCTTCCTGTCACATCCGGAGTGCCTCAAGGTAGTGTTCTGGGGCCGTTGCTTTTTCTGTTATACATCAATGATATCGTCACTGTAGTTAC
Organism: Rhipicephalus annulatus; assembly: GCA_013436015.1. NCBI lineage: Eukaryota > Metazoa > Arthropoda > Arachnida > Ixodida > Ixodidae > Rhipicephalus > Rhipicephalus annulatus. The sequence continues at coordinate 163,713 of WOVY01001717.1, read as the reverse complement.
ACCCACCACTCATGTCCGGCTGTTTGCAGACGACTGTATTTTGTTCCGTGAAATCTCCAGCATGCAAGATCAAATAGAACTTAACACAAACCTGGACAATATATACAGTTGGTGTAGGGATTGGGGCATGGTTGTCAACGCAGAGAAAACTGTTTCTCTCCGCATAACACGCAAAAAATCTCCATTCCAATTTCAGTACACACTGGGATCATGCGCGGTGAAACAAGTCAACAGCTTCAAATACTTAGGCGTAACGTTCACTAGTAATCTTTCCTGGAACTTGCACATAGAAAACATCTGCTCCTCCGCTTTTCAAAAACTGTGTTTCTTGAGACACAAACTTCGTAATTCGCCTCCAAGTGTTAAACTTCTTTGCTACCATTCATACGTTAGACCAAAACTTGAGTATGCTGCTGTAGTATGGGACCCGTATACCAAAAATAACATCGATAAATTGAAAAAGATTCAGAGGAAAGCTGTCAGGTTCATTTTTTCAAAATTTCGTCGCACGGATTCTCCCTCTGAATTATTGATTGCCAATAACATTCCCAAGCTTCAGTTAAGAAGACAAAAATTTCAACTCGATTTCCTCTGCTCACTTACTAAACATGAATTAGCTATCAACCCCTCCCTGTATATATCCGCCATGACCACAAAACACACGCGGCACCATAACCCTAGATCGCTAACACCATACCAAGCGCATACCGATACTTACAAATTTTCATTTTTCCTGTGTACCGTGGCTGAATGGAATTCCATTGCTGAGCCATACCTATTAGATACTGTATAGCCCCATTTTTTGTTAGTGTTGTTAATTGTGTGTTGGATTGACAATGCAATGTCCGCCGTTTCATTTTTTTTGTCCCTTTTGCTATTTTTGTATTATTGTGCTATTCAAGTGCTCGTCCTGCCAGGACCACAACTGTGGTCTGCAGTATGTATTAAATAAATAAATAAATATGGGTAGTTGGAAGCGGGCAACGAGATGAAGCGTCGGCGTCTTAATGTTTTTACTTGACTTGTAAGTTATGTCAATTTCGTACTCTTGCAAGCGTACTATCTACCGACCCAAGCATCCGGACAAGTTCTTCAGTGTAGAAAGTCTGCATAAGGCATGGTGGTCCGTAACAATTGTGAAGTGATGGCCGTCGAGGTAGAGGCGGAACATCTGCTCCGAACAAACCACAACCAAACACTCTTGATCTGTTATCGTGTAGTTCTTTTCGGCAAGGGTGAGTACGCGACTGGCATATGCAACAACTTTCTCTAGAGAAGACTTCTCGCGTGCTAGAAGAACGGCTCCTATACCAAGGCCGCTAGCGTCGGTATGGAGAATAGTCGGTGCGGCTTTGTCAAAGTAGCAGATCAGAGGTTCAGACGTAAGGGAACCCTTTAACAGGCCGAATGTCGTTTGCCATTCTTGAGACCACAGAAAGGGGACGTTGGAAGCAATTAGCTGGTGTAATGGAGCAGCTATAGAGGCGAAGTTCCGGATGAACCGGCAAAAAAAAAGAGGCGAAGTCGAGGAAACTGCGAAGCTCCTTTGGTCTTTCGGGGCGCGCAAAGTGAAGGACTGCAGAATTCTTGTCGGGGTATGGCCTAATTGCATCTTAGCTAACTACGTGTCCTAAAAACTTGATAGATTGGCTAGCGAATGAGCATTTTTTAGTGTTTACTTGGAGTCGGGTGCCGGCAAGGCACGTCAGCAATTGATCCACTTGTTCCAGGTGCTCAGGAAACGTCGACGAAATCATAACAATGTCCTCCGCCTAGCAGAGGCAACTTTTCCATTTCAGGCCACGCAGCACGGTGTCTATCATGTGCTCAAAAGTGGCAAGCTTGTAGCAGAGCCCGAAAGGCACCACGTTTAGTTTGTGTAGCCCATCGGGGGTCGGGAACGTCGTTATCGTCTTAATGCATGAGAATATGCCAATACCCAGAACGCAAGTCGATGCTTGAAAAGAATTCCGTGCCTTGTAGGAAGTCAAGGGCTTCGTCAATGCGTGGCATAGCGTTCACGTGTGATCTTATTGAGCGCCTGGTAGTCTACGCAAAAATGCAAAGAGTCATCCTTTTTACGGACCAAAACAATTGGAGACGACCAAGGGCTAGATAAGAGACGGATGACTTACCATTTAGGCATGTCAGCAACGTTCTCTTCTATAAATTTTCTTTCAGCTAGAGACACACGGTAGGGTCGGCATTGTACGATACACGTTCCGATTGTTTGAATTTGATGTGCTGTAGTAGTAGTGCGGCCCACAGCTCAGACGAGCAAACATCGAAAGAATTTGCATGTTTCTGTAACAATGCGAGCAGCTGCTGCGTCTGTGAATTTGTCCAGTCGCTTCTGTTAGCGGTGGTAAAGGCGCAAAAAGAAACAGGCTCACCGAGGGAAGGGTCTTTGGATGCGATCGCCAGAAGTGGCATGACAAATAGAGGCTCGAAATTGGCAACACGGGCTACAGTTGAGTCCTGTGGCCGTAGGATCTTCTCCGGTGTAAAGCTTACGGGAGTGACGAGTGCAGAGCTATTGCAAAAATGAATGACACCGGACGGAAGAACTATGCCTTTACGAACACAACGGGGTGACGGGGAGACCAATAGAACACCGTGATAGATGTCGTTGCAAATCATGCTGAAAATTCGCACATGTAGTGGTGGCAGTTCGATGTCGATTGCAGCAACCAGGAGAAGTGGCTCCTGATTGTCGTTGTCAAGCATGTAGTCCGTGTCAGTAAGGTGAACTACGCGTTGTTCACAACAAATACCTGCGGAAGCGGAAGATAGAAAATCCCACCCTAAAGTAGTTGGTGAGAGTATTTTGACTCGGTAGGAAGGAGCTGCTGTATGGCGCGGTCTTATGGCTGCTGAGTTTTGACGGCATTGGTATCAGGAAATGGCGAATCTAACCGTACGCTGTAGGTGTCGTAGTTGTCCGCGTCACAGTCCGTCAGTAGAAGTGGTAATTGCGAAAGCAAATCTGAATCGACGTGACAACGACCATTTTTCTAGGAAACCGTAAAGCCGTATTTCTGCAGACAGAGTGTGCAACATGCTAGTCCACCAGATAGCTCACGCACAGGGAATAATGTAGAACTAGAAGCGCTCCACTGCGAAGACTACTGCCAGGCATTCTCGCGCTGTGAAGGTGTAGTTGCGCTTGGACTTGCTTAGCGAGTGACTTGCATTAGGTACATGTTCTTTGGTATCCAAGCGTTGAACCAACATGGCGCCTACACCAACACGGCTAGTGTCTGTGTGGAGTTCTTAGGGAGCTTGAGGATCTAAGTGTCGACCCGTATGAAAATGGTGATGTCCTGGCAATGCAATTCCTGTTTCGTACTGATCTCCTACATGACCTTCACTGTTTCTCTTCCTTTATGTTGCCTGCAGGGCACTACTTTATGTTTACGAAATCCTTCTTCTTCAAGTGGAAGGATTTCTTCTTGTTACCTCTGGGATGTGTCCTTTATATGTACTGCCGGATGTTACCTTGCAGCGAGCTATATCATGCCTGCAAGTGTACCTTAGTTCACAAGTTGGTAACAAGCGCTAGTACAAAAACAGTTATTACCAGTGCCGCGGTCTGAGGGGTGACCGACTGTGCCAAACTCCTCCTCCCCTCTTCTCGTTATGACACACACTCGTACTCCACCCATCACCCCCCACACACATACAATATATATATATACCAAAAAGTGGAGGACGGGCAAAATGGGAACTTTTTATTTTTTCTACGTTTCAGGCGGGGACCGGCCTTCACCAGGGAGAACACGATACAAAAATGCGATTTTCTTAAGTAGACAGGGTATGTCAAGGGCCCCTGACACGTGAAACATCCCTATCATACAATATCTGCTGTGACGTGGCGAGTAATGAACAGCAGAGAATGTCAAAGCAATGTCAAAGAAACATTGATTATGAGAATGCATGAACGATGTTTACATCATGTAGATCACATGAATAGCAGTTTGAAAAGTACAGTAATATCTACAAACAAAACTATCAAACCAATACAGCAAATCACACGCACAAAAAAGACAAAAAAGCATAGCAAAAAATGTTCGAATGGAACAAGATGCGTAACTAAGAATTTAATGGGGCACAAACAGAAGTGATAACACAAAGTCAAGAAATTCACTGCTCCGAAAAGGTGTAATAAAAATCTGCGTGTACAGTGATTATGAACAGGCTCTGATGAAACTAGAACTTAGTTCTGCACTGTAAGAAACTTTGCCTGGATCTTCATTATTACCGGATAAGATCGCGTTGAACTTGTGTATCAGAAATGACTCGCGCAGTTCCCTATCATAGTGCGAAGGGAAACCTGATTCCAGTATAGTAGCTCTTAGTTTATTAAATGAGTGACCAGGAATGTTAACGTGCTTAGACAAAGGTAGATTGGGTAGGCTTGTGGCATGTGACTTATGGTTATTAAAGCGCACTCTAAAAGGCGTTTCAGTAAGTCCGATGTACTGGAGTTTGCACACAGAGCATTCAAGCATGTACACAATGTTGTTTCTGTTGCAGTCAAAATCTCCTTTAATATTCAGATGAAAGTTTGATGCTGTACTCTTAACCGAAGTGGTCTTCGTCATATGTTTACAAACTTTGCAACGGAGTTTGTTGCATGGATGACAACCAGAAAAAGTGGTGGCGGTAATCCTTGATGAAGTTAGTATGTCGCGTAAGTTCTTTGATCTGCGATATACCACATGTGGGGGATCAGGAAAAATTTTTTAAGGTGATCCCTCTGTATTAGTATTCAGTATGCTGTGAGGCTTCTGAAGAATGCTGTTGATGTTTGGTTCGGACATACTGAAACGCCTTTCAGACTGCGCTTTGATAATAATAAGTCACATGCCACAAGCCTACCCAATCTACATTTGTCTAAGCACGTTAACATTCCTGGTCACTCATTCAATAAACTAAGAGCTACTATACGGGAATCAGGTTTCCCTTTACACTATGATAGGGAACTGTGCGAGTCATTTCTGATACACAAGTTCAACGCGATCTTACCCGGTATAAATGAAGATCCAGGCAAACTGACGTTTATTTCGGTGCAGAACTAAGTTCTAGTTTCATCACAGTCTGTTCATAATCACTGTACACGCAGATTTTACTACACCTTTTCGGAGCAGTGAATTTCTTGACTTTGTGTTATCAATTGCCCCATGAAATTCTTAGTTACGCATCTTGTTCCATTCGAACGTTTTCTGCTATACTTTTTTGTCTTTTTTGTGCGTGTGATTTGCTGTATTGGTTTGATAGCTTTGTTTGTAGATATTTCTGTACTTTTCAAACTGCTATTCTTGTGATCTACTTGATGTAAACACCGTTCATGCATTCTCATAATCAATCTTTCTTTGACATTGCTTTGACATTATCTGCTGTTCATTACTCGCCACGTCACAGTAGATAGTGTACGATAGTGATACTTCACGTGTCAGGGGCCCTTGATATACTCGTCTACTTTAAAAAATCGCATTTTTGTATCGTGTTTTCTCTGACAAAGGCCGGTCCCCGGCTGAAACGTAGGAAAAATAAAAAGTTCTCGTTTCGCCCATCCTACACTTTTTGGCATTTTTCCACTGGATCTGAGGACACCTTCTTTTTCATATATATATTATATATATATATATATATATATATTATATATATATATATTATATATATGATATATATATATATATATATATATATATATATATATAATACACAGTACTATGCTGGGGTATCAGCCATATTCTTTATTTTCTAACCTCTTCTTCCTCCTCATCTCCCTCCAAACCTGCCTCACGTTCACGTACACTCCCCCTCTTTGAAGACTCATCCCTCCTGGGGTGATACTTGAAAACGTTTATAATGGTCGCAGACTCCAGCACACCATCATCGTTGGTGTAACCGACCATTTTGAAAACGCCATGTTGCACTGCGATCTGCACCACGCGATAAGGTCCCATGTACACCTGCTTTGTGCCGGGAAGGCCTTTTCTGACAAGCACCAGATCGTTCAGTTGTATCTGAGGTATCCGCGTGTTGTGGCGATGGTAAAAATTCCTCTTCATACTTTCCCGGTATCGCTGGTAGGCTTCCGAAGGTTTTCGTTTGTCGCACAATTGCAGGCAGTCTGCAATGAAGAGTTCCTGATCAGCAGGAAGCACTGGTACCTTTCCGAAAGCTGCAAAATATGGACTACAGCCGATGCTCGCAGTGTGCGACCAATTGTGATGAGCGACAGCTGCCTCCAAGCAGCACTTCCATCCACCCTGAAAACCTGGATACATTGAAATGAACTGCTTCGAATCCCGAATGATTTTTTCAGCCATGCCATTTCCTGCAGGATGGCATGGAGCGCAGCGTCGCAATACAACCCCTCGTTCCTTCGCCCAATCTTGCAAACGCTGACTGAGAAACGCTGGCCCACTGTCTAATATTACTATTTTCGTATTCTCTAACATCTCCCGACTCAAAAGAGCGATCACACTATTTGCGTTTTCCTTTCCCGGCCGTGCAGCCACTATTCTTCTGCACTGGTCTATTGCCACTACGAAGGACTGCATTCTTCTTACTCCTGCAGCCTTCTTCTTGAGCTCTGTGAAATCCAGATGAATGACTTCAAATGGTACGTCGGAATGTTAAGGCAAAACCATCTCGTCTGTTCTCTGAAGGTACTTGGCTTTGTGAACTTGACATTGATGACAAGACTGAGCATACCTTTGAACGTCCTCTTTCATGTGTTTCCACTAGAAACGCTGACGAATCTTGTGATATGTCCTCCAAAAGCCATTATGTCCACCTGAGTGCGGGGAGTCTTGATAGAGCTCCAAAATTCGAAGCACCATTGTTTCTGGGACTGTGAACTTTCCGTTATTGAACTTAAGTTCTTCAGTTCCCTCTCACAACAATGTTGCGTTGACATATTTATGATCAGGAACTACCGCAAGTCTTGAAAGCGCATCTGCGTCCTTGAGGAGTTCTCAAGGCCTGTGGTGGACCATGAAAATAAACTGCTAGAGTTCACTCTCCCACCTAGCAATTTTTCCTCGATGCTTGGTGAGGTTAAGTATATACGTTAAGGCTTGGTGATCCGTACAGAGCTTGAAGCTCCTGCCATACAGGTAAGGTCTAAAATAGCGTACGGCCATTAGGACTGCCAAGGCTTCCTTCTCGGTAGTCATGTAGTTCAGTTGAGTTTGTGAAAATGTGTACGAATAGTACCCGACGACCCTCTGTTGACGGCTCCGTGGAGAGTCGGTATCTCTCTGGTAAAGCACTGCGCCTGTGCCATAATAAGAAGCATTCGGTGTTCAGTTCAAAGGGCAACTTGAAGTCTGGAAGAGTCAGGACCGGATCCGATGAAATAATAGTCACAAGGATGTGATAAACAGATTCACACTCTGCTGTCCACTGAAATGGCACATTGTTCTTAGTCATTTCTGTAAGGCATTTGGTTTTGTTCACAAAATCTCAAATGAATGACCGGAAATGCCCTGCAAGACCCAGAAATACCCGCAAAGAGTGCAAGTCATATGGCTTCTGCATTTTTGCTATTCGTTGAACTGATTCCTGTTTTGTTGTCTTTGTTTGGCCGACAAATACTCTTCTAGAAAACACCACTTCACTTTGGAAAAACTCACTCTTGTCATTAATTTTGAGCTAGGCGTCACAAAGTGCTTCAAGTACACTAGCCAGATGGTTTGAGTGCTCTTCCTCGTTGCGGGAGTATACTATTATATCGTCTAAGTAGACGTTACAAAACTTCCCGATAAACGGTCGCAAGACGTCGTTCATCATTTTCTGGAATCAAGCGGGATGAGTTCTTCCATCCAAATGGAAGTCGGTTATACTAGTAGATGTCAAAGGGCGTGATGAAGGCACAATATTTCTTGCACTTTTCAGAAATCGGAACTTGCCAAAATCTTTTACATAGGTCAATGCGCGAGAAACCTCTGCAGCCACCCGTGTCATCTATGATAGAGTCAATACGTGGCATAGGAAACAGAAAAAGCTCAGTTTGCTTATTAATTTGTCTGTAGTGCGTGCAGAGTCGAAGACTTCCATCTTCCTTTGGTGCAATGGTGATGGGTGAAGCGAACGTAGACGTGGATGGACGGATAATCTGCGCATCCAACATCTTTTGAATCTCGTTCTGAAGCCACACTTTCTTCTCTCGTGACATATTATAGGGCTTTTTTCTCACCACCGTCTATCACTGAGCTGGAATGGAACCTCAAACTTCGTAGTTGCCATAGGATATTCTTTTAGGCACAGCGATTCCGGGTAAAGCGTCATACATCTTCACCTGACGATGGTTTCCGCGGAGTCCTTGAAGGCGAAACTGCAGCGTTGACAGCGCGGCGCTTTTCTTCTGTGGTAATTTCGCCTGTCCAGTAGATATTAAGGCGAAGTGCACTGATGACTGAACGTGAAAGCAGTAGTTCATACGGAACTCTGTCGAGTACCAGTGCTTGCGCAGTGACAGTGTTGCCGAGACACAATATAGTTAATACAAGTCCATTTATCGTGGACATCTCGTCTTCCATCGTATCCGTGTACTTCTACTGGTCTTCCCTCTTTTACTTTCGCCCTCTCAACAATATTTGCGTTAATAACCATTACGCTTGCTCCACTGTCAACTAACGCACTCCGTTCTTTTCCATCCACAAAACAGATATGTACAATAGACTTGTATGAGACAAACAGCTTCTCTTGATGTCGTCGGGTGGAAGCCGAGACCCTCTCTATTTAGTTTTTGTTACGTCATCTAGCTCTTCGCCATGGTCTGAGCCTCCCTGGGCGGTCAAAAATGATACGGGTGTTGCAGTAGGTCTCCAGCTTGCAAGCGGGCGTCGTTCCTCAGCTTGTGTGGCTCCGGTATTCCTTGCAGCAGGTGTCATGGGTTGACGCTGGGTTCCTAGTTCCTGGAGGTAGAGGTTTCGCATTCTCTGCAGAAGTTTTTCGACTGTATTGGGTCCTCGCGTTCGTATTTGCTTCTGGAGGTCTGGACTTAAATCATGGATGTTAAGTGGAACCACAGACGTCTCAGGCAAAGATGAGTCCGCCAGCAGTAGCAAGCGCCTTTTCTTAGAAAAAAAGCTGAGTGCAGATCCAGACCTGTATTTGAACGTGATTGCTTTGTCCTATAGCAATACTTTGTTCTCGCTGAATGAGCTCAGAAAGCTTGCTTTCCACTCAGTCCATGGTTTGTTGCTGTGAGCGTTGAGACGCCATTCGTACCAACTCTTCGCTATGCCCGATAGGAATAGTCGCATGTTTTTCACTTTATCTTCGTCGCTGTGCCAGCAGTTCTCATTGCATGCATACTCGTAAAACGTGAGCCAGGACTCGGGACTACTAGACTCTTCGTCAAAAACGTCTGGCTTCACTTGTTCGCGACTCGGTCTTGCTTAACCTTTCCGTCGCATTTACAAGCAAGCGCATTAAATCATTTTGCTGCCTATTCTGTTCTTGGTGCAGTTCAAGAAACTTGTTGATCAGCTCGACGGAACTGTCGGGTGAAGCAGCGGTAGCAGGCTTCGCGTCGTTTCTTACTGGAGTCAGCACGAAATTCTCATAAACCTGAAGTTTCACGTTGATCCTCACCATTCTTTTAGCAAGTAAATGGTCTGAAGTGAACTTCATTTTAGTGCTTAGATAGGAAACAAATGCGTCAGTGCTCACTGCTTCCGGAAGAGCTATTTCCTCTTCATCTTGAGGCGTTGCGGTCAAGATCCGGATGCCACCGCGTTGATTTGATCCAATGCTGAAGTCCACCCACATCTTGAATGTCCGCACAGAAAGTATACGCGGCTGCGCCAATTTGTAATAATACACAGTACTAGGCTGGGGTATCAGCCATCTTCTTTATTTCTAACCTCTTCTTCCTCCTCGTCTCCCTCCAACACTGCCTCACGTCCACGTACACGATATATATATATATATATATATATATATATATATACATATATATATATATATATAATGAGATCTAACAGACAAATATGCAAAGGAATGCACAGGGGAAGTTATTAGAACCAATGGAATGTAAATAAGAAGAAAGAAAAGTGGATGAAAAAATAACCTGGTTATTTTTTCATTCACTTTTCTTTTTCCTTATTTACATTTCATTGGTTCTAATAAGTTCCCCTGTACATTCCTTGGCATTACTGTCTGTTAGATCTCATTATATTGTGTCAAAACACGGAAAAACGAGCCCCTAGGTATACACTTCTTTCCCTTATTTCATTTAACGAGGGTCTCGTACTGGCAGACTTGGTGTCATTAGGTTGTATACGAAAGACTATTAATCAGCTGCCCGCTCGTAATAAGTTCACGTGCTACGTGACGCCAAACATGCGCATAAAAGAGTGGTTAACACTCGTGGCTTGGCTTATAGATGGCGCTGATTGTCACTCCTACTTCTAAATTCACATATAAACCTAAAACAGTGGATGGAGGGCAGGCCGCTGTGATAGCTCAATGGTTAGAGCATCCAACGCGTTATTCGAAGGTCGTAGGTTCGGTTCCTGCTCACGGCTGGTTATTTTTTCATCCACTTTTCTTTCTTGCTATTCACATTCCATTGGTTCTAATAACTTCCCCTGTACATTCTTGGCATTATTGCAGTTAGATCTCATTATTATTGTGCCAAACACGGAAAAACGAGCCCTTATGTATACACTATATAAATAATAAATAAATAAATAATATATATATATATATATATATATATATATATATATATATATATATATATATATGTATGTATATATTGTCAGCAGTACAACGTGAACAAAGCACAAGTACAACTTGAGGCAGCGAAAGCAGCGTGTTCTCAACAGCTGAGCCGCAAGATTTTCTTCTTCGTTCTCCAGTCAAGCCAGAGGCCCACTATCTGGTGTCCGCTAAATCCCCCCATCGTCGTTTTTGTCCACATGTAGACACGGGTCATTTGCCTCTCTCTCAAAGAGCATCAACCCGATGCGAAGTCAATAATGCCGTTTTTTTAAAGAAATGTCTCACGCAATCACTCGCTGATGTAAGGCTTCATGCGCACTACGTGAACGAGTTCAGGATGGTGCTGGCGACGCTTGGTACTACACGAATCGTCGGGAATGACTTCGTAGGTGACGTCACTCAGTTGTCGCAGCACTCGGTATAGCCCAAAGTATATTCTTAAGAGCTTTTCTGATAGTCCTCGTTTCCGTACGGGTGTCCAAACCCATACTTTGTCGCCAGTTTGATAGACAACTGCTCTGCAGTGAGCATTGTTGCGGCCTGCATCGTACTCTTGCTGCTGGCGCATCCGTAAACGTGCCAGTTGTCTAGCTTCTTCCGCACGTTCCGTAAACGTGTTGGCGTCTGGGTCGATGTCATCACTTTCGTGCGGCAGCATCGCATCTAACATAGTTTGTACTTCTCGTCCATGAACGAGGCTGAACGGGGTCATGTGGGTCGTTTCTTGCTTGGCCGTGTTGTATGCAAACGTTATGTACGGCAAGATTTCATCCCAATTTTTGTGTTCAATATCTGCGTACATTGAAAGCATGTCTTCTATGGTTTTGTTCAGACGCTCCGTCAGCCCGTTTGTTTGTGGGTGGTAGGCGGTGGTCTTACGATGCGTTGTTCCACTCAGCATCAGAACGTGATCCAAAAGAGGTGCCGTAAATGCGGTTCCTCTGTCTGTGATCACGACGGTTGGTGCACCATGCCTCAGTACAATAATTTCAATGAAAAATCTTGCCACCTACACTACTGTACCTCTCTGGATAGCCTTTGTCTCGGCATAACGGGTCAGATAATCCATCGCGACGATAACCCAGCGGTTCCATGCAGTAGAAGTAGGTAGTGGGCTCAAAATGTCCATCTCTATCTGGTAGAATGGAGCTGTTGGGACCTGCACGGGCTGCAGGAAGCCAGCTGGTTTTGTCTGTGGTGACTTGCGTCGCTGACAGTCGAGACAGGTACGAACGTGGTGTTTCACGGCTGTGGTTAGTCTCAGCCAGTAATACTTTTGCTGTTCTCTGGCCAACGTTCTCATGTAACCCAAATGGCCAGAGGTCACCTCGTTGTGGCATGCTTTGAGTACTTCGGTACGAAGGGCTGCTGGTATGACGAGCAGATAGGCGAATCCTGTCGACGAAAAGTTTTTTTTGTAGAGTACTCCGCCCCGTAAACAAAACGATGACAACACTCTTGCAAAAACTCTTGGCGCCTTCTGAGATCTGCCTTCCAAGTAGTTAATTTAGCGAAGCAACTCAGGGTCGTCACGTTGTTGCTGCGCAATGGCGGTCGTGTCGAGGACACCGAGAAATGCCGTTTCCTCCTCCCCAGGTAGGGTTGCCGACTCAATGGGTGAACGGGACAGACAGTCAGCATCCATAAGTCGCTTGTCTGACTTGTGCACGACCGTCATGTCAAACTCTTGCAGTTTAAGGCTCCAACGCGGTAATAGGCCGGTCGGATCCTTTAGATTAGTTAACCGGCAAAGGTAGTAATGGTCACTAATAACTTTGAAGTGCCGGCAATACAAGTACGGGCGAAATTTCATTACTGCCCATACTACGGCGAGGCATTCTTTCTCTGTTGTTGAATAGTTAGCTTCTGCGTGTGTTAGCGTTCAGCTTGCGTAGGCGATCACTCTCTCTGTGTCCTCCTGCCGTTGCACAAGCACATCCCCAAGACCTACATTGCTAGCGTCTGTGTGAAGCATCGTCGGGGCTTCTTTGTCGAAGTGGGAGAGCACAGGGGGCGTTTGAAGACGTTGCGCAGGTCATTAAAGGCAGCCTCCTGTTCTTCTTTCCACTCAAAGGCAACATCGTCTCTTGTGAGACGAGTTAGTGGCGACGCAATGCGGGCTAAGTCTGCGATAAACCGGCGATAATAGGCACGAAGGCCTAGGAAGCGTCTGACAGCCTTCTTATTGGAGGGTACTGGAGGATCGGGCTGGACGCCTACGTTGCTGACGACTTGACCGAGAAACTGAAGTTCGTCAAAACAAAAATGACACTTTTCTGGTTTCAATGTTAGGCCCGCGAACCGTATGGCACGTAAAACAACTTCCAGCCTTTTGAGATGCTCGTCAAATGTGGTCGAAAACACTATAATGTCGTCCAGATTGACTAGGTACGTCTTCCACTTCAATCCTGAAAGTACCGCGTCCATAAGCCTTTGAAAAGTCGCGGGCGCGGAGCACAAACCGAAAGGCAAGACTTTAAATTCATATAAACCATCTGGCGTCACAAAATCGGTTTTCTCTCGGTCTCTTGGGTCTACCTTGATCTGCCAGTATCCACTCCTCAAGTCCATGGAAGAAAAGTAGCGAGCGTGCCGAAGTTTGTCAAGGGAGTCATCAATACGTGGGAGCGGGTAGACATCTTTCTTGGTCACCCGATTCAGCTTCCTGTAGTCCACACAAAAACGCAGGGTGCCATTCTTTTTCTTTACTAGCACTACAGGCGATGCCCAGGGGCTCTGTGACGGCTGAATGACGTCATCTGCAAGCATATTCGCGATTTCTTGTTGTATGGCTTCGCGTTCCTTTGAAGCTACACGATAAGGATTCTGGTGGATAGGTCTCACCGTGTCCTCAGTGATTATTCGGTGCTTTGTCAAAGGTGTTCGACCAACTCGTGATGTCATTGAAAAGCAGTCGCGGAATTTGGCTAGCAGCTGAAGAAGTCTCTGTCGCTCATCTTTTGACAGGGTGGTGCCAACGTCGAGAACGGGTTCTGGTTCTTGATTAGGCACTTCGTCCAATACCGACAAACATAAACTGCTTGCATTTCTACAATATTGTCGTACGAAGCGAAAGCTGTGCCCTTCGGAAGGTGCCGGCGCTTTGCACTAAAGTTCGTCAGAAGTGAAATCGTGCGTCCACCAGTGAGACGGACGATACCTCGTGCGACCAAATGCCATGACTAAATAGCAGTGAGCCAATTTGGTCAGCAATGCCTTCGCCATCAAACGCTTCGTGGCCTTCCACCGAAACAAGAGTTTCATGACCGAGGCGGGACGACCACATCATCATCAATTATACGTAAAGTGTTATGTATTGCGTCTGAACAGTCAACTAAACCAGGGCTGTTGCGGAATGTAATTGAACGGTCCGGGATGTTGATGACGGCACCATATTCTCTTAAGACGTTCATCCCTATGATCAAGTCCTTGCAACATGAGGTGAGGATGACGAACGTCGCCACAAAAGAAGAGCCACCGATGTCGAGTTTTGCTGTACACCTTCCGACAGGCATCAACAGCTGGCCGCCTGCTGTCCTGAGGTGTGGTCTCGTTCACGTAGTCTTTGCTTTTTTGAGGCGTACGGCAAGGTTTTCACTTGTGATAGAAAAGTCGGCACCGGTGTCAACTAAGGCTGTTACTTGCTGTCCGTCTACCGAAATGGTAAGATCTGTGGACACAGTTGCGTCGGCGTTACAACTTCTCGGCTTTACGGCGTCCTGTGGTACAAGTAACGGGGGCTTTTTTTCGTCACCTTGACGGCCTGCAACCTCAACCCCCGGAGGTCACCGCCTTCAGTTTTCCCGGCGTAGACTCGGTGACCTCCTTCCAGTGACGTCGGCTGTAGTTCAGTGGCACGACGAAGGCGAAAAAGCCGGACACGGAGAGCGTGGTCGACGTCCCAAACCTGGCTGGTAATCAGGCACACTGTCGTCATTATTGGCATGGCGGTTGTCAAAATGACACTGATACAAGGGGGGTCCTTGAGAATGAGCGTCCCGGCGTGGTGCGTAGCCGTCGTTGGCGCGTCGATCGTCCGACCATTGCCGAAGAGGTCGAAACATATTTACGCGGAGCCAGCAATGGCGGGAAATGTGGCCCACACCTCCGTAGGTAAAACAAAGCGGACGCCTATCTACAGTGCGCCAGGCGTCTGTTTTACGAAGCTGTGGACGCCGCTACGGCTCGTAATGTGGCAAATGCCGTGTCTCGTTGGGAAACGGATCTTGGTACGGCGACGTTTTGTACGGCGGCACGACGGCAGGGTGCCGCGGTGTCTGTTCTTGTGGTGGCGACCAAACAACGGCTGCCGATGGCTGGCGGTACGACAGCGCAACGGGTGGTGGGCGGCGAAGCGCGGCTGCGTAGCTCATAGGTCGCTGTTGGTCAGTAGGATCAGCTGTTGAAAACGCTTGGCGTATTTCTTCGCGGACGACTTCAGCGACAGACGCCGTGGGTGGTTCCGTGACCAGATTTCACAGCTTCAGCAGCTCTTCGCGAACAATCTCTCTTATTAAATCGCGCAACGAGCTTTGATTGTCAGATTTCGTAGCAGCGAGTTGAATGTGGGCCCTGCCGGACAAGTGATCGTATTGTCGGCATCGTAAGTGAAGTGCCCGCTCGATAGCCATAGCTTCTTTGATGAAGTCTGTCACGGTGCTTGGCGGGTTCCGCATAAGTCCGGTGAACAATTTCTATTTAACGCCGCGCATGAGGTAGCGCAACTTTTTGTCGTCGGTCAGGTGCAGGTCAGCTTTACTGAAGAGACGGGCCATGTCCTCAGCAAACGTTGAGACCGTTTCATCGGGTTTCTGAACCCGTAGCTTGAGTAAATGCTGCGCAAGTTCATGCCGGTCGACATCGACAAATGTGTAAATCATCCCTCTTTTAAAGTCACTCCATGTTGAAAAACTGCCTTCTTTGTTCTCGTGCCAAGTTCGAGCGCTATCATCGAGATAAAAATAGGCGCGGGAAAGCCTTTGTTCAAGAGACCACTGGTTGGTGTTGGCGACACGTTCATAGTGATCAAGCCAGTCTTTGACGTCTTCTTACCAAAGCGATCAGGCACCAGCGGTGAAAAAAGGGTTACCTGAGATGGGGTTGGCAAACTACTGTCTCGTAGTAACTGTAGTGCACTGGCGGTGGCCATTGGTAGATGTGAGCGGTGCCTTGTAGAGTGTTCCTGTGAGAGAGTTAACTCTGGAAGCAGGCCTCGCAAACGACGACTGAAGCGATGCACGGGATGGTCGACAAGTGCTTCTGGGCTGAATGAACGGTTCCCCGTGGGAGTGTGGAGCATCAGGCGGGGTCGCGGGCCAGCACCTCCACCAGTGTCGCAGTACAACGCGAACAAAGCACAAGTACACCTTGAGGCAGCGAAAGGTTCCCAATAGCTGAGCCCCAAGATTTTCTTCGTTCTCCAGTCAAGCCAGAGGCCCACTATCTGGTGTCTGCTAAATCCCCCCATCATCGTTCTTGTTCGCATAAGCACACGGGTCAATATATATATATATATATATATATATATATATATATATATATATATATATATATATATATATATATATATATATATATATATATATATATATAGTCAGCGGCACTCGAGTTCGCACAGCTGAATTCTCCGGTAGCGTCTGCGTGCTTGCTCGGGAAACGCTGCACTGCGTTAACGTGGACTCCGAGCCCTGAGCGCGTCCACTCGACGCGGTTGCCCATTGGTTCAACGAACATTCAAAAACAAAAGTGAGCCTTCGAGCCGGGAGCGCATAGCGACGCATCGCCAGAAAGAGGGGAAGGAGCCGAGATTCGAGCCGGGACCGCAGAGCAGCGCATCGCAGAGCGAGCTGAGACGCGAGTGGCGTCGGACGTATCCGATCGAGCTCCTGCACCGAGTCCAGTTTCCTTATACATGCAACCACTGCCGATTCACCTGTAACTTAGCACAATACAGTTTTTCTTAAAATTTGAACCTTGCCTTTACTACATTCATTTCGGACATCGCTGACATGGCGCAGCCGACAGGATGTGAATCGACCGAGCTGCATGCGGAGGAGGAAACGACGCCACGAGAAGGAGCGACGCCGCGCCGTACATCGTCTCGGGACTCCGAAACGACCATCGTCGAAAGCGTGTTCACGACCCTCGACCACAGCACGATGGCCAATGCAACGAAAAAGCAACTCGTCGACGAGCTGAGAGCACGAGGTCTACGGTGCTCTGGACGAAAGGACGAGCTCATCGCAAGAATCATCCGCGATCACATCACTCGCCAAGCCCTAGAGCCGACGGACTCGTCAACGAAGGACCAGGCTGCCTATGACGACGACAGGCAGGCGCACCTGGAGACGCTGTCCGCCGACAACGCGAGGCTTTGCGCTGAACTGAGCAGCCTGCGAGCCCAGCATAACCGTGCGACCACGAGTGAACGTGAGAAATTGCACGATGCCCATCAGAACGCTTCACTGCCAACGGAACGGGTGACGACTCCAACCCTCAGGCTGCACCATTCCGTCCCTGCTGACATAACGATGTCCTCGCGTTCGACGCGGCCACCGTCACTGAACGACGGCACCAACCAAGACGCGGCACGCCCCGCCGCGCCGACCGTTTCAACGCACGAGGGAGAACCTTCCATGGCCCAGATCCTCGCCGCGCTCGTGAACACACAAGCCCTGCTCGCCAACACGCTGCGAGAAGTCCACTAACGACGAGCCCTATCCAGATTCATTCCACAAGCGACACGTCATCGTCAATCCCCTTGTTCGATGGGACGCCGCCACAAAGAGCTCACGAATGGATTACGCAAGTGGAGAGAATCGCAGCGCTCGCCCACTGGACGCCATCGCTGACGTTGGTGACAGCAGCAAGCCGCTTGACGGGATCCGCCAAGGATTGACACAGCGCCTACGGCTCACAGTATGACACCTGGGAGCAATGGAAAGAAGCGCTCATTCTCCGATTCAAACGAAAGCTGACAATGCAGGAGTTCCTCGAACTGCAGACGAAGCGACGCCTTCAGAGCCACGAGACCATCGTCGAGTACATGTACTCGAAGAACGCCATTCTGAACAAGGCGCCGTACCGTTTAGCAGAGGAAGAACGTATTTCCTTCATTCTCAGCGGCATCGAGGACGACACATGGGCCAACCCACTCGCAGCGCAGCTGTGTGGCACAGTAACCGAACTCATTGACAGAGCGGCTTTGCTTGACGCGAGGCGTCGCACGACCGTGTGTGCCGAGAACGACAAGAAACCGTCATCGTCTACAGCGAGCCCTGGTCAGGGTTCGAACCAGCGGGTGCCAGCCAGCAGCTCTGCCAACTTGCCGAAGGCCGACCCACGCAGCGATTTCCCGGGAGCTCCACACCCGCGGCCCATCTCTGCTCGTTCGTGCTTCAACTGCGGCGACATCGGTCACCTGTCCCGTGATTGTAGAAAGCCGAAAACGCCAGAAACGATCAAAAGCGGACGAGAAACGAGCGAAGAGGGACAATAGCAGCCACAAAACAGGGACTACGTCACCTAGACAAGCGAACTGTTGTTTGCATTTGACGGGCGGCACATTACTAATAGTGTCCGGTACTGCTAACAACCGACCCGTCCGCGTGTGCATTGACAGTGGCGCCAACTTATTCATCATGAGTGCCAATGCCTAGACGGACGACATTCCCACGCACGCATGGGTATCGCGCGAGAACATTGAAGTTCTCAACCGCAGCATATGCCCAACTCTCGCTGCAACGCTTGATGTGACACTGGGCACCACGAATGTGCGACTCGAAGACGTCGTGGTAACGGAACTGCCCAGCGGCATCGACCTGATTCTAGGATCAGACTGGCGACGAGTCGCGAACGTCGACGTAACGTTTCACACGTCAAACGATGTGACTATCGTTCCAGTCAAGCCCTCCGGAAAATTTTCATCGTCCGAAGTGCCACCCCCGAAACAAGGCACACCACACCGCACCGGGGAAACGCTTATTGCGACGTTCTGCCGGCAATCGGACGAGAGTGTCTCCAGAGACGAAGGGTACGTGCGCCTCAACACGAAATGTCCCGCACCCGACGAAGACTTCACGAGTCTAGTCAAAGACGCCACACGGAAGATAACGAAGGATGCCACCGAGGCAGAGAGGGAACAACTTCGCGCAATTCTTTTAAGGCATCACCAAGCGTTCACTTCCAAAGGCGACACTTTGGGAGTGTGTCCTCACACCGAGCACAGCATCGAACTCAGAGACAATATACCAGTGTCATCGAGGCCGTACAGGTGCTCACCGGCTGATCGCAAGTTCATCCGAGAACAGGTAAATGACTACCTCTCCAAGGGCATCATAAGGCCGAGCGAAAGCGAGTACGGTGCTCCAACGATAGTCATCGATCAACCGCACCACCCAACGAATCCACGAAGAATGGTACACGACTATCGCAAGCTCAACGAGAAAACCATCTACCCTTCTTATCCAATGCCCGTCATGGAAGACGTTATTGACGATGTCATGCGCGACGGATCGGCTTACTTCACTGTGTTGGACGTGAAGACGGCATTTCTGACTATACGAATGAAGCCGGACGACGTACACAAGACCGCATTCATCACTCCAGACGGAAAGTACGAATACCTTCAAATGGCCTTTGGGTTTTGCAAGGCCCCTCAGATCATGCAGAGTCATGCGACGCACGTTCGATGGCTTACCTAGGACAGCTACGTACACGGACGATGTCGGGCAGGGAGCCACAACAGTGAGGGAGGCTTTAGATTTGCTGAATGAAGCACTCAGGAGAGTCGTGATCAACGGCTTGAAGATAGATCTCCGGAAATGCCAGTTGATTCAAGACAAAGTATCTTTCCTAGATTACGTGATCTCTGCCGAAGGACGAACACTGGACGAATCCAGAGTTGCTGCTGTCGAGAAGTTCGAGCCGCATCGCAACGCAAAGAAGCTGTACTCCTTCCTGCAGTTCGCTAACCACTACCGAAAGTTCATACCGGAGTTTGCAAAGGTCACGCACAAGCTACGGCACCTTCTGGCGAAGGACGTTCCTTTCGTATGGACTGACGCCCATGAAGCAACCGTCAACGCCATAAAACACGCCTTCAAGAACCCGCCGATTGTGGCGAGCTTCCGCCCAGACTGCCCGACTAACGTTCACGTCGACGCTTCGCAAACCGGGCTGGGCGCGGTGCTTTCTCAAACTCAAGACGGAAAGGAGCGAATTATAGAGTACGCAAGCAGATCACTAAAGGAGCACGATCGTGGTCTACACTCTAATATGCTCGAGTGCATGGCGCTCCACTGGGCAATCACTGAGAAGTTTTCGGTCTACCTGAGAGGAGGCCCTCGTTTCACAGTGTTCACAGACAACTTCAGCTTGTCATACCTCATCCAGAAGGGAGCCAGCAACCGCAGATTTGCGAGGTGGACGCTCGACTTAGCAGAGTACACCTTCGACGTCAAGCACAAGCCAGAACTCCGCTGCTGACGCACTCTCGAGGCAGTCGGAATCTGCAGAGGCTTTCGACCAGGGCGTTTCGACCCGAGACTTCCACTGCTACGCAGTAGTGGTCGGCAAACACAGTCGCCTACGCGAGTTTCAGGAGAGGAATACTGACTGCAAAAGATTTCGGGAGGAGGCCAAGCACAAATCCTCAGACTACGAGATTGAAAACGACATACTGGTGAAGAACTCTCTCGAGGGAGGACGGGTCCGTCGGAGGGTGATCATTCCCGCTGCCCTCCGAAGCAGTGTGATGATCGTTTTCCACGACAACAACGGCCACCTAGGCGTCGAGAAGACAAGAGACCTGATCCAGCGAAAGTACTGGTGGCCATCGATAAGAAAAGACATCCGCGAGTATGTTGACTCCTGCCACACGTGCCAGAATATCAACGCCCGCACGACACGGAATGAAGTTTGCCTCATCCCACGCGATATTCCTACTGAGCCAAACGCGGTGATATCCCTGGATCACATGGGTCCACTAAACGAGAAGGGAGACCACATCCTCGTGTGTATCGACCACGCCACGAGATACATGGACGCCGTGACCGTACCGAGCACTTCGTCGGCGCACTACCTTGACTTCATGACAAACCGGTGGATTCCGCGATTTGGAGTTCCCAGCGTCATTATTACGGACCAAGCCAAGGGATTCGTGAACAAGAAAACCAACCAATTCCATCACAGACTTCGAATTACTCATCAGAACTCCCCACCGTACTGGCCACAATCAAACGGACTGATTGAGCGAATGGTAGGAACATTGAAACAGGTGCTAGGCAAAATGCTAAACAACAAGGACAAATGGCAGAAGGAACTACCCCGAGCAACGCTAGCAATCAACGCCACGAAGCATCGTTACAGTGACCACAGCCCATTTTGACTCATGCACGGCTACGACCCAAAACTGCCAGGAGAGCACAACCTCGCCTCAGTAGAGGGAGACATCGACGAGTCTCATAGACTACACGACTTGGCAAGGAAACGTGCGGAGACAAGAGAGAGGCTACTGCAGAGTCAGCGCAAAACAACGGTCCGATACGACAAGAAGCGGCGAACTCCGAGGTTCATGACGGGGGACCTCGTCCTGCTTGAGTTGAGCGCTCGAGGCACATTAGATCCTCGCTATGAAGGTCCGTTCGAGATAACGGCCCTCGTCGGAGGAAACAGGGCCGAGATCCAAAGAGTACCCCACACACCGGGCATGATCAACCAATAAATCGTCAACGTGGAGCAGCTTCGTAGATATAAGGAGCCGCTCCTAGAAGTTACGGAACCATCGCCATCTAACGACACGCACGCCTGAGGACAGGCGCGATTTTCGGGAGCGCCGTGTCAGCGGCACTCGAGTTCACACAACTGAATTCTCCGGCAGCGTCTCATTCTCCGGCAGCGCCTCCTTCTCCGGTAGCGTATATATATATATATATATATATATATATATATATATATATATATATATATATATATATATATATATATACTGAAGAAGTTTTTACAATGGGCCAACCGTACTTGGGAAGAGAATAAACACAACTTAGCGGTTGTCTTATTTTATTACCAATGGTTTCGACGGGTGGACCGGTTTTCGTCAGGGTTTGCGAACAAGTGGTGGGGGTGGTAGTGGTTAGAAGAGAAGAAAGGCACCTAACTTCGTCAACTCGGTTGGGAGCACGGCGCAGTGCCTATTTCGCAAACAAGTGCGCATCGCCATGGTGGTGCAAGAAGGAAACGGGAGAGAGCAACAAATTCGTGGTGTTTTACAGTGGGGACATATGCTGTGCCGAACAGTTTCTTCTTCGTCTAATTCACTGGAGCAAACCAAAAAGAACTAAAAAAGGGAAAAAGAAAACAAAGAAAAAAAAAGAAACAGGGGTAGGAGGAGAAAGAAAGAGGGAGATAGGGTGGCTTCCGCGATGCGTCTTTGAAGGTCACGAAGGGACATTAGAGAGTTATAGTATACCGAGCTTACCGTGATACCAGGCGTACCGTGATACCGGAATCGAAGTGCGCACGTGCAGATACGTACGTTACGCGTACCGCTTACCGTACGCGCGGTATTTTCAGATTTAAGGTAGCGTAGGTGCACTTAGTGTACGTAAACATGGCGGCGCTCTCGGACGCCCGCTTCGAAGTGATTTTGGCGTAGTTGTTGAAAGATTCACCTTGTTCGCAGCAAACGACTGGTCAAAGTGGCTTCGCTTGCCTTCAGTTAGCTTCGGTGACTGAGTATTACGGATAAGTTGGCGTAGTTTTTGAGATAGCTTCCCATTTCGAACCCGCCTAGGCCTAACTACAAGGTCAATGTAAACGAATCGGCAACGTATATGTTTCCGTGTTTTGTACGTGGTTCATATTTATTTACTTTTCTTATCACAAAAATAAACTTCTAACAATGCTTCGCACGGTGACATAGGCAAACATTCTTGTTCTCTTTTCAACTTTACTGTTTAACTTATGAACTATCTAATAGGTGGCACCACCATCCCACTTGGGGGCACGGAAACCACGTAAGCGCTATTTTGTTAAACTATGAGACGCTGCCTACAACAAACGTTTGCTGCACGGTAGCGCCATTCCCTTAACCTACGCTATCACGCTAACGCTAAACTGTAACTGTCTATTGTGGGTCAGCTTAGGTGGCAGGCAATTACCTGTAGCAAGACGAGGGACTCCGGCAGAGAGACTGCCTGATTCGGCCCCTTCTGTGGTCAGTTAGAAAAAGGAAAGGAGAAACACGTGTTTCGTTTTCACTGAAACTATACTGACACAATCCATATGGGGGGGGGGAAGGTGAGGGCAGATTTCGGGGCAAAGATGGTGAAAGCACAAAAGGCGGTTTGGAAAGTAAAGCCGACAACAAAGGCGGGAAGGCACACGTTGTCAATATGACTGTGTGCGTGTCTACAGCCCCTTTGTACCACTCACCGAAGCGCCTGTGGTTGAAATCCACTGGTGCTGGTTGGGGTATCCCACTTGCACATAATAAGGCAAACATAAGTCAAACAGAATGGCAAAGAAAATATAAAAAAAAGTGAACAGTGAAAATAAAGAAATAATAAAAAAACATAATTGATTGGGTGTGTGACGTAGTGTCAGGTTTGAGCCCAGGACCACTCAGCAAGGAACTGAATCGAACCACGAGCGCACAGACACACACACACACGCGAGAATATATTTACAGAGCACGTAAATATGAATGTAACACTCAAAGTAGTAGAAACACGCAATCTATAGCTGTACTCAATCTCAGTATAAATTAGAAAAGTCTCGCCATGTTTTGATGTGGCTTGCGGGTCGCCAGCGCCGATCGCTCGTGGGCTGTGCGCCGTCTGGCTCGTTGCCGTCCTCAACGGGCATCGGACCACGCCGTAACACGGCCTTCTGCCGCAGCAGCAGCAGTCGGTAGCTGATTGATAGCTCCGCAGCAGCTCTCCGCCACCACGGTCCTCTCAGGAGCGCACTGGGGTCACGCCAGCCACCCGGAACGGCAGCAGGAACATCAGGCCCGCAGCAACCAAAAGCCACAGCCACTCTGGACGGCAGACAGTACCGCGGAACCTCACCTGGTCCCTGGGCCAGTCGCCCAGCCGCAGTACAGGCCTCGTTCACAGGATGTCCAGCTGTCCGGAATGGCAGCCAGAACAGCAGTGGATCGCCTGGTCCCTGGGCCAGTCACCCAGCCGGAGTTCAGGAACGGTAGAGCGCCTAGATGCCGTTGTCTAGTTCACCGGACCGGACGTCCAGCCGAGAACTGACTCCTTGCACGCGCTGCCTCGAACCACCACACGCACCACGCGCACACTTCGTTTTTTTCTTCGTCCCCGCACGGTGAACACTGAATTCTTTTTTTTTCGCGCCTCTGTATCATGACAACCCCCCATTTAAGAAAGTTGTGTACAGCTTTTATGACGTGAGGAAGAGGCGGAAAAATGTCACAATCTTCTAGATAATTCAGTAAATGTCCAGGCGTACGTCCACAGCACTTCCGAAGTTTACATAACATAGTGCAATACATTCCCATTACACGTGCCTCAGGTAATCTGCTCTGACTTTATCCGACCCTTTAATGTAAGACTGAAAATGAGTACTCTTGTAAGAGTAGGCTCCATCGCAAAACTCGATTGTTCAGGTGTTTAGCGGATTGCAAGTATTGCAAAGGCTGGTGGTCGGATTGTATGACAAATTGTTTGCCGTACAAATACAAATCAAGTTTTTTCACCGCCCAGACAAGTGCCAATCATTACCGTTCGATGGTGCAATACCGGGTTTCTCGAGGCAATAGGTTGCGGCTCGCGTAGCCAACAGGATGCAAAACCTGGTCCTCTCCTACCCGGAGCAGTATGGCACCAAGGCTAGTGGTCGAGGCGTCGGTGCGGAGAGCAAATTCCTTTGTCATGTTGGGTGCTTGTAGAATGGGAGTATCTCCAAGCTTGTTCTTCAAAATGGTGAAAGCTTCTTCCTGAGAAGGTCCCCACGCGATGGTATTGCTCTGCCCTTTGCGTTTGAGGTCGGTCAAAGGCTTGGTGATCTCAGCGTAGTTTGCGATAAATTTCCTGTATTAACCCGTCAGATCCAGGAAAGACTACAGGGCTTTCTTCGTCTTTGGCCTTGTAGTTGCGAGTATCTTATCAAGGGTTTTCAGGAGAGGCTCAACTTTACCGTCTACGATTCGATGGCCAAGAAAACAGATGGTTTGCTCTACTATCTCACACTATTTGGCTTGATGGTTAAACTGGCGCATTGTATTCGTTCAAATACACGCTGTAGAGTGACGAAATGTTCAGGCCACGTTTTGTAGCAATTACTACATCGCCAAAATAGTGATAAACATTTTCTAGATTACCTAGAACAGCTCGCAGGAGGCGTGCGAAAACAGCCGAAGCTGTCTTTATGCCAAAGGGCATGAACACAAAATGGTATAGTCCAGATATACTGGAAAAGGCTGTTTTTTCCCGGCTGTCCACAGCCATGGGCACTTGTCAGTAGCCCTTGGTGAAGTCAAATTCTGAGAATAATTTGAATTGGCCAGCAAGGGCAAGAACCACGTCTATACGCTGTATTGGTTCACCGTCCGCAATCAAGATCTTATTCAGCTCTCTGAAGTCGATGCATAAACGAAGCGTGTTGCCAGGTTTTTTGACAACTACGATGAGAGCATGGTATGGTGACTGCAACCTTTCAATTATGGCCAACTTTAGCATTTTTTGGACTTCTTTCTCGATGCTTTCCCGCAGAGCTAGTGGAATGAAATACAGCGGAACATGTATAGGTTTATCGGATGTCAAGCGTAGTGAGCAATCTACTAGGTCAGTCTTTCCTGGAAGGTCCGAAAAGATTATCTCAAATTCTTTGAATAAATCAAGCAAATCAGAACGCTATTCAATGCTAATATTCTCTGATAATTTCAGTTTATCCGAAGTCTGTGTGCGGAATAAGCTAGGGCAAGGAATCTCATGTGAGCTTTCTTCGCTTGACATTTCCTCGTTCGTTTCCGGTGGCCCTTCAACTCCGGTCATGACCGACACCTGCTGCACTGGTAAAGATTCGCGTTCCTCGCAGTTTTTGAGCATGTTGATGTGGAAAAGTTTTCTTTTTCCACTTATCGCGAGAACGTAGTCGATCTCATTCTTGCGCTCGACGACTTCAAATGGACCTTTCCATTGCATGAGCAGTTTGTTGGTATCTGTCGGCAAAAGAAGTAACACTTTATTCCCGACGTTTAGCTTTCGAGGACGGCTTTCGCGGTCGCAGTAAGTTTTTGTTTTGCGCGTGCTCTTTCCAATTCATCAAGCGCAAGTTTGCATGTCTCTTCCAGGTGGTTTCGAAGGTCGACCAAGTAGGTATAGGTAGTGCGGATTTCACGGTCGATGTCTTCATTGCTCCACAGCCCCTTCAGCACCGTCAGTGTTCCTGGCACGTGACGACCGTAAGTTAGCTGAAAAAACGAGAAGCCCAAGCTTGCTTGCGGCACCTCTCTGTAAGAGAAGAGAAGTGGGGCGAGGTATTTGTCCCAGGATCGCGGTTTTTCCTGGCACATCCTCATGAGCGTCATCTTCGGCGTTCCACTAATCTTCTCAACGAGCCCATTCGCATGGCATGATAGGGGGTCGTTCAAAGAAACTTGATGGCAAGACGTAAGACGTCTGGGAAAGTATACTTTTTTATTTATTTATTTATTTATTTATTTATTTATTTATTAATGATACATCAAAGGCCCTTAAAGAAAGGGGTTTTACATTAGGGGTGGGCATATCTACAAATACAGCTCTTCTATAATGCGTTTGAAGATGGCTTGGTCGAAATGAAGCACTGCCTTTGTGGGAAGGTCATTCCAGAACCTTGATGTCTGGTTGAAGAATGAGGAGGCATGGGAGACAGTGTGGGCTTGAGGGGGGTATACGGTCTTTTCGTGGTTAGTCCGGCTTGAGTGTCGGTGTGCGGGAGCAATGAGATCGGCTTGGGGTGACTTGTGAAAGAACTTATGAAAGAGAGAAAGGCGGGTGACTCGACGGCGTGATACTAGGCTGGGAAGGTTGGTTTGGGATTTGAATTTCGATGAGCTATAGTGGTAGGAATAGTCCGAAAAATTGAAACGTACAGCACGATTCTGTACTGCTTCAAGCATGTTAATGTGATTATGTTGGTATGGGTCCAACAGGGCACATGCATATTCGAGCTTCAGCCTTACTAAGCAGCAGTACGTTAGAAGTTTGACTGAGGGGGGTGCTAATCGAATAATACACCGCAGGAAACCAAGAACGCCATTAGCAGAATTTGTTATGCTGGTTATGTGGGTGTGCCATGATAGGTCAGAAGTGAGGTTAATTCCTAAGTACTTGTGGGGGTTAACAGTGGATATTAAACAACCACTTAATATATAATCGCGAGCCGGGTAGGACTTCTTTCAATGAAAAGTGAGAAGGGAGGTTTTCGATGCGTTCAATGACATAAGCCACTTGTGGCGCCAATCTTCAACTTGACTGAGGTCCGATTGTAGGGATAAAACATCATTATTATTGTTAATAGGGCGGTATAGCACGCAGTCGTCTTCAAAAAATCGTATCCTGGAAGAAATGTTAGTTGGAAGATCGTTAATTTATATGAGAAAGAGCAGGGATTCAAGGACCGTTCCTGGAGGAACCCCGGATGTAACAGGTGTGAGAGAAGAGGAGCGTTCGTTAACGTAGACGAATTGCTGACGGTTACAGAGAAAATCATGTATCCAGTGAAAAACAAGATGATGAAGGTTTAGGCGAGACAGCTTTACGAATGGGTGGTTATGGAGTACTTTATCAAAAGCATTTTTCAAAGTCCAAAAATAGTTAGTCAACGGCAGTGTTAGTATCAAGGCTGGAACTGATGTCAATAATGAAGAGAGCCAGTTGAGTGTCGCAGAAAAGGCCTTTCTGGAAGCCATGCTGACTGGGATGAAAGAAATTAACTGAGCTAAGGAACTTCGCAATATGTGAATGAAGAATGTGCTCCATTAATTTGGAGCACACACTCGTTAGTGAGATGGGACGATAGTTTCTCGGTGACGCTGGGTTACCTTTTTGGCACTGGGATGACCTTTCCCATCTTTCAGTCATGTGGTAGGGTACTAGTGGAAAGCGATTGCTGAAATATGCAAGAGAGAATGACACTGGTGATTTGCTTTGTACTTTTTAGTATTTTGGTGTTGACGCCGTCTATGCCAGCTGATGATGTTATCTTTAGGCTGTCAATTAAGGCAGTGATACCAGCAGCCTCAAAGGTGATTTCTTGCATTACCGGATATTCAATCGGGGACAGGTAGGGAAATTCGCTATCAGGCTCTTCGGTGAATACCGAGCAAAAAACATTGTTCAACACGCGTGCGGTATCATGTAGTGGAATGGGTTGACCATTTTCGTCACAGAGTGATAACATTTTAGATGCGCTTGGGTTGTTAAATTTCCAGAACTGCTTGGGTTTAGTGCTTAGCATGTTCGGTAACGTTGAAGCAAAGAAGTAGCGTTTGCATTTCGCGGCAAGTGAATTGAACAGTTTTTCAGTGGTGCAGTACTTTTCGCACGCTTGCACTGTGTTTGATAACTTAGCTGACCGGTAATGCCGCTTCTTTTTGTTTTTTAGGCGCTTTAGTGCCACACTAAACCATGGTGTCTGTGATCGCTCTGTTACCATTACGGTGGGGGTTTAAGAGCGAGTGAGATCGTGTAATTTGTTTATGAAGAGACACCAGTTTGTTTCGACTGGACGTTGTGAAAAGTCTTCACAAAACGAGCTGTAGAATGCTGCGAGTTCCTCGTTAATGGCAACGTAGTTGCCTTTATCGTAAAGTGTTAGTTTTTTTACGCTTCTTCATATTGGGGAGTAAAACTGTAGTGTAGCATATTTTATAGCGTGGTCCCTTAGCCCAGCCAGGTACGAGACGGATAAAACAGTTTCTTGGTGCGATGTTAGCAAAAGGTCGAGGATACTTGATGACTGAGCAGTTTCTCTCGTAGGAGTGCAAACGAGTTGTGAAAGTCTGAATGTTAGGCAGGAATTAACGTAATCACTTTCCGCGATACATTTTGACAAAGTTAACGGCAAATCAGGCCAGGTTATTCCGGGAAAGTAGCAGTCTCCAAGTAGTATAATTGGGACATTGGGATAAGAGCCACAAAGTGAATTCAAAACATCATGATATTTAGCAACTAACAACTGGTCTGCGTCAGGTGGGCGGTAGCACACACCGATAATGGCGGGGGGATAAAGTGCTTTGCAGGATACAAACAGTACTTCTAAGTTACTAGAAATTTTTATAACATTACATAACAATCTGCTGTGAGCCGCTATGAGCACACCACCTCCCCACCTACCGATGCGGTCGCAACGAAAGAAATCAAAACTAGAGAAATAGAGTGCCAACTAATCATCAGAAATAGAGTCATTCAACCAAGTTTCGGTTAGTACGACCAAATCGCATTCTGTAGTTTCTATTATGTGTAGTAATTGGTCTCGTTTAGGTATGAGACTTCCTACATTGTTGTAAACGAGCTGAATGGGAGAAGTGTTAGCAGCAGAACGTGAGATGCGCAAGGCCCCCGTGATTCCAAAACGTGCTCGGAACACTGCAGATCGTGACGTGAACTCACTGTTAGCTACGATGGTCGAGGGATGACGCTTTCCGAGGTGTCACCGTACACGTACGTGACGCCATCGATGACTAGCTTGTTGTAACAAAGTTTTATCGGTTTATTTTTTGCTTTGGCAAACTCGGCCAATTTTGTTTTCGTGCGAGGCGTGTGCCCGGTGAAAAATCTTTGCTGATGCTGTATGGATACCCTCGGAGGTTTTTGCAGCATGATAGTACACGATCTTTGTCTTTCCACTTTGCAAAGCGTACGAATATGGGTCTGGTCTTGGCACGGTTGAAACGGCCTATTCTGTGAGCCCTTTCAATATATTTTGGTGCTAACGGAACGCCAAGGTTTTCACTGCATACGTCAATTGCTGATTATTCTGACTGAGCCCATGTTTCATTAGCGCTGTCCTTCAGACCAAAGAATACAAGATTAGATCATCGGGAGCGATCCTCAGAATCATCTACTCTAGCTGCAAGACTAGAAATTTCACGCAAGTCCCGAGTCGCGATCGCCTGTACTTCTTTAATGTAATTCTTAAGGGAAAGGAGGGATGCGCAGTCTATCTCAATTTTCCGCAGTCTTTCAGTGATAGTACCGAGAGTTTCGTCATTCTGTGCCAGTTTGGTACGGAGAGACTTCATCTCGGTTAAAAGCGCAGCTTGACCTGTTTGGAGATCTCTCACGGCTTGTAAAATGTCGGAGGTTGCTTCCGAGGGAGACGAGCGGGTAGGAGGACCAAGGTTTTCCTCAATGTTGCCAGCTAAAATTAACAGTTCTAAGACAACAGAGGCACATTCATAGACAATTCTCGCACAAGTGGGGCTTGGCCGCACGATCAATGCCATATTACGAGTACGCGATGCATACAAAGAATAGCGATCGTTTACCTGCACAAGAAAGAGGCGGGGCGTGTAAGCATTGGGCATCGAAGCGTTGCTGCGAAGCCCACTGGTGCGCGCGCGGTCGATGCAAGACTTTTTTAGCGCTGGCCGGTGACGTGAGGATCAACTGTGTGCCACGAGCTGGCGGACGGTGCGCAAAAAGTTGAGAAGGTGGCTTGATTTCGCTCGTCGCGTTGTCGTGACGACTGTTGAAGTGTGCGGCATCCGAGAACAGTTAAATGACCTGGTCCGTGGCGGGACTGTCGACGCTGCGTGGCATTCCCAAAGACGGCAGTACCACACTTTCACCAGCAGCACACGGTTGACCAGCAAAACAGGTGAGGATGATGAGATAGGCCATGTTGAGCATCTGGACAAGAAACAGTCGGGGCGTGTAAGTGTTGGCCATCGAAGCGTTGCTGCCAAGCCCACTGGTGCACGCGCGGTCGATGCAAGACTTTTTAGTGATGGTCGGTGACGTCAGGATCAGCTGGGTGCCACGAGCTGGTGGACGGTGCGCAAAAAGTTGATAAGGTGGCTCGATTTCGCTCGTCGCGTTGTCATGACGACTGTTGAAGGGGGCGACATCCGGGAACAGTGAAATGGCCTGGTCTGTGGCGGGACTGTCGACGCTTCATGGCATTTCCAAAGACGGCACCACCACACTTTCGCCAGCAGCACACGGTTGACCAACAAAACAGGTGAGGAGATAGGCCA
The DNA here is from genome assembly GCA_013436015.1 of Rhipicephalus annulatus. Lineage (NCBI taxonomy): Eukaryota > Metazoa > Arthropoda > Arachnida > Ixodida > Ixodidae > Rhipicephalus > Rhipicephalus annulatus. The sequence goes on along the minus strand of WOVY01001717.1, from coordinate 132,749 downwards.
TGTTGAGCATCTGCACAAGAAACAGGCGGGGCGTGTAAGCGTTGGCCAGAGTTGGACGGCTGCAGCAGCATTACCTGACTACCTACTTCACAGGTGCGCTTTTTCACTGATGTGTCGTAGTACTCCTTCGACAACACTTGTGTAGCCTTCATGTGGCTTTCCACAAAATCTTTCGTTTTTCCAAGCCTCTGAAGGAGGTCTGGAACATACACATCTACATTAGGGTCCTCATCGAATCCCTCCCAGCACTCGCGCAGCATTCGCAATGGTGTACTCAAACTCCTGCCATACACAAGCCCTGCAGGGCTAAAACCAGTGCTCTCATAAGGAACTGATCTCAAAGCAAACCTAGCGGGAGGAGTACATACTTCCCAGTCGCATTTGTGCTCGTAGCAAAGAGCTCTCAGTATCCGTTTCGGAACGGAAGGCATACGCTCTACCAGATTAGATTGCGGGTGATGGATCGAGCTCTGCACTACTTTTATTCCACATTTATCCAAAATGTTGAGGTAAAGCAGCTGGTGAAGACACTACCATTGTCGCTTTGGATTTCAGAAGGAAATCCGGCGCGTGCAAATATAGATAGCAGTGCATCCACAACATGAGCGGAATCGAGCTCCCTAAGTGGTATCGCTTCCAGAAATTTTGTGGCTACACAAAGGGTCATCAGAATGTACCGACAACCTTGCCTTGACTCCGGCAATGGCCCGACGATATCAATTACTAGGCGCTGAAAAGGTTCTGTGATGATTGGCACCAGGTTTATGGGTGCCTTCCACTTGTCCGTGGATTTCCCCGCTCTCCGACAAGCGCCGCATGAGCGTACAAAGTCTTCGATATCCTTCTAGCATTTCGGCAAATAAAATTCAAGGGGAAACTCTTGCCTTGGTCTTTTTTATGCCGAGATGCCCTGCCCACGCGTTTTCATGCGCCAGTTCCAATAGTTGGCGACGATACTTTTGTGGCACCAAGAGATGCTCATACCTGCTACCTCTCGCATTTTTGTGGCTCCGATACAGGAGCCGTGCTTTTTCAAAAAAAGAAACATCTTTTTCTTTTTTCCGAAGTTTGCGCTTTCTTTGGCGCTTTAATCGAGAGGTCCTCACGCTGCTCTCGAATGAACATTTCTCGATCAACCCTCGACAGCTCACTCCAACTTTCCGCTACAGGCGAGAGCGTTGCACCCCTCTCGCTCTGACTCAACGGCGCCATATCGTTTCCTCCGAAGACAGAGACCGCTCCAGTCGCTTCGGCGACGGGCTGTTCGAGTGACTGCTCAAATGACTCACACGGATAATTTCCTGTCTGAGGTTCCGTCGACTCGCCGCCAAGGACACGCAGATCAGCAGCCCTTGCAGGTGGTGTTCGACCACACTGAGCAAGATGAAGCACCTGCGAAAGCTTCCGCGCTTGCGAACACGTGAGGGCCTTGTACGCTAAGTTGGAGAAGAACGATTTACGCTGCTTTTTGAGAAGCTGCTCTCAGTTATTGTAGAAAAGATAAGAAAAATGATCGGCAAGCGTGCCAGAGACAGCCACTTCGGTGCGAAGCTTACCGAATGGGCCTTCGCTGTCAACTGTAGCGATTGGTAAGCAAGCACTCTGCTCCTCGGCGACTTGGCTGATCTACGCGCATTCTCCTGTAACGTCATCCGGAGACACCAACGAAGGATGGACAACGTCCATGGTTGCCGCTGAGTCTCGAAGTACCCGACACGTTTTCCCATTCACACTAATTTCTTGAAGATACGCCTCTAACAACCACAAGTTCTTTTCCGATTCTCCGATTGTTGCGAAAGCAAACTTTTGATTATAGTTTATCGCGATGCGCCCTACCTTTTCGCAGTTGTAGCAGATTAGCGGCATCCGTGATTCAAACGCCCGTGTGGTGTAAGTGCGTTGTTTAAAAACCTCACTTGATTTCTCCGCTTCTGTTTGCCCTTCCCCTACAATGTCCTTCGCAAGAGACGGGTCCTTCTTGAAATTACGGTGCGGAGCGGCTTTACGTTGATCAAGTTTCTTTAAAAAATCCTCTTTTCTTTCATTCTTTTCAACGCGCACTGCCCTGCTATGCAACTTTCGGCGAGTATAATACTCCTCAGATAACTCCGCCGCCTTGTTTAGCTGCTTTTCACCAAGTTTGTCCTGCAGCCAAAGCTTGACATCCTCCTCGATGCAGCGGTAAAATTGCTCCAATGCAATACTTTCTACCACTTTATCGCGATCGTCATAAACACCTTCGCCCTCGAGCCACTCAATTAAGTTGGCTTTAAGAAGAAACGCGAAGTCAGCGTCTGACTCATTCCACTTTTTAGCATACTCGAACCTCTGCCTGAAAGCCTCGGGTGACAACTTATAACGTCTCAAGAGCACTTCCTTAACCTCGTCATAGTTCTCAAACGCTTCGCTCGACAAGCACGTTATCACGTCGGACACTTCGCCGGGAAGAAGAGCTAACAGGTTCTGTGCCCAAAGAGACCGCTCCAAAGCATTTCGCTCTCAGACGTGTTCAAACTTCACGAGCTACTTCACCACGTCCTCGCCTACTACGAACGGTGGCAGTTGGTCGCGAATTCTCTTACCGCTAACTTAAACTGTCGCAGAAGCTACGCTAGGCGCCTGCGAATACTGTAAGATTGCCAATTCTCATCGTTTCAGCTCAAGGCACTCCTGTCTCTCGGCCTCCTCACGGCGTCCTCGCCTTTCAGTTTCTTCACATTCACGAACTTCTCGCATTTTAGCTTCTTCGCGTTCGCAAACTTCTCGCCTTTCAACATCTTCGCGGCGTGCTTTGATATCCGCCGAGGCCTCCTCGACTTCCTCAGTAGTCACTCTTGCATCCCTCATGATCTCAAGTCACTTCTCATCCCTCAAGGCACTTCTTAAGTGGGCAAGGTGACAGCGGCGCAGCTACAAAGCCGAAATCTTGCCAATTTTTTACGCAGCTTGCCGTTGGCCTTGGTGCCACTTCCTTGCATCACATGACTGCTGTCGGCAACACGGATGGCCTGTTTGCTACAGCCTCTTTGGACGGCTTCACCTCAGGTACCTTTCGCCGCTCCTGGGACGACTTGGTCACTTCGTCGCTCCTTGGCCGGAATTCACCTGATCACAGCTGTGCGTACTGTGCCTCCTCTAGCTGCCTTCTGGTAGACTGCTACGCTTCATCCGATCCCGCTTCCACTCAAGCGAAGTGCGACAGGAATCAAAGTGACGTCGCACTTCGTTTCCTTCCCCAGAGTGTTGCATTATGTCATTCTTGTCGGTTTTTGTGAAACTTATGCATCGCATTACTAGTATTTTATTAAGCGGTGATGTTGAGCTTAATCCTGGGCACTGTAACACAGCCTCGTCGGCTATTGCTGCTAGAACTACGGCTGATAACTACCGCTCTATACCTGACACGCTTGCCCAGCTAATCAATGGCCAAAACGAAATAACCAAACACATCGCAGATCTGAGACTTTCTGTAGATTCTCGTTTTGCTGCCTTTGAATCGCGTCTCTGCCCTTGAGCTTTCATCAACCGCTTCTGCTAACGCGGCACTTCCTGGCGATCTTCGTAAATAAACTGAATTGCTTTCGGCTACTGTCGACAAGCTTCCCCTTTCTTCCCCAAACCTCGACCCGCAGAACAGTTTGACACGAAACAGTGTGCAGGCACGTCTGGACGAGCTAAAAGACAGATCTGGGCGCAATAATTTAGTCGTGTATAATATTCTTGATTCTCGGGAAACTTGGGACCAAACCGAGCAAAAAGTTACAGTAGCTTTATGAACTGTCCTCGGCAATGAACGTTTTTGCGAGGCGATAGCATGCGCGCGTCGAATAGGTGCCTACTCTGCATCCAAGTGTCGGCCTATAGTTGTTAGGTTTTCTTCGTACAAAACAAAAGACACATATTATCTTCGAGATCACAGCTGCGGTCTGGCAACGTATTTGTACCCGAAGACTTCTCGTCCCAGTACTCGACTAGCAAGAAAATATTTGCCGGAACTTGATAAAAGTTTGCCTCAGTCTCTTCGTTTTCGATTACGATATAATAAGCTGTTTGTGGACAAGACATGCTATGTGTATGATGCCTATATAAATTGTGTGAAAGTTATCAGCCAGCCTGCTAACAGCGCTTCTCTACATGATGCATCTGCTGCTGCATCCTTATGCATTGGTCAAGATATAAATCCCGCTTCATCATAGGGCACTGCGAGGGGACGTGATTTCTTCTTTTCTCACTTCATCACAGTGCGTCCATACTTTTGTCGAACGCTAGAAGCATAATTAACAAGCGGAATTCATTTCATTCCTTAATAGATACTGTTGGCTCTGACATTATCGCCCTAAAAGAAACCTGGCTCAACACTGCAGTGCGCTACGACGAGATATTTATTGATTCCCGTCGGTTTTCTACCTATCGCCATGATCGCATTGACCGTAATGGGGGAGGTGTTCTTCTTGCCATATCAAAAACATCCAAATCATTCCAAATCAATGTTGAGACAGAAATAGAAACCTTCTGTGCATGCATTGTATGCGGGCATCAGAAAATAATAGTTGGCGTTTGCTATCAACCGCCCAATAATCCCCCTACCTTTGTTTCAGACTTATACGATGTACTCGGTTGCGTTGTGACGCACTATCCTTCATCACCGATAGTATTAATGGGTGACTTTAATCACCCTAACATGTGATGGACTACTGATCCGCCTGCCTTGTGACCATATTCCTCGCAAAGTCAAGAATTTCTTGACTTGTGTTCTCTTTTTTTCTCATCGCAACTTGTCCTTCAGCCTACTCGCATAACTAATGAGAGTGAAAATACACTAGACCTTATTCTTTTTACTCAATCTGATCTTTTTCCTAATTTATCTAACTTACCTGGACTAAGTGATCATTTGGCTATTTCATTTGCTCTTTATATTTCCACTAAGCAAAAAATAAAACTGATAAAGTGCATTAGGAAGTATGATAGAGCTACTTTCGATGCGAATAACGCCGATATAATTCATTATTTTGACCATTTCATGATTAGTTTCAAAACCCCTAGCGTAATGTCAAACTGGAACTTTTTTCTGGGTAAAATTCATGAACTAACGGAGAAGCATATTCCACTGCGTAAAATTTCATGTCGATCTGGTTTGCAATAGTACACAAACCATCTCAAAAGATTTTCTAATAAAAAAAGACTCCATCGCCTTGCAAAGAATTCGTGATCGAGCACCCTGTTGAATAACTATGAATCAGCAAACATCACCTACGCAACGACCCTCAAATAAGCGAAAGCTACCTTCCAGCAGCATATGTTACCATCCATGTTAGCCGACAACCCAAGAAAGGTTTGGCGCGTCATTATTCCTAACCATAACAGCATGTTGCATCTAATCGATAATAATGGCATGCGTATTGCCGAATCTGATTGTGCTGAAATAGTAAACAACGTCTTCCGCAACAACTTCACAAAGTATACTGACGTGACACCTACTTATCAACTCGGTTATAACTACTCAACCATGGATCCTATTATCATTTCACCCTCTGGTATCTTTAAGCTTATTGATTCACTAAAGGCATCGTCAAGCCCTGGCTCAGACTCAGTTACTCCCAAACTTTTAAAAAGCACCAGTGCCACTTTCTCATTGTTTCTTGCACAGATTTTTCAGCAATCCATTCATAACGGCGCTCTCCCGCAGGACTGGCAGGTCAGGAAGGTGGTTCTGATACACAAGTCAGGTAGCAAACGTTCACCCTTAAACTTCGCCCCATATCATTAACCGGTATTCATTGCAAAATATTAGAGCACAATATTTACACTAACGTCATCTCGTGTTTGGAAACACGTTCTTTTTTTTCAGACGCGCAACATGGTTTCCTTAAAAATCGATCTTGTGAAAAACAACTGGCATCCTTCATTCATCCAACTTCATGTTACATTAGATTGTAGGTCACTAATTGATTCTATTTTTCTCGACTTCTCCAAAGCTTTCGACAAAGTAAGCCATAAAATGCTGCTCTTAAAGCTCAAACAACTAAGCCTTGATAATAACGTCATCAGATGAATAAAACATTTCCTACTTAACCACACGCAGTTTGCAACTGCAAACGGGTGCTATTCTTTATCTCCTGCCGTTCACACTGGAGTACCGCAAAAATCCGTCTTAGGACCCCTTTTATTTCTAGTGTACATTAATGAATTGCCTTTATGTGTTTCTTTTAACATAAGACTGTTTACAGATGACTGCGTGGTGTTCCGTGAAATTAACAGCCCGAATGCAATCACAGCCATTCAAAATGACATTGACTCCATTTTTAACTGGTGCACGACTTGGCGAATGGAACTAAATATTTCCAAATGCAAGGTATTGCGCATTTCCGGAATATCATCGTCTCCTGCTACTTACTCACTTAACAGTATCCGACTTGAATCAGTCACCGCTTATTGTTATATAGGCGTACACATCACCACTTGTTTAAGCTGGTCCCCTCATGTCAGCTCCATTAATAATAACGCAAACCGCATGCTTGGGTACATTCGTCGCAACTTCTCTTCCGCACCTGTCTCACTTAAACTACTAATTTACAAGACGTTGATTCGTAGCAAAATAGAATACGCCACGAAAGTATGGGATCCGAGTTCAATTAATTTAATCAATGCTTTCGAGCTAATCCAAAATAATTCTCTTTTTTTTTCATTCTTCACAACTACAGTCGCCACTCTAGCATTTCTGCCATGAAAAATTCACTCGAATTGCCGTCTCTTGCCTCTCATCGTATGCTCTCCCGCCTCTGTATATTTCACAAAATTTATCATAATATTCCAACCCTTCGCGAGGCGCTTATTTTTCAGCCTTCTTACGTATCATCTAGAATTGATCATCCTAACTAAATTGGCGTTATGTCATGTCTAACCAAAACATGCAGCGATTCATTATTTGCCAGAAAATCAGTAGACTGGAACCACCTTTCCGAATCTGTGGCAATCTTGACCGATCCTCACTTGTTTCGTTCTGCGCTAACTAGCATCGTATGAACGCTCACACTTATTTGTTCTGTTTGTGCGCAACACTTATATTTTTGTTTTTTTTGTTTTTATTTATATTTATTATTACCTAACATTGTATAAGTAAAAACTCGTGTTTCTCTCTCCTTCATGTTGCGTTTGGCCCGGAGGGTATTACGAAATAATAATAAATAATAATGTCACGGGGTCGTGACGTGGCCGAAGACAGAAGACTTTGCGTTGGAATATAACTGTTTATTTGGGCGAACCTGTGCCCGGTAAACGGAAAGTCCGATTACAGTAGCAGTCTTGGACTGATAGCGGCGAGCGGAGCGTCGGCCGTCGATGAACTACTGACAAGCGGCGAAGCGCGTCGGCATTTATACTCTTGCCGTCAAATGTTATAACGTTATCGCTAGCAGTGGCGTAGGTCCCAGAAAAATCTGTGCAGTTTGCAGAGTAGGCGTGATCTTATCGAAATGGTCTACTACAGTCCGGAAGCTTCTCGAAAACTGCAGGCGTGGTTTGCGCTGAGAATTGTGTAGTGTTTTGTCACGATAACAAAACTTGGAAAAAGAAACGTGGCATTGTCCCCCTCTGAAAAAGGCATCGTCCCAATCTTTTAACTAAAGATGAAGGTACAACAATAATGCAAGAAATTACAATGATTAAATTACGATACAATATTAATACAAAAACACTGTTTCAGTTTGTTAACGTGCATGAAACGGCTTGAGGCGCGCGACATGGACGACTTCAGGTCGCGATCGGCGTCGTTGAGTGTTCATGATGCCATCGGGGACCTCGTAATCAAGTGGGCCGAGACGTCGAGCCACCCTGTACGGCCCGAAGTACCGTCGCAGAAGCTTTTCACTTAGTCCACGTCGCCGTATTGGCGTCCACACCCAAACACGTTCACCCGGCTGGTATTCCACGAAGCGTCAGTCGAAGATTGTAACGGCGGCTCTCGGTCGTCTGTTGATTCTTGATACGGAGACGTGCGAGTTGTCGGGCTTCTTCGGCGCGTTGAAGGTACTCGCTCACATCGAGGTTTTCTTCGTCGGGGACGTTGGGTAACATGGCATCGAGCGTCATTGCCGGGCTCCTTCCGTAGACCAATTTGTATGGAGATATCTGCGTCGTCTCCTGCACCGCCGTGTTGTATGCGAAGGTCATGTACGGAAGAATGGCATCCCACGTCTTGTGTTCGACATCGACGTACATTGCCAGCATGTCGGCGATCGTCTTGTTTAGCCGCTCGGTGAGGCCGTTGGTCTGTGGGTGGTACGCTGTCGTCCGGCGGTAGTTTGTTTGGCTGTATGCCAAGATCGCTTGAGTTATGTCAGCAGTAAATGCCGTTCCTCTGTCGGTGATAAGGACTTTCGAGGCGCCGTGACGTAGGACAATATTTTCAACGAAGAACTTAGCTACCTCGGATGCACTGCCTTTTGGGAGGGTTTTTGTCTCAGCGTCGCGGGTGAGGTAGTCGGTAGCTACCACGATCCATTTGTTTCTGAAAACCGACGTTGGGAACGGCCCCAGTATGTTCATACCAATCTGCTGGAAAGCACGGCGAAGTGGTTCAATTGGCTGTAGAAGTCCCGCCGGCCTTGTCGGTGGTGTCGTGCGTCGTTGACAGTCCCGGCATGTCCTTACATAACGAGTGACGTCGGTGGTAAGACGTGGCCAATAGTACCTTTCCTGTATCCTCGCGAGCATGCGAGAAACACCGAGGTGCCCTGCTGTCGGATTGCCATGCAGGGTCTGCAGGAGTTCTGGTCGCAGAGCTGAAGGCACCACAAGGAGGTACTTGGCTCTAAGCGGTGAAAAGTTTTTCTTTTGTAGGAGACCGTTTCGCAGGAAGAACGACGCAAGTGCACGCTTGAATACCTTCAGGACTTCGGCGGTCCTGCCTTCGAGGTACTCTATTAGGGCCTCAAGTTCCGGGTCGGCCCGGTGTCGTTCAGCGAAGTTGTCGGTAGTTATCGTTCCCAGGAAGTCGTCGTCATCCGCGTCGTCAGGTGGTGGTTGGTCGACAGGCGCACGAGAGAGACAGTCGGCGTTGGAGTGTTTCTTGCCGGACTTTTGTAAACGACGGTAATGTCAAACTCTTGAAGTTTCAGGCTCCATCGTGTGAGGCGACCAGAAGGGTCCTTCAAGGTGGCTAGCCAACACAAGTCGTGGTGGTCGCTCACAACTTTGAAGGGTCTGCCGTAGAGGTAGGGGCGAAATTTCGACGCAGTCTAGATGATGGCGAGGCACTCCTTTTCTGTTATGGAATAATTGGCTTCTGTTTTGGATAGCGATCGGCTGCCGTAACTAAAAACCCTTTCAAGTCCGTCAGCCCTCTGCACAAGAACGGCGCCAAGACCTACACTGCTTGCGTCAGTGTGTAAACCTGTCTCGGCGAATTCGTCAAAATGAGCAAGTAACGGAGGTGTCTGGAGGCGATGTTTAAGCTCCTGGAAGGCGTGTTCCTGCGGCGTTTTCCACTTGAACTGCACCGGCCTTGATAATGTTAGTGAGTGGATCGGCGACGCGGGCGAAGTTTTTCACAAACCGCCTATATTAGGCGCACTAGATTTCGTTTTGCACGGCCCAAAATAAGGCCAAGTTTCTCACGAATTTCGATGAGTTCCTTCACCTTAAGGTTCTCTATCGTTCACACTAGCCTCTTTCTGTTTGCCCCTGTTAAAAATATACTTGCCGTTCCCACTATAGGTCTACTAGCAAGACACGCAAGCAATTTTTAACACTGCCGTGTTTACACCCTCCGCATTAACTTTGGTTTTAAAGCACTCTGAATGGGCTTGAAACGATCAAAGATCACTCACCAATGCTTCACACAGACCTTCTCTAAACTATTATAACCTGTGCTAGAGTAGTCTGGTGAACTGAGGGTAAAACATTAGGCACTAACAGCAACGATGTCGCTGACGCCGGCCGATCGCGCAGCTGCCAAACATTGTTATGAAGGCGAGACGCCAACACAGTGCCGAAGGCGTCACTGCTTCGAACTCCGGCGCCAAGGTCACCAGCCGTTTGGTAGCTTAGGTTTCTCAGCTCGCGACTGCTTCTGAGTAGAGTTGATAGATGAGCGGACGAGACGACGGTGAGTTAAAGCAAGGTTTATGTACAGCATAGAAATAGAGGCGTTACAAATTCGGCACTGGGGCCGACAGCTTAGGGACTTGAAGAGTCAAGATGTTTTCTCTCGCACGCATTCTTCGGCTTCTCTCTCCCGCATAGGTCAACCGCTGTTCCGAAGCGCACCACCGACGAGGTTACGAAAGGCGCCACGAAACTCACCGGTGCAAAGGACACCGGGCGCGCCGACTGCGAAAAGGGCTCGAAGCAACGAGAAGCTTCTCTAACACATAGGTCTACTGCTGGCGACGCGCCACAAGGCTTTTTTATAGGCACCGGGTGGATCCTTTGAGTCACCAAACGTTCGACCGGAAGCGCCGCTGGCCGTGATGTCAGAATCTTCCAATGGGGACCCACCGCTGTGCGTGGTCGCACCCAAGGATGATGCATGTTGCCACGCATTGCGTAAAGCTCGCCAGACTGGAAGGTGCCGATTGCTTCATCGGGCTCGTGGGCTGAGGGAGCTCGCTGTGCCAGACCGGCGCCGCCGCTTGATGACGTCGTTGAGTTGATCGCGTCAGGCGGGCTCGAGCACTGACCTTGACATAGATTGCCTTTGCAGAGGCACTGACGTTCTGTGTGGACTCTCTGGATAACAACGTACAAAATCTGGATAGTAAGCCTGATTTAATACCATTACAGAAGGCTAGTGGTTTCATAAATTCATAATAGGTTCCATAAGAGGTTTCATAATAGGTTCCATAATAGGTTGGGGCAATCACTGACTTATGGACTTAAGGCATATACAGGGCCAGGGATCGCGCGTATTCACAGCCATGCTAATACATCGCCACGTCACTGTCATTCAACTTTCTGTAGATAGCAGCAGAAAAAACTATCTCCTGCTAGAGATTTTGCCTAAACGAAAAGATGAGGAGAGTCTGTTTTAACTTAATGTGTATAGTTCTACAACAGATCAAGCCTTGGGCTTGCCACAAGCTTCTGATTCACCTTCTACAGTTAGCAGATAGCGCTCAGCTTATAGTAGTGGGGGATTCCAATGTGCCTCACCCGGAGTGGAGTTATATCTGAGCAAGACCAAAACCCAATCGGCTTTGGCAAGTTGCCCGGGATCTGTGATGGACGCTGTCATACAATCCGAAAGACCATACGAGGGTAGGCAACAGCAAAAGCATAGATTTCTCTCCGGGCCTAATGTTTCTGAAAGGTATCAGTAGTGAAAAGTGTATTGACACGGGACAAACATTAGGAAGTGATCACTATATACTTTCCATGAAGTTTAGTGCTGTGAAGCATGAAGACAAAGCGAAGGGGCATGGAATTGCGGATTGGGACAAATTTAGGAAAAACATGGCAGACACTGTGAACGCGAAAATTGAAGACCGTGACACATGGGTAGAAGCACTCTAGTAGGACGCAAACAGTACCACGGTACTCTTCACGTTCTCCTTGAGCGCCAGTCGGGCAGGAGTTTACGGTAGACTCTAGACCATTACACACGTGGGAAGCGCTCGCGAGATTCTTGAGAAGGTGAAAGAAGCAAAAACACAATGGCGTCCTTCGCAAGAGGACGGTCAAGCTAGAACATGGAATTGAAAATTATACTGGAGCTGCAAGCCAAGCAAAGGGGTCAGATTTGTGAACGAATGAATGAAAAGTTTAGATACAAAAAGACAAGGGAGTTGTTGGGGCATCTTTTCGATCCAGCAGCAATCAAATCGGCGCAACGGAAAACAATTACTCGAATGAAGAATCAGTATGAAGGCACAATTGGAGATTTCATACAAGAACTTCGGAATCTGTATATAACTGATGGAGTAGACGGTTGCTTACCCCACTACTCGGTGGTGAAAACTCGGAACTGGATGAAGAATTTACAATTGCGGAGGTGGAGTATGCCATGGGGCAGCTGCGGACTACGTCTGCCGCAGGCCCCGACGGGGCTACTAATAAAATGCTCGAAAAGCTGGATTTTTAATAGGTTGGGGCGATCACTGACTAGACAAACGAGTATTGGGTGGCCGTGGAGATCACAGCACAATAGAAGCATGCTAGGAATATATTTATTCCTAAGCCAGGCATTACTCTGCCTGTAGAACCTGCGCCCTGTATCGCGGACAACATTCGTGGGCAAATAGATGGAGCACGTGGTTCTCAACAAGCTTCAGGGTTATGCAGAGAACAAGGCATTTGTCCTCCAACTATGATTAGATTTAGGGCCAATAAGTTCACGCAGAATGTCACAATACATTTGAAACAAGACATAGTCAATCCGGGGCGTGGCACGGGCACCAAAGCAATTCGGGGCTTGACCTGAATAAAGCCTACGATAATGTTTCCCATGAGGCAATTAAAAAGACCTATCACAAATTGCCCGGTGCCAGAACATTCCGGTACATCAGATCATTCTCGGAGGGCTGAACTGCAGCAATTTCAACTGCAGGTGTCAAATCTGATTTGTTCCCAATGGGAGGCAAAGGGACGCCACAGGGTTCAGTTTCGTCGCCGTTCCCGTTTAACCTCACTCTGATTGAAATTACACTGAGGCTGGAGGAGATACCGGGACTCACACATTCTATGTGGATGATATTACTCTATGGGTAACTAGGGGTCATGACGGGCATCTGAAAGAAGCGCTACAACAGGCAGTGAATATTGCCGAAGAGTTGGCAGGGGAGGCGGGATTTCGATGCTCTAAGTCCAAATTCGAGCTCTTTGTGGTTCGGGACAAACCCAAAGGGCTACATGCGATACACTATATTCCGCCACCGCCATTGGAGGTAAAAGTTGAGGGTAGGCTGGTAGCTGAAGCTCAAACGATTAGAGTTGTGGGCCTGTATCTGCAAAATAACAGGAATAATAAATTGGCCCTTGAAAAACTTAAGACTGTGGTTAATGGTACTGTCAGGCTCATCAGGAGAATCGCTAACTGTAAGAGTGGGGTTAAAGAAAGAGATCTCTGTAAGCTGGTACAGGTGTTTTTTCTCTGCAGGGTTACTAACGCGACATCTAATATGCATTTGGATGCACCAGAAAAAGGCGAGATTGATATTACGATCCGGCATGCTTACAAGGCAGCCCTTGGGTGCTTAACAAAGTGCCTACGGAACGGCTGGTAAATAGGGGTGCACAACACCCCGGATAAACGACGGGAGGCGCGCCTGGTGATGCCGCGCGCTAGGCTTTCGAGAATAAAAGTAGACAGGATAAAATTGGAAAGCTGAGGCTTCCGCTGGGGACGCTAAAATTCAGGTGCGGCGAGAATGGCATAAGGCCTTAAACATAAAACGTTTGCCTAAAATGTGCATCCGATTTACCATAAGCAGCGCAGGCAGGCAAGAGCCAGAGCTTTGAATGTTGAGTACGGCGAGAACAAAGTGGCTGTCAATACAGCTGTCGCGGAATATAAGGACAAAGAGACTTGCTTGTCTGTGGCGGTGGATAAGCAGGAACACTTGGTTGCCTCTATATTGGTCCAAACCCGCTCCTCAGAAACTGCACAGGGAGCGGAAATAGCACTATCCATAACTAATTCTCAGTCGGACTTGATTCGCAGTGACTCAAAGACAGCCATCTGTAATCTGGTGAGGGGAACAATATCGGTGACCGCCGCACATTCACTGCATGTGGCCACCGGACTGCACTTCCAGAAATAGAAATTGTCTGGTGCCAGTATATTCTAGGAACCTGGGAATGAGGCGGCCCTCTTCAATGCTCGAGGTTTCGACAGCCGGGCAGGTCAACCGCCCTTTCCGGAAAGGTCCGCGAGGAATGGTCAGGTGTTCTATCACAACATCACGAATCATTCTAAACTAAAGCGGATGTTTTATCCACCCCGTACAAGCGGTTGAAGAAGGCGCGGCAATGCGTCTAGAGAAAACTGCAGACGCGATCTTTTCCCAACCCTTGCGTGTTGACGAAAATGTACTCGAAGGAGATAAAGCCGCCTTGCAACTTGTGCCAGGCAGTGGCCGCATATGATCACGTACTTTGGGAATGTAGCATGATGCTGCCACCAGCGGATATTATGCGTGATCGCTCTCTTGAGCAGCCCCGCCACGGTGGTCTAGTGGCTAAGGCACTGGTCTGCTGAATCGCATGTCACGGGTTGAAATCCCGGCTGTGGCAGCAGCATTTATAATGGAGGCAGAAAAATTGTAGGCCCTTGTGCTCATATTTCGGTGCACGTTAAAGAACCCCAGGTGGTCAAAATTTATGGGGCCCTTCACACGGGATCTCTCATAATCATATAGAGGTTTTGAGACGTTAAAACCCACAAATCAATCGAATCAACCCTCTCTTGATCACTGGGCGCCCGTGTTGACAGTTCAGAACTAGTCGTCTAGACAAGGGTCATGGAGTGGGCCGCTCAGTCAACCTTGGGCTACTGGCCATCTAAGACGAAATCATCCGCAGTTGCTTTCTGACGAAATAAAGCTTTACCATCCATGTACTGGTGAGTAGGTTTTGTGTGTTGTAGGTGAGAAACGCGGGGGCATGCTTTCATCGGCTTGTCAATCTGCGTGTCCCTTGCAATCTGTTTCTATTGCGTTCATTGCTTCATCTTTGCGGCAAAGCTGTGACTTTTTTATTCTACGCATCTCTTAAGATTACCGAGCAGTCCTGTCTCTTGACGAAGCACACATGTTATCGCCGCCAAGGAACGTCTGGAACAAAAGCAAGAAAGCGACGTGCAGCGAGCGCTGACCCTACAAGTTAGATATTTTTGTCGCGGTATCATCACTAGGTGCTTCGGCGGCGCATGCAAAAGTGGCACTTTGCAATTTCTCTGGCCTTGCGCTGTGCGCACAGTTGGAAGGAGCGAAAGCACAGGCTGGAAAGTAGAAAAGAATACGCTTGCAAAGTAAGCGCTTTCATTATAGCCCTGTGGGGGCACCGTGGTGCTGTTGGCAACGTGCTCCCGTGGGCTTCGAAATTTCTATCGCCACTGTACCTAGGGTAACGCATGAACTACGCGCTGTGCTGGGTTTTCACTTCACCACTGGTTAGGCCGGGCATTTCTTTTTTCCTGTGAGCAGTCCAGTGTTCGGGAGTGAAACGATATTCGTTCTCCACAGTGGTGCTGTGTTGACGTTTCTAAGACTTGTTAAGAGGCTGTGCTAATGTGACAGAAAGTGAAAGACAGCGTTCATGACTGTATTGCCCTGTGAAGTTGCGGTGGGGGGCTTGGCGTTTCTGCTTGTTGACTCGTCACTTCCCCTTTTCGTGATAACCATAGTCCGAGTGTCGTGTTGTGTTGAACCGAAGTCACGAGATGGTACATTATGCTGTGGATCATGTTGCTTTGGCAGCACACCTAGACTGTTCTTTGGTGAAAAGAGTTCTACCTGCCGGCGAGAGCTCGTGAACGCCAAGCTTCCCTCCGGCCCTCAAAAAGACTCGAGATTTCACCGTTGCCTTGCTTTGGGTGAAGTTGTAAGCCAGTGCAGGCTAACTATATATTTTCGAGTTCGTCTGGCATTCATTTTGGACGGAATTAGTGCGCCTTCAAAACAGCAGCTCATGGCCAGTTCTTACTCTTTATCAATGAACATACACGCCTGGCCAGCCTCTCATTACTACGTCATCGGCAGCTTCCAGTCTGCAGATGTTCTTTGCCTGTTGGCCCCCTTAGCACACTTGGTCCCTGAAAACACTGACGGCTACTAAGCGCTCTGCCATCAGCGAGTTGACCTTACGGAGCTAAAGTTGTTACTATTCGCGTAGTATTAAAACGTGTGCAAGCTTTTCAACCCAGCAGATGTATTGCTTCCCGGTGTTAAATTCAAATATAAAAAATTACTAGTACAGGTATGTACACACATATATTATGAAGAGGGGGAAAATACATCAGCAGTTTGTTGCGATTTGATACAAGTGACCTCTTGTTTGATAATTAACAGGAGCCTGTCTATTTACCCCGTTTGATGGTTGGAAATTTTAATGGAAGTTCATTTTCAGGAAAGAGGTAGCACTTGAGGAATTCATGTTATATTGAAAATTTAGTTCTATAGACGATTACCACTGTGGTAGCACTGTACTCAAATAGGACATATATATTGCGGAATTTAAATCTTACGTATGGGTACACGACGACAGTTATAACGCGACAACAGCACGACGACAAAAAGACAAGAAGGAGACGAGCGCTCGTCTACTTTTTGTTCCTTTGTCGTCGATCTGTTCTCGTGCTATAACTATCATCATGTCATACCAACTAGCACAAACCGCCACACTTATAGTGTATCCGTTTGTTTCGAAGTGAATATAGCAGATTTGACCACTTTGACGAAGTGAGAGCTCTGCGTACACCGAAAGAGTATTAAAAGTGATTGCTTTTAATAATGGCTTTCAAAAATCTTGTATTTGGGCCTTCACAGATTGCAGACTTTGTTAAGGTCCTGTGATGCATCGGTTGCATGCACTGACACATAAAGCCACCTCAGGACTTCGAATACCTGAACGAAAATAGGAAGGACTCATGCTTTCTATATGTGCAAGTCTTCCTCACTCCTGGGATTGTTATCATTCAGTGGACCTGGAAGCGGCCTGTAAGTATGCATGGAAGCCTCATCTGGAAAGACTGATCTGCCTGGGAGCTTTCAGGACTGATCTGCCTGGGAGCATAACGGCTGGCTGGAAGGAAAGTTTTTTAATACATTCTAATAAATAAACACCACCTAATGTGCACACATTGAAAACCCAACGATGATTGCTGGCAGTGCATACTTGTAATAGTCTGACGCATATTTGTTATTGAACAATATTAGAAGTAAGTTCTGAGATAGTTGAGAATGTTAAAAGTGTAACATCTGCAGCTCATGACTTAAACTCGACTCATTCGACGCTGAAGAGCTCTTTCTTTTTAACGAGTGCAAATACGTTGATTTCTTACTGAGCTCTCGAGCTTTTGACTCACTCTGGGGATCAAGTGCTCTGGAAGGAAATAGCAAGTGGGTGATTATCGCCTGGTTGTTCACAACGTGCAAGGAGAAAGGCTTATCGTGCAAACCACAGACGACATAGAGCTGGTAACTGCATCTTCTACCTGAAGTCGCATTTTCTCTCTCAGAGTTGTGGCATGTTGTATATCAGCCAAATATGTTCTACAGTATTGCATAGTGACAATTTTTGTACAAGTTGTACCTTACTTAAGTATGCATTGTTGATCCCTAAAGGTGACTTTTGGTAACCTTTAGTGTCATGCCTCCTTGCCCCGCCACGGTGGTCTAGTGGCTAAAGTACTCGGCTGCTGACCCGCAGGTCGCGGAATCGAATCCCGGCTTCGGCAGCTGAATATCCGTTGGAAGCGGAAATGCTGTAGGCCCTTGTGCTTAGGTTTGGGGGCACGTTAAAAAACCCCAGGTGGTCGAAATTTCCGGAGCCCTCCACTACGGCGCCTTTCATAATCCTAACGTGGTTTCGAGACGTTAAACCCCACAAATAAATCGATCAATGAATCAGTGTCATGCCTCTTAATCCTGTGGTCCGATGCAAGCCTACCTGAGTAGCAGTGCGATGCAGCCAGCACCCATGCAAGCCACATCATGAGGCGCTCCTTTGGTGTTCTCTGATGGACGCAGCGTATTCGTCTGGCATGACACTGACAGAAATATTAATGGTGAGTGTGCGTGACATCAGCAGAAGCCCATTCAAATGAATCGGTAGATTGTGTGTCTGTTGCGCACGAATATTTTTCCTAATGATGTGCATTTTTGAAACGCTTCCTTCAATTGGAATATTAGGTGTGAACAAGCACACTCATAATCCGCAAAAGTATCGTGTCTTCTATACTGCCCATTAGCTCCTGTGTACTTTATGGCTGAACATGTTAGATAACTCTAAAGTTATGAACATTACGTGTTGCTTTTCAACAGAGTTCAGCTTGTGTAGCCCAGTGAAGACATCTGAGGTCAGC
This sequence comes from Rhipicephalus annulatus, assembly GCA_013436015.1. NCBI lineage: Eukaryota > Metazoa > Arthropoda > Arachnida > Ixodida > Ixodidae > Rhipicephalus > Rhipicephalus annulatus. The sequence continues at coordinate 114,730 of WOVY01001717.1, read as the reverse complement.
TTCTCCCACATAGCGTAGTTTAGAAAATACAACATAATTTATTGGCTTATTCCTGGCAGAAGTTTCATACCTTTTCAATTACCATAGTAGTTATGCACTTGTATCTTAAAATATATTTTCAGTCCTCACTGTTTGTGTGTGTGTTGATACTTTCTTTTTATATGGCTTCATAGTAGGCATCAGCTTCTAAAAATATCACAGTTATAAATACGAGCACAATTTATCAACTGTACACTTTTGCATGTAGCGTGGTTGTAACAATGATCTGTATTTTTCTCAGTTCTAGCAGTAACAAAGGACTAGGGGCTCCACGGCCATGTACGATATATCACGAACAGAGCACAGAAGAAAAACAAGCAGAGAGAAACTGCCACTGACTCTGCCCTCTTGCTGCAGCAGTTTAAATAGTATAGTGACATTCCGTGCAGCTGCACTTTAACTTCTTAGCAGTCCACTATTCAACAGTTTGTTTGCACTAACACATTCAAATTTGTATAAATTTTGCATCAAAAGTACCAAACTATCACACTAGCTTAGAGGCTGCTGTAGTGCTAGTGCCCAAATAAATTTGAGCTGAAGTTTTTAACATGCATGTTAATCAAATGGCCTGCGTGTCTCTGCGTTTCACCACCGTAGAAAACAACATCTATGTTCGGCAATGGTGAGCGTGTTTGCATTCTTTGTAGTGCGAGAAGTAAAGCCAATATATCGGTAACATTGTATTTACTCAATATAAGCCGGCAAGTTACACACATTTGTATAGCAATAATGATTTTATGCGTGTATAATTTCTGGAAAGCGCTTCTCAGTGAATTATTGTATTTGTGGCCAAAAGGATCAATACTATTTCTAGTATATCCAACACTAGGTTTTTAGTACCTGTGTAATGAGATCGTACTTCCTGTCTGTCCCGACAGTCTACTTCTTTGTTTATACTGTGTAAGCTTAAACATTTAGAGGCGAAGCTCGTTATGGCGTGGTTCGTGCGTTCTTAGTTGTAGTGAGTAACCATGCACCAGTGGCACATGCCTGAAGGAGCGGTCCTCAGAATGTCCGCTGCATGGCAGTACTTGCACATGACGAATATGATGAGAAGACGTGAGATGGTGGTACTTAGAGTGTTCACTAGAAATACAGATGGACCGACATACAGATGGATAAAGGACCGATGAACGCATGGACAGACAGACAGACAGACAGACAGACAGACAGACAGACAGACAGACAGACAGACAGACAGACAGACAGACAGACAGACAGACAGACAGACAGACAGACAGACAGACAGACAGACAGACAGACAGACAGAGGGGTGGATGCACGGACGTACGGATGAACAGACAGAGGGACGGCCACGTAAACAGACGCATGGACGGACGAAAACAGAGACAGACAGAGGGGTAGATGCACGGACGTACGGATGAACAGACAGAGGGACGGCCACGTAAACAGACGCATGGACGGACGAAAACAGAGAGACGAACGAGCAGACGGACGGAAGAATGGACGTACGGACGGAAGCATGCACACACGCATGCATGGACGGACGCATCAACGGTCACACGGATGGACGGACCGGATGACGGACATACGGACGGACGAACGGATGGACGCATGGACGGACGGAAACAAGAATGAATTGATGGACGAAAGCATGGACGGACTGACGAACGCTTCGCCCCACCAATCATCATTCACTCCGTAAATATGCTGTGATTTTTTCAGTGTAGTGTTTGCTCAGATAGGTGTCTTCAGAATTGAATTGTGTGCTCTGCAAATGACTCATTTTACATAAAGCTTTGCTCATATTAGTACTGAAACTATTTATTCTAATTTATATACAGCTATATTATGCATTTACTTATCTTTTTAAGCGTCTGTACCAAGGTTAAGCCATACAAGGGCTACTAGTATGCTCGAATATTGAAGCTGGTTATTTATAGTTAATATGAAAGTGGAAGTAAAGATGTGCTTATAACTATCATAACTGTACTCAAATGAGCTTTGAAAACTCTATGGAAATGTATTAACATTTTTGAAACTGTGCGAAGGTAAATGTTCTGGTGTTCTTTAATTATGGTCCCTGTTTCTTGCACAAAAAACAACTTTTGTTGTGGCATAAGTTGTGATTTTACGCATATGTACTCAGCAATGTTGCAGTTGAGGTCAGCAGCAGGATATCAATGTAGGACACTAGAGCATCACCTCACATACTTCGTATGCAGTTGTTGCCCAGCAGTGAACTGAATTTTTCCAAGCGAACTAACAGACTGCTGTATGGCAATTGTGGTGATATGCAAGATTTGACGCCGTTTTGAGGGGTGTTTTTGGAAATGGAATTGAGTTTACAAGTGTCAATAGAAACATTGTTTGCACCGAGGAGTTTAGTAGCCTAGAATTGTATATTTGTGTATTGTCTACAATTTTTGGTGCTGTGCCAATTTTTCTGCACTGGTGTCCTAGCATGGCTTGTTACTGTGTTGTAATGAGCCGTGCTACGTAAATAAACAGCGTAATATAGCAGATATGCACCAAACTGTAATACATGGCCCCTTTTTTCACCATCACATTGTCAGAAAAGTTTTTCTTGTGTTTCCTAAAGAAACTGCTTGTTAGTGGGCAGCAGCAGAAAATGCACATCAGGCTGTGACGAGATAGTTCGAGAAACGCCAAGTTGAGACATAAGAGTGCTGAGCGATTTCTCTCATAAGTTACTGTCTGTAAGGATCTTATACCTAAAATGAGTGTACTAAATTGTCGTTTTACTGCCACTCATCTTAATAATTACACCCTAGTGTATATACGTATGTTTTTATTTATTTACAAATACTGCAGGCCTTACCCAGGCCCAAGCAGGAGTGGGAATGTCAGTAAAAACAATACCAACAGTAAAGCTTAAGCGATCGACAACTTGAGTAGTAAACCACAATTAACAAGCAAAAGAAAATGAATAAATAAATATATTTGCAATTACAAATACACAACATTATAAATGATAAAATATGCACGGGCAATATTTCAACACAAGAGATGAACACTATGCATAAAGAAGTGAACGCGAGAATCAACTGCCACAAAGCTGTTCAGCACAACAAAACTTTACATATAAAAGAAAATGTTATTTAAAAACTGAGCAAATAATTCAGCTGTATTAGCGTTTACTACTACTTCGTGTAATTTATTTCATTGTAATATAGCATGTGCAACTAGGGAATAGTCATGTATAATAAGGTTACTAAACAGCTGTTGGATTGTTTGTTTTGTCTTTGTGGGAGCGGAGTTATGTAGTTTTCACGTGGTATATGTTACGGACCGTAGTACAACTGATACGAAAATTGCAAACGAGATACAGTTTTGCAATCAGCTAGTGTTTTTTCAACTTGGCCCTATCGCGAAGAACTGACACACTAGAAAAAACGCGAGCATGCAGTGTACAAAACCTCAAGGCCAATTCACAAAACCTCAAGGCCAATTTTCGCACTTTTTCTAATCACCTGATCAAGTACATTTGGTGCGGGCTCCAGATCAGATCCGCATATTCTAATTTTGGTCTGACGAGAGTTCGTACGCAGTTAACTTTACGGTCGATGACGTATGACGTAATTTCCGTTTCTAAAATGCAAGCTTTTTAGGGCGTTGCTGCAAACAATTTCTTTGTGTGTTTCCCAAGTTAAACTGTTCGTAATTACAAGACCTAAATACTTTATTTAAGTTTTTAACGTAAGCAATATGAATAGTATAAGAAAATTCTAGGTCTTCTTTTTGTTGCTGAATGTAATACATGCCATCTTCGAAGTATCAGGCTTCAATCCCCATGTTTCACAACATACGCCAATTGAGTGCAACGTATCAATGAGTCGAACTTGGTCAGAATGGTTAGTCACATTCACATACACAACACAGTTGTCAGCAAACATTCGGGTCTTCACGGGCGAATGAACAAACGAATAAATATCAGTTATAAAAACTATGAACAATAAAGGTCCAAGTATTGAACCTTGCGGTACTGCCGAGTGAACATCCGATGTATCGAAAATACAATCATTAACGGCAACATACTGTTTCCTTGAAGACAAATAATATTCTATCCAAAGATCGATATTCTGTTCAATGGCCATAGAGTGTAGTTTGGTTACCAAATTAGCATGTGGAACAACATCAAACGCTTTGGAGAAGCCTAAAAATAGTGCATCAATTTGGCCCTTCATGTTTACTACACTTAAAAAGTCATCCCATGTCTCAGCTAACTGTAGTATTGTAGATAAACCAGACCTCAAAGCATGTTGACTTGTATGATTTATATCGTTATTTTTGAGATGTGTAAAACTGCGTTCATTAAAATATGTTCAAGCACTTTACAAGCTGGGGATGTCAAAGCAACTGGTCTGTAATTATTTATTTCTAAAGAGGACCCAAATTTGTGAATTAGAACTATTCTTCAGAGCCAGTCATAAGGTATCACACATGATTCTGACGACTTTTTGTAAATTCTATATAAACACTCTGCTACTCAGACTGCGTACCTGTTGTGGAAAACATTCGATGTTTCGCTCGGATCTGGTGATTTTTAATGTCTCAAATACGCAAAAGATTCAAAATGCTGTTCTTGCTTAAATCTATTTAGGACATAAGGTTACGAAGCGTGTAAGGCTGTAAGTGTGTATGCGATGCTGTCAAAGAAAAAAACACACTGAAAGAACGCGTTGAATGCATTGGCAATGGTAAACGGATCATCAGTGGTTATGCCAGACGTTCTGCTCTTTTAGATGCCACTTTTATACTTAGATAAATATCGCCAAAATTTTCTTGCTTGTTTTGACATGAAAGAAGCCAAGGTGCAAGAAAAGAACTGGTCTCTTGCGGCACGCACTATATTCTGAAAAGCGTGAACTTAACTTGCAAGTTCTTTCCTAATATCACGTTTTTGAAATCGCTTCATCTTGCATTTCAGATGTATAAAATCACGGCTCATCCACGCGTATTCTCTGTTGATACAATATTTTTAAAGGAACCTAAGAATTTTCACAACAAATTACCATGTCTTTACACTTGGACTACAGCTCGTTAACATCGTTTAACTCAGTAAAGGAAGGAAATAGGGATTCAATGCAACCAATGATCTCATCATCAACCGCATGCGTATAGTCTCTCACTAATGTGTCGGTCGGTTTAACATAGGACGGCACTCCAGTAATAGCACACCCCTAGGACAATTAACTGACGATAAGATATGCCATTCTTAACACTAACGCAGCAATCTTGAAGCGAGCCACATGCAAATACAAGATCAAGTAAAGAAGAACTAGAAATTCTTGTGGCATCAGAAACCACTGGGTTAAGGAAAACGTAAGTGCTGTTTGGAGTAACAATTCGGCACTTTTGAAATCTTTCCCGTCACGAGAAAGGCTGAACCAGTTATTACCGAGAAGGTTGAAATCACCTGTTACAAGATTGTTGGAGCGTTGGAGTGTGAATTTTCTTTTGAAGCAAATAGTCATATAATGTATCTAAATAGTCCGGAGGCGCCTTTGGGGGACGATAAACACTTCGCAGTAATATAGTTTTAAGAAAAACTTTAACTTACACCATATGCTTTCATGACCACTGGTGTCGTTAAAGCGAGTAAATTCAATGTTATTCTTAATTGCAATTGCAATTTCGCCACCCTTTGATCCCCTGTCTCTACGTAGGAGCGTGTGCGAGAGAGGCACTATTTCTAAATTTTGAACATCTGAATGCAGCCAGGTTTCCGTGATCACTACGACATGCAGTTGATAAGTCAAACTGATATCTTCGAGGCTCTGTATATTATTCAGTACACTGCGAGCATTTAGCGAAACAAGCCGGAGCGTCTTGACAGATTTTCGTCATTTGTTATCGCGTTTACGTGTGTTCGCATGCGTGGAACGATGAAAGGATTGTTCGGGTTGCGCAGGCGCAGTGAAATCTGACAACGCCACTCTGCAATCGCGCATCGCATCTCATGTGCACAATTTGCCATGAACTCTGAGTTTATCAAACCGAAGAGAAACCTTAGAACCATTGCTTTTTTCCCAGCTGAGGAGCACCTTAATTTTGATGAAATGTCCCAAACTTTTCTGAAAAATCTTCCAAACTGACTACACTCGTGCCCTTTACTTTACGCTCGCTAACATTAACCTTAGTTTTCTCTCTGTAGTTGAAAAATCTCCAAATATTAAGACAATGTCACTGATGATGTTTTTGTTCGATTCCGTGGATACTCTTTATGAAGCTGCCTTCAACACCTATACGTTAAGGATTGGTGATCCGTAAAAAGCTTGAAGCTCTTGCCATCCAGGTAAGGTCTAAAATAACGTATGGCCATTAAGGCTGCCAAGGCTTCCTTCTCTGTGTAGTCGTGTAGTTCAGTTGAGTTTTCGAAAAGGTGTACGAATAGTACCCGACAACCCTCTGTTGACAGCTCCGTGGAAAGTCGGTATCTCTCTGGTAAAGCACTGCGCCTGTGCCATAATAAGAGGCATCGGTGTTCAGTTCAAAGGGCAACTTGAAGTCTGGAAGAGTCAGGACTGGATCCGATGAAATAATGGTCACAAGGCTGTGATAAACAGATTCACACTCTGCTGTCCACTGAAATGGCACATTCTTCTTGGTCATTTCTGTGAGGCATTTGGTTTTGGTCGCATTATCTTTAATGAATGGCCAGAAATACCCTACAAGACCCAGAAATACCCGCAAAGAGTGCAAGTCATATGGATTCTTCATTTTTTCGATTCGTTCGACTGATTCCTGTTTTGTTGTCTTGGTTTGGCCGTCAAATACTGTTCCAAAAACACCACTTTGCTTTGGAAAAACTCTCTCTTCTTGTCAATAATTTTGAGCTCGGCGTCACAAAGTGCTTGAAGTACACTATCTGGATGATTCGAGTGCTCTTCCTCGTTGCAGCAGTATACTATTATATCGTCTATGTAGACGTTACAAAACTTCCCGATAAACGGTCACAAGACGTCGTTCATCATTTTCTGGAACCAAGCGGGTGAGTTCTTCCATCCAAATGGAAGTCGGTTATACTCGTATATGTCAAAGGGCATGATGAAGGCAGAATAGTACTGTGTAATAATATGGAGTACTAGGCTGGGGTGTCAGCAATTTTCTTTATTTCTAACCTCTTCTTCTTCCTTGTCTCCCTCCGACCCTGCCTAACGTCCACGTACACTCCCCCTCTTTTAAAACTCATCCCTCCTGAGGTGATACATGAAAACGTTTACAATGGTCGCAAACTCCAGCACATCATCATCGTTGGTGTAACCGACCTTTTTGAGAACGCAATGTTGCACTGCGATCTGCACCACATGATAATGTCCTATGTACACCTGCTTTGTGCCGGGAAGGCCTTTTCTGACAAGCCCCAAATCGTTCAATTGTATCTGAGGTATCCGCGTGTTGTGGCGAAGGTCAAAGTTCCTCTTCATACTTTCCCGGTATCGCTGGTATGCTTCCGAAGTTTCTCGTTTTTCGCACATTTGCAGAATGTGTGCAAAGCAAAGTTCTTGATCAGCAGGAAGCACTGGTACCTTTCCAAAAGCTGCAATATATGAGCTACAGCCGATGCTCGCAGTGTGCGGCCGATTGTGATGAGCGACAGCTGCCTCCAAACAGCACTTCCATCTACCCTGAAAACCTGGATACATTGAAGTGAACTGCTTCGAATCTCGAATGATTCTTTCAGCCATGCCATTTCCTGCGGAATGGTACAGAGCTCAGCGTCGCAATACAACGCCTCGTTCATTCGCCCAATCTTGCAAACGCTGACTGAGAAACGCCGGCCCATTGTCTGATATCACTATTTTCGCATTCTTGAACATCTCTCGACTCAAAAGAGCGATCACACTATTTGCGTCATCCCTTCCCGGCCGTGCAGCCACTATTCTTGTGCACTGGTCTATTGCCACTAAGAAAGACCGCGCTCTTCTTACTACTGCAGCCTTCTTCTTGAACTCTGCGAAATCCAGATGAATGACTTCAAATGGTACGTAGAAATGTTGAGGCGAAACCATCTCGTCTGTTCTCTGAAGGTACATGGCTTTGTGAACTTGACATTGATGACGAGACTGAGCATACCGTTGAACGTCCTCTTTCATGTGCTTCCACTCGAAACGCTAACGAATCTTGTGATATGTCCTTCAAAAGCTGTCATGTCCACCTGAGTGCCGGGAGTCGTGATAGAGCTCCAAAATTCGAGGCATCATTGTTTCTGGGACTGTGAACTTTCTGTTATGGAACTTAAGTTCTTCAATTCCCTCCCACAACAATGTTGCGTTGACGCTTTCAGGAATCAGGAATTACCGCAAGCCTTGAAAGCGCATCTGCGTTTTTGAGGTGTTCTCCAGGCCTGTGGTGGACCTTGAATTTAAACTGCTGGAGTTCACTCACCCACCTAGCAAGTTTTCCTCGAGGCTGGGCGAGGCTAAGGATATACGTTAAGACTTGGTGATCCGTAAAGAGCTTGAAGCTCCCGCCATCTAGATAAGGTCTAAAATAGCGTACGGCCATTAAGACTGCCAAGGCTTCCTTCTCTGTAGTTGTGTAGTTAAGTTGAGTTTTCGAAAAGGTGTAAAAATAGTACCCGACAACCCTCTGTTGACAGCTCCGTGGAGAGTCGGTATCTCTCTGGTAAAGCACTGCGCCTGTGCCATATTAAGAAGCATCTGTGTTCATTTCAAAGGGCAACATGAAGACTTGAAGAGTCAGGACCGGATCCGATGAAATAATGGTCACAAGGCTGTGATAAACAGATTGACACTCTGCTGTCCACTGAAATGGGAAATTCTTCTTGGTCATTTTTGTGAGGCATTTGGCTTTTGTCGCATAATCTCTAATGAAAGGCCGGAAAATCCCTGCAAGACCCAGAAATACCCGCAAAGAATGTAAGTCATATGGCTTCTGCATTTGTGAGATTCGTTCGACTGATTGCTGTTTTGTTATCTTGGTTTGGCCGTCAAATACTCTACCAAGAAACACCACTTTACTTTGAAAAAACTCACTCTTGTTGTCATAAATTTTGAGCTCGGCGTCACAAAGTGCTTGAAGTGCACTAGCCTGATGGTTTGAGTGCTCTTCCTCGTTGCAGGAGTATACTAATATATCGTCTATGTAGACGTTACAAAACTTCCCGGTAAACGGTCGCAAGACGTCGTTCATCTTTTGCTGGAACCAACCGGGTGAGTTCTTCCATCCAAATGGAAGTTGGTTATACTCATAGATGTCAAAGGGCGTGATGAAGGCAGAATATTTCTTGCACTTTTCAGAAATCGGAACTTGCCAAACTCCTTTACGTAGGTCAATGCGCGAGAAAACTCTGCAGCCACCCGTGTCAATCTATGATAGAGGCTATACGTGGCCCAGGAACCGAAAAAGCTCAGTCTGCTTAATAATTTGTCTGTACTCCGTGCAGAGTCGAAGACTTCCATCTTCCTTTGGTGCAATGGTGATGGGTGCAGCGAACATAGACGTGGATGGACGGATAACTTGCGCATCCAACATCTTTTGAATCTCGTTCTGAAGCCACACTTTCTTCTCTCGTGACATAATATAGGGCTTTTTCTCACCACCGTCGTATCACTGAGCTGGAATGGAACCTCAAACTTCGTAGTTGGTGTAGGATATCCTTTCAGGCACAGCAATTCTGGGTAAACCATCTTAACATCTTAACCTGATGAGATTTTCCGCGGAGTCCTTGACGCGAAACTGCAGCGTTGATAGCGCGGCGCTTTTCCTCTGTGGTAATTTCGCTTGTCCAGTAGATATTAAGGCGAAGGGCACTGATGACTGGGCGTGAAAGCAGTAGCTCATACGAAACTCCATCGAGTACCAGTGCTTGCGCAGTGACAGTGCTGCCGAGACACGATATGGTTATACAAGTCTATTTATCATGAACATCTCGTCTTCCATCGTATCCGTGTACTACTGGCCTTCCCTCTTTTACTTTCGCCCACTCAAGAATATTTGCGTTAATAACCATTACGCTTGCTCCACTGTCAACTAACGCACTCCGTTCTTTTCCATCCACAAAACAGATATGTACAATAGACTTGTATGATACAAACAGCTTCTCTTGATGTCGTCGGGTGGAAGCCGAGACCCTCTCTATTTAGTTTTTTGTTACGTCATCTAGCTCTGCGCCATGGTCTGAGCCTCCCTGGGCGGTCAAAAATGATACGTGTGTTGCAGTAGGCCTCCAGCTTGCAAGCGGGCGTCGTTCCTCAGCTCGTGTGGCTCCGGTATTCCTTGCAGCAGGTGTCATGGGTTGACGCTGGGTTCCTAGTTTCTGAGGGTAAAGCTTTCGCATTCTCTGCAGAAGTTCTTCGTCTGTCTTGGGTCCTCGCATTCGTAATTGCTTCTGGAGGTCTGGACTTAAATCATGGACGTTAAGTGGAACCACAGACGTCTCAGGCAAAGATGAGTCCGCCAGCTGTAGCAAGCGCCTTTTCTCATAAAAATAGCTGAGTGCAGATCAAGACCTGTATTTCAACGTGATCGCTTTGCCCCATAGCAACACCTTGTTCTCGCTGAAGGAGCTCAGAAAGCTTGCTTTCCACTCTATTCATGGTTTGTTGCTGTGAGCGTTGAGACGCCATTCGTGCCAACTCTTTGCTATGCCCGATAGGAATAGTCGCATGTTTTTCACTTTATCTTCACCGATGTGCCAGTAGTTTTCATTGCATGCATACTCATAAAACACGAGCCAGGACTCGGGACTACTAGACTCTTTGTCAAACATGTCTGGCTTCACGTGTTTGCGACTCGGTCTGCTTAATCTTTCCGTCGCGTTTACAAGCAAGCGCATAAAATCATTTTGCTGCCTATTCTGTTTTTGGTGCAGTTCAAGAAACTTGTTGATGAGTTCGACGGAACTGTCAGGTGAAGCAGTGGTAGCAGGCTTCGTGTAGTTTCTTACTGGAGTCAGCACAAAATTCTCATATTCCTGAAGTTTCATGTTGATCCTCACTGTTCTTTTAGCAAGCAAATGGTATGGAGTGAGCTTCAATTTAGTGCTTTTATAGAAAGCAAATGCGTCAGTGCTTACTGCTCCCGGAAGTGCTAGTTCCCCTTCATCTTGAGGCGTTGCGGTCAAGATCCGGATGCCACCGCGTTGATTTGTTCCAATGGTGAAGTCCACCTACATCTTGAATGTCCGCACAGAAAGTATACGCGACTGCGCCAATTTGTAATAATACACAGTACTATGCTGGGGTGTCTGCCTATCTTCTTTGTTTCCAACCTCTTTTTCCTCCTCATCACCCTGCCTAACGTCCACGTACATCAAACTGAAGAGAAACCTTAGAACCATTGCTTTTTTCCCAGCGGCGGAGCACCTTAATTTCGATCGAATGTCCCAAACTTTTTTGAAAAATCTTTCAGAATGACTACACTCGTGCCCTTTACTTTAAGCTTGCTAACATTAACCTTAGTTTTTTCTGTGTATTTGAAAAATCTCCAAATATTAGGACGATGTCGCTGTTCATGTTTTTGTCTGATTTGGTGGATACGCTCTATGAAGTTGCCTTCGACACCTATAATTTTTTTTTGAAAATTTCCTCGTTAACTTTACTCTCCAGTTATTTCGAGTCCTCTCCTTGATCTTCCTTTACTCCATAAACTAAAATGTTGTGACGACTTCTATTTTCGAGGTCATCTACCTTTCCGGATAACTAGTGAGCTAGTTTGTTCACGCTACTGCAAGCTTCATCCGTTTTCTGCAACCTTTGCTCACACTTCCTAATTCGGCACAGATCTTTCCCTATATTCGTATTCCTGGTCTGAATACTTTTGACTGCCGATTCTAGCTGTTTCAATTTCGTAGTCAATGAAGCAAGAGTCTTATTTGTCTTAGTTTGCTCTTTCCAAAATTTCCGAAGTAATTGACTGTTTAACTGTGTCTCAGACTCCGAGTCAGAAAAGGGAACAGGGTTCAACTCTATGTCGCCGGACATTAGTAGCAATAGCCTAATCACACGCGGACAGTCACACAGTATTCCGAGCAAACACTGTGAGCTTCGCAACATTAATGTGACAAAATCATCTTTAATAGAAGAAATGAGATAATTGTCACGAACCTGGACAAAATAATCGGAATCAGCATCCGTCCGCATTCAGTCTCACCAAGCCCACTGAAAGGGTCTTGCAAGGGGCTTCCGTATTTACGCTTGAAATGTATGTATGTATGTATGTATGTATGTATGTATGTATGTATGTATGTATGTATGTATGTATGTATGTATGTATGTATGTATGTATGTATGTATGTATGTATGTATGTATGTATGTATGTATGTATGTATGTATGTATGTATGTATGTATGCATGTATGTATGTATGTATGTATGTATGTATGTATATTTGTATGTATGTGTATGTATGTATGTATTGTGAGGAACTGGTTTCTTGAGCCAGAATTGAGCTAAATCACACTGGTGACGATATTGTTACGTGAAGGCACAGGGGGAAATAGGCGTGTGAAGCTATATTTACACAGCGCCAACGTGCAAGCCAGGATGGAGAACAAGAGCTGTGCCCTACACCAAAATCATGTCGTCTTCCTTGGCGCCTATCTAACCGCTTTTGTGGGACACTGATAACATAAACCCTGGGTGCTGAAGCACCGTCTCGGTGCTTTTTTAATGTTACCTAGTGGTAAAGCTTAAGGCGAGATACATGACCAATGTCTGCAGACAGGAAGGAGGAGGAGGAAGAAAACTGTAGCGGGGCTATCTCGTAGGTTACATCTGTCACCTGGCACAATACGCGGTAGGGTCCCAGTAGCGGGAAAGCAGTTTTTCAGACAGTCCAACGTGCCTAACGGAGTCCTCAACAGCACAAAAGAGCGCGGAGTAAAGTAAACTTTGGCGATGATGGGAGTTGTAACACTGCCGCTGCTGATCTTGCGATGGTAAAAGGCGCTGACGGGCAACTTCACGTGCTTTGTGAGCTCTGGTGATAGCATCGCGGGTATATTCGGTAGCTGAGTCGGCGGCTGTCAGAAAGATGGTGTCAAAGGGTAAAGTTGGATCACGGCCAAACACGAGATAGAATGGTGAAAAACCCGCTGCATTGTGGCGTGAGGAATTATAGGCGAACGTAACGAAGGGCAATGCAACGTCCCAGTACTGGTGGTCAGGCGATACGGAGATCGCTTGCAAGTACGGATGAATCGTTCAGTCAGTCCGTTAGTTTGCGGGTTGTAGTCTGTCGGAAATTTATTTTTTTGTCTCGCTGGAGCGAAGCAGGTCGTCGATAACTCGGGAAATGAAATAGCACTCACCATCTGTGAGGCTTGGGGTGCCATGATAAAGTATGACATCGTGCAGAAGAAAATCAACAACGTCCGTGGCACATCTAGTTGGCAGAGCCCGTGCAATGGCGTACCGGGTTGTGTGATCCATCGCAAGAGCTATACACTTATTCTCAGAAGTGGACGCAGGGAAAGGGCCTAGGAGATCAAGACCAAGCTGAAAGAAGAGATCAAAGAGAACGTCAAGTGGTTGGAGGAACTCGGCAGGACTCATAGAAGGTTTTTTTCGGCGTTTACACTGGTCGTATGAGGCGACGTAGCTGTGAACCGAGCGATAAAGCATAGGCCAGTAAAATTGACGCTGTACATATGTCCGAGACAGTCCGAGGTGACCGCATTGCGAAAAACAGTGAGTATTAAGGATAGGCGGTCGATTTGGGTCTCAAAGGTTGGAGAAAAGACGATAATGTCGTCAAATTAACATAGACAAATTTACCATTTGAACCCCTCGCCAAAGAAAGTCCATAATCCGCTCGAAGTTGGGCGGAGCGTTGCATAACGCGAAGGGCATTACCTTAAACTGGTAAAGATCATCGGGCGTGACAAAAGTGGTCTTTTCATGGTCCATGTTGTCGACAGTAATTTGCCAGTACCCTGATCTTAGATCAATAAAAGAAATATACTTAGCTCAATGAAGACAATCCAGGGCATCGCCTATGCGCGGTAGCGGGTAGACGTCTTTTTTAGTGATCTTGTTCAGCTGTTGGTAGTCAACACAGAATCACCAAGTGTTGTCCTGCTTTTTGACAAGAACTACAACAGATGCCCAAGGAGTACATGACAACTCAATTATATCTCTGGCGAGCATTTCATCGACTTCTGCTTGAAGTATGTGACGCTTGGTTGGAGATACGCGGTATGGCCGTTGATGGACAGGGAAGGCATCGTGGCCGTCAATGCGGTGCTTTACAGCAGTGGTTTGACCTAGAGGACAATCGAAAACGTCGAATACGTTCTAGTATGACTCAAGGACGCGCAGCAGTGCGTTAGCTTCATGCGGGAAAAGGTCTGACGCGATCATTTTTTTAACGTCAGCAGACGGGCTTCCTTGCGATGATCAAGCATGCGTGTAGCTTCAGTGTCCTGTACCGTTTGAAGCCAGAGCTGAGACAACGCATTCGTCAGCGGGAGTCAGCATGGCGAGGGCCATTCCACGCGGGAGCACTTGTAGACCCAGAACAAAGTTGAGCTCGGAAATGTAGGCGTGGTTTGCACGTAACTGAATAACGGTGTGTGGTAATGTAACACTGAGTTGAAAGAATGGATGTGATGAGCGCGAGCACACAGTCGCCATCGGACACAGGTGGTGAGGGCATTACGGTGATGCAGGTCATAGTTTGCGGTGAGAAACGGACATGTTCAGCAGACGACATACGAGCTTGGGATGATTGGGGCGGATCAATCGGACACGGTAGGTTAAGTTGCACAGTACCAGCTGAATAGTCGATGAGGGCGAAATGAGTGGACAAAACGTCAAGACCGAGGATCACATCATCGGTGCAGTGAGAGAGAACAGTGAAGAGAACTAAAGTATGATGGCCGGCGATAGTAACACGTGCAGTACAGACCCGAATAACAGAAGCCGTGCCACCATCAGCAACACGAACACTGCGTGAAGGGGCTGGAGTAAGGACTTTCTTTAAGCGGTCACGAATGTGCAGGCTCATCACAGAAATATGGGCGCCAGTGTCTACCAAGACTTTAAAAGATAAACCGTGCACTTCACCGCTGATCAGGTTCTGGTTGGTCGGCAGCGTCAACAGAGGAATTGGAGAGCAAGTCGTAACAGCAGCGTCACCTGCAGTAGCTGCAGCCGTTAGTTTTCCGAAAAAAAAACTGCCGGACGCGAAACGAGGGGGCGGTGGAGACCTGGAAAATCTACGTCGAGGCGAAGTTGAGTGACTGTAGTGGACAGTGGTCGTAGTGGTCGGTTTGTAATTAGCTGAGCCATCACGCCGTGGTAGTTCCTGGCCATAGAGATGGGCTGGTGAGTGGAGGTTGGGGAAGCTTGAGTTTGCCCGATACGGTGAGGTCCACGTGCTTTGGCAATGACGGGAAATGTGTCCCACTTGTTCACATCGAAAGCAAATCGGCCTGTCGTCAGGCGTCCTCCGTGCATATGGGTTTCGGTTACGTGGAGCAGGCTGGCGATAATGCTGTGTGTGGCTGGAGGTAGATGAACTGACAGCATCGGGACGGTGCACAGAACAGACCTTTTGAATACCCGCGTTGGCTATTTCTTGGCAAAGAACGGTCTATATTAGTGATATGGTCGCCTGAGGATCACTCAGTGCTAGTGCTCTCAAGGGTGCGGGTGATATGGCCTCGATTTCGCGGCGTACAATTTTCGTATGTCACCGGAGTGTGAATTGGGATGGGTCGCTATACGAAGATCCTCCCAAGTTAGCGTCCCAGCAGTGTTGGAAAGGCGCGTAAAGTGGTGGGCAATGCGACGGCTTTTAGCCTGTTGAAAGCGTTGGCACTCCAAGATAACCTCTTGCACAGCGGAACAGCCTTTGCACACAAGGAGGTTAAATGCATCGTCTGCAATGCCCTTGAGCACGTGCGCTACCTTGTCGGCTTCACCCATGGTTTGGTCAACTTTACGGCAAAGGGTCAGCATATCTTGTATATACGCTAGGTAAGACTCCATAGATGTCTGAATACGCGTTTCAAGTTCTTTACTAGCGGCCTGCTTGCAGCCGGCAGATTGGCCAAACAACTCGCGTAACTTGGTCTTCCATACGTTCCAGCTCCTGATCGCGTTAGCACTGTTATTAAAGCATGCCTTGGCCGTTCCTTGCAAATAAAAGGTGATGTTTGCCAGCATCAAGGTTGGGACCCACCTGTGATTTTCGCTGATGAGCTCATGGAGCTTAAGCCACTCATTCACGTCCTCACCGTCCGTTCCCGAAAAGTTGCCGGAATCGCAAGGTGGAGTGGGCACGAGAAAAACAGGGGAAGTCGGTGCCGTTGATGCATTGGTCGGGTTGTTGATGCAGTTGACGTAGCGTCGCTGCCGGTGGACATGTTTAAAGCAGCGACTAGGCGTCCGCTGCGTAATTCCGTCGTGCGTTGTAACCCAGCACCTTCCACCTAAATGTTACGTGAAGGCACATGGGGAACTAGGCGTTCGAAGATATATTGAAACAGTGCCAACGTGCAAGCCAAAATGGAGAACAAGAGCTGTGCCCTTGCCAAAATCACGTCGTCTTCCTAGGCGCCTATCAAACCGCTTTTGTGGGAGACTGTCTAATAACGAAATTTACAAATGATGAAGATGTACAGGTGATGATGATATCTAAAAAGAATGAAGAGTCATTCGCTTGTCGCGCTCACACTAATTCTCCCGCACGGTGAAAGTGGCAGCCTGGTCACCTGAGAGTATGAGTATGAAATGCGTCGCGCATAAGGCTTTAAACGAGATACGTGCACTATCTCTGTCCCTCGGCAACGATGATCACGAAAAGTGCTAAGAGGAGAAACGCGGTAATCGACAAATGTCTGTTCGACCACCATGTACGGCCCAATAAACGACTGATGAATTTGTCACATAAGCCGGGGACGCCCAGTGGAGTCCATAGAAGATCTTTGTCAACAGGGGAAAAACTCACAACACGGCGAGACGAGTCGCAGCGAGATTTTTAAGTGTCTTGAGAGCGGCCGGTGTTAACGTTGGCCAGGTGACGGCGGTGGGCGAGACGAGATAAAAAATCTTCAGAGAACGAAGCCGTCAAGGCTGCGGGGGCTGAAAGGAAAGAGACGTCCAGAGCGAAATTTGGCGAGCGACCATGGACGAGAAAAAAGGGAGAAACACCGGAAGTGCGTTGTGCAGCCGTATTATAAGCGAATGTCACGAAGGGCGAAATTGCAACCCAGTTCGTGTGGTTGGGGTGAATGTACATGGCGATCATGTCCGATAGAGTCTGAGGAAAGCGTTCAGTCAATCCGTTGGTCTGCGGGTGGTAGCGAGAAGTGGTCTTGTGAACAGTGTTCGAGGCATGGAAAACTTGCTCTACAATACAAAAGAGAAAGACTTTGCCACAATCGCTCAGGAGAATGCGTGGAGCTCCATGGCGCAAAAAGATGGGGCAAAGAAAGAAATCGGTGACATCAGTGGCAGTCCCAGATGGTATAGAAGCTGTTTCTGTGTAGCGGGTAAGGTGATCGACGGCCGTGACAATCCAGCGATTCCCATTGGATAATATAGGAAGAGGCCCCTACAAGTCGATTTCAACGACTTCAAAAGGCGAGGCGGGACAAGAAAGAGGTTGCATTAATGGCCAAAACATGGTACGGCCGCACGCTCGGTTCCGCTCCGTGTTTCAGGACCGTTCCGGTTTTCAGCCAGTCTGGAGACGCGAGGCTGTTCACGGTGGGGCCGCACGAGCTTAATGCATGAGCACGCTGATTGGCCGACGCGATGTTCGCGAAGTGCTGGCAACCATTCGGCAAAACAGAGGTGTTCGATGGCGACTATTATCAGCAGACGACACAAAACGTACACTTTTGCCCTTGCAGGTTCAATTTAAACGAAGTACGTGCACTGTTACGTTCTGTTTTGCAGCGGCATGCGTTGCATCGTTGCGGTCGTGGACGCTAGAAACTCTACAGAGGGGCCTTAACCTGCGCGATTGTTGATATTCGCTTAAGCTGCCGTATCTAGCATGCGATAAGCCCATCTGCACTAGGTGTGTTCTGCGTGACATCGCCGAGCTTGAACGTGCCCGCGCTTCAGCTTGTTAGAACACGATGTTCCGGCGCACGTTCCAAAACACATTATTCAAGTAGGCACGCTGATGACAATCGGCCATCAGTTGTGAAGTTACAAACATGTAGGTCGAAACAGCCAGACACAAATCTCAATCACCCCCCCCCCCCCCCCGAAACGGTACTCCTTTAGAGCAGCGCCACGGGCCGCTCTAATGAAGTGCGCAGCGCCGGCACGATGTGACAGGGCCACAAACCAGGACTCGGCAACCTACAGCGGCCGGGCCTCACGCGCGCACCCCCGCACGCCGTCCGAACTCCCCCCCCCCTTTCCTTATGAAATTTTATCTGAAGGCTAACTTACCAGTTTTGTGCTGAAGCAGATTTTCGCTTGTAAGTTTTCATTGTTTGTAAATTGCAGCTTTGTGACATTTGTGCTAAAAATACCGAGCACTTCTATATATCGAACTATTCCAGTTTTTTTACATTTTTCTCAATTCGCAAATTTTTTTCCCTTTACCTGTGCTGGATTCCTCATCCTACAAAACTGGGAATGTGAGGGGAGATAATTGCAAGTTGTGCAATATTACGACTCATACACATACCAATGGGCGGACACATATTTCATATTGTCGCGACGTGAAGACAGAGTTTGTATTTTAAGAAGCCGAGAAAGCAGTAGCGGGTCGGTATTTTTATTTACCGCGCGCCAAAGAGTTACTCGTCTTTCTTGTTGTTGCGTTCTACATAAAAGCGTGCTGATCGCGTATGCACTGTCGCCTTCGTCTTTCTCGCCGGACGCACGTGACAATATACTTAACATAACGAAAAGTACACAGCGTGAGGCAACATAAAGACAAATATTTCTACAATGCACACATTGTTTCGATGGTCCTTTTACCTAGAAAGATTCCCCCTAAATGACACAAGAAAAGACAGCAGTCATATGACAGTGTACAGTGAATATGGAAAGAAAGATGAACGACATAACATCTCCATTCTCAAGTGTTTCCCATATATTTTTGAAGCATTTGTAGCCTGAATGGTAATGAAAAGCCGTTAGAGTCATCCATGATCCAATCAAGAGCCATACTAGCAACAATTCTTTGACACCAAGGTCAGAGTGTGATGAAAACAGCATGCTGTACGGTTCATGTTTATTACCAATCCACATGTACATAGCTCTTCGCAGTGTGCCCATTCTAACAGATGTCGATCGATGCGATACTAATTGTGAGCTGAAAACACCAAGGGAGATGACGAATTGCCCATTTCATTGATTTTTACTCAAGCAAACTATGTAATCAATAGGAGAAGGGAATTCAAAGGGCCCGTTTTTCTTTTGAACTCAACCTTAATTAAAACCAGAACATAAGTAAGCCGATAAAGGTATGAGGATAGTTAACTGTATTGTTTAAAGTGTATCATAGCCATTGTGATATAGATGTGCATAACAACAAAGTGGACGAAAAGCAAGTTCCCCCGACAAGCACCAAAGCTGCAACCTTCAAATGATGCACCTCATGCTTTACCGTAACTCAAGTTGTATAGCATTGCCCACATTATCCAAATAAGGTGGCAGGTTCATTCACTGTTGGAGGCAAGTTGTCTTTTCATCCACTTTGCTTTATGGACACACATATAACAAATATACAATTACAACGGTACAATTTAGGTCCCCTGTACCTTTCCTTAGCTTCACAATTTTCTCATTTTTATTATTCTGCATAAGTGAAACTGGAAATTTCGCAAGAAGAATGCAGCAGCACTCCAATGATTTCATGAAGGGCAATGCAAGCTTCAATGGCACAACGAACCATCACTTGAACACTAACTGTGTCTGAAATAAAATAATCTGATGGTCATCCCATCTAACTTAATTATCAAGTCGAGCCACTATTAATGCATATGAACAATGACAAATAGAAGTCTACACATTCAACAAATACCTCTTTAATTGGGTGATATTTACAACTATACATGTTATTTTAATTGTTTATTTAGTGTCACATTTTCACCAAGCATACAACTACGATGTCATTATGTCTTGCCTTGGTGTTTTTATACATACGATTGCAACACTATATGTTGTAATTCTATCTTTTGTACAAGTGTACATATTGATGTGTATCTTGATAGTGTAGTTACTTCATAAACTACTTCCTTTTTTGCTAGTATAGTTATTTGCTTTTGCTGGTACACATCCCTGCATTGCTCCTGCATTGGTTGGTGCAAGCTTCTACCCGATCTTCTGTTTTTAATTACTGCACTTCATTCAGTGAAAAGTAAACAGCAACTGACTTACTAGGTGTCGATGAACAAATTTCGCAACTCCATATGACACACTGATCGTGAAATTTTGATATGATATCACGATTGACTGTGTCACCAATGTGAATATTGTTTTCCTTTACATACATCTATAAATATTCAGTTAAAATGACTGAACCTCTGTGGTTCGAGGCTTCATGTAAGAGAATGAAAAACAACATTATTGAGATAAAGACTGCTCAGTTACTATGGAAAGAGACAGGCCAAGGGAAGAGTTGTGAGGGTTCTGAAACTCTCCATAGCTTCTTCATGCTTGAACTTTTTGGGTCGCACTGAAGTATTTACACGGCTTCACATCAACTACCTGTGGCTAAAGTTAGCCGTTCACCACATAAACACTGCCCGAAAAAAATCCTTGAGTTTAGCCATGCATCGAGCACCTATTGCAGGGCCCTGTTAGCTATTGCAGCTTTACGGTTGCCAATTGGTTTTCCAATTACAGATTGCAAAGCCACGTCTCCCATGGCCATATGTTGGGTCTCTTGTTAAATGATTGCAAGACTACTCTCGCCAGACGCTGCGTGCACTGGTAGTGGGAGTTATTGTCTCACTAACTCTATCAGTTAAGAAGGAGTTTGCATCCTACTGGCTTCTGCGCAGGGAACTGTTCAGGCTGTTGCTATTTTGTGTAAACGTACGAGTTCATGTGACATGGGATGAGGTCCACATAGTTTCTTGCTCCTAGATCAGGCTGGCTTGTGTGTGGTTCTATTATATCATACCTAAGGCATTGAAGAGTAACATAGTCACATTAAGACGGAGGGCTTCTGGAGTGTTTCACTGAGTCTCGTGCTGAATCCATCTTGGAGATCAGTTACCATTGGCTATACCTCACTTACATTCTCCCCCCTCCCCCCTTAGGTGCACTCAATCCTGCTTTGTCAGCCAAACTAGCACAACTATCTGAGGGTACTTCACTAAATTAGTAGAAATGCAATATAGTGCATGTTATGAAGCCACATTGCTGACGCAGTAGAATTTACTAACTTATTCCTTAATTCGTTGCTTGCATTTTGCCAGAGGGTATTCCAGAAAGAGGGTTCCGGCAACAATAATATATAGACTGCACGAAGTGTAACAGTGCCTACAATCTCAGTCTTAGAATTCGAAACACATTGCTTCTGTAATATAATAAATGGTCTGAACGTTACTTGAACATTTTGAAAAAAAAAACATGTAGCATCTAATTGGTAACAAACACAAAATACGCACAGATACATTGTTGATCACGGTAGTGGATCCTCACAAAATACATGAATATTCTGCCATCGCATTAACTCCAGATGTTCAGGGTAAACAAAATATGAGTGACATGTAGCTTGCACAACTTCAATCAGCAGTTTTTCTATTGATTCACAGCATGAAAGCACAACAAACTTGGCTAAACCTTGGTCAGCTGGGTTTTTTGGTTTCACGTCGCGAACAGCAACAAAATCTATTGTCTTTTTCTTTAGTTAACAACTGTGGTAGAAAGAGACATGCCCCGGAGCAAGAAGTTATGGACCTCTTTTATTGCACTACAATTTCAAAATGAGTCTCACAAAAAAATACATGGCTATGCATCACATTAGCCGCTCAGGCTGCTGAAGCTGTTGTCCAAATTAGAACTTGTTTTTTCAGAGCATAGATTGGTATACTAACAGTTAAGTACACTCAGTTACACTCATTTAAACGACATGAGCTCAGTATGAGTGCGTGGAGAGTGAGTAGGAAGACGCGAGTATGAATGTGAGCGAGAAATCTCAAGTGGGAGTGGGCATGAAGCAAATTCATTCAAATTTACTTTCATTGTGTACTACAGAAAGGACTGTGATGAAAATCTGTTTTCAGAACAATGAATGTTGAGAAATTTGATCACAAGTGAACTTAGCAGCGATTAACAGGGCACTATGTGAGCGCAGGAGCACTGAAATGAGCTGACTGAGAAGCTTCTGCAGTGATACTTTAGGTCTATAATTTACTCCAACAATTTGGTGCAATGAGCTATGAAATTCAGCCTCATGGCATTGTGAAATTGTAGTGGCACTACACATGGCTTGAAGTCTTCCATGTATTACAGCTTAAACCTTACCGTGTGCGCTGACGGACTATGGGGCGTCACTTCTCACATGCTTTCTTAGTTCATATGAATGCATTCACTGCTTCACATTGCTTGCAGCACTTGGGCAATATTTTTTCAGAGAGGTAGTAACACATCTATTTATTCTATATTTTTACTGTTATTGTGTTTCGCTAAAACCTTACTGTTGCACTTTTTCCCTCGTAGCAAGCCACACCTTCATGTACTGCAACATTCTTAAATCGTGTCCATCATTTCAACACTCACCCTCACAATGACGAGCTGAGCTCATCGACACAATTATACCTACTTCTACGGAAAACAAGTAGGCCTCAATCACACTGAAATAAGTGCTTAGGACGCCGCATTTAAGGTACTCTAAATAAGTTATCCCAGTTTTTTCGTAGTTTGAACAAACAGTGCACTAAAAAATTTTAATATATGCTCAAAGCATGCATTTTGGTAGAGATAGGACTGGATTCTGGCTTCTGTAAATTCAAAAAACTGCAGCTCTGTTTAGGAAAAGAAAATGCCTGTTTGCCAGAGCTTTGTGCAATGACGAATTTCACTTCTGCTAAGAGTGTGGTTCCAACTACAAGGAATAACGTTTTTTCTAAATTTTATGAATAAGATCATCATTGCTTTTTAACTTTTACTAGCAGTGGATTCTGGTAGATGTACACACTCCCTCCAGGCTTTATTAACCTGCGCATTATTATTTAAAATTTCAGCTGGACATGTTCTGCACTGAAGGCTGGAGCCATTGTGGCTTTTTCTGTGCTGCAGTGAAATCAATCTTCTGCATATTCACAAAAAGGATTTTGCTTGTTGTATAAATATCTGTGGAATCAATTATGGAAATAAGAAAACAATCTGTATTTTTGTATTCCTTCTGGCAAAAAGTGTGGGTGAAAAGAGGTGATACCGATTACAAGCATGGTAATAATAGCACAGTACATAACCAATCACCTAAGTAGTCCTGTAATGTGCAGTGACTCAATAATAAAAACCTAGAATAATTGTTTGCTATATCCGACTCTTGACAACTGTACTCATCGCTGTAATGTTTGTGTACTCATTACTGTAACTGTAACTGTACTCACTGTAACTGTACTCTTCACTGTAATAAAGTTCTGTGCTGCTAAGCATAAGGAAACGGGTTTGATTCCTGGTGATGGTGGCTGCAATTAAACGGGGGCAGAGAGTGAGAGCACCAGTGTACTATTGGGAGCAGTGTGAGAGAACACAAGTGGATGAACAGAGAAATAGCTGTTGTTGCACTATGCTCTATTATCACAATAATTCACACAGTGATACAATCAGCACTAGCAAGGTGGCAGTGGCAACGCTTAATAGAACCATGGTGCCCTTTGTTAAAAACAGAGAACATAGCGTGCGCTAGATGAACAGAAAAACTAAGATGGCGCGTAGCACAAGGATCATGGCGCTTTTTAACTGGAATAAATGGCAGCGTTGAGACGCACTGCTCGATCTCTCCAGGCGTAATTCGTCCCAAGAACCCGTTTATCTAAGAACGAAGTCTTCGTATTTTACACTCTTTTTGATGTTTCCATCAGCTGCTGCAGTGAACCACGCAACAGTGTGTTTGAGGCTATTTGCCACGCATTCCCTGCCATAGTGCTCACTTTAGTACTTATTTCGGGTTAATGTTTAGGTTGATTTTAAAGAGCACAAGGACAATAATCCACGATATCCCTTTACAGTGCATTATAAACGTACTATGGCTTTGGTGCATAATGTCCCAGATGATATATTAGTTTACGGGGCTCACATTTGTCCAACAAAGGCTTCATTGCTATTTTACGAGTTCGGCTGCTGAATTATTTGGAAACAGTACCTAATAAAAGTACAAAATTTCTGTTAAGTGACTGTCTAGATTGGGCTCTTTATGACTGTGATCATCCGAACACACCTGATTCAGTTCAAAATAAAAACAGTAGTCCAGCTATCCGAATGACCTAATTGAATTCTTACACATAAATAGCTTTCTACCAGAATACAAACATATGTAAAACATTAAAATCAACTTCACAGTCCTTCCCAAATAATTGTTCACTAGTCATCTGCTCTCACCATAGTCCCTACTATAAACCCACACAGTTACGTACCTGCAAGAACTGAGAACTTATAATTCTTTAATGTGCGAAATGTTCTAGTCTGAACACAAAACCATACGAATGCTTATCGTCCAGCTCAAACTGACGTCCACATATCAAAAATGAAGGTACCCAAAATTCAAATTAAAACACTCCTACAAGTAGTGTATAGACCTGTCAGCTCACGCAAATTAAGTCAATTAGTAGTTGCACGTCCCCAAAAGATGTACTTGAACCACACAGGTAACTAACTTTTCAAACAGATAGTACGTGGTAATACGCTCAAAGCGTGCAACAGAAATACACTCAAAGCGTGCATTTTGATAAAAATAGGAATGAAATATGGCAACTGCGAAATAAAAATAGCTGCAGCTATTTTCAGAAAAAAAGGAATAACCAAACGAATGCTTGCCTGAGCGCTGTGAAATTACGAATTTCCCTTCTGCTAAGAGTGTGGCTCAAACTACGCAGAATAGTCTTTTTTTCGTAAATTTTATGTATAAAGTTATCACAGCTTTTTAACGTCTACCAGCAGTGGATGCTGGTAGGTGCAAGCAAACCCTTACAGGCTTTATTCACTGGCTCGCTTTTCTCTACACATTAATATTTATATTATAGTTGGTGTTGCTAGATGTAAACAAACCCCCACAGGCTTTATTCACTGGCTCACTTGTCCCTGCTCATTATTCTTAAAATTTTAGTTCGCATTTTCTGCTCCGATGGCTGGAGACGTCAAAGCACTTTCTGTGGTGCCATAAAGTGTAATAAATCCTCTGCACAATCACAAAAATTGGCTTGTTCTATAAATACAGATGGAATCAAATATGTAATTAAAATAAATAAGTAGTCTATTGTTGCTTCCGGCAAGAAGCGTGGTTAAAAAAGGGGTGATACCAATTACGAGCATGATAGAAATAGCGTAGTGCATAACCAAACACCTAAGTAGAGCTGAAATGTTCAGTGACTCACTAATGAAAACCTAGAACAATTCTTTGCTGAATCACAGTCTTTGACAACTGTACTCATCATTGTAACATGGGTGTGTGGGCAGCTTAGCAGGCCAAGTGTTGCGCTGTTAAGTACGAGAAAAATTTTGAATCCTTTGATGCTGCCTGCATTGCGATGTGTACAAAGAGCAAGAGCACCAATCTATTATTGTGAGCAGTATGAGAGAGAACACAAGTGGGTAGGAATGGCTGTCGCCGCACTATGCTTCATTATCACATTAAATTCACAAGCAGCTAGTGATACAATCAGCTGCTGTTTTGTATCGACATAAGCAAGGCGGCAGTGGCAATGGTTAGTGGAACCATGATGCTCTATGTTAAAAACAAATAACGTAGCGCACGCTAAAAAACAGAAATCGAGGAATAAAGCGTGGCACGATGATCTTTGCGCTTTTTCACTGGAGTAAATGGCAGTGTTGAGACTCGCTGCTTGATCTCTCGAGGTCTATTCGTCCAGAAAGCTCATTCATTGACGAACGAAGTCTTTGACTTTACACCCTTTCCAGTGTTTCCATCAGCTGCTGCAATTAACCATGCAACAGTGTGTTCGAAGCTATTTGCCATGCACTTCCGTATTCCCTGCCATAGTGTTCATAATATTATTATTTCATGTTGGTGTTATAGAACACGAGGAGAATAATCCACAAGATCCTGTGGGGATGCCACAAGAACTGTGGCGATGCCACGCTCACTTTTCATGCTTCCGCAGGTTTGTTTGAATGATGCATATTCTTTTCGCGACAACAATGTGTTTTTATTAGCGGTGTCGTGGCCACCCAACTCAGTGAAGCGTGTTTGTGATTGAGTTACGAATTTGCGGCGCCTATTGCTGCTTGGGGGTGATGTCGAGGCAAACCCGGGCCCCATGACTAAATCTCAAGTAGAAAAGCTTGACTTTGTATTCAATACTGTTCAGAGACTAGATTCGAGCAGTATATGTATTCTATAATCTGTTAACAAGGTGCTACAAATTCATATTGGCCTAAAAAGTGAACTCGAACAATTAACTCGGCGCGTCTCGGAACTTGAAGCCAAACTTCAGTCTGATGCTTCTGAAGCAATCCCACTAATTTGCGAAGAGCGGCTTTCTTAACTGCAGAATCAATTAGATCATCGAGCGTAAGACAACTTCAGAATCTTTGTCGGGGGAGGCTAATGCGTACTCTCTGACAACACATGAAGCGAGCATTTCTAAAATAGAAGATAAGGTTGATGATTTGGAGAACCGCTCCCGCAGGTGCAACTTACTGTTATACGGGCTTTCTGACTCTGAGCAGAATGAGAGATGGGAAACGTCTGAGCGCCTGGTTCGGGAATTTTGTGAAAGCAACCTTGGTTTGAAAATATCCTCAGTAGCAAGAGCGCACAAGTTAGGCCGCTTTTGGCGATAAAAAGCGACCAATTATTGCAAAGTTTTTGAATGACAAAGAAGTTGAGGCAATAATTGGCTATGGTTACAAACTAAAAGATAAACAGTTTAGCATATCACGTGACTACTCTTAAACTGTGCGAAACAAGCGGCGCAAACTTCTACAATTTCAAAAACAATCCGAAAGGACGGTGATTGTGTGCGACTCGTATTCAAGAAGTTGTTTGTAAATGATGACGTTTATATATGGGACAACAATCTTAAATGCGTGACGCGAGTGTAAAAACAAGCAACAGAATGACCACTGTCATGTAATCGCACCAACTATCCGTCCACTCGACGTTTATCGGGGAGGAATGACGCTGAAGGCCTTATTCCATTCCTTTCCACTAACTTAAGAAGTGTCCTCTCGAAAACAGTACCACTATCATCCGCGATTGACTTATGTTCAGCATCCTCAGTGATACTAACTGAAACGTGGCTCACCATTACTTCACCCGATAACTGCATTCTGAAGAGTTGGACTTCGTTTAACTTCTTTAGGTGCGACAGGTTAAATAGAATAGGTGGTGGCGTTTTGGTAGCAGTGCGAAGAGATCATTTCACCGCACGTGTTCTCCTCAACACTTTTTTAGAGTGTGTTTGGGTTTCAATCAAACATAGAGCAGGTCTCATAATCATTGGTGCC
The DNA here is from genome assembly GCA_013436015.1 of Rhipicephalus annulatus. Taxonomy (NCBI): domain Eukaryota; kingdom Metazoa; phylum Arthropoda; class Arachnida; order Ixodida; family Ixodidae; genus Rhipicephalus; species Rhipicephalus annulatus. The sequence continues at coordinate 87,119 of WOVY01001717.1, read as the reverse complement.
ATTTATCGACCACCTGACATGGACAAGACGATCTCTCAGGAATTCCAACGGCTTCTTGAAATTATTACTACTCGTTTTCGTAATTCTGTACTTCTAATTTTTGGGGATTTTAATTTCCTTGATATTAATTGGGCTAACGTTTCCCCAACAACCTACCTATCGGAGACCCATGGTTTTTTGCAGTCATGTCTTGATTTTTCTTTAACAAAACTTGTCACGCGTCCCACGTGATCTTCGGCTACATCAGCCAATATTTCAGATCTTCTATTAACCAATGATCCGGAAGTGTGCTCTGACCTAACTCATCAAGATGGGCTTTCAGATCATGACATCATAATAGGTAGTCTTACACTTTCCCTTCCAAGACACCAGTGCTCTGATAAATATATCCGATGCTATAATAGAGCCGATTTCGACAGCATAAATTCTGAGCTTTATGTTTTTTCGTTAGATTTCCTTAATAATTACCAATCTCAAATCATTGAACATAACTGGTTAATGCTTAAAACCACTCTCACTGACCTAATCAATCGATTCGTCCTTCTAACAAAAATAGCCTGCTCTCCGGCATCACCCTGGTTTACCGTAAAGCTTCGACACCTTAACAATATGAAAAAGCGTTTATATCGTTCAGCGGATAAGGACCGCCTCTCCGACTCCTGGCACCATTACAAGGTCTGCGATATGCAATACCAATCACTATTAGAATCATCGAAACGACTTTTCTTTGCTCATGACCTGTATTCCATGCTCATTAACAATCCTCAGCGTTTCTGGCGTGTAATAAACCCGAAAAGCTACCCTGACATAACACTTGTTAATGAGCACGGCGATATGGTTCACAACTGCGAGTGTGTGGATCTATTGAATAAAGCATTTTCATCCGTATTTACACATGAAGACACCATATCATCACCCTCCTTTGTCAATCTCATCAACGTATCTATGCCTGAAGTAATTATCAGCGAGGCAGCAATTTTTTGTTTACTAAATAAACTTAAAACTTCTTCGGCATCTGATCACAATGGCATTAATAACAAAATGTTAAAAAGTTTGTCTCCTAGCTTATCACCTATACTGTGTGCACTCTTCTCGCAGTCTCTATCTACTAACACTATTCCGAGCAACTGAAAAGTAGCAAAAGTCATGCCCATATTCAAGTCCGGGGACCGCACTCACCAACTGAACTACCGCCCCATTTCTCTAACAAGTACTATTTGCAAATTACTTGAACACGTATTATACACTGAAATCATTAACTATTAGAAGACCACAACATTATTTTTGAGTACCAACATGGCTTTCGTCGGGGTTATTCATGCGAAACGAAGTTAGCCGGCTTTCTACATCACATTCATTCATATCTAGACCTAGGATTTCAAGTTTATGCCATCTTCCTCGATTTCTCGAAAGCTTTCGATCGTGTTCCTCACCATAGACTAATAGTAAAACTAATGAACCTGAATATACACCCAACTGTTATTGGATGGATTAAAAATTTCCTCTTATCCAGATCACAATACACATCTGTTAACAACTGCACCTCCTCATTAACCAACGTAACCTCCGGCGTCCCACGGGGCAGCGTTCTTGGCCCTTTACTTTTCCTAATCTATATTATTGACCAACCTAACTGCGTGCCCTCTCACATCAGACTTTTTTCGGATGACTGTGTAATTTATCGAATAATTTTATGTGACAATGACAAAGATATTCTTCAAGTTGAACTTAACGCAATTAATACATGGTGTTCAACATGGTTGATGACTTTTAATACAGCTAAAATAAAGTTATCATCATTTACAAGACGCATGCACCACATTCCGTCATCTATGTAATCAATAATAACATAATTCAACTGACAACTTCGTATAAGTACCTAGGTGTTCACTTACAGTCTGACCTTACGTGGCATCATCGCATCCGCCTGACGTTCGCATCAGCTAACCGCTCATTAGGTCTACTCAAACGCAACCTCAAGCATGCTCCTGATAATCTCCGTAGGCTAGCATACATCAAATTACTTCGTCCTAAAATTGAATACGCATCAGCTATTTGGGATCCTTCACAAATCTTAATAACCCAAGAAATAGAATCTTTACAAAACCGTGCAGCCCGTTTCATCTTCTCCGATTATTCACCCTATACTAGAATTTAAGCACTAAAACTCGCGCTCAGCTTGACGACTTATCTCATCGCCGCAGAACTGCCCGCCTGTCGCTTCTCCACAAACTATATCATCACCCATGCCTTCACCGCATTTTCGAAGCATCAACAGTCATCTTTCCGCGCACAGACCATATCTTCAAGATAAAACGTATAACTTGTCACTCAGCTCATTATGCTAATTCCTTCATTCCCCAAACAATAGTTGCATGGAATAACTTGCCACCCCACATTGCCACTCAAGCAGATTTCACAACATTTCACGAACTTTTACTCAACATTTCCGACTAGATATCCACCGCGCGTACTCTCATTAAGCTTCTTCATATGTACATCAGTGTTTAACTTTCTTGTTTTTATGTTTAATCTTTTTCACGACCATTGTACACGCTTGATTTGTATTATGTGTTAATTGCAAACTTTTGTGTCTTACGATCATGCCATCGCTTTAGTTTTTTTTCCTTGTACACTGTATTTGTTAGTGCCCTTAATTTACGTTTATAGTATTCAATATACTATCTCTACCCATTTTTCTTTTTTGTTTTGTTGTTGCTTTTTCTATTTAGCTCGCTTTCATTATTTTGTATAATCTTGTTTTTACATTGTATAAGCGTACAAAGATTTGTTTCATGTGTCCGTTACCATATGTAATACCCCTTCGGGGGCCTTTAGAGGTATTATGAAATAATAATAATAAATATTGATCCCTTTAGAGTATGTAATAAATATGCTATGCCTTTTGCGCATAATGTCAAGGATGATATGCATGCTGCTTTACTGAGCTTAGGTTTGTCCGACAAAGGCTTCGGTTATACTTTACAAGTTTGGCTGCTGCATTATTTGCAATCAGAACCTAATGAAAGTATAAAGCTTCCATGAAATGATCGTCTAGATTGGGCTCCTTTATGAATGTGATCATCTGAACACACCTGATCGTGTTCTCAAAATAAGGGTGATAGCCCAGCTATTCGAGTGACCTAATTGGAATATTACACTCGCATAGCTTTTTACCAGAACACAAAGATATGTAAAACATCAAAATCAACTTCACAGTCCTCACCAAGTGTGTTCACTAGTCATCTGCTCTCACAAATGCCTGTACTAAAAACCTACACATTTAGGCACCGACAAGAACCGAGAAGTTATGATTCTTTAGTGTGTGAACGGTTTTGTAAAAACACATCTCAGGGACATGGAACAACCTCCGAACAATCCGGACTACGCGTAGGAATATTGTAATAGAACAGAAGGCAGCAGAAAGAGGGGAGGTATTGGGGCATTCTTCAAAAAGTACAGACTGGAAAAGGGTCAAGCAGGAGTGCAAGGAACATTTATGGCTCAAAGGGAAAGTGGAAGGGCAAATGACACTCCTTGGTTTCGTGTACTTGTGGACGGGAGCAAAGGCCAGAGAGAAAAACCAGGCAATGTTAGAGTGTATATCAAAGGAGATTCTGAAGTTAGGAGGAGAGTGCGAGATAATTATACTAGGAGATATGAATGCGCTCATAGAAGATATAGATGGCTATATTGACCTGACAGGCAAATTGATCATGAATATGTGTGAAAGGCTTGATTTGATCATTTCCAACAGTACAGAGAAGTGTGAAGGGCAAATAACGTGGGAGGTAGGAAGGCTGCAGTCAACGATAGAATAGGCACTGATGTCACATAGGATGTAGCATAAGCTCAGCAGAATGCACATAGATGAAGGTGGCTCCAGAAGTCTGGGTAGTGATCACAAACGTATTAAGTTAAGTTTTGGAAGAGCAGTGAAAGTGGGAAAGAGACAAAATGAGCAACTACAGGAAAATGTTTATTCAGAAAGGCAAATTGAAATAGCCACTAAATAAATTGAGAAAGTAATCACTGATGATAATAAAACGGTGTGGACATGCACGAATCTAATTAGACTGAGCTAGAGCTTGCTAAGACACGTGACAAGTCACCCCGGAAAAGAAGACGCAAACCCAAATGTTGGTGGGATGAGGAAGTTAGGAGAGCCATACCAAACGTCAAGAAGCCTCTAGGGAACACAGACAAGCTAAGCAGCGGGGTGAACTGACAGATGATGTTGAAAGAAAATGGGAAATCTTTCTATGCTGTAGAAGAAATGCATCCCTGCTGATCAATGAAAAGATTAGATGAAAGGGAGCCCAGTGGCTGGCAGAAGTAAATAAAAAAGATAGAAAGGCAGCTGCGAAATTTCGGAACCATCTAAACTCCCTAAGAAATGAGACGAGCCTAGAGCAGAGGTTTAATACTACAGCTCAAGGTGCTAAGCTGGAAGGGGACGAAGCTATTGAATATATAAGAACAAGGGTGACTGAAAATTTTCAACAAAGGAGTGCTTTATGCACTACAATTGACAAGGATTATTCAAATGGTGCAATGGGTCCATTTTAACAACAAGAGCGGGAAAGGGCTGAGAAAAGGGTTCCTAGTAGTACATGAACAGGCCCAGATGGCATTCCAATTATGCTGATAAAGACATTAGGTTCGAAGTTTAAGCAGGCTTTGAGAGAGGCAGTGAGCAAAATATTAATCAATGGTGAAGTTCCCGATGGATGGAAACTTAGCAGGATGATTGATTGATATGTGAGGTTGAACGTCCCAAAACCACCATATGATCATGAGAGACGCCGTAGTGGAGGGCTCCGGAAATTTAGACCACCTGGGGTTCTTTAACGTGCACCCAAATCTGAGCACACGGACGGACAACATTTCCGCCTCCATCAGAAATGCAGCCGCCGCAGCCGGGATTTGAACCCGCGACCTGCGGGTCAGCAGCCGAGTACCTTAGCCACTAGACCACCGTGGCGGGGCACTTAGCAGGATGAGCATGATCTATAAAGGAAAGGGCGGCAAAGCTGACATAAACTACCGTCCCATAACAGTGACATCAGTGGTCTACAGGCTGGCGATGCAGATTATAAAGTAAAGTCTACCGGCATGGATAGAGGATGAGGGGGTGCTGGGGAAACTGCAGAACGGGTACCGAAACACAGGAGGTTGAAAGACAATCTGTTCTCACTGACGCAGTGCATCGAAATAGCAGAAAAGGAACAAATGCCCCTGTGGCTAGCATTTGTGGTTATCAAGAAAGCGTACAATAGCGTGCTTCAAGAGGAATTGTGGGGAATACTGGACACACTAGGCGTGGAAGATGGAGTCACTAATCTTGTAAAGGATATCTATAGAGGTAAAAAGGTAGTTTTAAAATGGGAAAAACAGGTATCCAAGGCTGCAGAGGTAAAACGAGGGCTTGGGCAAGGGTGTCCTCTGTCACCCTTATTATGCCTGATACACCTACAAGAATATGAGGCCAAATTAGAGGAAAGTGGACTGGGCCTCAACCTCTCTTTCTCCAAACAAGGAAAACTCAATGAAGAGGCACCATCAGTATTGATGTACGCAGAAGATATAGTGCTAATGGCCGACAACAAGGAAGATTTGCAGAGATTGATGGACATCTGCGGTAATGAGGGAGATAGGTTAGATTTCAGATTCAGTAAGGAGAAATAGCAGTCGTGAGTTTTGCTTGCTTGTTTGTTCCTTTCATTTGTGGCTCTATGGCAATGAAGGTAGTGAGCATAAAATAGAGGCGTTCACGCTAGAGATAACAGATAAATACAAATATCTGGGCGTATGGATAAGCAATGGGGCCGAGTACCTAACGGAACCCGAACTATACGTGACGACTAAAGGTACCAGGAATGCAGCGGTAATGAAAAACAGGGCACTGTGAAATTAAAATGCGTATGATGTTGTGAGAGGAATATGGAAAGAGGTCATGGTTCCTGATCTGACATTCGGCGATGCGGTCTTGTGCATGAGATCAGAAGTTCAAGCAAGATTAGAAATAAAGCAACGTGGAATAGGCAGGATTGCCTCAGGAGCTCCAGGGAATGCACCAAATCAGGGAGTACAAGGTAATAAAGAATGGACATCAATTGAGGGCAGGGAAGCTAGCAGCAATATAAAATTTGTGATTCAGAGAAACGGGGGAGGAGCGTTAGGTTTGGAAAGTATTCAGCTACTTGTACATGAATATTATCGATACAAATTGAGGAAGCGAACCAGAAAATTGACTGGTAAATACTTAGAAAACAGCAGGGGGGCCAAACCAAAAAGAATTATTGGTTAAGAAGAAGGTTAAGGAAGCTGAAACCTATATGTGGAGAATTGGCATGATTAAGAAGTACGCACAAGAGATCTATCGAACTTTTAAGCCTGGAATTGCCAAGGAAACGATCTATGATAATACTCGGGGTAGTTCCTTACTGTTTGAGGCCAGTACGGGAGTATTGCGAAGCAAGACACATCGGGCCAAATATGAAGGGGTAGACACGGTATACAGTGCGTGGGGAGAAGAAGAAGAAACTGCCGAACACTTGATAATGTTCTGTAAAGGGTTTCACACTATAGTTAAGGATGATGGCGCAGAGTTTTTCAAAGCACTGGGGTTTAGGGACAGGAAGGACAAACTACACTTTAAGCGGGTAGAATTAACTAGAAGGAGGTTATTCGATTGGTGGCTAAATGAAGGCACTAGATAAAATTAAACCCTTCACTGCTAAGTACGAATTCTCAACCTCACTATTTAAAGAAGGAGGAAAGAACTTTATTTAGAGTCCGGCGAGTAGATGGGGTGGGCGATTGGCCCCGCCTAGGTTACGGCCAGGAGTCCTTGAATCCTGGCGGCTTCCTCGGCCCGCTGGACGGCCCACATTTGGTCTTCGAGGACGGAACTGAGCATTGCGGCTTCCCAGCGCGCGCGAAGGCTGTCAGCAGAGGCCGCATACTTGTTATGAGTACTAACCCCTCTACATTCCCATAACATATGCTCCAGAGTGGCTCTGGAGTCGCAACGCTTGCACCTGTCCGTTTTGTATATATCAGGATATATTATGTGTGATAGCGCAGGATTCGGATATGTCCTAGTTTGTAACTGCCGCCATTCGACAGACTGTCTTTTTGTTAATTTTGGGTGAGGTGGCGGGAATATGCCCCTCTGTAATCTATAATGCTTTGTAATTTCATTGTATCTGGTCATTCTGTCTTCCCACTCCCACTCGTCTGCCACGCCGTAATCACCGGAGGAGGTTGGGGCGGCACTTGAGAGGGCAGCTTGGTCGGTGAGCCCTCGAGCTGCGTCATGTACAGCCCCATTGTTGCTGTCTCCCGCGATGGCATGAGCAGGTGTCCATATAATATATGTATTTCTGGGGCTTGTTCGACACCCTCCTTTGAGAATACGTAGTGCCTCCGGGGAGATGCGGCCGTTGGCAAAGTTTCTCACTGCCGTTTGAGAGTCACTGACTATCACGGTTGCGTTTGTCTGAGCTACAGCGAGCGCTATGGCTACCTCTTCCGCTGTCTCGGTACTTGTGGTGCGTATCGTCGCGCATGTCATACAACGTTTGTTGCTATCGATTACGGCTGCGGTAAAGCCCCGTTTGCGCTTGTATTGAGCAGCGTCTACGAAAACTGCGTCCTTGTCATTACCGAACTTTTTTTGTATTTGTTTTGCTCTTGTCTCTCGTCTAGCTTTATTGTGTACGGGGTGCATGTTTTTTGGCAAGGGTGGTATCATCATTGTTTCCCTGGTCTCTTTTGGAATGTCCACCTTAACGCCGTGTTGCGTGTGATACGTTATACCTAGTCGCTCTAGAATATGTCTTCCTGCTCGTGTCTTAGAGAGACGTTCATATTGCGCCGTACGCTGCGCCTCAATAAGCTCATCTATTGTATTGTGCAGGCCTAGCTGTAACAGTTTGTCGGTGCTTGTGCTAATCGGTAGCCCTATAGCTAGTTTGAATATTTTTCGAATGAGGCAGTCTAGCTTGATCTTTTCCGCGACTTGCCATTTTAAGTATGGCGCTACGTATACTATTCTGCTAATCACGAATGCCTGTATCAACCTTATCGTGTTTTCCTCCCGCATGCCACTGTGCTTAGTTGCTATCCTTTTTATGAGTCTCATTATTTGGGCTACAGTTGCATCCAGTCACCTGAGGATTTCTTCATTGTTGCCCTTGGCTTCGATGAGCAAACCCAGTACTCTGATCCTGTCGACTATGGGTATGGTTTTTCCATCGGCTGTTCTTAACTGTATTTCTTCTCTATGAGCAAGACCTTGCAGGCAGTTGCCTGGTTTGCGACCTCTACGAGTAGGTCTGTACAGCAACAGCTCTGATTTTTCCGCAGAGCAGGCTAGCCCAGTACCTTCCAGATACCGCACGACCGTTTCGACTGCTGTTTGAAGCGTTTCCTCTATTTCGCCATCACTACCACTTCTCACCCATAGGGTGATGTCATCTGCATATATAGTATGATTCAGTCCTTCGATTGCTTGGAGTTTGGTTGGCAGTCCAATTAGAGCCAGATTGAATAACATAGGTGATAATACCGAGCCTTGCGGCGTACCTGCACTGCCCATCTCAATTTCCTCTGAAACTAGGTCCCCTATCATGATCTTTGCCTTCCTTCCCGTCAGGAAATTACGCACGTAATTGTACGTCCGTTGTCCCAGATCTAGATCGTTTACCCTTTTTAGCACCGTTGCATGGGTTACATTATCAAAGGCCTTCTTGAGGTCTAACCCTAGAATGGCCTTTGTCGCTGTTCCCGGATTATCTATAATCTGATGTTTTAACTGTAGTATTGCGTCTTGCGTTGAGAGGTTCCTCATGAACCCTATCATTGTGGGTGGAAGCGCATCCCGGTCCTCTAGATAGGTAGTTATCCTCTCCAGAATCACGTGCTCCATGAGTTTCCCCACGCAAGATGTGAGAGATATGGGTCTCAAGTCCGCAATCTGCACTCGCTTGCCTGGCTTGGGTATTAACACGATTTTTGCCGTCTTCCATTGTTGCGGAATCTGTCCATCCTTCCATGATTTGTTAATGAATTCAGTTAACTTAGTTATGGACTCGTCATCCAAATTGCGTAGCGTTTTGTTAGTTATGCCATCTGGTCCAGGTGCTGATCTAGTATTGAGTTTTTGCAAGACGGCCCTCACTTCTGCCTCCCCGATCTCGTTGTCTAAATCATCATTTGCTAGCCCTGTGTAATCAGGGTGTGTAACGGGAAGCGCTTGAGAGATGTATGTTTTCTTGATTTCATTCAGGAAATCCTGCTCTGTACCTTGATATCTTTGTATTAACCGATTAATATTGTGCCTTTCTGCCAACTTGTTTCCGTCCGGGTTTAACAAATGTCTAAGGATGGTCCACGTTTTCGCCATTCCTATCTGGTTGTCCATGTCATTGCACTTTTCCTCCCACTGTTGTCTGCACAGCTGCTGGGCGTATTGCTCTATATCTCTGTTCAATTTAGCTATCTTTCTACGAAGTGTCCGGTTGTGCCTTTGGTTTTTCCACCTCCGTTGTAAACCTTCCTTAGCTTCCCACATGTGGAGAAGCTTATTGTCTACATACTCTAGCTGCGCCTCCGGTGGCACCGTTTGCGTAGCGGCCTCCACGTCTCGTTTCAACTTTTCGGTCCATTCCTCAATACTCCGTATCATTTCGTCGGGCTCCTCTCTGATGTTTCGGAACTTGTCCTAATCGACAAGTTTAAGTTGTCTGCCTTTTGCCTTCCGCGGCCCTGCCCTCACCGTTATTTCAAGTATAAAATGATCGCTTCCCAAGTCATGTTGCGTATTGGTCCATTGCGTGTCCAGTATATTTTTGGTGAACGTCAAATCTGGCGTGGTATCCGCGCAAACGCTAGTACCTGTTCTTGTAGGAATGGATGGATCAGTCACGAGCGTCAGGCCCTCCTCCTGTGCGTCCAACCACAAGTTCCTGCCTTTCTGGTTTTCAATCCTGTATCCCCATGCACCGTGTGGGGCGTTGAAATCTCCTCCAATCACTAGCGCCCGGTTGCCCGTTATAGCGAGGGTTTTTCGAAACAGCGTGCGGAATTTGTGCTTTCTGCATTTAGGACTGCTGTAAATATTCAATACGAAAAGACTGTCCTCTGTTTTTCGCGTGGGTATGAGTTCGAGGAGAATGTGATTTATTGCCTTGATTTCCGTGTCATGTTGCACCACCGCGTGATTTCGCTTAACCAACGTTGCTAATACCTTTGTCTCCCCATCAGCACTGCCGAATGACTTATATCCCGACAGTTTGACCAGCCCGTGCGTTTCTTGCACCATTATAGCATCCGGGGTGCTGGTGTCTTTAAGATGTTGTTGCAAAATGTATCGTTTTCGATTATATCCTCGACAATTCCATTGCCAAATCGTGTACCTATTTTGTCTGTCCATGGCGGCGTTACAGGCTCTCTAATCCCTCGGTGGGCACCGAGGTCCTAGCGTACGGTTTAAAAGACGTCTTAACTGGGCCCCCACCACTTGACTGCGATCCCCATATTGCTAGCTTGGCGTCGAAATCAGCCACCATTTGCTGCACTTTCTGCAATATAGTCTTGCCTAGCTCCTCAATTTTGGCCTCTATGTTTGCCTCAAATCTAACTTCTTGTTGTTCGAGCTTAGTTTGCAATTTTTTTCAATTTGTTCTATTTTGGCTTCCATGGTGTTTGCGAATTCCTCCTGTATTTCTTGTGGCGTCGCCACTGCTTTTGGTTTCTTTACCACGCTTTTAATCGGAGCGTTCTCTGGTTTACGTTTAACAGGGGTGAGGGCTGCTACCTCTTCCTCCATTGCTGCGCCTTTTTCCTTCATTATAACTTGTGAGGTTTCCTCGTTGCGTGTAACCCCTCCGTTTTTCAGAAAATCATTTTCTTCCCTGAGTTTTCTAATCTCATTCATAAATGCAACATTGTTCTGCCTGATCTGCGCCAATTCGTTCTCTAGCGCCTTAATTCTACATTGAAAAGCAGCCTCTGCCTCCGCGCGCGCCCCGGAAGCCACATCAGCCCAGCTCACCTGGAAGGGTCCCGCGGTGCCACGGACGCCGCTCGGTCCTTTTGAGCTTTGGGATCCTCCTCCCTCCTTTGATCGGGGAGACCCGGTGTTGCCGGTCTCGGGTCTAGACCTCGATCTGGACCTCGATTTGGACCTTGATCTGGACCTCGATCTGGATCTAGACATAGATGTGGTGGTAGTAAACGTAGAGCGGTTTTTGTTTTGTGTTTGAAGCTTAGTGAAGGCTTCTGGTCCGGATGCGTCCCAGGTCCGATGTTCCGATCTTTGACCTGAGTCGCCCCATCTTTGCCTGTGAAGTGCTTTCGCTTCCGTCTCGTAGTAAAGTGCTTCTTCTTCCTCTCGTCGGGCTCGTTCCCAGCGGCGTCGTTTCACCAGATACGGTACCTTAAATCTGGCCTTGCAATGGCGATCTGCCGTCGGGTGGTCTTTGCCACACAGCTGGCACTTCACTTCGCACTCGTGCTCCTGCGGTGGGTTCTTAGTGCCACACCCTCTGCATATTCTGTTATTCGGGCTCGGGCAGACGTCAGCTCTGTGACCAAGGTGTCCACACTGGTAGCACACGTCTATTTTCTTGCAGTATAGTGAGCACTTGACCAGTGCTCTTCCGTAGCTCACATACCTTGGAACGCGATGTCCATCGAAGAAGACGATGACGTTTGTGGTGTTTCCCATCCTCTTGGCCATGAGGACTGTCGGATTTCTCGGGGTTACCAGCATTTCCACGATCTCTCTTGGAGACACGTCCTGCGTTACACCTCGGATCACCCCTTTAGATGTATCTTCCGGAGCTGACTCGTACGCACTGGCTTCGAATTCTTTGTCCCCAATCTTCAGTTTAGCGATGGTTCTGTATTTTTCGGCGCGCTCCTCTGATGGTGTGCTGACCACTAGATTGTTCTGTTTATAGTTGGCACATACCGTGTCTTCTTCCGATTCATTCCTGGGTATTTTAGCGGCGTTGGCAATGCAGCATTCTAGACGATTGATCCCGTAGTCAGTGACCTTGAAGCCGTCACGTGGGCGCACAATTATCTTGTAATCTTCCTTCGGCAGACGGGGCATCCTGCTCGCAGCCGCAATTTGTCTTGCTCTCTGTCCCTTCCTCCATCTATTACTGACCACGTTCTCGCTTGAGAAGTGCGTTTCTTGGTCCTTGGCTTCATGCGTTGTGGTTTCTTTGTTGGCTCGTCCTTTTCTGTTCACAAGGCGCCAACCTGCGTCGTTCTCATACTCTTGTTGCGTGATATCTTCGCCATCCACGCTCATCGTAGCCATCCTGTGGCATTAACCCGATAAGACGCCGCCTTGAAGGGGCTCAAGACGCCAGCGTCCGTGGGCTAGGCCAAGCGCATTATGCACAGCAGCAGGAGGCAACGGCGTCGTGCGTTCGTCGGCGTTACAGAAATGTGGTCAATGTGCCGAAAATTAAACGTCCACCTACTTGACAGTGGTATCGCGGGGTTCCTTGGAACTTCAACTTTCTTCACTGTAAGAAGGCGTCCGTCAATTCTTCGGTTTCACGCTGAGAATCGCTGAAAATCTGCGGAGCCGACGCGACATGCGTGTCTGCACTCCGTGGCCCCCTGGCGGTCCTCTCACTATTTAAAGGGAAAAAATAAATCTAATTTTTGGTTCATTAGGCATTACGGTTTGGTGGCGCTAGCCATCGCCCTATCTAAAGGGTACAGCCACATCCGTCCGTCCATTCATTCATCCATCCATCCATCCATCCATTCATCCATCCATCCATCCATTCATCCATCCATCCATCCATCCATCCATTCATCCATCCATCCATTCATCCATCCATCCATCCGTCCGTCCGTCCGTCCGTCCGTCCGTCCATCCATCCATCCATCCATCCATCCATCCATCCATCCATCCATCCATCCATCCATCCATCCATCCATCCATCCATCCATCCATCCATCCATCCATCCATCCATCTATCCACCACTTTCGCCATCATCATGGTGTAGCGCGGGTGGTGACCTCTGGCGGCAGCAAGCCTTGGTGGCAGGCGAGAGTTGAGCGAGTCTCTTCTGCGCGTGGTGGTCGTCGCGATTGGTTGTCTTTAGCTTGGGCCCTCGGCGCGTGGCACCGCAGGACTGCGTGCTGGAGGCCCTCGTGGTAAGTCAAGCGTTGGCAGCACCATCTTGGGTGTGTTATTGTGTTTATCTTGTGATTGTGTGTTTGTAGTGTTATTGTGTTTGTCGTGGAGCGTATAGTTCTTGTGTAAGGATGTCCTAGCGTTTTAATTACGATTGATGTATCAATTCGGCGGACGATATCGTCGTTGTAAGTTAGTTGAATAAATGTGTGTGTTGTTGGGTTTGTACCAACCGCGTGTATTGTGTCCGTTCACTCCAAGAGCGTGGCGTGGCGCTCGTTCGCTATTTCAAGACTCCACAGTGTGTGTGTAGGTATGTATGCACTATAAGCTAAAAACAGCCGTACAAGAAGCAACGGCTGTTTTTAGTCCTTCAAACCCACTGTTCCTCCCGAAAGGACCAAGCGGAACAAGATGGCTAGGCTAACATGTTCGAAAACGTGGGAGCAGCTGTATTAGTCTCAAGTTTGTAAGGGAGCAACGGAAGGAGGAACCGCTGTATATGCTCTCGTCACGCAACGGTTACTCCACTGAAGGACACCGCACACAAATATGCATGCCGCCTACATTGATATTCATGAGCCAGATTATTATTTGTTCTGTGTGCCAAACTTCACCAAACTCAAACAGTGATTTATTTTAGCATCCGCAGATAATAAAATAGCAGCGCTGGCTGAACACAGAATGCCTGAGAATACAGCTACCGCAAGTGCCTAACACACGCAGCAGCAGCATGGAGAGTTGGCACGTCAAAGAGGACCAAACGCCGAAATACGTGCAAACTAAGGACATTAAAAAAAGCCTAGACACGTCGTTCACCTGCTAGAGAAGGGCGTCAAAGCCGATCAAGCACCGAAACACGCGCAAAAAGAGCCCCCCCCCTCTCCCAATATATCAGTGAGAAAAAAAGCAGACCCAGACGCGCTTTTTATCAGCCGTAAACTTAGTAGCACGCTTCAACGTGTAGCTTGATGGCAGATTGACAAATCTGCACCCGCACGACAAGTGTGGCGCTGGTATAGCAAGCGATGTAATTTACAAAGTGATCATTGTTTAATGTTTATGCGTACTAGCACTAAATAAATTATAAACACAATTTTTATTAATAATTATGAGTTTTAGTGTACCTATGTTTTTTATAAGTGTATTACGAGAACACACTGAAAGCATTGCGCTGACGCTTGTGCTGCCACTGCTCGACGTTTTTTTCAGCGCAACTAGGTTCGCGTTCACACAACTGATATTTATATGTTTTGTGGTCGGTGAGCACATGGACATGCGAGCTTGCATGCTATGTTTTGATCGTGCATATCCGTCGCATATTTTCGTTTCTACTTATTCGTGATCAAGGTTAGTGTATATTTATTTTTAGAGGGCGCAATGTTGTTGTGGATTTTGCTGCTTGATGGAACAAACACAACGTAAACACGTCTGCAGCTGTCTGCAAACCTGTTCGCTCGTCGGAAAAAAAACTGCGAATGCATCAGCTTGCAGGTGAGTGTCATTATCAGCTACATTTAATGCTCTTACAGTGTGGGTAATTACAGTCTAACATTGGTTGGGGCGTTTTAAACCCAAAGTTTATGCTTGTTTACAGCTTGTGAAAAATGTTGAGTTCTCGAACAGCTGGTACAATGTTTTTTTTCGAAGACATGGTTGAGTGGTTGCGCTATGAAAAGAGAAATTATTTGCTCTTGCTTATTCATCGTATCTATTGCTAGCCGTATCAAACTAAATTACCTCTAATATTACACTCTGCATACCCTCTTGCTGCTTCTGTCACCACTGCAGTGCCAGTGTACTTTTGCTGTTTAATGTTCCTTTCCGTGACAATACCTAGTTCAAAAAACATTGTGGCAGGGTTGTAGCTGCCTTCATACTGGTACTTGTCTATCATTGGCTTTATGTAACGTTAACGGCCGGGTGTTGGGGCCTTCGGACGCATTATTTAGAGCTGAAGAGTGCATGTAGACCAGTAAATAAACAAATCGTTTCCGGAACACTTCACAGGCATTGCCAGGTGGTGGCGCACAAAATTTTTTAGGACGGACATAGGGAGCCCAATATAACGACCATATAGGCTTGCCCGGTCTTCAATTCAGATAAGCGGACCCTTCCCCCCTCCCCGCACTCTTGCGAAAAAAAAATCTGCCTACATCACTGCGTCACTTGCTTCACCTCCACGCTGGACGTATTATTTTATAAGCACACCATCAAGCGAGCACTTTGCATCTGGACAGAACAATGGAAGGAGAAATGACCCAAATCTCCCAGATTTCTTTAGTGATGCAAAACTTTCGCGAAACTGAATATTGTTAAATGTAATTATAAGTCCTGTTGGTTCACGTTAGCGTTGTCATTATTCTACATCACGAAATCTTATGTGCTCTGAAAACTTGGCAAGCCGTTGAAGTCGCATTTTGACGTCAATACCAATCGACGGAAATTTCGACACCCTCAATAACGCCATTTGAGATTTGCCGCATGCACATAATTAGGCTGATTCTCACTTGGCTGTTCCTAACCAGACTTCACTGCTATTAAATAAAACAATATTTGATGCATGTCCTTTACTACTTTTGTTCAGGTGTATGACACACGTTTGGTTATACTGCAGATCGTGAGCCCCCAATGATGCTAAAGTACAAAAAGCAAGTGATTTATGGTAAGTGCAGACATTTTGTACTACGTATATAAAATAATCGCTTTTTGTGGGACAAACTGTACATGTGTTGGCCAGCAAATAGTGTATCGTGCCACATGGTTACCCTGGCACTGACAATTTGACATGGCTCCACTGGCCCGTCTGTGTGCTTACACTGTTACTGTTAAGATAAACCGTCTATGTTTTCATTGCAGGGATTGCTGTTTGTACTAGAAAGCCTACTGCCAAGATTTGTTTACGGTGGTGCTACTAAAAGCACGTTTTCCCTATTTACACGAGTTTGGGCTTGCACAAAGCATAACACTTCGACCTAGATTCACAAAGCTGTCCGTGCGCAGGCCTTCGTAACAGCGTTTCATGACTCGCTTTTACCCTTTTTCTGCGCATGTTTCGTGGGCTTAAAAGTGCCACGGCATGTTTACCTCTCCCACTCTGAAAAATTATTGTTTAAAGTTCTGCAAGAGTGTGCTTAACTTTCTTGTGCACTTCTTAGCTGTTCCAAGATCCTGAAGTGTTATGCTCTTACTAGAGGTGGCAGTGTTTTTAATGTTTGTATTTCCATCACGCTGACCAAGTATGCGGTGTGGGCTTCAATGGTAGCACATCCTCAACAAATGTCGTAGTGACACATGTAGAAGGCAGTACAAAATAAATAGGCCGACATTCACACCGGGCGCAAACTTCTAATGCATTTTTTGGAAACCACGGTGGACTTATTCCAGTTCGTCCAACAGAGCAGTAACCTGTTCGGCTGTGAACCAACAAGACGTTGAACTAATAAAAGCTTCACATATTGTCGTGCTCATATATATGTGTATCTATCTGTGGCACTGTCAAAAAAAGAATTAGAATATCTGTGCATGCCTTAAGATATATTCCTTCGTTCACAGATCTCGTGGCTGTTACTTGTCAACCGAGTGAACAAGTGCACCCTAGTTTCCTAAATTTAGAGCATTGTTTGAACGTAGCACGGTGTATATTTATTTGTGTCTATAGTTTTGTCCAGCCGTTTACGTCAGATACAAGGAAATACACTGAATATTATCATGTAGCCTCTGCAAATGGTTGCTTGAAGCAGGCTTTGCATGCTTGACTTGTGCCTACAGGCATTTCACAATTCATGAGCACAGAAGCGTATGATAAAACAGTAGAATCGAGAGCAACTATGTGCACGAGCTAAATATGCATTTTAGCATGAGCACACTGTACGTGTTATTTGCCACAAACATGACCTCGCTTAGAAGGCCCATTGGTGAATGGGCTCATAGAAATGTCACTCAGCTGTGCATAGGAAACAGGTTAGCTTAGCCTAAGGGTAGCTTTAGCTGCTACAAATATAATGCCTTCTTGGGGTATTGCACAATTTCTTCCAGAATATTGCCATCTAAGACATCATGTGAAGAGCGTCTACCACATCAGCATTTATATGGCTTGCTAAGTAACGTTTGGTGGAACCTACCATTTTTTCACATTTAGTTTTGCAGTAGACATCCTAAAGTGTAAGTGCTGCTGCAGTATGTGTGACTCATTGTTATGTTGTTGATTCTGGCATGTTAAACCTCACAATTCTACTTTTTCTTGCAGCAATGAGATGCCTCACATATGCCTCCGGTGACATTCTGCTGCGCTGGCCTGATGGAAACACCAGTCCTGCGAAACTCGAGTCCTTCACAATTGACGAAGTCGCCCTTCTCTCTCCAATGATGGCACAGACTGCACTATGCCAGAAATTCAAGATTGTTATTTCCACGGACGACGCAGAAAACCTTTGATGTATTTTAACGCTTGGTTAGCGTTGGCTGTGGTGTGGCGAAGTCTATTTCTACGCGTGCTCACACGTCGCCTAAACCAAAAGACAAACGAAAAAGCATTTCTTTTCCTTGCAATATTGTCCACTTTTTGTGTTAGAAACACTCAAGCAGTGCTCTTCCAAGGAGCTCTCGCCATATGTTAAGCGTGTGACAAGCGTACTCGTGATAAATATTTATTTTCACAAGGCGTAACTGAATGCATATGCAGTTGGTCCTCAGAGAGTAACTGCGAACACGCGGGAGGAACGGCAAAGACCAACCGTTGGGTTTAGGGGATCAACTGGTGGAAGTAATGGTTGGACCGCAGGGAGCAACTGTTGGGAGTAACTGTTGGTCCACAGGCAGCAAATGGAGGGAGTAACTGTTCATCCTCTGAAGGAGGAACTGAAAGGAGAACAACGGTTCGTACCTCTTCACTTAGTTCTTTTAGGGGAGTAATGGAAGTGGCAATGCAATTGCTCTCTGAAAGGAGCAACCCCTATATCCCCGTTGCTCTTTTTCGGCTTAGAGTATGTATGTACGTATGTATGTATGTATGTATGTATGTATGTATGTATGTATGTATGTATGTATGTATGTATGTATGTATGTATGTATGTATGTATGTATGTATGTATGCATGCATGCATGTATGTATGTATGTATGTATGTATGTATGTATGTATGTATGTATGCATGTATGTATGTATGCATGCATGCATGCATACATACAGCAAGCATGTATGTATGTATATATGTATGTACACATGCATGTGTATGTAAATACTGTAAGAGAGCATAGTGGCGCCACCTCTGTGCCAGCATGAAAGAAGACGTAGACGTCCGTGTGGCTCGTGCTTGCCGGGTTCTTGCCTGTACCAGCTTGTTGCGGCTAATGCTTTTTGAGTAATAAGAAGTGTTTTTACGTGAACTCACTTGTTGCATTTGGTGCAAACGTGCTAAGTAACGTCCTGGATATGCGCAGCCGTAAGCTACCATCTGATTTCATGATTACCGAGCGGGTCGATCCCCCACAAGCCTCTTCCACACCGTTGCCTGTAATGTGCCCTGGTGTACTTCGTCGGCGTGACCCACCAGTCTACAACGGCACTTAAGATCATGATGTCGAGGACTGGCTGGCAAAGTACGAGCGTGCCAGCGTAATTAACAAGTGGGTTGACCCTGCGAAGCTGACTCACGTCATCTTCGACCTGACAAATTTGGCCAACCTTTGGTTCACCAACCACCAAGCCGACATCCCTACCTGGTCGGTTTTCAAAGAAACCGTGACCTCGTTTTTCGGTTGTCCAGCCATGCGCAAGCTTCGCGCTGGACTGGGCCTGCGGGGACGATTTCAGCGAAATGGTGAGAGCTTCGCGAGCTACATTGAGGTTGTGATCAGGCTCTGTAGGCGAGTTGATGGGAAAATGATGGAGGCTGACAGAATAAAGCATATATTGAAAGACATTGATGACGACGCTTTTCATATGCTTGGGGCCAAAGACCCACAGACCGTCACAGCCGTGATTCAGCTATGTCAAAATTTTGATGAGCTGCGCAAGCAGCGAATTTCTACACGTCGCACTAATACGCAAACAGCGGATATTTCGGCTTTGGAGTGCAAAAGCAGTGGCCCCCACTACAGCGTGTTGATGCCTCAAATTCAACAGTACATCCGAGAGGAAGCTGCTCGACAGCTTTCTCTTGAGACCACCATCAACGAGACCCCGACCGCACTGGACCACTCACTTCGCCATGCAATTGAGACGCAAGTTGCCGAGGCTCTCCCTTCGCCCGCGTCCCCAATATCAGTTACTGCACCGCTGAATTATGCAGAAGCCGTCCACCGTCCTCCTGTCCAACCGCTGCTTCCTTCATACAGTGCAGCCACCAGCTACTACAGGTCACTAGTTTCGGTTTATGCGGTACATCAGCCCTTCCCGCCACCTCGAGCACCTGTAAACTCTTGGCGTAGTCCGAATAACCAGCCCGTCTGCTCCAACTGCGGTGTTCCAGTACATGTCGCACGCTACTGTCGTCGCCATGGATTCTATTTTAATGATGCTGAGCATTCCAGCAACATCCCACGGCAATGAGAATCGCATGCGACTCCTGATTCAATTGACCCCCGCTCACGTCGACCAGACTTCAGCCCATGTCGATCTCCTTCACCCTGTCCTCGGTCACCTTCCACCATGATTCCCTGTTCCAACCATGCCCAGGAGGAAAACTAACAGTCGCAGTTTCTGAGGCAAGAGCTGCACCACCGACGAAATTTCCAAAGCCCCATCGGTCGCCCCATAACGAGATTGCCGTGTTTGTTGACGGTTTCACCACAACTGCTCTTGTCGACACAGCTGCCGCTATTTGTGTAATCAGTGAAGTGCTATGCTGCAAACTGAACAAAGTGACGACTGCAGTAGTTGACATTTCTTTACGCGCAGTGACTTCGCAGCACGTCCAACCTTCTGCCACATGCACTGCTCATGTTGCGATTCAAGGAGTGCTGTACATCGTTGAATTTCTCGTCCTTCCGCATGCGTCTCATGAAATCATCCTGGGATGGAACATTCTTTCCGCCAATCATGCGGTGGTCGACTGCGCTCGTGCTCAACTCGTTCAGTTTCTATTCAGCACGACATTCATAGATCTCCCTTGCTCACCCAAAAAGGTGATTGTCACCGCTGACGTCATCATCTCTGCTTTTTCGGTGACCGTGGTCTCTAATTTGTGCAACTTCGTCCCTGATTGAACTGCCCTCTTTATTCCGTCGCAAGAATGCGCTCATCGCCGGAACCTTGTCATCCCGTTCACCTTCATAACGCTTGCCGATGGTTCCAGTGCCGTGTACGTGTGCAATATGTTCCCTTGTCCCGCTAACTTATTGCATGGCGAATGTATCGGGTCTCTTGACATTTATGAGAATATCTTTCCTTTCGATGCTCCTTCTGATACGACGCTGATGTCCGTTGATGCTGTCAAAGCTGCCACAGCGCCCTCATTACCTGACGAAGACGTTCTGTTGCGCAGCGTGGACACCGGGCTTATGCAAGACCAGCGCAATCAGCTCGTTCAACTACTTGAGCGTTTCCGCGCCTCCTTCGACCACGGACAATCTCCCTTGGGACACACATCAGTTGTTGCTCACCATATTGACACTGGTCATTTTATTCTGCTTCGTCAGCACGCCCCTACCGCGTCTCGTAAGCTAAGCGTGACGTCATCACTCAACACGTCGACGAGATGCTGCAACGTGGTGTTATTCAACACTCACACAGTCCTTGGGCTTCGCCAGTGCTCTTCGTGCGAAAAAAGAATGGCTCCATTAGGTTTTGCGTGGATTATAGTCGACTAAACAGGATCACGCGCAAGGATGTTTATTCCCTGCCACGCATTGATGACGCCTTGGATTGCGCTCAAGGTGCGGAGTTTTTCTCTTCACTGGATATGCGCTCTGGATATTGGCAAGTGCCAATGGCCGAACGAGACCGTCCAAAAACGGCGTTTCTGACCCTTGACAGCTTATATGAAATTACACATAATGCCCTTCGGTATTTGGAATGCGCCTGCAACTTTTGAAAGGAAGATGGACAGTGTCCTTAGGGGACTTAAATGGCACATCTCTTTTTGCTGTTTAGACGACATTGTTGCATTTTCTGCAAATTTGAAACTCGTCTTTCCCGTCTGGTACAAGTTTTCCTGTGCCTTACGGCAGCCGAGTTGAAACTGAACTTCAAAAAATCGCAATTCTTGGCCACGTCATCATAAAAGAAGGAATATCGCCAGAGTACCCCAAGAGCTGTATCTTGCCGCCTGCCAAACTGCGTGCCGTTGCCGAGTACCCCAAGCCTACTACCCTAAAGGAGCTACGTAGTTTCGTAAGCTTGGGCTCGTATTTTCGGCGTTTCATTCGCAATTTTGCCTCTATATTTGCACCCCTGACTCAGCTTCTTTCCAGTAGCGCGGACCTCTCTGGCTAGAATTCCCACTGCGGTGACGCATTCACGGCGCTGCACCCGTTACTCACGTCTCCGCCAGTTCACTGCCACTTCGATGCCAATGCAGCTACTAAAATTCACACGGATGCCAGTGGTGTCGGCTTCGGTACCATTCTCGCTCAACTCAAGGATGACCGTGACGAGTACGTGGTCCCCTATGCCAGCCGTACTCTAAGGAAGGCAGAGTTCAACTATTCCGCCAGGAAAAGGAGTCCTTGGCTATCATTTGGGCTATAAGAAAATTTTGTACTTACCTTTACGGACGCCAGTTTGATGTCACAGATCACCATGCCATATGCTGGCTAGCATTCATGAAACACCCTACTGGCCACCTCACTCGTTGAGCTTTACGCCTTTAGGAATATTACATCCGTGTTATTTATCGCTCAGGACGCAGACACTCAGACGCCGATGCCCTATGCTGTTTTCCCCTGCCTCCTGACCTTGCCTGCTTACCAACTACCATCTGCGATTTATCATCGTTGAGCATCACCAACATGCCATCCGAGCAGCGCAAGGATATCTGGATCAATTCTTTGCTCGACGTCCTCTCTCACAGTTAGTCAGAATCGGCTTCACGCTCTCTCTCTCTCGTGAAGCAAGACACTTTGCTGTCCGTGAAGGCTCGTTGTATCACCGCAATTACGTCACGGATGGCCGTACGTGGCTCCTCGTCATCCCTCGTCATTTGCGCTTGGACATCTGCGCTGTCTTTTACGATGACCCCAGTGTGGCGATGCTGGAGCATTCAAGACTTACTCTCGCCTTCGTCTAAGATACTACGGGCATGGCATGTCTCGGCACGTTCGCCAGTACGTTCGGTCATGATCCACGTGTCAACGCCGCGAGACGCCTTCTCACAGCACTACTGGCCCTTTGCAATCCTTAACCTGCCCAGCAAGACCATTCGACCGCGTCAGAATTGATATATATGGTCCACTACCCAATACTCTTCGAGGCAACCAGTGGATTATTGTCGCCATCGATCATTTGACGCACTACGCTTAAAATCTGCGCTGCCTGCTACCACTGCGAAAGACGTTGTTTCTTTCCTTCTTCACCATCTGATTTTGCGACACGGTGCACCTCGTGAATTACTGAGTGGCCGTGGATGCGTGTTTCTCTCGAACGCCGTCGAAGAGCTGCTCAAGGAATGTCGCATTGTCCATCGGAAAACCTCGGCATACCATCATCAAACCAATGACATGACAGAACGCTTTAATCGTACCCTTGGAAATATGCTAGCCGTGTTCGCGTCTGACGACCACACTAATTGGAACCAAGTGCTCCCTTTTATCACGTAAGCGTACAAGTCTGTGCCGCAAACAACCACTGGCTTTTCTCCTTTCTTTCTTCTGTACGGATGTGAACCATAATGCTCCATAAACACCATTTTCCCTTACAGACGTGATGTTTCCGAAGCGACGCCTTTTCCGAAGCAATTGCTTATGCCGAAGAGTGTCGTCAATTTTCTCGCTCGTTAACCGCGCAAGACCAATGGCGCCAGAAAGCGGACCACGATGCCTATGCGTCTAGTGTCCACTAGAACCCAGGAAAGTTGGTTTGGCTCTGGGTCCCGTCTACCACGCTCGGTCTTTCCCCGAAGCTTTCGTCGAAACACCATGGCCCCTACCGTGTGGTATGACAAACATCTCCTGTCAACTGTGAAGTTGAACTCATTTATTCACCTTCGGACCAACGCTGCGGTGGGCGTGAAACAGTATACGCGTATCACGCCTCAAACTGAGCTATGACTCTCCTGTCCTGTTATTTTTCTAGGTCGCCAGGTTGGCTTCTTTCTGCTCGGGAAGTAATGCACCGGAGCATAGTGGTACCAGCTTTGTGCCAGCGTGAAAGGAGACGTTGACGTCCGTGTTGCTCGTGCTTGCCGGGTTCCTGCTTGAACCAGCTTGTTGCGGCTAACGCTTCTTGAATATTAACAAGTGTTTTTACGTGAACTCGCTCGTTGCAGTATGTATGTATGTATGTATGTATGTATGTATGTATGTATGTATGTATGTATGTATGTATGTATGTATGTATGTATGTATGTATGTATGTATGTATGTGTGTATGTATGTATGTATGTATGTAAATGCATATGTGTTTGTACGTATGTATGTATGTGTTTTAATTGAACAGCCGTTTTTGGTCTAAATTTCCGGAGTCCTCCACTACGGCGTCTCTCATAATCATACAGTGGTTTTCGGACGTTAAACCCCACATATCAATCAAATCATTGAACAGCCGTTTTTTATCCTATAGAGTAACTTTTATAATGGTTCAACTGATTTTATTTCTAGTTTTGTTTCTTTTGAGACATTATACTTTAAAATTTATTCTTGTTCCATAAAAATTAGTGTCATCATCATCATCATCATCATCATCAGCCTGACTACGTCCACTGCTGGACAAAGGCCTCTCCCATGTTCCGCCAGTTAACCCGGTCCTGTGCTTGCTGCTGCCAATTTATGCCCGCAAACTTCTTAATCTCATCTGCCCACCTAACATTCTGTCTCCCCCTGTTCCGCTTGCCTTTTCTGGGAATCCAGTTAGTTACCCTAAAGACCAGCGGTTATCCTGTCTACGCGCTACATGCCCGGCCCATGTCCATTTCTACTTGATTTCAGCTATGATATCCCTAACCCCTGTTTGTTCCCTAATCCACTCTGCTCTCTTCTTGTCTTTTAACGTTACACCTTCCATTTTCTTCCATTGCTCGTTGCGTCGTCCTCAATTTTAGCTGAACCCTCTTTGTAAGTCTCCAGGTTTCTGCTCCGTAGCTAAGTACCGGCAAGATACAGCTCTTATATACCTTCCTCTTGAGGGATAGTGGCAATCTACCTGTCATAATTTGAGAGGGCTTGCCAAATGTGCTCCACCCCATTCTTATTCTTCTAGTTACATCACTTTCGTGGTTCGGCTCCGCGATTAATACCTGCCCTAAGTAGACATAGTCTTTTACAACTTGAAGTGCACTATTACCTATCTCGAAGCACTGCTCTTTTCCGAGGTTGTTGTACATTACTTTCGTTTTCTGCAGATTCATTTTAAGACCCACCTTTCTGCTCTTCTTGTCTAACTCCGTAAAAATGAGTTGCAATTCGTCCCCTGAGTTACTCAGCAATGGAATGTCATCGGCGAAACGCAGGTTACTAAGGTACTCTCCATTAACTCTTATCCCTAACTGTTCCCATTCTAGGCTTCTGAAAACCCCTTTAAGCACGCGGTAAATAGCATTGGGGAGATTGTGCCCCCCTGCCTTACACCCTTCTTGATTATTATTCTGTTGCTTTCTTTGCTAAGCACTATGGTAGCAGTTGATCCCCTGCAGATTTCTTCCAGGGTATTTATATATACTTCATCGACGCCCCGATTCCGCAGTGTGCGCATGACGGCTGATAATTCTACTGAATCAAACGCCTTCTCGTAGTCTATGAAGGCTATGTATAGTGGTTGGTTATATTCTGAGCACTTCTTTATTACCTGATTGATAGTATGAATGTGGTCGATTGTTGAGTAGCCTGTTCGAAATACTGCTTGTTATTTAGTTGCTTGATTTCTAATGTTTTTCTTATTCTGTTAGCAATTACCTTTGTAAATAGCTTGTATACTTCATAGAGCACGCTAATCGGTCTGTAATTTTTCAAGTCCTTGTCATCTCCTTCATTATGTATTAGAATGATGTTAGCGTTCTTCCAAGACTCTGGTACACTTCCCGTGAGGAGACACCTCGTAAACAGGGTGGCTTGTTTTTCTAACACAATCTGTCCTCCATCTTTCAGCAGATCTGATGTTACCTAATCCTCACCAGCAGCTTTGCCTCTTTGCATGTTCTCCAAAGCTTTTCTGACTTCTTCTATTATTACTGATGGGGTGTCATCTGGGTTACTGCTAGTTCTTATAGTATTAAAGTCGTGGTTGTCCCGGCTACTGTACAGATCTCTGTAAAACTCCTCCGCTATTTTAACTATCCTATCCATATTGGTAGTTATTTTGCCTTCTTTGTCCCTTAGTGCATTCATCCGATTTTCGCCTATCCAAAGTTTCCTCTTCACTGCTTTGACGCTTCCTCCGTTTATCAGAGCGTGTTCAATTCTCACCTTCTTACATCGGATACTTTACGCCTATTCATCAACTTCGAAAGCTCTGCGAGTTCTATTTTGTCTGCTGTACTTGAGAATTTCATTATTTGACGCTTCTTAATGAGCTTCTTCGTTTCCTGGGAAAGCTTGCCAGTGTCCTGTCTAGCTACTCTGCCTCTAACCTCCACTGCACACTCCGTATTGATACTCGTCAGATTATCATTCGTTTTATCTATGCTAAGGTTGGTTTCCTCACTAAAAGCCGAGTACCTGTTCTGAAGCGTGACTCCGAATTCCTGTACTTTCCCTCTCAGTGCTAGCTCACTTATTGGCTTCTTGCGTATCCGTTTCTGTAGTTCCTTCCTCAAGTATAGGCAAATTCGAGAACGTACCATTTTATGGTCACTGCATCGTACCTCTCCAACCACTCCCGCATCCTGCTCTATGCCTGGGTGTGCACTCATTATGAAGTCTATTTCGTTCTTATTTTCGCCATTAGGGCTCCTCCATGTCCAGTTGTGGTTTCCTAGTTTTCGGTAGAAGGTATTCAAAATCCGTGAATTATTGCGTTCTGTGAATCCTACTTGTAGCTCTCCTCTGGCGTTTCTAGTACCCATGCCATAATCTCCTACTGCCTGTCTCCAGCCTGCTTCTTCCCTACCTTTGCAATAAAGTCTCCCATCTGTATTGTATACTGTGTTTTTACCTTACTCATTAACGATTCCACGTCTTCATAGAAGCTTTCAACTGAAGCGTCATCATGGCTGTATGTAGGCGCGTAAGCCTGTACCACCTTCACCTTGTATCTCTTATTCAGTTTCATTACGATACCTACCACCCTTTCATTAATGCTATAGTATTCCTCTATGTTCCCAGATATGCTTCTATTAATTAGGAACCCCACTCCCAGTTCTCCTCTGTCAGCCAAGCCCCGATAGTAAAGAACGTGCCCTTTCTGTAGCACCGTATAGGCCTCATCTCTCCTCCTAACCTGACTGAGCCCTATTATACCCCACTTAACACCCTCTAGCTTCTCGAATAGTACAGCTAGATTTCCCTCACTAGATAAGGTTCTAGCGTTAAACGTTGCCAAGTTCAGGTTCCAATGGCGGCCTGTCCGGATCCAGAGATTCTTGGCACCATCTGCTGCGTTGCAGATCTGACCGCCGCCGTGGTCAGTTGCTTCGCAGCTGCTGGGGACTGAGGGCTGTGAGTTATTTGACGTATGCATGTGGGAAGTAGTGGTCAGATACGGCACCAGGGTGGCCAATCCTTTTCTGGTGAGGGAGTGCGTTTCCGGTGGAGGTTACCGGTGAAGCCGCACCCCAGGCCTCGTAATGCAGTTCCATCACCATGCGGATTTTTTTTATCCTGTTGGGAACTGCGCGGCACCGGGATTTGAACGACGGACCTTTTGCATGCGAGGTGGATGCTCTAACCACTACGCTACGCTGCTCCCGGTAATTGTAGTATGACAGTCTATCATCAAAGCTTAACCTCCTGTTTTTCTTTAAAGCTCTTTAACATCCTGTAGACCCTCATTATTGGAACCTGAAGGAACCAGGAAAATATGTTCTGTTAGACAGGAGTTCCATTTATCGAGAGATGACCAGGAGTGCAGAATACAAAAATGAAACCAATGTTGTCTGAAGCACTTGTTCTATTTATACATCAGCTTCGTTTACTGAGAGTCTTCTGAGCACCTAGACCCAAGAGCACAAGTATTTTTGCATTTTAACTCCATTCCATTTGTGGGCAGCCCAGTCAGGTTGGCTCTTCCTCGGCAAACTACTTGCAATCATAGCAAGACGAATCCCACAGCAAATATAATAAAATATAAGAAAAGGAAAGAGAGAGTCAACACACACCTTTTCTCCGTGTTTTGTGTCAGCCATCATTTGACGCAAAGTCTGCAGGACACGCACGCAAAGCCCCTCCTCCCGCTCCAGCAACAGGCGTTGTGTGTGTTGCACCAGCTTGGAGACAAAGGAGACACAGCGAGCCTCCGCCTGTGGCCGTGAAGGGAACAGCCGCTGCGGCTCATGAAGAACGTCCACCAGCACAGACAACTCGCTCTGTACTAGCGGCCTGAGCTGCTCTTCCAGCACCAGCACCAGCTCTTGTAGGACCTCTATCACCGTCCGATCACTTGGGTGGCTGCGGGAGACATCGTTAGGTCTCTGTGGCCCAATCAGTGTAGCCTTACACAAAATGTGTAAATTCGAATAAGTTGTATCGTTTGCCAATGTACAGTCATCAGCAAGAAATTAAGAAAAATCAAACGAACCAGCAAAAATTAGTTCACAGCACAGCTCCTCTACAGAGTATTGTTTTACACATTGCGTTGGTCGAATATATCCGTTTAAATTAATCAATTACAATCAGAATAAACAAGTCATCACCCTTGTCTCTACATATACATATGTGTGTAATATCACTGCATATTTATTACCTGTTGACAATAACTATTCAGGGCACAAACCTAATCAAGCTGGATAAACTGAATTGTCCATGCACCTGTCTTCTGTACTGGAACTGTTGTTGATGAAAAAAGAACTTCGATTAGCAATGTAGTAACCAAAAGCAGAGTATCTCTATTTTGACGCAAATCAATTCGCCATTGTACTGTTGAACTTGTGACAATCGGGGAATCTCTCAGCACATCTCAATTGGCTGCTATAATTCTTTAAAACCATTGACAGCAGCATTACACTGAAGCGTGCAACATGACAAGTAGCGAGAGAGCAGACACAAATTTTCACTCTGTTCGGGTCTTCTTTAGCCACCCACGCCCTTTTGTCTTGCTGCATTCGCACAAAATTAGCACGAAAACGTGCCCTCACAAACGCAGTCAACTTGGCCGCAACCAATCAACTCGCTGCATGTCTAGATTTTCTTCAAAATATTGTGATGACTTACCACCAGTGGAATATCCAGACACGTGAGAATTGATACACCAGGTATGATAATAATGTTTTGGCACTAAGTACTCTTGAGATAAGAGAGGATGGATGAGAAAATATGAACTCCGAACTCCGTATTCATGAGAGAGCACGGCAGAGCGTCTTGGGTCAAAAGGAGAGTGAAAGGAGAGAGTGCAAGAACCACCTTAAATAGAAAACAGTACCCGCCGCAAGGCATAATCTCAGGCCGGGAAACCTGTTAAAAAGTGCTCGAGGACACTGCAAATCGAATCCAGTACTTCCCAGATTGTAGTTGCACGCTGTAACCACTCGTACGCTGCTGCCGTGCTTGAGATGAGAGCTTGTCATTGCAGCTTTTGCCCCATTATTTATGTAGTGTCATTTCCTGGAATGATGCCAACTGCAAAACGTGTGGCGAAACTTGGTCAATAATAGAAAAAATTAACCAGAATTCATTCACCTAAGTTGACTAGAAGGTAGTAACTACCAAGTGTTGCTGTATTATCGGGCACTTTCTATCAGTGTATATATGACAACGCTATTAACTATTCTAAGTTCACTGTCATTAGTGTCACTTTCAGTATATTGACACTCAGTTTCTTTCTATTATCATCATCTAGACAAACTTTCGCTAATCAACTGAAAGCTCTCTTATTAAGCTGTGATTCCCATATACAAGGGCAGCAACTTAATCTCGGTTTCTGCAGGGCTGTTCCTACCATAGAACGCGTACTCCGCTTTTTTATGGTCTCCAAGCATCCGATGCTGCTTCATGGAAGCTTTGTATGACGTCTGCTGGGTCAGAAACTTATCGTTATATTCTCAATTTCTTCAATTCCAAGCTTCTACGAAGAAAAAATTAGGGTCCTTCTAAAGCCGTCTGTCTCTCTCTCTCTTTCCTCCTTTTCGCGCATGTGGTAAGATCGCTTGACTCAGAGACGCGTGAGCGTCCCTTGTTTTTTGTTTGCTCACGCAAGCACCGCAGGGTGATTTAACTGCACCGTGTTTTCTGAAAAGCATTAACACTGAAACACCTCCCAACAAGTCTCTCTCGTTTCACGTAGACACGTATCTTAGCGTAAGCGTAGGCATGTTCTCGCATTCCGGCTTTATCAAAATGCTGAGGTGCATGAAACTTGCGACATTGCGCTCACGATGCGATTTTATATTTGCTGCTCTATATTTCTGCAGAATTCGTTCGCAAGCACAAAAGCCGCTCCTGTGTCTTGTAATAAGATTATGGTAAGAAAGCCAACCTTTTACTACTGGCTACAAAACGCCCTTACGATCACCACTATACCATGCTCGATTATGCCGGATTAGTTGAGTAGCAGCGCATCTTCATTAAAATATAGGTTATTTGCTGTTGTCACTTCACTCAAGGGAAAAAATTTGAGCTACATCGTCAAACATTGCATGCATCAACTTTTGTGTGGTTTCAATCACGTGGTGCCTCTGGAGTGTTGTTCATCTGTACTTGGCGTGATAACGCATGGATTATTGCCAAAAGTTGTCGAGCAATTAATTTTTTCAGCTATGACCATTGATGATACGCGAGAACTTGGCTTTGCGCAGGACACCCGGACGTCTATTAAAACGTGCCAGCGCGTAAGTGCTGTCAGACGCCCGCTGAAAGCTGAGATGCAGCAAGTCATTGGCTATCATTGCATAATCTCGATGCTAGGCACTTTGAGTGCTACCTTGCTATCATCCGCAGAGTGTTGCTAGAGTGTTGCTAGAGTGTTGTAACAACACTCTCCTCCGCGTAAGTAATAACACTCTCCTCCGCGTGTGCCTTTCGTCCTCGATTATCCTCACCCGCCATCGGCACGCGCTGCACACGGCAACATTTTTCACCGGGGCTTCCACGGACGCGCCGCCAAATTCAACGGAAGCAGGTTATTTCAACCTACTTGCACGCCCCGGGCATGTAGCGAATTTGGGAAAATGTCTATTAAAATATAGGGCATAGTGAAGCGAACGTTTATTTTGAAGAATAGTTTCTTCCGAAAGCCGTGTAAGTGTGTCATTATGCTTTAAAAGCAGCTTCAGGTAGAGTTCTATGATGCAGGTGTTTTTTTTTTTGGTCTTCCAGGTGATATCATGCTTTACGTTCACATCATGTATAGATTTGCTTGTGTCAACTACTAAAGGCTTGAAAATGAGCACGTAGCAGCAACCACTTACTACTATCAGATTGATTGATATGTGGGGTTTAACGTCCCAAAACCACTATATGATTATGAGAGACGCCGTAGTGGAGGGCTCCGGAAATTTCGACCACCTGGGGTTCTTTAACGTGCACCCAAATCTGAGTACACGGGCCTACAACATTTCCGCCTCTACTACTATCAGATTGAAGCTTATGCCTCTTTTGAGGGGGCTTCTTGTGCTTCACGGCAGACTGGTGGAAATAGAATGTTCGAACTATGTCGGAATTCGGGGTTTTTACGCAAATCGTTGCAATATATGCGGCTCCCGTTTGTCTTCGATCAAATATTACAAGGACTTATAGAAAGGTGCTGACCATTCAGACACAATCTGTAATTTTGTTTACAAAATGAAAAGTGACTAACACGCTGCACTATTAAAGGTTATTGATACAAAACTTCTCTAAATTATAACGCAAGAACTAAAATCTTATGACTCTTAAAAACTGATTGAAGCTATAACTTAGGCTCTTGTTACATCCATTAAAAAAAGCCCCCCACCCCCCGCCCCCAATCCAAAAAACCGCAGTAAAGCAATTTAACGCACTCACTGCGCCAGCGAGGTTTTTCGGCCTCTGCTTTGATGCGGATAACACGAGCAAGCAAGTAGCGCTATGCGCGAGAAAACCATATAATAATCGGCCCCAGTAAAGCACGCGTCACATCTAAATTAAAGCGACAGTTAGTGAACTGACAAAAAAGGCAATTTTAGCCGGTTGACGCTGCTCCTCTGCAATGTCACGGGCACGCTTACCGTTTAGACGAAACCCTTAGATGCCTCATGAAACACGAAATATGACTGTCGGCGTCCCGCGTCTAAGGCATCTCGTGTCGGTGGGTGCAGGTGATGCGAAAAATCATCACAATAGGAGATCATGACACCAGATGACGGCATGACGACATCATATATCACGTAATTTATGGTGTCATAATAATTTCACAGTGCCGTCACGTGACGCTCTTGACGCCACGTGACAGAACGGCTCATTTTCATCCTCAGGGGGTTAATGATTTCTCGAACGTTCATTAACAATGCTCGTATTTCTTTCTTTCAAACACCAGATCACACTAATTAGCATTATTTCATGTTTGCATAACACCCCCATCTCTTTTATAAAAAAAGAACTTTATTTAATCAACATCGCCAGTGTCATTTCGACCTACTTTTTGACTCACCTACTTCGCTGCATTCATTTTGATCAAATTTCGACAATTAGGATAAGCGCAACTGAAAAGATGTATCATAGCAGGTTAGCTATTTACTGCAGAAAGCAGTTTCTGTAGATTATTTCAGAGTGGATAAAAGTTCGCGACGTGCAATTTGAAAGAGTCTCAGCACAAGATTGTACATATTCAGGAGAGTTCTATTTTTATGCAACGCATAGATAGCCGCAAAAAAATTAGCTTTATCAGACAGGAAGAATACTCAAAATGCATACAGCATTCAGTGATTGATTGATTGATATGTAGGGTTTAACGTCCTAAAACCACCATACGATAACTCAGTGATAGCTCAGTGATAACACCGTGATAGCTCAGTGGTTAGAACATCGAACGCGTTATTCGAGCATTCAGCGATGCTTTCGTACTAGTAATAATAAAAGCATCGTAACTCACAAAGAACATTTTTTTGGTGGAGCTCAGTTCTATCGGCTGATGTTGATTGATTGATATTGGGGATTTAACACCCGAAGAACACCATATGATTATGAGAGACGCCGTAGGGTAGGGCTCCGGAAATTTCGACCACCTAGGGTTCTTAACGTGCACCCAAATCTAAGCACACTGGCCTACAACATTTCCGCCTCTATCGGAAATGCAGCCGCCGCAGCTGGGATTTGAACCCGCGATCTGCAGGTCAGCAGCCGAGTACCTTAGCCTCTAGACCACCGTGATGGGGCCTATCGGCTAATGTAGTGACGCTACTGCTTCTTACGATAACTATCGTGCTTACCTTGAACATCGTAAAAAAAGCGTAGCCATTCATATTTTGGTTGCAACAGTTACAAGCGCAAAGGCATGACATAGCACAGAAAGAGCACAGAAAACAGCGTATGCAATGTTCGTTACGTGAGATTGCACGTCGCGAGTTACGCGTGATCGCGGTGAAAAATGGTCGAGCGAAAAAAAAAAATATCAGCTCCGCGTGCGAGTTGCGCGTCTCTACGGGCAAGCACAAAGGAGACCAATTTCTGCGCACAACAGTGGAGGAGAACGCGAATACTCGACAAGGGCAAGGAAGGAGAAAGGAGGTAGCGCGCGTGGCGGCGAGTACAGTGGATAGCGGTACTTTGCCAAAATCAAGGGGTTTTTAATTTTAGCTGTGAGACTGTATTACCGTTTCAAATAGAGTTCAAGTGCGAAAACTAGAGGAGCCTGGCTGTGAACAAACGCTTTCATAACATGCGTATATAAAAAAATGGCAGCATATCCACGGGGTGAATGATGGATAGTGGGGCGGAGCATCCGTCCGTCCATTCGTTCTTGCTTCCGTCCGTCCATGCGTCCGTCTGTGTGACCGTCCATCCGCCTGTCCGTGTGTGCGTCTCTTCGGGCATCTGCACGTCCATCCGTGTGTCCGTCTCTGCGTTCGTCCATGCATTCACCCCTGCATCCGTCCATGCGTCCATCCGTCTATGCAGCAATCCGCGCGTTCGTCCATGCATCTGTCTGTTTGTCCGTTCGTCCATATATTCAACACTCCAAGTACCACCATCTCGCATCTTTTCATGATATATTCCGCATATAGAAGCACCACCATTCAGTGGACATTCCAAGGACTAAACGAGGTGTGGCACACGCACATTTACGGCTTGCGCTTCATGTCTACTTCCCACCTTTCACCACTTCGAGTTCATGGTATATACTAGTTCACTGCATTAATGGCTCTGCAGCCGAACGCTCCCTAAACCTTTCTAAAACTAAGGAGGTTACGCTCAGCGAGTACAACGTAGCAACCCTTTTTTGTCAGATAGTGCTCAATGTACGTGCCAATGGCTGCAAATGGAGAATGAGAGACAGCAAAATTCGGCTTTTAGTTAACGCGCACGCTGCGAATTTTCTATTGTTCAACAATGCACAGGAGAAATCTCCCACCGGCACCACCTTGTAGGTCGACATGTTGCGTGCTACGACGAGGGATGAACGGGTGCCGCTTTAGGAGCTTCGGCTCTAAAATTGCCGCCTGCATATTCCCACCGAGGAAACTCAGGTAAATGCGTCGAAGAGGGGGAAAGGGGGTATCTCGTGAATGTTGCGTAATTGGGTATGGTTCGAGACTCACCGGGTAGCGTTCATCTGAGTAGGTGTGCGGGTCGAGGCGGGTAACGGTAGCCGTAGGTCACGCTCATCGACGGTACGTGCCCACACACCAATGAGCCCTTACACGATGCGCAAACCAAGTACGACACGAACGGCTCCAGCAGTCTCTCGTCGTCATCGTTGTCGCTGGTAACGTTGTCGTTGACGCGGCCGCCCTTCATGTCGACGTTGCCAAAAGTGCTCCAAATAATCTGTAGTGCGTTGGTCTGCTTCGCTTTGTTCTTGTAGCTCCCGTCCAGCATTGTCAAAGCACAGTCGGTCGTTGTCGAAGCACAGTAAGTCGCACACCTTACGGCTGTGTCCGAAGCTGTGGTCTTCGAAGTCGCGTTTGAAATGAGCGGCCGGCTGCGGGAACTGCTTTGCTCGCGTCGCCCCTTCCACAGCGCGCTCATGTTCACGAGCAGTTGCCATCTGTTGGCATCTGTTGGTTCCATCACATCTACTCGAGTCAAGGAAAGTGTGAAGTGAAGTGAAAGAGAAGGAGCGAAAGGGGATGAACGGGGAGAGAGGGAGGGGGAGAGAAGACGAGCAGAGCATGCGCAGTGCGGGTGTGGATGCCGACGACGAGTGGCATGGGGTGGCAAAGAAATTAACGCATTTAAAAACACCCTGCATGTGAGTATATTTATTGCTGCCAAGTTATACAAGCAAACTTCTTAACGGTGGCAGAGAGCACAGGCCCGGGTTCTCTGGCGGAATATGTGAGAGGCATTACTCACTACGCCCTGCAGTGGACGTAGTGAGTAATGTAACTTAGGGGGGCTACTTGGAATGGCATTGAAATTGAACTATAAATGCATGTGTGTTTTGAGAAGGACAAGTTTGATGTTTTTAATAAATCCACTTGTTGGTCTGGGCCCGTCTTGTCAGCTATTTCTGCTTGTGTTCTGTCACCCACGCAGCTTTCTTAGAGTTTGAAGGGCTGATAATGTGGATACGCTATGCTTAAACTTCTGTACACGTCACCATCTGAACCTCACTTTCATTTAACGTGCTATACGTCCTCCTACCTCAGATCACTCCTCGCCTCCTGTCAATCTTAGATCACTCGTTCTTACTCTCACCGATATTCATAAGTTATCCGTGTTTTTAAGCCTGCAGTTGCAAGTGATCTTGAATGTTATCACGTGTACGACATTGCTGAAGACGTGCATTGCAGAATAATAGAAAACTTGGCGAGTTCTTTTAAGCTCATAATGAAGGAAAAGAACAGAAGAGGTAGAACTAATACGATGGACGAGACCCAGGACATACGTTGCGAGTATGAAGAGCACGCGCCTACGCTTCAAAAGCGTCTAGTCATACCAGTGTAGGAAAAGGGTGCGTAACCATGGGTAGGCGTCGACCGCGTAGACGCTCACGCATCCAAGGCTGACGCACAGTGTTGCTTGAACTTTTGGCTTTAAACTGTCCCGCTTCAGCTCAGAACAGCGCGCTCTCAAGCGCTGCGTGTTCGTACGTTTTCAAAGACATAAGAGCACGTTAAAAAAATGGGCTGATCCTACGTACAGTGGATATCGATGATATGTGAACCACGAAAGAGAAATGTTAATATGTCACTCTAAAATTAGCACAAAGTTATGAGGTGGAGGCAAATGATGCCGTACATGACTTCCTCTTCAAGATTGTCATGTTTAGTTGTGTTGTTTACCTTCTTCATCTATTCATGTCATGCAATACCAAATGTAGTATACATGGAGCTAGCGAAACGCCCGCGAGCACGCTATGAGCGTGGTATGTTGTTATGTTCTTACTTGACACACGTGTCAGTATTATCATGTTTCCACCAGTCACATGCCTTCGTCCTAAAATGATGTCACAGACGTAACATTAAATTTGTTATATGTGGAGCTAGCAAAACGGCCGCGAACGCATCATGAAGGGCCCAATATACTCCAATGTAGCGGTGACGCACGCGCACGTTCCGCACAGCGACGCTACGTTAGCAAAACGCGAGCACTCTATACAGTCTGATACCAGACGCGGCCAGCCTCCGTCGGCGCGGCCCGACGGCAACCGGTGCGAAGTGCGACATGCTGCATTTCGTGCCAATGCATTACCCAGACAACACTGAGTGTCCCTCTTTTCTTGGTGGAGTAGCGCTGTACGCGCTGAAACGCGCATGCGTCAAAGCAACGCCGCGTGGCGCACGCCTGCGACTTTATGGCAGGACTGCATGGTGGCTGGCGTGGCAACGCTGGCGTGACCTGACGAAATGAACGCCGGTGAGCACGCGCAACATGTCGCGTCGAAATGTATTGGCACTTTGACTCTGGCGTTTAGTCATGCTCTCACATGAAACGCTTCTCGTGATTGTCCCGTTTTCACCAGTCACACACGTTCGTCAATAATTGACGTCACGTAATCATCAATTGGGCATATGTAAAGCTAGAGAAACGGCCGCGAGCGCATCATGAGTGGGGCATATAGTCATGTTGTTACATGACACGCATGTCGTGATTATCATGTTTGTATGTGTCATTTACCTATGCCGCC
Organism: Rhipicephalus annulatus; assembly: GCA_013436015.1. Lineage (NCBI taxonomy): Eukaryota > Metazoa > Arthropoda > Arachnida > Ixodida > Ixodidae > Rhipicephalus > Rhipicephalus annulatus. The sequence continues at coordinate 50,455 of WOVY01001717.1, read as the reverse complement.
TGTTCGCGTCGCGTAATACCGAGTTTGGTACATGTGAAGCTATCAAAACAGCCGCGAGCGCATCATGACCGTAGCATGTAGTCATGTAGTTACATGACACGCATCTTATGTTTATCATGTTTGTATCAGTATCATACTTTCGTCATCCATTAACGTTCCGTAATACCGAATTTGGTATAAGTGAAGCTAGCAAAACGGCCGCCAGCGCATCATGAGCGTAGCGCGTAGTCATGTTGTTACATGACACGCATCTCATGATTATTATGTTTGCATCAGTCACATACCTTTTTCATCCATTCACGTACCGTAATAACAAATTTTGCATATGTGACGCTAGCGAAACGGCCGCGAGCGCAACATGAGCATGACATGTGGTCATGTTGTCACATGACACGCATGTCATGATTTTCATGTTAGGGTCTGTCGCTTGTGTTCGCCATGCAATCATGTCATACCATACGAGTTTGGGACATGCCATGTGAACGAAACCACTGCAAGAGCTGCAGGACTATAAAATTTAAATCATGACATTCATGACATTCATGTCATGATTTTCATATTATGTTTTGTCAAATATGTTCTTCATACAGTCATGTTTTGTCATAGCAAGTTTAGTATTGATACCATTATTGAAATGGCCAGAAGAGCTAAAAGTCGTTGGCGGCTAGATAGACAGATATATATATAAATACGCAGAAAGTCGCCGAAGTTCGCTTCGCATTTAATATCGATTGTGGCTCACCCTCCAAAGTTTTCCTATTCAGATGTTGTTGACATCGCAATGACCAATGTAACTACCCCGGTGTGCACCAGAAATAAACATTGGTGCTTGTGCGTCTCAGGTGAAGGGAAATTGGCGTCTAGGACCCTATACATATATCAAAGTAGCCGTGCGCAGGGTTCTCCTTCAGGTTGAGGGGGTGCAAGTTCGTCGCAGTGACCCCCTCCCTACTATATCAATGGATGGGGCTGGCTTAGCATCCCCCTCCCTAATATATCGTTGTATCGAGTTGACATTGCGCCAACCACCCCTCCTCTCCCCACTATTAGAAGCCAGCCCCCGTGCTTTCTTCGTGTGCACGCCTACGACGTCTTTGCATTATGTGACACAGCCAACGATGCTTGCAGGATCGCCAGAGCTGGCGCGATCATCTTATTGAGGGCTGATGACAGCCTTACTAGTAGTGCTGATCAAGAATTTAATTTTTCTAGCTGATCATAAAAATAGATGAAGTTCTGTTGCTGCCTAAAAAAAGTGAACATGATTGATGTAGCTGGATCCATCTGTGGGCTTGACGTTGTCTCTTGGCGCGAACTTGCGAAGACGAAAAAAAAAAGAAAGTAGGTGTTTTTGCGCAGTCCGCGGTGCTCAAAACTTATGGCGCATAGCAAATAATATTTTTAACATTACCAAGCGGCAGCTTCCCCTATATAATGCACTGCAGTTTGTTACATGGACTAATATTGAGAAGTTCGATTGATTGGTTGATATTTGGCGTCTAACGTCCGAAAACCAAGAGACGCTGTAGTGGAGGACGCCCGAAATTTCGACCACCTGGTGTTCTTTTAATGTGCACCGAAATCTGAGCACATGACCTTCAGTATTTCCGCCTCCATTGGAAATGCAGCCGGTGCAGCCGGAATTCGATTCCGCGACCAGTGAGTCAGCAGCCGACTACGTTAGCCACTAGACTACCACGGCTGGGCAATATTGAGAAGTTTGAATCTTGAAGAAATATACATATATATCTCACTCCTTTTTCGCATAGCAAAGGAACAAGAAACAATTTTTACAGGAAACTCTAATTTATGGTCCTTAGCAACAAATTCAGGTAATATGTAGAACTGCAAATAGGGCTAGACGTCCTTGTTTTTCATAAGTGAACATCCCCTATTCGGTCCAAATAAAGTACCGAGCTATTAACCATTCTTTTCTTCGCGTTTTACACACTTCCAGGCAGCGCATAGGACAAACCTGCTTATTGTTTTCTTGTTGAATGTGAAGTTTAAGAAAGAGATTTACGTCTATAAAACAATAAGTGTATGGCAACATATCATACAAAATTGATGTAGCGTGTGCAAGAAATGTCTTTGAAATAAAACGAGTGGTATGTTGGTGCCTGCACAGCCTGTATATATTGCTAGGAATGGCTCAGAAAGTGAATTTTCGAGCAGTACTTTTGTTTCTTCTTGCTGCGAAATAATTTAACAACAAAAACATTATAAAAGATCTGATAAGCAAGAAAATGAATTAGCATCAAGGTTTATAGATCACCAGGTTCCTAGTCATACACTAGCAAACTCAATATAATTTTGTGAATATGGTAGTACATCCAGTGCATGTAACACTTCATATATACAGCCCTCATTAACCTTATAAATCACGCCTGATACTTCAAGGCTTCAACTAAACGCTCTATGGGAGGGTTTCGAAAGTTGTATGTAGCTGAAATATCATTTAATGAGACGAACTACACCCGACACTTTATGATGCCACAGATATCGGTCATAGGATTGCACCAGAACGTTGTATAAAATTCTTTGGCAAGTTGTCTAACATTGCTAAACTGAATATCTTTATATATCTAACATACTTAGGAGCATGCATATTCTAATTTAATGCATTTACAAAAAATCGCAGCATATCCACCTAGTGAATGATGATTAGTGGTGTGAAGCGTCCTTAAGTCCGTCTGTGCTTCCGTCCGTCCATGCTTCTCTCCGTCGGTCCGTGCGTCTGTTCGTACATCGATGTGTCCCTCCCTGCGTTCGTGCATGCGTCGATCCGTCCATCCATGCGTCCTTGCATCCGTCTGTGTACCCGTCTCTGTGTTCGTCCGTGCATCTGTCGACTGTCCATCCATGCGTCTTTCCGTCTGTGTGTCCGGCTGTGCGTCCATTCATTCGTCCGTGCGTTCATGCGCTTGACCATCTGTCCAGCTACTTGTCAATCTGTCCATCCATGCGTCCGTCCATCTAGTGAACACTCCAAGTACCGCCATCTCCAATTTTTAATATATATTTATCATATAGAAGTCTAGCCATCTAGCGGACATTCTAAGGACAAGAGGTGGCTATCTATCTATCTATCTATCTATCTATCTATCTATCTATCTATCTATCTATCTATCTATCTATCTATCTATCTATGTATCTATCTATCTATCTAAGCTTTTGTGGTCTCCAGAGCATACCTTTATTGGCGTTTATGCCAAAATTACGTGAAGGCATTTGATTCAGTGGACATATCAGCAGTCATGCGGACGAAACGTGTATAAACATCCGGAAAAAATCCACAGCGGATAAACTGTCACCATGGTGGTCCACAAAGAAAGCGACAGAATATTAGTACAGAAAGATGTAAGACAAGGGGATACAATTTCCCCAATGCTATTTACCGCGTGCATGCTTGAAGAGGTTTTCAGAAGTCTAGAATGGAAAGAGTTGGGGATAAGAGTTAACGGAGAGTACCTAAGAGACCTGCACTTCGCCGATGACATTGCATATCTGAGTGACTGAGAACAAATTTCAGTTAATTATTACAAAATTAGACAAGGAGAGCAGAAATCTAGGTCTTCAAATCGATCAGCAGGAAACGAAAGTAATGTACAACTTCAAAAAAAATAACAGCGCTTCAAAATAGGTAGCAGTGCACTCGAACTTGTAAAATAGTACATCTATTTAGGACATGTATACCGCGGAGCCTAACCACGAAATTAGTAACCAGAAGAATAAGAATAGGGTGGAGCCCATTCGGCAAGCAGTCCTGATTCAAGAATGGTAGATTGCAACCATCACTTGAGAGGACGGTTTACTACAGCTGCATCCTACAAGTACTTGCCTACAAAGCATAAACCTGGGGGATAACAAAGAAAGTTCAACTTAAGTTGAGGATGACGCAGTGAGAAGTGGAAAGGAAGGTTATGTGTGTATTCTTAAGAAACAAAAAGAAATCTGTGTGGTGACCGCTGCGCACACACCTGCGCAACCTCCGTCTCATGCCCCGCTGCGGTGGCCTAGTGGCTAAGGTACTCGGCTGCTGACCCGCAGGTCGCGGGGTCGAATCCCGACTGCGGCGGCTGCATTTCCGATGGAGGCGAAATTGTTGTAGGCCCGTGTGCTAAGATTTGGGTGCACGTTAAAGAACATCAGGTGGTCAAAATTTCCGGAGCCCTCAACTACGGCGTCTTTCATAATCATATGGTGGTTTTGGGACGTTAAAACCCACATATCAATCAGTCAACCTCCGTCTCGTTACTGGTGCGCCCGGCGTGACACGGCCACTGGCTGCAACACGCATCCGACAAAGCACAGCGCCATCGCAGCTTCACCGGAGGCTAACGTCACCACGGATGGCTATAAAATTGACGCTGCCAAGCTCGGTTTCATTCTTTTGTTCCTCTACCTTTCGGGAGCAGCGTTAACATGCTCACCCCACTCCTGCTGCCAGGCTAATAAACAGTCGTTGTTTTATGACGGGATGTGTTTTTCTATTAAGAAGACATCCCAGATTTGTGGACCCATAGAACGAACTAACCGCACCACCATGGTTCACTCAGAAACCATCACCGTTCTCCGCCATCAAGTGCATATATTTGAACACGAACTGCAGACCAAGCAACGCCAGCAATTGCGCAACGCCTCCGCAAACCAGGCCGTGCCTACCGGCACAGCTCCTACTGAAGGACGTCATAACTACTACTGAAGTCACTCTCCACCCCCCCCCCCTATGGTCTCTGGCGTGTTGCTGTCAAGCTTCCACTGTTTCGGGCGGACTTGCTCGAAATTTGATTTGCCCTGGTTAAGGCTTGGCGCGCATCACGCAAGACGGGACCCGCTACGATTACGTCATCGCCCACCTGGACGCACGTTACCCAACGAGGCCCGGGATTATTTGGCAAGCCACGAACGGCCAACCTGTACGAACACCGTCTATCTTCCGCTTGTCATTCACTGAAGAACAGAATATACAGCAACTGCAGTTTGCACAGGTTGCTGAGCGAAACCTTCGCAGCTCATGCGCCATTGCATTCGTGAGCTCACAGGCAGCATGTAAATCCAGGATTCTTTCCAACAATTGCTTTGGCTCCAAATATTTTCGCCGCTCAATAGGGCCATTTCGGAGGCTCGGACCAGGCTACCTATTGACGCACTTGCTGAGATTGCTGATCGCGTAGTTGTGGCCTCCTTGCCGCAGTTGTCCCCCACCATCCAGGTGTAGCCTACCGCTGAACACCACAGACGTTGTGCATCCTACCGGCGACATGAACTGACGACTCGATTCGACAACTGACGACAACGATTCGATGAACTCGATTCGACAACGCTTGGGTGAACATTTTCTAATGCAACAACGCCGTCATTCACAAAGCCACGTCCGCAACAACACCTCATCGGTACAACCTGACATCAACTGTTCGTACTACTACCACCGACGCTTCGGTTACAAAGCCCGGCCACGTCAATCACCCTGCTCTGAGAGACATGCGGAAATCGACAACAGCAGCTGATAGAGATGTTTAGATTCAGAGCCTGAATGTCCAACGAGACGGATTGTCCAATGAGAAGGAATGTCCAATGGGTCACGTGACGGGCGAGACTCTATGTCCAACGAGCTGAATGTCCAACCGAGACTGAATGACCATTGAGACAAAATATCCAACGAGCCTGAATGTCCAAGCGAGACTAAATGTCCATCAATACAGAATGTCCAACGAGCCTGAATGTACAACCAAGACTTAATGTCCATCGTGACGAAATGTCCATAGAGACCATCAGCAGTTTCGTCCGTTGGCCCAGACAGCATGCACCTGCGGAAAAACCGCAAGGCATAGTGTGCCAACTCCCATGCTCCGACCACAGCTTCGTACGTTGAAGAAACCACGAACTTCCATGAAGGAATGCGGCAGTACAAGAATGACCTCCGTCAAAGCAGCAGTGTACAGAGCACAATGACGTAAAACTGTGAGCAGTTTGACTACCCTACCAGTCCCGATGGTGCGCCGTCGAGCTCTTTGCCTTGTTTTGTACACTTCCTGCATTCCTTGGGATGCATAAAGAGAGTGAAAACAGGTACGAGAAACTTGAATCTGGGAAACGACTATGCCACCAAGCATTTTGCAGTTTAGACTGCCTGACCATAATCACAGGTGACAGGCCATTGAAAGTGCTGCGGCACTTCAAAGCTGACTATAAATGAAAAGTTGTCTGAAAAAAAAGAAAAATACAAAAATACGGGCGTTGCTTTGTTGGGTTGGTATGACTGAACTGCAGACGTGTTTGGAAATTAGGGAATATCTCATACGGGGACTCAAGAATTCGGACAAGTCATTAAAGTTTAAACATCCTTCTGATTGCCGAGACGTAACAGATTTTTTTTTACCTCATTGAAGCTCGACGAAATTCGTTTTTGCGAGTGTTAAAGCGTCACATACGGCATAAACGCTGCGTTTCTACCTCCTTCCTTTGTGAAACCTGGCCGCTGCAACTTCCAAGGTACCCTAAATAATGCAACTGCTGTTTAATATGTAGCAAAGGGCAAGACAAAATCTGATGGTCTCTGTCAATGCTACAATTAACTAAACTAAACTTGGCGATATGGTGCATAGCTATCGGAAATTTTCAGCGCACAACAATGCCCTCATAAGACGTTCACAATCGCTCATCCTCTCCTCTCGTTCTTGTGAATAAGTTGTTTAGCGTTCCTAACTTCCCCACTAACCACATTTATTCATGGAAACAGACAGATGGACAGACAAAGAACAATATTGGGTCCTGAGAAACGCTACTCCTTTAGAGCAACGTCGCGGGTCGTTCCCACAGAGGAACGGAGAAGCCTAACCTCACCGCCGCATCGTGGGCTCTCTGGACAGGCCGTAGTTGTGGTAGCAACTCTGAACTTCGTAAGGCCGAGTCCCAAACTTCTTCTGTGAGCCGACTTGGGCCCCGTAAAGAGGGGCACTGTCAGAGCATATGTGCTAAGTCACTAATTGATTGATTGATTGATGTGGTGTTTAACAACCCAAAACCACCATATGATTATGAGAGACACCGTAGTGGAGGGCTCCGGAAATTTCGACCACCTGGGCTTCTTTAACATGCGCCCAAATCTGAGCACACGGGCCTGCAACATTTCTGCCTCCACCGGAAATGCAACCAGCTGCAGCCGGGATTCGATCCCGCGACCTGCGGGTCAGCTGCTGAGTACCTTAGCCACTAGACCACTGCGGTGTGGCTGCTAAGTCACTAACCTCCCCCCAATCAGGACAAGTAGAGTCAGAAGCCTCTGAGGAGAATATGCTGAGGAAAAATAGGCTTGCATAGGACCTGATCTGGAGCATCCTAAACGTGAAGGCCTGTGGTCTAGAACTCTTGTTCTGCAGAGGAGCAAATGACCGCCTACTCAAATGGTAGTGTTAAGTCACTTCGTTGAATGTAAGTAAAGCGTCCCTGAACATCTCACTGCACACCTGCGGGCCTACGTCCTCCCCAGCACGGAGGGTTAGTGCGCGCCCGGGAGTGAGCAGTGTCATTCAGGTTTACTAGAGTCCAGTAGGGGTTCTAGGTGTGCACGAAACAAGGTAATGGTATGTAGAGAAAGTGTCCTATATTCAAGTAGTTTTTACTGTTACGGGGTCAGTGACTTAGGAATAAACGCAATTACAGATGAACAACCTCAGGCGAGAATCACAATGGCTGATTCTCGCCTGCGGTTGTTGCTCTGTAATTGCGTTTATACAGAAGTCCCTGACCCCATAACATATTGGTGGAGGTGAGGGGTATCCTTCTTCAGAAAATCTGTGAGTGGCCTGGCAACGTCGGCGAAGTTTAACAAAACAATGAAACTAGGAACATAAGCCGATAAAGCTCCGGACGTCGGATGTAGAACAGGGCACCGGAAAGTTTCGGACGGCGTGGATCTTTTCAGGATCAGGTTGGACGCCATCGGCATTTACAAGTGGGCCTAGAATGGTAATCTGACGGCGGCCAAATTGACATTTCTTGGAGTTTAGTTGTAGCCCACCTGTTCTGAAGACTGCGAGAATTGCAGCGAGACGGGTCAGGTGGCTATCAAAAGTAGATGGAAAGACTATCACATCGTCTAGGTAACAATATACTTCTGTACAGACGGAACCAGAGGCAAAAGCCTTGACCACTGACCTTGAGTCGGTGAAGATTTGCGATCTACTATCATTCAAAATTGCAAGGACTACAGCCAACTGTTCGGCTCTTGAGGTAGTTGAGTCCCTAACTGACGCAGCATTGACAATAGAACCCATATGATTGACGGAAATAACAGCAAACCTAGCTGAGCGACTGTACTGAGCGGCATTGACCAACCAAACACACTGAATGAGGATCGTTCCTGATGTTCTTCAGAAGTATGATGGCCCTTGCCGGGTGCCTTCCTACGTTGTGCTGAGGATGGACGTTTCGCGGAAACAGAGAGACCTGGATGGCAGTACGCTGTTTATCCGGCAGTTGAAGACGGTGATCCTCTATGAGCGCCGAGCTGAGGCCTAGGACGGCCAGAATCTTCCTACCTGCCGACGTAAACGACAGGCGCATTAGCTGTGCAGTCTCTTGGGCTTCAATGATCTAATTTAGGGTGTTATGAACTCCTAGCTGCATAAGCCGTTCAGTGCTTGTTCGCACGGGAATGCCCAACACTCTCTTACGCTTTTTCTGATCAGAGTTTCCAGTTTATTGATGGAAAACACGAATCGGCATTTGAGGACAGCAACAGTTAAATGCAACAGATAGAGAAGGGGCGCTGCTGCTCTGTAGCCTTTAAACTACATCGTGCTGCTCTGTAGCCTTTAAAACTACATCAACGATGAAGTCACGGCAATGCACTCAATCTTCATTATTTGGTACATAACTGTAGACCAAGCTCATTGTGAATCACGAGGCCCCTAATGAAGTTGGCCTGGAGCTGCACTTGTGTCAGAACATGCTGCACAGCTCCCTTCCATGCCCTCGTATACAGCCATGTTTGTATATTTGGAACGTTTGTGAGACACACAATATTGCAATGATCAACAATTATTATGTTTTACACTTGTTAGTATCTTGCTTAGCTACACGTTCTTCTCCCCTATAGAAAAAAAATTACGCGAGTTTCGTAGCAACATGAACATAAGCTGCTGTTTCTACTTCGTCAAAGACTGTCATCGGTGTGCTTTTTAAACACATCACCTACTAACATTAAGTGCGAGCTAGTGCAATGCATAAAATCCACTCTTATATCACTGAACACTTACGGGTTTCCCGGAAACAAACTCGTAATGCCCTGATATTCAAACTGAAATTTGAAATCGTCCCGACGCAAACGGGATTAGCTCCTGGACCAAATACACTGTGAAATGTGCTACAATTAGCAGTGCTCTATAGATGTATAATAATAATAATAATAATAATAATAATAATATAATAATAATAATAATAATAATAATAATAATAATAATGTGATTATCAGTGTTATTTTTGTTGTTGTTGTTGTTGTTGTTGTTCTGAAGCAAGTCATCGTGTTTAACCTCGCGTTTATAGTTGCTATATAACCTCCCTGAAGGGAGGTTATATAGCACCTTTAACCAATCTCTGTCATCCGGTAAGTTACCTAAAGACGAAGATTGGCAAGGTAGTCCCTGTATTCCAGGGCGGACAAGCACTCACCCCACAATTATCGACCCATTTCACTAACATGCATATCTGGTATTCCCCAAGGCAGTGTACTGGGTCCATTACTGATTTCAATTTATCCACGCGTGTTTCTTATTTCACTTTTGTTTCTTTCGGTTGTCACCCACAAGGCCTGTCATGAATGCTCAGTGCAAACTGTGTCTGATTGTTCGAGAAGGTTCGCGACCATTGTAGATTGTTCTACAGTGGTCGCGTGCAAGAAGCGAACACTCGATATTATTCCAGAGCTTGCGCGACGACCATTGATAGCGCTAGGGTATTCGAGGGCACATTTATAAAGGGTGACGCATGTCATCACTTGTAGTTGATCGACAACTGATGCTCTGTTAGCAGCTATCAGTGCCAGTGTCTTGCTGCAATCTGAGATTTCTTTTACGTGGCCACACGTTCAGCCCAATAAACAGTTTATCTTCACCACTCTGTCTGCTTCCTTCGTCCAGATCACGAAACCGTGGCAATATACATTAAAGACTTACCCACTAACCCTTAAACCTCAGTTAGATTGTGCATGGACGATTGCGTCATATACCGTATTACTGAATTTCTTGACTATCATTCTGCTCTTTAAAATGACCCTAATCTAACCTTCAGGTGAAGAATGGCAAATGTCCCTTTACACCTCTATATGTAAGTTATCCTCGTTCACTAGAAAGCGTCCTAACTCACCCTTTCTTTACGCTATTAAGAGTACTGTTGTTTCAGTCAGACTATCATACAATCATCTGGGCGTTCACTTTTCATGAGATTAATCTTAGACTACGCACATAGCAGGTGTCTCTTCAAAAGCCTCCCAATCTCTCAGCTATCTTCCTAGAAACTTGCTCCATCTAACGTACGCGCGTTGTCAAATCTAACTTATGTTCAGCCACAGCTGCGGTATGCATCATCGACGTGTCACCGCAACAAGATCACCTTGTGCGTATTTTGGAAGCTGCTTAGAATAGGACAGCGAGATTCATCGCTGGCAACTACGAAAATTCTTCAAGCATCACCTTAATGAAACAAGACTTTGCATTTATGTCACTGAATCAACGCCGCGTACATTCCATTTTACGTTTATTTCATAAATACATCACAAGTAATAAATCCCGCTGTTCGCCCCTTCATCTTCCTCAGCGCAAATTTCGACGCATTCACAACGCTAGTTGTTTCATCCACGTTCGTTTTCAAACACAGGAATTTACCTTATCACCATTACCTCGAGCCATAGCACATTGGAATAGCCTTTCAGAATGCATTGTTTCCGTCGCTAATCGTGAAACTTTTGTGATAACCTGATTGATTGATTGATTGATATGTGGGGTTTAACGTCCCAAAACCACTATATGATTATGAGAGACGCCGTAGTGGAGGGCTCCGGAAATTTTGACCACCTAGAGTTCTTTAACGTGCACCCAAATCTGAGCACACGGGCCTACAACATTCCCGCCTCCATCGGAAATGCAGCCTCCACAGCCAGGATTGAACCTGCGACTGTGATAACCTGACTTCGTTGCATTTTATTATTATATAACTTTGTTGCCCCTAGCTGTTTATTATTTGTTTTCTTAGTTTTTTGTAACTTTTTGTCTGTATTTTTTGCAGTGCATATACTGATGCTACCCTTACTCAATGCCTTTTAATGGGCATGTAAGGCATTTTCATAAATTATTAATCACTAGTGACGTTGTGTATACGCGAATGTAATCTCGTCATGCCCGACCCCGTTCCGGCCTGTATTTTTACATCCACATCACTGAAAGCACCGTATTCGAGCTCCAGCACCTGTGGCTGCAACGTTCGTGTTCACAAGGGCTGTGGTCACATATGCTCGGCTGGATTCCTTGCTAGTCGCTCAGGCAATGTTTCAAGCGAATCTTACTTTTGCGAGAGCGACACGTACGTGCCGGCACGTGTTGTGGACTACAATACAGGTGCCACGTGTTGTGGACCACAAATACAATGACAGCCCGACCCCCTAAAGTGACCCGCCATTAAATAAACACAAATGACAATTTAGTTCCTGATACTGGGGAGTCTCGTTTTCCGAACGAGACCGATTGTCTAACGAGACGGAATGTCCAATGGGTCACGTCACGGGCGAGACTGAATGTCCAACGAGCCTGAATGTCCAACCGAGACTGAATGCCCAACGAGCCTCAATGTCCAACGAGCCTGAATGTCCAACCGAGAAGGAATGTCCATCGAGACGGAATGTTCAACGTGCCGGAATGTCCAACCGAGACGGAATGTTTAACGAGACGGAATGCCCACTATTGGACATTCCGTCTCGATGGGCATTCCATCTCATTGGACATTCAGGCCGCAAGCGCCTGTCACCCCGGTAGCCGTCGTATCTTCGTCACCAACCAAATCACAAAGCAGCGTTACCTGGTCGCATAAATTCCGATATTTGCTGCTATACCCGCGATTCTACCTTCATTGTATTCGCTCGCCGACACCTTTAAAGCTCAGCGCAGTGAAGGATTCAGTTTTGAATGTCCAACGAGACGGAATGTCCAACGAGAGGAAATGTCCAATGGGTCACGTGACGGGCGAGACTGAATGTCCAACGAGCCTGAATGTCCAACTGAGACTGAATGTCCAATGAGACTGTATGTCCAACGAGCAGAATGCCCAACCGAGACTGAATGACCATTGAGACAGAATGTCCAACGAGCCTGAATGTCCAAGCGAGACTAAATGTCCATCGATACGGAATGTCCAACGAGCCTGAATGTACAACCAAGACTGAATGTCCATCGTGACGAAATGTCTATCGAGACCATCGGCAGTTTCGTCCGTCGGCCAGGACACCATGCACCTGTGAAAAAAGCGCAGGGCATAGTGTGCAAACTCCCATGCGCCGACCACCGCTTCGTACGTTGAAGAAATCACGAACTTCCATGAAGGAATGCGGCGGTACAAGAATGACCTCCGTCAAAGCAGTAGCGTACAGAGCACAATGGCGTAAAACTGTGAGTAGTTTGACTACCATACCAGTCCCGATGGTGCGCTTTCGAGCTCTTTGCCTTGTTTTGTACGCTTCCTGCATTCCTTGGGATGCATAAAGAGAGTGAAAACAGGTACGAGAAACTTGAATCTGGGAAACGACTGTGCCACCAAGCTTTTTGCAGTTTGGACTGCCTGAACATAATCACAGATGACAGGCCATTGAAAGTGCTGTGGCACTTCAAAGCTGACTATAAATGAAAAGGCGTCTGAAAATAGAAGAAAAATACAAAAATACGGGCGTTGCTTTGTTGGGTTGGTATGACTGAACTGCAGACGTGTAGGGAAACCAGGGAATATCTCAAACGGGGACTCAAGAATTCGGACAAGTCATTAAAGTTTAAACATCCTTCTGATTGCCGAGACGTAACAGATTTTTTTTACCTCATTGAAGCTCGACGAAATTCGTTTTTGCGAGTGTTAAAGCGTCACATACGGCATAAACGCTGCGTTTCTACCTCCTTCCTTTGTGAAACCTGGCCGCTGCAACTTCCAAGGTACCCTAAATAATGCAACTGCTGTTTAATATGTAGCAAAGGGCAAGACAAAATCTGATGGTCTCTGTCGAAGCTACATTTACCAGAACCAAATTTGGCGATATAGTGTATAGCTATCGGAAATTTTCAGCACACAATGCCCTCACAAGACGTTCACAATCGCTCGTCCTGTATCTCTCGTTTTTGTGAATAAGTTGTTTAGCATTCATAACTTGTCCACAAACCACATTTATTAGTGGAAAACACGAAGCAGCATTTGAGGACACAAACAGTTCAATGCAATAGATAGAGAAGGGGTGCTCCACGCTCAAGAATTGTGCTGCTTTGTCGCATTTTGAGTTACATGAACTATGAAGCCACGGCATAGCACTCATTCTTCATTGATTGGGTACATAACTGTAGAGCCAAGCTCATTGTGAATCACGAAGTCCCGTAATCTAGTTGGCCTGGAGTTGCACATGTGTCAGAACATGCTGCACAGCCCTTCCTATGCCCTCGTATAGAGCCAAGTTCGTAAATTTAGAACGTTTATGAGACACAAAATAACACAATAATCAAGAAGTATTCAGTTTTTCGGCTTGTTAGTGTCATGCTAGCTTCACGTTCTTCTCTCCTTTAGAAAATATTACACGAGTTTCGTAGCATGCATTAACATAAATTGCTGTTTCTGCTTCGTCATAGACTGTCATCGGTGTGCTCTATAAACACATCGCCTATAAATTTAAAGTGTGAGTCAGTGCAATGCTTAAACTGACTATTACATCACGAAAACTTACGGGTCTCTCTGAAAGAAACTCCTAATGCCTAGTTATTCAAACTGAAATTTTGAAATTGCCTCGACGCGAAGGCGATTAGCTTCCGGACGAAATACACTGCGAAATGTGCTACAATTAGCTGTGAACCATGGCGGTATTCTCATTATTATTATTATTATTATTATTATTATTATTATTATTATTGTTGTTGTTGTTGTTGTTGTTGTTGTTCTGAAGCAGTTATTTGTGTTTAACATCGCGTTTACAGTTACTGTATAACCTCCCTGAAGGTAGCACATGCACCTTTAACCAAATTCTGTCATCCGGTGAGTTACCTAAAGACTTGAGAATTGGCAATGTAGTCCCGTATTCAAGTGGGGATGGGCACTTATCCCGCAATTATCGACCCATTTCACTAACATGCATATCCTGCAAACTATTTGAACATATTATAGCTTCTCATATCTGTGATCACCTTGAATCAAATACTTTTTCGCTCTAATCAGCATGGCTTCCAGAAAGCGGCTACTCATGCGACACTCATCCCCGTATTTTAGAACGCCCCTTCACTCAACGCCCCACCTTCACATGAGAAAGTCGATGAGAGCGCCATCTCTAGGCAGGGAAACTCGCTGCATATCATGCGATAATTTGCCTCTATTGTTGAGTAGCGCAGCGTCTTTCTCATCCGAGCAGCGGCGCAGTCCGCAACTCTGTCAAGTGAAGGGTGAAAGTCGAGTCGAGGAGCGTTTGTGAATACGGGGGTCAGTTATTCGAATTCAGCACTGACCTTTACTTTATTATAAACAGTGATGATCAAACCAACTGCCTCTTTTTCGACTTCGCCATAGCTCTCGATACTGTTCCTCGTTGTCGTTTAATCTCCAAATGGTCTTCCCTGTGTTCACCAACACTGTCTTGGATACGGAACTTTTCTCGTCAGAAATTCGCGGTGGTTAGCGACACTTCACCTATAACGATTGCGATATCACGTCTGGTGTTTCCCCAGCCCCGCCGCAGTGGTCTAGTGGGTAAGGTACTCGGCTGCTGACCCGCAGTTCGCGGGTTCGAATCCCGGCTGCGGCGGCTGCATTTCCGATGAAGGCGGGAATGTTATAGGCCCGTGTGCTCAGATTTGGGTGCATGTTAAAGAACCCCAGGTGGTCGAAGTTTCCAGAGCCCTCCACTACGGTGTCTCTCACAATCATATGGTGGTTTTGGGACGTTAAACCCCACATATCAATCAATCAGTCTGGTGATCCCCAAGGCAGTGTACTGGGCCCATTACTCGTTTTAATATTGCCACGCATGTTTCTTATTTTCACTTTTGTTTCTTTCGGTTGTCGCCCACAAGGCCCGTCAGGAATGCTCAGTGCAAACTGTGCCTGATTGTTTGAGAAGGTTCACGACGATTGTGTATTGTGCTGTTCAAAACGCGCGCAAGAAGCAAGTAATCGATATTATTCCAGAACTTGCGCGACGACCAGTGATAGCGCTAGAGTATTCGACGGCATACAAGCCCCGTCAGGAATGCTCAGGGCAAACTGTGCCTGATTGTTTGAGAAGGTTCGCGATGATTGTGTATTGTGCTGTTAAAAACGCGCGCAAGAAGCAAGTAATCGATATTATTCTAGAACTTGTGCGACGACCAGTGATAGCGCTAGAGTATTTGACGGCACACAAGGCCCGTCAGGATTGCTCAGTTCAAACTGTGCCTGATTGTTTGAGAAGGTTCACGATGATTGCATATTGTGCTGTTAAAAACGCGCGCAAAAAGCAAGTAATTGATATTATTCCAGAACTTGCGCGACGACCAGTGATAGCGCTAGAGTATTCGACGGCACATGTAGAAATGCAGATGTACGCCATCACTTGTAGTTGATCGATGACCGACGCTCTGTTCGCCTCTATCAGTGCCAGCGTCTTGCTGTAATCTGACATTTCTTTTACGTGGCCACAAGTCCAGCCCAATAAACAGTTCATTCTTACCACTTTGTCTGCTTCTTTCGTCCACATCACGACCCCGTGACAATATACATTACAGACTTGCCCGGTAACCCTTAATCCTTAGTTAGGTTGTTCATGGACGATTGCGTCATATGTCGTATTATTGAATCTCTTGACTATCATTCTGCTCTTTAAAATGACCATAATGTAACCTTCAGGTGGTGTGAATATTGGCAAACGTCCCTTTACACCTCTATATGTAAGTTATTTTCGTTCACTAGAAAGCGTCCTAACTCACCCTTTATGCTATTAAGAGTACTGTTGTTTCAGTCACACTATCATACAATCATCTGGGCATTCACCTTTCACGAGATTAATCTTATACTACGCACATAGCAGGTGTCTCTTCAAAAGCCTCCCATTCTCTCGGCTATCCTCGCAGAAACTTGCTCCTTCTAACGTACGCGCGTTGTCATATCTAACTAATGTTCACCCACAACTGCGGTATGCATCATCGACGTGTTACCACAACAAGATCACCTTGTGCGTATTTTGGAAGCTGCTTAGAATAGGACAGCGAGATTCATCGCTGGTACTTACGACAATCGTTCAAGCATCACCATCATGAAACAAGACTTACCATTTATGTCTCTGAACCAACGCCGCGTACATTCCATTTTGTGCTTATTTCGTAGATACATAAATAGTAATAAATATTGCTGTTTACCGCTTCATCTTCCCCTGCGCGCATTTCGACGCATTCACAACGCTCGTTGTTTCATGCGAGTTCATTGCGAAACACACAGATTGATTGATTGATTGATCGATTGAACGTTTATTATCACTTGTCACATGAGGTTTACAAACACTGAAACACTGGTTTACAAACAATGATGAGATCGACCTCATCATTGACCGAGTCATATATGGTGCATTCGAACGGCCTTCTAGATTTCATTGTTTTAATTTCTAATCGTGAAACTTTTTGTGATAACCTGACATTGTTGCAATTTACTATTATATAATTTTGTTGCACCTTCCTGTTTATTATTTGTTTTCTTTGTTCATTCCTTTGTTCATTTTTCTTACTTTTTGTCTGTATTTTTCGCAGTGCATTTACTAATGCTACCCTTACTGAATGCCTTTTAATGGGCATGTAAGGCATTTTAATAATTAATTACACTACTAGCGTTGTGTATACGCGAATATAAACTCGTCTTGCCCGACCCCGTCCCGGCCACTTTTTTTACATCCACGTCACTGAAAGCACCGTATTCGTGCACCAGCACCTGTGGTTGCAACGTTCGTGTTCACAACGGCTGTGGTCACACATACTCGGCTCCATTCCTTGCTAGTCACGCAGGCAATGTTTCACGCGAATGTTCTTTTTTCGTGAGCAACACGTGCTGGGACGTCTTTCGGACTACAATACAGATGCAACGTGTTGTGGACTACAAATACAATGAAAGCCTGGCCCCCTAATGTGACCCGCAATAAATAAACACAAATGGCGTTTTCGTTCCTGATACTGGGGAGTCTCGTTTTCCGAACGTGACGAAGTGTCCAACGCGACGGAGTGTCCAATGGGTCACGTTACGGGTGAGACCGGAATATCTAACGAGCCTGAATGTCCAACCAAGACTGAATGTCTAACGAGCCTGAATGTCAAACCGGGACGGAATGTCCATCAAGACGGAATGCCTAACGAGCCTGAATGTCCAACGAGACACAATGTCCATCGAGACGAAATGTCCACTATTTGTCATTGCGAATTGGTGGACATTCCGTCTTGTTGGACATCCAGGCCGCAAGCGGCGGTGAAGGAGTCCACAGTGAAGACCTACACCTCGCTGCACCTGTACATCCAGCTCAAGAACCTACGCTCGAGCTTCACTAGAAATTTGCCATCTCTGACGTCCCACAGACAATCACCGACTCAGAGTTTCTGGCTCACTTCAATTTCCTTCCAAACTGCCGCAACGACTGGCTCATCAATGTGACAACGATCATTCCACACCAGTCAAACGAACGACTGCCCAATAGCGAAGCATCAAGGTGCTCAGATTCTAGAATCACTCGTGGGACCGTGTGACCATCACCCATTTCTCCGGCTTGGTGCGCCCCAACCTACTGCCACGCGAAGTGCAACACACCACTATGCACTTACACCCGAACCACTTCAGGCCTCCAAGATTTCTGTCATGCCCATCACCTTGCCAAGGACCGCGTGCACATAGCCAAAGTAGACCATGTTCCGAAGGAATCGCCCGCCGCTCTCACTGTCCATTTGTTGTGCCAATCCACATTGTTCCGAACAAGACCAAAAGCTGTTGCCCCTGTTAGAGCTACCGTGTCTTCAACGGGCGCACCATCCTGGGCAGGTATTCCGTCCACCCCATTCATGACTTCACCCATCCCACTTATGGCCGCCACGTGTTCTCCGTGCTAGACTTAGTGAAGACCTACACACAGGTACCCGTGAGCTTGGATGACGTCTCGAAGACTGCTCTAACCACATTTTAGATGCGGAAGCATCTTATACTCGCCCCTTGTAGTGCGCCGTCCGCGCCGTCCGCACCGCTTCTCAAACATTCGACAGCTGACGCGCGCGCATGCGCCGTCGCGCCGTCGCCCACCATCTGTGCCGCGCGCGCTTCTCCTTCGAGAACATTCGACAGCTGACAGCGCATGCGCCGTCGCGCTGTATATATACTCAAGGTCGGCGCTCGCTCGCTCAGTTGCGGCTCGTCGGTTGGTTTGTACGGCGCGTCGACGTCCAAGGTCGCGGTGGAATGAATTCCAACGAATCCACAAACACAATGATCGACATCCCTTCGACCAGCGCCGCCCTTTCGCATACGTGTGTACGTGTTCACTCATTTAACACCCCCTCCTACAACCACGTTAACCAATTTAGCCATCGACCCAAGTAAGTCGCAATTTAACACCCCATTTCACAACCACGTTAACCAATTTAGCCATCGACCCAAGTAAGTCGCACTTTAACACCCCGGTAACCAATTATATGCTCCGCATCCTCCTCCGTGTTCCCCCGAGGGAAGCTGCGGGCAATTTTTTTTAATAGTTCGGGCTTCTCATCATGAGCTCCGGCCCACAGAACGCTTGACAAACTTTTCAGTGGTTCACCGATGAATTCGTCCACGGGCTCGACTTCTGCTTTGTTTACCATGACTATATACTGGTATTTTCCTATTACACCAAAAGCAACATAAGCCCTTTCATCTGCTCTTCGAACGCCTTCATGGCTATGACCTACTAGTTAAATCCCCCAAAAAAAGATCACCGCATATCCACGGAGTGAACGATGATAAGTGGGGCGAAGCATTCCTCCGTCAGTCCGTCTGTCTGGGTGTCTCGCTGTATGTGCGTATGTGAGTTTGTCCATCTGCGCATCTGTCCGCCCTTCTGTCCATGCATCAGTCCATCTGTGCGTCCGTCCAACCGTGCATCAGTCCTGCCATTCGTTCATCCGTCTCTCCGTGCATCCGTCGTCCATCTGTGCTTGCGTCCCTGTTTGCGTCCATCCGTGCGTCCATCTGCCCGTCTGTCCATTTCTCTGTCTGTCTGATACGGCTGGTTACGCCAGACGCAAGACAATGTGAGACTAAGAAGAGTCTTGCCACTAAAAACGCATGGTAAGCGCTTCTGCAGTCCGCTTCCTTGGTCACAAAGTTTCATCTGACGGAACTCGGCCCTTGCCCTAACGAATCTCGGACCAGCAAAGGTACCTTCGATCCAACCCCGCTAAACAGCTTCACTGTTTCCTTGGCATACTGAACTTTTACAGGCGCTTTTTGCCACACATAGCCGAACACCAGGCTACTCTCTACGATGCTTTGGCTGGGCTATGAGGAAACCAATCCATCACTTGGACACCGACGTTAGCAAAAACCTTCGATGAATGCAACCCCACCCTCTCCACTACCACGCTCCTCATCCATTCCGTGCCAGACGCTCCCTTGGCACTCTTCACTGACGCATGCAGCTTCGCCATCGGCGCCGCCCTCATGCACTGCGTGAAAAACACGCGACGTCATTTGACCTTCGTATTTGAAAAACTCGCAACTTAGTAAACGACCCCTTCAGCCGCCAGTTCCACTGACGATACCACAGCCAGCACCCCGACAACCTCGCCTGCCTACTACAGGGAACTTCTGGCGATATACAAAGTAGCTCAACACTTTCGCCAAGTTATCGAAGCACAGAACCGCACTATCTATACCGACCACAAGCCTCTTGCCTACTTTTTCTCTTAACGTCACTACAAATTCCCACCTGTTCTTGAGAACCAACACTTGTTCATCGCACAGCTTCCCACCGACGTCGAACATGTCAGCGCGAAAAGCACCATCGTCGTGGAAGTGCTTTCATGTGTAGCCACCATCAGCTCGGTGCAGATAACAGTGGACGTCCTTGCTGAGGCTCAAATCACGGACGCCGAACTGCAGGAACTTCTCAAGGGCACCTCCTGACTATAGATACAAGCAGGCCCCATTTCATGGTCGGCAATTATAATACGCTGCGACATGTCGTCATGACAAAGCAGGCCCTGTGTACCCCTGTACCATCATCATGGTCTTTTCAACCACCTCCATCACCTCAGCCATCCCGGTATACGCACCTCTACACGCCACAGCTGACCACTGCGTCTGACTCGCGATGCAGCGGACCATCGCACGTGGGTGCGCTTCTGCATTTCACATAAGAAACAGTGCCAATCACGAGGAACCAAAAAGGAGACAGACAGCGGCACTGACTTACAACAAGATTGATTTGCTGCTACCGCGTAATATTTACTTGAGCAGTATCTGACAAAAACAGAAAATACAAATCAAAGAAAACAGAATTCACCTAAGAACCGAGTAATTATTGTGATAACACACCATGAACAGCACGTGTGCCAATGTTCTGAAGAAAATATATTACTTTTTGTGATAAAGCAATCGAAAGCCTGCTGACGCATGCACTGCCCAGCCTTTCAATTTTCGCAGCTTCATAAATTTCGCGTATCATCTGGTTTCGTTGACACTTATTGACGGTACAATGCTGAAAGGCAGAGACACAACCGCAGTCTCGGAAATGAATGCCGAGGTGGCCCGATACTGTAGAAGAGACGTTGTGAGCGTGCTCTTTAAGCCGCTCATTTAAACACCTGCCCACTTGCCACAGGACAGGGGTAGAGAGTACACTAGCAACCCTTCTTTCGATGCTGGTTTGCAGCCTGGCTCTCCCCTAAAACAGGATAACTGCTTGCACAACCTAGCCAGCTTTTCTGTGGCAGAAAAAAACAGGTCTACGTCGCACCTGCTGGCCACTTTTTGAGGTTGTGGGTGACGCCATGGATATAGAGAATAACGACAAAGTTTCGTTTCTCCCGTCCCTTATCCCTTGTACAGTTTCGAGCATTATTCTCTGGGCTCATTCTGATTTCTCGTAATAGACACTCAGCAACGGCCGTCAAAACGTACATCGGGAAACCAACCTCAGTGAGGCGTTTAGTTTGCTGATTAAAGCTTGACCAAATCTTGTGATGGCAGGACCATCGCAGAGCGTTTGTGTAGCAAGTCATAGCAATAGCGCGCTTTACAACTTTTGAATGCGCCGAACCAAAAGAGGATTGGCTTGTTTGCGCGCGGCTCATGGGCCCAAAAAACCTGGGAAGGACTCAACATTATATCAAATCTAGGAGCGTGATGGTTACTTTGTCCGGAACTCTATCTCTTATAACAAGCGGAGAAAGGCGCTTACTGAAAACTTCTTGAATACTAGTCGAAGATGAAACGGCCAACAAGGTTCCAGCTTAAAACAACACGAGAAAGTCATCAACATAGCGGAATACTTTCTTAACAGTTGTGGATTTCAAGGAATTGTGAATGGCACGATCACGGCTGGCTAAAAATAAATTCCTTAAAATGGGCCAAGGCTTGATCCTATGCCCACACCTTGACGTCGCAAGTAAACATGATCATCCCACTCTGCAAACGTCGACCTAAGGTAACGCTTTAGCAGTTCCATAAAACCTTCAACAGATATGCCTACAGCATTCTGATAATTCACTGCGCAAAACTGTCAATGCACCCACGAATGCAAGCTAGAAGCTCACTGTGTGGCAATGAGTAGTACAAATCTTTAATATCTATCGAGCATGCCTCGTGGCCAGAAAATTTATCTTTCATCACACACATCCCATCATCGGAACTCTTAGCAAAAAACGAGTCCTATATGCTTGATGACATCAGTTTATCCTGGAGAAACCGTGCCAGCGTTTTTTGCCTTGAGTTAGCCTTTGATAATTATAACACGGAGAGGACAGTTAACATTTTGCGTTTTCGCGTTAAAGGAAATTTTCATTCTAAGGTTTTTCCCACCATCTACCTTTTTTGCCAAGCTATCCAGATTCAACCATTTAAGGAAACTTTTTGCATAGGTTTTAACCTCTTGAAGTGACACATTAGCTCGGGGCTTATAAACAGACAAAAACGCTTCATTAGCTTTTTATTATGAAGAAAAATCTTTTTTTATTACTAAAAGAAATAGATTTTCTTCAGAACGTTGGCACACGTGTTGTTCATGGCGCGTTATAACGATGATTACTTGGTTCTTAGTTGAATTTTCTTTTCTTTG
Organism: Rhipicephalus annulatus; assembly: GCA_013436015.1. Taxonomy (NCBI): domain Eukaryota; kingdom Metazoa; phylum Arthropoda; class Arachnida; order Ixodida; family Ixodidae; genus Rhipicephalus; species Rhipicephalus annulatus. The sequence continues at coordinate 27,918 of WOVY01001717.1, read as the reverse complement.
ATATGTCTTTTCTTTTTTTTGTCAGATACTGCTCAAGTATATATTGCGTGGTTTCAACAAATAAATCTTGTTGTAAGCCAGTGCCACTGTCTGTCTGTTTCTTTTCTTGTCTCTCGTTATTGGCGCTGTTTTTTATGTGAATCATGTCGTACCAACTCACCCAAGCAACCACGTTAGCTTCTGCATTTACTGCAAACGTGCTAGAATCCCCGGGCACATCACGTCTCCACTCGGAACATTTCTCAGCCCCTTTCCCCTGGCTAGACACTACCGCTACGGCCTCACTGCCATCGGCCGGTACACTTGATGGCTCGAAGTGTGGTTCATCGAGGGAATCACTGTGGCAGACGTCACCATGGCCTTCTTCCACAGCTGAATTGCCCATTTCGGCGCCTCCCGCCGCGTAAACACCGAAAAAAGACGACAGTTTAAGTCGCACCTCTTCAGGCTCCTCAGACTGACTATCGGCTTCGAACGCTTCAGGATCACCATTTACCACTCCGGCGCCAACGAAATGACCGAGTGTTTCCACTGACACTCCAAAGGCAGCCATTATGTGGAACCCGGACTCAACCTGGCTTGAGGCCATCCCAGCTGCCATCTGGTCTTCGCGCCACTTTCAAGCCGGACATCCACGCTACACGAGCAGAGCTGGTCTACGAGGAACTACTCTGTCTCCAAGTTGAATTTATCGCAGCTCTGCCCTTCACCACCATGACGTCAGACTCCACCGACTTCGTCATCTGGCTCCGACGCCCCATCGCCACCTTGCGTACGTCACGTGCAGCGCACCACAGCAAGCCTACACCTTTTGTGTTCCAGAAGCTAACATCGTGCACGCACGCTTTTCTCCACGACGAAACTGCCCGCCGGCCTTTCCATCCACCTTACAGCGTACTCTACCTAGTCCTCCATCGCGAGGGCAAGAACTTTCTTCTGTATCTGAACACGAATGATGTCCGCTTATCGACTGACTGACTCAAGTCCACGTGCAGCACTGCGAACGAACCATGCACTCCTTCCACAAGCATACTTCCAGAGGCACCGACGTCGCAGCCCGCTTCTTGCACAACACGCTCTGGACGCCTGTACGCCTCCGAGATTTCTACAGACTCTGCATTCTACACTGGGGGCTGATGTAACGACCACTGCGCACAAAACTGTGTAGTCTCCGTCTCGTCACTAGTTAGCCGGGCGTGACACCGTCACTTGCAGCAACACGCTTCCGATAAAGTAAAGCACCACCGCAGCTTCACGGGAGGCTGACGTCACCGCTGGTGACAAATACGCGTAAGCTGCCAAGCACAGTTTTATTCTTCTGTTTCTATGACCATTCAAGCGCATCGTCGACATGCTCGCACTAATGTTGCTACCACGTCAATAAGCAGTCGTTATGGTCAATGTTGTGATGTGTCATTCTGTGGGTTTGGCTACCATAAGACTATATCAGGGAACAAACGCGTGTTAAGGACATCATAGTGGCAATAAAAAAGAAAGAAATCGTCATGCGCATGGCACGTAGTGCGAATGCAAGATAATCATGGGTCATTAAGGATCACACACTCCATTCCGAGAAAAGGCAAGTGAGTGATGGGGAGACAGAAAGTTAGGTATACGAGGAAGTTTACGGGTATAAAGTGGCCGCAGCGAGAATGGAAACGAGTGGAGTGGCGGAACAGAAGGGAGGCCTTTGTCCTGCAGTGGGCATAGTTAGGCAGATGGTGATGATGATAATAAAATTGGTACGCTTGAACATGCCAGTATGATGGACATGATGACTATTCACATCATAAAAATCAGGACAATTAATTTTATCATTTAGACGCCATGGGCATGGTTCTTGTGCAGCCATTATCTTAACTTGATGCATCCAAAAGTTTGCATGCTGAGACATTTCTGCTTGTATAACATATGTGACCAATCGTACTATGAAAATCATCACGTGTACGTCAGGTACAGTCTGTTTCATACCTAAAAAAATCTCGTAGCGCGTTGCGTCTCGATACGGTCATGATGTGACCAGCGCGGCAGTCACGCGTCGGCAGCAGCTCGCGCGTGCGCCGACGCTTCAGGGGCACTGTGTTGAATGATTGAACCGCGTCATCGGCAACGGCGGTGCGTGCTGGCCATGTTGTGAGGCAGCGGGCGAATGTGATCGTTGGTGAGAAACAGGGCTGATGTTTTTCATCGTGCCACAGTACCCTCACTGCCGTCTAAAATGAGCGCCGTCATCGTTGCCGCTGGGGACATGACGGGGTGTTAAGTGAAGTTGGATGCTTAACGCATCAATTTCAACGCCGGTGAGTAAGCGCTGCCTCAAGCAATGAAACACCACATAGAAGAAGCATGTTCAGATCGTTATCTTTACCTACAGCATTCCTGAACTCGTTCTAGTTTGTTTTTACTGTGTTCAACCTGCATGGCTCCGTGTGAGTCGTTGTAGAGTGCTAGGTTGTTTTTTAGCGTGAAATAAATTACACGCACGGTACTTTCTCATTATGGTATTCCCCTTGGCAGTATACTGTGATTCAAAAACAAACCAATGTACATGAACGCACTCAGTACCACGGCATTTCGAAAGAGCAAACAATGTAGGTTGTCAAAAGGCCTTTCTACTACCCCATTATCGCCAATGAAAGCTGAGAGGTTGGCATCACCATAAAGTTTCCTAATATACCTGAAGGACACGCCCTTCGGCGAGCTACCAGCTGCCATGCTTCCGCCACTCTGCCCACCAGTGCCGCCGTTCCACCCGCCCTTACCCCAGGCATGGCTCATGTGGCTGGACGCCGTTATCGCTGTGAATGGTGTCGCGGACCAGCCGCTTATGCACGCCATCTTGCTTGACGCGCTGCCGGTCGAGTTTCGCCATCTTGCTACCACATCGATCACTAGCCCGCAGCCATATGACGCCCTCTGCACTGCGCTGCTCAACTGCTACAGCCTCACGTACCGACTGCTTCCAGGATCCCGCGACTTTGGGGCTTTCACTGCGTCGCAACGTGTGCTACCAACCGGCACGCCACCCTCTAATGACCACGACCTCACCACTCCGGCAACGACTTCCTCTACCTCAGATCCTGTCACAGGAACATTGAATCCTGCACACGACCACGACGACGAGGTAGAAGACGCTCGCACTTCCACTGACTACACCACCGAGATCTGCGTTTCATCGGCGCCCACGTACAAAGGTTCACCGCAGCTGCCTGCCACATGCACAATTTCTGTGACATCAACGGCACGCGACACCTCCGCGGCCCCAGACTCCAAGACGGCTACCTTGCCGCGTTCCTCGAAGTCTGGGCACGAGATATTTTCACCCATTAGTCGGCACCCTATCCCGGAGCTTTTACAGTCGACATTACCCAATTAACATGATCTTCCATCAACCTTGGCGATCTGCGCATCCTGCAAGCAGCCACTACCATCTACCTTAACGTCTCCCGCAGCTGAAGTTGTTGCCCGGCACAAGCTACAGCAGAACTTCCGAGATGCTGCTACAATGACCAAGGACCAGATGACAGAGTTGCTAATGGCAGAACAGCCAGCACAATCTATAACAACCACACAGGCGGACATCCACCAGGCCTGCCCGACGAGCACGGGTGCGCCAGCCAACTCTCCGGTAGAGCCCACGCCTTCCGGATCCCATGGCCAACCTCCGGAGCCTTGGAAGGACGACACCAGAACGCAACAATCTACCTTGAATTCAGACATGACCCTCATCATGACCCAGGCGACTACCGCCTTTGCGCGGAACATCGGCAGACCAGTCACAGTGGACCTAACTGCCTGCAGTGACTTCCATGCAATATTTCGACCATGGTGTTTCCACGCCCGTCGACTCGGTCACCCGCGCCGGCATGTCAGTCACACTGCAACGCTCAGGTCGGTGTTCCATCGATGGCTACGTCCGCGCCAGAACTGCCAGCCCACTGCTGCTTGTCAACAGCCATGACGGCGCCATATGTGCTGTTGGAGACGCCGCCACATCCTTTATGTTTCAGTACTCGGTCGTCCTGGTTCCGCTTCAATGCATAGTACCATCTCGCCACCATCACCGGCTCGGCCTTTCCGGCGCCCTCCCACGGCTCCACCTGTGGGTACCTTTGTCATACACGCATTCTCAAAGCACCGGGTGCGCTCTTGAGTGATTCCGCCAAGTCATCGTGGGACGCTCGTGTTTATGGCCACAGCGACCCGGCGCTTCCATCTTTGCCCGCTGTGTTTCTCCCAGAGTCGCCCGCCAGAGACCCACTGGTTGCCGATTGTCCCTTCCCGTTGACGAATTTGACTGCTCACGGACCCCGTTTCGTTTTGCGAACCTAACTCGCTTGTATTTACGCTCTCACTATTTTCATTCCGGCTTCATTTCTGCGGAAGGGGGGGTAATCTGTAGCGTCATCATCATCGCCATTCATCATCATCGTCATTTTTCTAGTCACCGCGCTGCGCCTCTCGTGCAGCTCACGCGACAGCTCGAGGGCGAGCGGTGGAGATCGAGTTCACGGCCTGGCGGTTCGGACGTGGCAGCCGCCGCCGCTCCACTTCGGCAATGGCCTTTGATAATAAAGAGACGAGAGAACGACCCGACCACGTTGGCCGCCGTCCCGTCTTCCTCTCTCGCTACATACCCTAGAGAGAACTCTGGCGCTAGTGTGCTTCAGCGGGCATTGGAAGGATGGGTAGTATACAGATTTGTCTAGTCATTATACTGCTGGCCTACTTCTGGCTCTGTGCTTGTTCGTGTGGCTTGGGGCTGTTTTTTCAAGAAACAAAAATCAGCAAATGCTCAGCGGCTGCGCTTCACCACCTTATTCTTTTAGGCTTATCATTTCGAATCGAGTCACGAAGTTTTAAAGGGTTCGTTCTTTTCTTCGAAATGAAACCATAACCAGCAATAATCCGAGACGCAAGTACGATTCGCTGCCCGCAAGTACGAAGACTAGGGAAATCTGTGTACTTCCCATCATTCAACAAGGTCACTGAATGATCGCAGCGCCAGAGTCCTCTATAGTTAATTTTAGGAAACTCTACGGGTACTGCACAACGTTTAGTACAAAATATTGTCCTACTTCCCGCAATAACAATGAAATCTGCAGGCTCCCGACAATGTGGCTTGCACGGGCCGCCTTCGCAGACAATGCGGTTCAATTGCACGCTCCTCAAACGTCTGGCCATGTGTGAGCTCCTGCCGGCGCGTGACTGCAGCGCTGGCCACATGGTGGTGCCATGCGCTTCAACATTTCCCCGAAGTGTGAAAGAGACTCTACAAGATCGTTCACATGCCCCACTCATGATGTGTTGACGGCCATTTCACTCTAGCTTCATATACACCTAATTTTGTATTGCGTAGCGTCACTTAACTATGACGAACATAGTTATTAAGGTGTAATATGTAAATCATGATATGTCATATGGGCAACACTACTTGCATGCCACACTAATTGGGGAGCCCATGACGTTTTTGCTCCTTTGGTATGCGCAAAGATTACTATTGCGTGATGTGGCTGTATGACGAGCATAAGAGGAAGGTTGTGACATGAAAATCATAACATGTCAAGTGTAACATGACTTGCATACCACACCCATGGCACGCTCACGGCTGTTTCGCTACCTAATAAACACCAAATATGGCATTGTGTACGGTCTGCGTTACGAACATGAATGATAACAGGCAATATGAAAACTACGACATGTCACGTGCGCAATATAGATAAAGCGCTGTGTGTGGTGTGAGTTTCTCGTGTGGAAGTGTGTGTGAATGCATAAGTGCATCGTGAGAGTACAATGTTTCACTAAATTTTCTTTACAATATGACAAATTACCAACTAGCTCAACAAGTGTTAATGAGGTGCTCTATGACATGCGTGTCACGTTTATGGCATGCTCGTGGCCATATCGCTAGCTTGATATACACCAACATCGTAACTGCGTGACGTTACTGCATCACAAACATAAGTGTGAGGCGGTAACGCAAAAGTTATGTCATGCATGGCATGTTAAACGCTGTTCACATGAAAGTCTATACATTAATGTATGCATCACTTGATTTACATGCCGTGCCCATAGTGCACTCACAGCTGGTTCGCTAGCTTGATGTACACCAAACCTGGTAGTGCGTGACGTGACTGTATGCGGTCACGTCACTATTTACCGTCAATGTACCGGTGCTTACATGAAAAACGTGACATGCATGCCATATACAGCCCTATTTACTCCGTGCTGACTCCTTCGCATTACCTCTATTCCCACAATGCATGGTATCTGCCATTCTTTTTTGCTATAAGTGAGAGCTAAAATTAGTACAGAAGTGAAATTAGTACAGTCAAACTTGGAACAAAGACACTGCACAGCAGCACTGGGTCTGAGAGAAACTCTCTTTCTTCTGACACCACTCGAAACAAAAAGGCTCTTAGTACTTGGCCATAGCTTACTTGTTTCTTACCGTGCGAATAAGCGTCCTATGTAACTTCAGTCTGACAATAAGATGTCGCGTAATTATATGCAATGCTTTCTCAAAGGCTTGAATGGCCAGGTAAAACAATGTTTTGGGATGACAAAGCATGTGCAAATACAGAAACAAGGGATAAATCAAGACACCACGCTAATAATTACGAAATGGTGCCACAAAGCAAGACAATAATATGTACCTGTAAACTGTAAATCCTTACCGACTTGCTCAGTTTTCAGTTCGAAAAACCACACTCAACTCTTGACATTTTTTTCTTGCATGCGTGTGCACATCCTGTATATATACTAATAGGAATACCAATGTCGCTGCACACGAAGTAGCATCACAAGGACGCCCTCTCGACTGGCGCAGAATTCACTAGTGAAGTTCGGTGAACCACGCACGTTTCCGAGTCTGTGTTGTAGTTTGGCACATCGTCTCCGCTATAACAAAGCTGCGGTCTCATGATGCATAGAAATTCCTAAGACGCTACTTTAAGGAAAGAGGTGAAGACAGTTGTATTCAACCAGCTTCGTACGTGAGTCTGTTCACTTCATATCGCAAAGCGAGGCAGTGTGGGAGCTATTGCGCTCACTTTCGTAATTTGTGCGCCAAGTGGAATTTGCATTCTTTAACATGTCTTCAGCCACTGAATGACATAAGATGTTCAACAGCGCAAGATGTTAAACTACATTAGGCAAACACCGGAACCTTACCACATGCGTACACTGAATCGTGATAAACACATGCTCACGCTCCAGCATTCTATCAGTATACCGCTCGTTGCGGAACCATCGGGCTCTATTTAACAGCACTCAGCTTTTTTAAACTAGGCGTATCTCATGATCCCGAGCTCTTACCATGTTTCTCTTGCCGTGCCCTCAACACCAGATCTGCGAGGCCGACACGTTGTTTGCTTGCCGACTTGGCCCTTGTTATATGGCTCTTACCCACTTCGCGGGACAGGCCACAAACTTGGCGTATATATAAGGGTCAAAATGGCACTTCAAACGAAGAAGAAACCAAAACGAAATCTAATTATTGATGTGACTACTACAGAGATTTCAGATCACCGTTTTATGTACCAATAGAACTATCATAAATATACATTGCGATGGAATTGGCTAAACAGAGAAATAATAAAGTGCAAAATTTTAAATGAAAATAAATTGGTATAGAAATATTTTAGTGTCACCAAGAAATACACAATCGGCTAAGTACATGTTTTTGTTGCCGTGGCCGAAAGAATAAGCCCTAAAGGAAAGAATATTTTCCGAATTACGAATAATTCACGAGATTCTGAGAAAATTTTGAAATGTTTTTTATTGCAATGAAGCAGTAGAAGTTCTTAAAAATGATATATGTTTTGTTGCTTTGACAACTCATGCTGCACAGTGGAGATGGCATCATACAAGACCTGTATAAAAAAATATAAGGCACTACATACGGCACAAAATTTTGTGAAGAACACGCTTTATTCACGAGTTGGACCGCATTTATTATTTCAAGTAAAAAAGCTGACCATATTTTTGAACTGGTAATTTGATTTTCATGCAATATTGAAGGAGAGATATTTGTGCTATCTGCATTAGCTCAATAATCAAAGCTATGTTAGGCATATTGGACATTATAAAACTGTTAGGGGACCACCGGGCTATAGCGTCTGCCATCTCGGTCAGAAAAATGCCACGATGACCAGAGACCCACACCAATCACACTGCACGCAAGTTTGCAGAGATGCATTTAGAATAGAATACTCGGAAGGAGAAGTTCAAGTGAGATCTCTACATACAGACAATGAACCACAGCCACCGAATCACTTATTTTAAGTTTTCAGATGGCTAAAGTAGTTGCTAGAAGCTCTGCTTCGTATATGAGAGGGAGACACAAAGAAGAGAACCACAATAACGCTGCTGAGAAATGGAACATTATAGTATACCGGGCTTACCGGGATACCGGGCGTACCGTGATACCGGGCGTACCGTGATACCAGAATCGCAGTGCGCATGCGCATATACGTACGTTACCCGTACTGCCTACCGTACGCGCGGTATTTTTCAGATTTAAGGTTATCGTGGTAGGGTAAGCGTACGTAGTGTACGTAAACAAGGCGGCGCTCTCGGACGCCCGAGTCGAAGTGATTTTGGCGTAGTTGTTGAAAGATTTACCTTGTTCGCAGCAAACGACTGCCTAGAGTGGCTTCGCTTGTCTTCAGTTAGCTTCGATGACCGAGTTTTACGTATAGATTGGCGTAAATTTCGACATTACTTCCAATTTTGAACGCGTCTAGGCCTTCCTACAAGGTTGATGTAAACAAATCGGCAACATAATTTTTCTCGCGTTTGGTGCGTGGTTCACATTTATTTGCTTTTATTATTAGTGAAATAAATTTGTAACAATGCTTCGCGTGGTGGCATAGGCAAGCATTCTCGTTTTCTTGCCCTTTTCACTGTCTTTAACTTATTCACCATCCGATAAGTGGCAACACCGTCTCAGCGTGGCACGTACACCACGTAAACGCTATCCCGCTAAACTATGAGACGCCGTTTACAACGAACGTTTGCTCCATGGTAACGCCATTCCCTTAACCTCCACTATCACGCTAACCGTAAACTATAACTGTCTAATGCCTAACCCCACCTTCTTTTAAAGGAACACTAAAGACAACTAAAGGCAAACACCAAAGGACACTAAAAGCAGCTAGCTTACTAAAGTCGACGTTTATTGTGCCAATAGTGCTCCAAAAGCCTCACAGTGTTCTATTTGTGCCAAGGAAAGGCATATTTTGAAAGAAAACGGCGTTTTAGTTACCCGAATCATCTTAGCGCACTTCAAATTACCCGCCTCAAGAAGCGAACTGACTCACGCCACTGTTGTCGTGCACAACGTTGCCACGCTTTACCGTGTGGTCGCCGACACTAGTAGACAGAGTGAACGCAGCGAGAGCCACAGCAGCAACAACAGCTATGTATCAATTTCTTGCCATTGGCTCTGAAACGGCAAACGTGTTTTGGTTCAACTGGGCCCCAATAGATGGCACGACCTGTCCAGTATAACTACGCGAAAATTCACAGTGGTTCGCACCAAAGGAATCCCGGACTCAAGATCCAACTCACTTATCTACTCACGCAGAAAACCACAATAAACTTTCTATTCTCTCTCTCATGAAAGTAGAATTTTCGAACCACTCGCGCTTTTCCCCATAATAAAGTTCCACGGTTCTTTTTTCCTTGAGTTCAAGAGAAATGAACAAGCAGCATTTTATTGTGTCTCTTGATGCACAGAATGTGCTTTATTTAGTGCAGCTCGACAGACTAGTAGTAATTATATGTAGGCGGTTGGTCTGACGTCATCGGTATAATTTCGAAAATGTCCCACTGAAGCGCATGTATTCTTGTGTAATTGCCTTACTTAATTTCTCGGTAAGTAAGGCACTGCTGTTGATGATATTGTCGTTTGAGATGTTGTCATGCAATAACATTTCGCTCTGACGTAAATTGTTAGTGTTCCTTTAACTCAATGATGCAGCAGTAGTAATTGCGATATCAATCTCCGACTCAAGTAACAGACAATTTAGCAAGCCTAATAGATATCTAGAAGGAAGTAGTTCAAAGTGCATGAAAAATATATCAAATTCAATATTTTTAGGTTGGCCAATGAGTTGCCATTTGAAACGATGCCGCGTACATCCATATGTAAAGATTCTAGCTGTTCTTGCACACTAACATTGCGGCTTATGTACCTAAGGCCGAAGCTCATTAAAATGTTCTCGATTCAGACACGAATAGCAATTGAAGCCATCTTAGTGGAGACACGTAAATTTCTAAATATGTTTTAGGGTAAGAATGCTGCATCAGCGCACTGGTTCACTGCACATTGGTACCCCCAGGTGAAAAACGCAACATAATCTGCCAATACACACACTTGAACGTTATGTTGTAGAGCATCTTGCTCTAACAAAACCAGGGGATTATTTTGTATGCCGGCCTTTTCGAAGAATTAAACACAAGCTGCATTGGGATGAATATAATTTGTAAAGCATGCCGGGCCGATAGGGCCAACATGCTTTACAATTCCTGACGTTGCTTGCACCTCTAACAGTGATGGATGTTAACGCTGCAAGACCCATACTGTTGTCTGGTCTTGCGGGCTCTTTTACTTCAGAAATATGCTTACAGAGTGGAGTAAAAATAAACGCACAAGCAACAAAGTGCCTGACGCGCTTTCCCGAGCGCCACTCTTCGGGATGGTGAACTGGCCGCCGAGGTCCTGCTTGTGAGAGTGCCTGCAGATGACTGTTAAACACCGGTCTCTCGACAGTAGCTCTTAGTCACTCAAAGAAGTGAAAACCAGTGCAAGCAGGTATGCAGGGGCCTGGGCACTGCCAGTCCCACCGGGAATACATGGCCCACAAATACCTATGGCAGCTACTTGCAAGCCCAGTCCCACCGGGAATACATGGCCCGCAAATGCCTATGGCAGCTACTTGCAAGCCCATGACGTCCTGCTCATGCGTTACGATCTCTGACTTCCGACTGGCGAGTTCCCGTTCTGCGTTTTCAGTCTTCGGAAGCTGCGCAGAACTCTTGGCGTACTTCCGTGACACACGCCTCGCTGGTCACAGTGTTGAGAACTTTTGCTTTCTAGTTTAGACCCTAAAAAGTAAGATAATTTTTGGGTTGTTAGATGGTATGTGCGTAAAAAAATACTCCATCAAATACAAATATCACAGCAGATCTATGGAGTGATTGATGATGAGTGGGGCGAAGCGCCCGCACACCCATCTGTGCTTTTTGTCCGTCTGTCCATCCGTGCGCCCGTCCGTTCATCCATCCATACGTCTGTTAGCACATCTGTCGGTTCGTCCATTCATGCGTCCGTCTGTACGTCCGTGTGTGCGTCTGTCTCTCTGTGTGTCTGTCTGTCTCTGCGTTTGTCCGTTCATTCATATATCTGTCTGTCTGTCCGTCTGTGTGTCCGTGCATGCGTCTGATCGCACTCAAGAATGCCAAAGGCGCGCAGGTAACACCGACGAGACGCGAGCCACCGAAGCCGAGCGCAAGCATCTTCAACGCACCCACCACCCATGCCCCATCAACGATACGCCACGTATGGCGACTATACAGGAGACTGATGGAGTCCCTCCTTCCTCCCGCATCCTGGCACAACTCGCGTAGCAGTGAATTGGAAAATAGCGGTACAGCGCTGTCTAGAATATTCGCACTCAACTGCAGTTTGTATGTACTTCTATGACAGAACGTCGTCTGTTATACTGTTCGAGAGATACTGCTTTCTTTTTTTTCTCGTCTCTTCTTTTCTTTCTTATTCGTTTCGTCTCTCCGTTGCGCCACACGCAGGACAAGGCTAGACTAAGAGGAGCATCGGCCCTAATATCCATTTTCAGGTCCGTGTGAATCTCGCTTAGAATTGCCCATTTAAGGTAACCATGGTTAAGAGACTAACAGGGGTCACGCCGGCCATGTCGCTACCTGTAAGCGTGGTTAGCCATAGTGTTCATGTGACAGCGGCATTGATTTGCTCGAGTTGAAATAAGAATGCTAACCAAGATAGTGGATAAAACCTTCTTTTGCGCTGCGAAAAAACATTTGAAATTTCACGTCACATTCACATTCCTTCCAAGTTTTTTTTTACTTTTCTTCCTGCCCAGGGGTCACCCTATTCATCATGATGTGCAAAGTCATCTTGAGGCAGACTCCCGATTGGCAGCACACCTGTAGACATATTGAAGTTACCGGCAGTCTCGTGGAGGAGCGCGTATTCCCCAAACAGCAGCTTCTAGTAATAAGTCTTGACGTCGTGGACACGGGAATAGTCAAATTCGTTGCGATGGTTGTTCATTAATCTGTGCTCAGCTAGTGTACTCCATTTTTACTGGAGCTTGCTGACGTCGTTTCTAGGTTCGTCTCGGGAAAGTCTTTTGCTTCCCCACAAATTGAAGCTTCAAAATTAAGACGTGGCCTATATAAAACTGAGCCATGCACTTTCCCTTCGGGCCGCCTGTCTTTTGGGAATGAAAAGGGTAGCCGCCAGTATTGCACGTGCTACAATTCGCTTCCACGAAAGGCATGTCCTTGGAATTTTTCATGGCCAATTCCGCAGCTTTCTTCAAGCTGTCAGGCGAGATGGCCCAACTTTTGCCACAGGGATTCGGGGTATCTTAAGAAATATCTGCCCACGATTTCCCCCAACAACGCCAATTTCGCCCACAAATTCTTCATCTATGCCTGCCAGGCTAACAGCGGGTGCTTCATCAAAAGAATTGGTCCGTGCGAAGCCTGCCGAAATTGCATTCATAAGACAAGGGTGTAACAGGGAACTTGGGTTTGGGAGCAGTCCTGGAAGCAGGCAAAAGTGTCTTTTGTAGCAGGCTTGAAGCACTCGGGAAGACAATTTATTGCCACCAGAAAGGCCTGTTTGAGCAAATAAGACAGTACTCAGAGAAAATGTTAGACTAGTCCGAGAAAACGTTCAGAGCGGATGTCAAGCCGTTTCACAGCACACGAAGCAACACTTGTCCAATGCTTTATTTTGTTTTAAACGCACAGTTAAATAATTCGGCGGATCACACGTACCTGGAAATTGATTCTAAGCACGTGGAGAGGAGGCGACCGTGTTGCATTTTCTTTTTGAGCGACACGTCATGAAATGATGCTAAATATATGTGCAAATGTTGCACGCAGAGACATATATTGAAAAGTTGCAGATGTTTATATGCCCAGCTTTCCACTTGCAGAGCGATGTCAGCTGGAAATGTGTTTTAGCAACACCAGAAGCTGAAATAAAGCGCTGATGCTCGCGTAGATGCCGGCCCTAGACACTGCTACTTAAATCGATTTCAGCACATGGCACCTCACCACATTTGACGTTAACCCAACGTGACGGCTGTATGAAAGGAGTACGTATGTAATGTTTTTAAAATTGGGTAGGCAGCACTGACACCACTACTGACGTTTCATGAAGGTTACCGTCCATTGAAAGGTAGTTCCGAGACCTGGCCTAGCTCTGTGGTAGAATGCTTGACTGTCACGCAGAATGCTCTGGTTCGATTACTGCTGGGACCATGAAATTTATTCTTTGCATTCGTCGTGTGGTGAATGCTGCCTACATCAGGTTTTTTTTAACACTGACATTTATTCTATGCCTTATTTGTGTCGATGCTACCGATGTCGGGTGATGTCTAATGCTCATGCGTTGAAATTTTCCATGTGTGTTCTCGTCCTTTCTGGCCATAGCACTAAGTGTCAATCACCTATGGCACATCCCTGCTTACCGGCGGCGCATACCCGCCTATGAGTATGTGCCGCTGTCTGACGGGAACTGTTGGGCGACGTACGCGACGGGGTTGTGGCATTATTCATGTCTTGATCAGTGCGTCACATTCATCAAACCATTTTACCACCCCATGCTAATTTTGGTTCACGCCAAACAGAGAGGGTGACCACGAGAACACCCAAACGTAAGCAGCAAGATAGATAGATAGATAGATAGATAGATAGATAGATAGATAGATAGATAGATAGATAGATAGATAGATAGATAGATAGATAGATACGCCCAACGTCGCTGAAGTTCAACGTCGCTAAGAAACGCTTCGCATTAAAAAAAGTGCGACAGCAATATGGACACGCTCGAGAGGTTTTCTCGGTCACCATGGCCGTGATATTGCGTATAAGGCCCAGATAGATAACGTGATCCACTGTATGCTGTACATGCGGGTACATGCACGCGTGTGGTGCCGACGAACTCGGCTGAAGCAGCGACATAGTGAGCCGGCACATAACTGTCGCTCGAAGGGCATGGAATAACGCCACCCTGCTCAGTGTCCTTGCCGTCGAAGCTATAACGTAACACGCCACCCTTCTTCAACGAGCACGAACATACGCTAGGGGAAGATTTCGCTCGGGAAGCAACTGTGAACTTCGCTCCAAAAGGCGCTGGCGTGTGTAGAGCAAAGCGGACGGCTCGCATATACTTCGACGCGCTGAGATTTCATCACAGAAATACTGCGTGAAAAGTGTTGCCTCCCTGGCGTGGCCCTATCCTCTTACAGAAGCGTTTTGCCTAGTTACGTGAGATAGGATATAAATGGGTAATCTGCTAGCCTCAGTTCGTATAACATTGCAATTTTTGTGGCTTTCACATCGACTTCTTACTGATTGTGCTCTCTTTAGCTGCTCCCCCACTTTTTTTAAAATGCGAAGCATTTCTTAGCGAACTTCGGCAACTTTGAGCGTATCTATCTATCTATCTATCTATATCTATCTATCTATCTATCTATCTATCTATCTATCTATCTATCTATCTATCTATCTATCTATCTATCTATCTATCTATCTATCTATCTATCTATCTATCTATCTATCTATCTAGCCGCCTACAACTTTTAGCTCTCCTGGCCGTGTCGGTAATGGTATCAATACCAAATTCAGTATGGGATAACATGACTGTATACCGAGAATATTTGACTAGTCATAACATGACTGTCATGATATGTATGTCATCAGTGTCATGATTTATTTCATGGTCTTGCTAATATTGTGGTAGTTTCATTCACATGACGTTGCCAAATTGGCATGAATGCATGGTGAACAATAGTGAGAGACCCTAACGTGAAAATCATGACACGCATGTCACGTAAGTCATGATATATGACTACACGAAACGCTCATGGTACGCTCACAGTCATTTTGCAGCTTCACATATATCAAATTTGGTGTTACGGGACGTGAATGCATGAAGAAGGTATGTGGTGGGTGGAAACACGATAATCATAAGATGCGTGTCAAGTAACATGAGTACATTCCACACTCATGATGCGCTTGGGGCCATATCGCTAGCTTCACATACATCAAATTTGGTATTACGGGACGTGAATAAATGACGAAGGCATATGAGTGGTGCAAACATGATAATCATGAGATGCGTGTCATGTAACAACATGACTACATGCTATGCTCATTATGCGCTCGTGGCCGTTTCATTAGCTTCATATATACCAAAGTCGATATTACGTCACGTGAACAAATGATATGTAAATTACACGTCCAAGCATGATAATCATCACATGCGTGTCATGTAACAACATGTGTACGTGCCACACTCAACGCACTAATGCACTTCGACGTGACCTAGTGTGCGTTCGTGCCGGAGTTTGTTTCGTCGAGTCACGCCGGCAATGCCACTCCAGGCACGGATCACCTGGCATATGCTCGCAGGCGCGCGTCGGGCTGCGTTGCTTTGATGCATGCGCATTTGAGCACACCCGGCGTCCCTCCGTCACGAAGCGAGGCAGTTGCGGTACCGTCTAGGTAACGTCGTTCGTGCGAAATGCAGCATGTCGCATTTCGCACCGGTTGCCACCAGGCCTCGCCGACAGACGCTGGTCGCACCTAGCGTCAGTCTATAGAGTGCTCGAGGTTTGCTAGCGTAGCGTCACTGCACTCAGCGTACGCGCGCATCAACGCTACGTGCGCTCGCCACCGTTTCGCTAGCTCCACATATACCAAATTTGGTATTTCATGACGTGAATAGACGTATAAGGTCCATGACACATTCGAACATGGCAATCATGACATGCGTGTCATGCAAAAAGTGACTACATGGTACGCTTAAGGCGTGCTCGCGGCCGTTTCACTAATTTCTCATTACCAAGTATAGTATCGCGTAACATGAAAGGACGACGAATGCAAATGACACGTCCAAGCATGATAATCATGAGATGCGTGTCATGTAAAACATGACTGCATGCTCCACTCATAGGACGCTCGCGGCTGTTTTGCTAGCTCCACATATACCAAATGTGGTACCAGGTGACGTGAATAGATTATGAAGGTAAATGACACGTCCAAACGTGATAGCCATCACATATAATTCATATACGTCATACTTTACCTCCGCCTCGTAACGCCGGGCCAATTTTAAAGTGACAAATCAGCATTTTCCTTTCGTTCTTCACATGTCATCGATTCCCACTGTACGTGGAATCTGCCAATTTTTTTGCGAATCATTTCTTAGCGAACTCTGGCGACTTTGAGCGTATCTATCTATCTATCTGTCTATCTATCTATCTATCTATCTATCTATCTATCTATCTATCTATCTATCTATCTATCTATCTATCTAGCCACCTACGACATTTAGCTCTCCTGGCCGTTTCGATAATGGTATCGATACCAAACATGGTATGACATAACACGACTGTATGAAAAAACATATTTGACTAGTCATAACGGGAAAACGATGACATTTATGTCATGAATGTTATGATTTACATTCATAGTCTTGCAGCTCCTGCGGTGGTTTCGTTCACAAGGCATGCTGCAAAACTGGTATGGTATGACAAGATTACATTACAACCACAAGCTACAGACCCTAGCATGAAAATTATGACATGCGCGTCATGTAACAGCATTACTACATGCCACACTCGTAATGCGTCGGTGGCCATTTCGCTAGCTTCACTTATACCAAATTTGATATTACGGGACGTGAATGGGTGACGAAAATAGGATACTGGTGCAAAAAACACGATAAGCATGAGATGCGTGTCATGTAACAACTTGACTACATGCTACGACGTGATGCGCTCGCGGCCGTGACGCAAGCTTCACATGTACCAAACTCGGTATTAAGTGACACGAACGGACGACATAGGTAAATGACACATCTAAACATGATAATCACGACATGCATGCCACGACGCCGATGACTGAGGTCATACACGATCTTGCGCTTGGTATTCACAATCGCAGCCAAACAGACATATTCCTACTTGACTCTTCAAAAGCGTTTCATTGCGTTTGTCACACCAAGATAATCGCTAAACTACAAAACATTATCGGGGACGGAAAAATTGTTATTTAAATGCGTGAGTTTTTTGTCTAATAGGTGTCAGTTTAGTGTTGTCGAAAGCATGGCAATAAATATTGTACCGGTTACGTCAGGAGTGCCCCAAGGTTCCGTGCTCGGGCCCTTGTTATTTCTCGAGTATATCAATGACATATCTACTATTATAGACTGTAAATTAGGGTTATTCATGGATGACTGTTTTATTTATAGAGAAATAAAAATGACCAAGATCACTATTCGCTCAAAAAATCACTCTCTGCTATTTCTGAATGGTTTTCAAACAGGCAGATGACAATGAATGTAAAAAAAAATCAGCTTGCATGACGATAACGAGGAAGAAAGAGCCATCAAACTTTTGCTACACTATAAATCGCACTGCTCTGAGCAGAGTACACAAACATAATTAACTAGGCTTAACAATACGTCCATGGGGCGATGCGTAGATGGGCTGAGCACATTAGAAACCTTATTTCATCTGTCACGCAAAAATTGTTTTTTCTTCGCAGATCACTTCAAATGGCAACATTGCCAACAAAGCTCCTAGCCTACAAAACACTCGTCATGCCTATTCTCGAATACGAAAGTACAGTGCACATGTCGTTTTCGCACACCCGCACTAGCATAAAGAAAATTCAAGCAGTACACAGGAAAGCCATGGAATTCATCCACAACAAATATAGACGTGAACACTCACCCACTAGTCTGCTCTTGCTAAACTTCCTACGGTAGAAGAACGAGCAAAACAGGCACGTCTGAAATTTTTTCATTGACTTCCGACACAATTATTTTAAAAATATACATTTCTAAAACGTGTCTTATTCACAAACACGAGCCGCAAGACAAAAACATACACACACACACATTAGTACAATACAAATGCAACACTGATGTGTTTATATTCTTTTTTTTCCAGTTGCTATTCGCGAATAGAACATGCTGGACCCCCACATCACCAACACTGATTCATTGTCTCAGTTTGAATTAGAAATTGAAAACAATTTTTAGCTTCTTTAAATACCCAGTGACAATGGTAATGAAACCAGTATGTACTACTTGTATGTTTTGTAAACAGCCATGTAAGTGGCTTTATTGTTAAACTTGCCATTTTTGTACGCACTTGTATTTTGTTTATTATGTTGTGTAAAAATTGATAATGTACAAACAACGAGGTTGATGTTGCTTTTATGTTCTGTATACAGTTTTTTTACTATGATGAGCAATCATAGCATCTATACAGAGTGCATATTTGCTATGGTCTCAGTAGAAACTGGCAGTATTGCAAATAAATAAATAAATAAATAAATAAATAAATAAATAAATAAATAAATGTAACAACTCGACTACATGCCACATTCATGATGCGCTCTCAGCCGTTTCGCTAGCTTCACATATGTCAAATTTGGTAGTACGTGACGTCAATGGATAATGAAGGTATGTGAGTGGTGCAAACGTGATAATCATGAGATGCATGTCATGTGAGAACATGACTAGTTGCCAAAGTAAAGGCGCCAATACATTTCGACGTGACGCGGTGCACTTGTTCGCCGGCGTTCATTTCGTCGCGTCACGCTGGCGTTGCCACACCAGGCGCCGTCCTGCTATACACTCGCAGACGCGTGCTGCGCTGCGTTGCTCTGACGCAAGCGCGTTTCAGCGCGTCCGGCGTCCCTCCATCACGAAAAGAAGGGGACGCAGGGTTTTCTGGGTAACGCATCGGCGCGAAATGCAGCTTGTCGCATTTCGTGCCATTTGCCGTCAGGCCGCGCCGACGGACGCTGCATGGTCGCGCTGGTCGCGCCTGGCGTCCGACCTGAGAGGGCTCGCGTTTTGCTAACGTATAGTCGCTGTGCCCAGCGTGCGTGTGCGTCAACGCTACATTGTAGTATATTGGGCCCTCCATGATGCTCTCGCAGCTATTTTGCTAGCTCCACGTATACCAAATTTGGTGGAATTATATGACTGGTTCAAACATGATAATCCTGACACTCTTGCCATGTAAGAATACCACATTAAAATACGCCCGTAGCGTGCTCACAGCCATTTCGCTATCTTCACATATACTAAACTTGGTATCATGTAACCTGAATAGATGGCGAATGCAAACGACACATCCAGAGATGATAATCATGACACAAAGGTCAAGTACGGCATCATTTACTTTCACCTCGTAACGTTGTGCTGATGTTAAACTGACACATCAACCTTTCTCATTGGTGCTTCGCATATCGTCGATTCCCACGGTACGTGGAATCTGCCAGTTTTTTCGTATCCTGAACGCACTCAGCCGATAAGCATTGTGTGATGGAGCACAGCGGGAGAATGAAGCAGAATACGTGTGTGCGCTCGATGTGGTCTGTCTTTGCTAGGTCGGGGAACAGAACAGCATCCTTCTTATTTTAGGCACAATTACCGTCATCCTTTTTGCAGCTGTGAACGTTGCGTCAAGTTTTAATAATAAGCCTTTAGGAAGTAAGGATGGAAGCGAAGTCTCTTTGATTAGATATTGCGAATCTTCAAAAAAACGTTAGCGTAACAGAATACTGTTGCGCTAGGGAGATATGCTCTTTTTGCACAGTTTATTTGCCCTAAAAACACAGCAAATAGAAGGGTTAATGAGCCATACGTGCTGATGGCTGCCGAGTTAGCACGTGCGCCAGCGATCGCGACTGCACCCTCGGGATCAGCTGCTGCTCAAGTAATCCCTGCCTTGACAATTTCGAAATTATAATGATTTCGATGAAAATGAAAACACGATCTTTCAGCCATATTTTTGCGAACGGTGGTTGATGGCCATCGCACGTTGTGGCTGAATTTGCGCGCTACAGCGCAGTACGGTGCTGATAAACAAGTTCGGCACGACAGAGCTGCTTTGGCGCAGAGTGACGCAAATAGCGCAGATGTTCCACCATTGATAAGACGAAAAGTAACGAGTTAGGTAAGATGACACGTTACCAAAAATGGTAACGTAAGAGTTATATGTGGTGGTGAACGTTATAAAACCACGGTGTGATTATATATGAGAGACGCTGTAGTAAAGGACTCCGGAAATTTCGACCACCTGGGGTTCTTCAACGTGCACCGAAATATCAGCACGCGAGCCTACAGTGATTTCGCCTCCATCGGAAATGCAGCCGACACAGCCGCGATTTGATTCTGCGACGTGCGGATCAGCAGCTGAGCACCTTATCCACTAGACCACCGTGGCGGGGCATGGTGACGTAAGTACGCTACCCGTTACAGTTCTGAAAAATTGAAGAGAGCGTTACTAAGTTACCAATAAAGGTAACGCGCTACCTTTAACGGCATAGCTTGTAACGTGCAACCGCCAACACTATTACTATGACGTAACAGTTGACACGAGCCAAAAAAAGTTCAAATTATCATCGCTCTGCGGCGAGAGACGATGTGTCTGCACCGAGACCGTGAAGCGCCGATTAGGCTATCCTACGGTTTTTTTTATTTTGTTTTGTTTTCGAAGTCTGGAAGAAGTTATTTTCACGCTTACTCAGCACCCTTCCCGGCCGTCGCCATTCGATACAGAGTACCCCCAGCAGAACACAACGTGGGACTGATATATTTATTTATTTATTATTATTTATTTTATTTCAAAATACTGCCAATCCCTCAAAGGGATTATTACAGGGGTGGGAGTTGATTTATACATGAATGTACAGAAGTAATGCGGAGAGCATATTATGCGCTCTGTAAGAAATAGACATATACACGTATAAACGAAAAGATACACTCTAAATTTACACACAGCAAGAGATTAAAACAAGCATACAACATCAATATCACAATAACAATAACCAGAGTGACATGTGTCTGTGTCAAACAGCTCTCTCCACGAGTTCAGAGAATAATTCTAGCGTAGGCTGAGTAACAGTAATTTCATCTAAGGCATTCCAGTCTCTTACAACTCGTGGAAAAAAAGAGAAGCGAAATACATTATTAGTAGGACGAAATTCTTCTAACGTGAATTTGTGTTTGTGTCGCGTTTCTCTGGCAGAGCTGTATGTAACAAATGACCTGGGGTTGATCTTAAAATTATTTTTTAACAACAAATATAGGAATTTCAATCTGTGCACTCTCGCTCGGTTAGACAAGGTAGTGAGACCAGCCTGCCGAAGAAGTTCTGTTGGGGAATCGCTAAATGGACGAGAAGGTTGTAGCGATTATGTTGGGGTCAACTTGAATTTCGTTCCGAGTACAGTTAAAGATCGTACAATAGGCGTCTATGGAAACGACAAAAAAGGTGGCCTGTTTTTTTAGACAAGAACGTTCACTGCAGTAAAACTAAGCAGGGTCTACTAATGGTTAGTGCACCGTATGTAGTCCTGACACTGAGCGTTCTGTTGGAGTAATGTTCAACGTCCCGCAGTCGGCATAACATTGTTCCCTAACGCGTTTTCTGCAACGCAGTCTTTCAAATTCTTGTGGTATGTTGATAAAGTCTTGCTTATCGCTGGCGGCTCGGCGGAATTGGTGGCCGAGTGCATTAATCGCATAGTTGTGGGGCGCAACATCACCGCGCCATCATAGGTTCAATGCCACGTGTCAGAGCATTTTCTTTCCGCCCGTGAATTATATTCACAGCATTCTACAAGATGTTGCCACCAAGACAAACTAAACAAGTTTCTGTTTCAGTTTCGATTTGTCACTGGGATCTCGAGGAGTTATTTGTTTTTCCTCCATTTTCATCACTTTCAAGCTCATTTTTAAAAACTTCACGCAAATGAAACTTCACGCAAGCACAAGCGCTACTTATGCACTTAACTCTTAAGATGTACATTTGTAATTCAGAATTATTCTTTTACACATCCTAAGGAAAACAATGCTCGAACAAGTTAATGTACACAAAACGGCTTCGTTTTTTTGTATGCGTATTGTAGTGTAAACTCATTTCCCGTTATCATGATTTCGTTATGCTCTTCTAAGGTCCCTACGATTCACCAATGAAGAGAACACGAACTAAGTATAGAGAAGCAAGGCATAGTATGTGCGAAATGATATGTTTTGCCGTTGCTTTCTGAATGCGAAGCGCTCCTTCATAGTATCTAATCTATCTATCTTATCTATCTATCTATCTATCTATCTATCTATCTATCTATCTATCTATCTATCTATCTATCTATCTATCTATCTATCTATCTATCTATCTATCTATCTATCTATCTATCTATCTATCTATTATCTATCTATCTATCTATCTATCTATCTATCTATCTATCTATCTATCTATCTATCTATCTATCTATCTATCTATCTATCTATCTATCTATCTGTATGTCTGTCTGTCTGTCTATCTATCTATCTATCTATCTATCTATCTATCTATCTATCTATCTATCTATCTATCTATCTATCTATCTATCTATCTATCTATCTGTCTATCTATCTATCTATCTATCTATCTGTCTGTCTGTCTGTCTGTCTGTCTGTCTATTTACCTGTCTATCTACTTGTCTATCTATCTATCTATCTATCTATCTATCTATCTATCTATCTATCTATCTATCTATCTATCTATCTATCTATCTATCTATCTATCTATCTATCTATTTATCTTATCTCTTTATTTATCTATATATCTATCTATATATCTATTTATCTATTTATATATCTATATATCTATTTATCTATATATCTATCTATATATCTATATATCCATCTTATCTATTTATTTATCTATTTAATTTCTTTATTTATCTGTATATCTATCTATATATCTATCTTATCCATTTATTTATCTATTTTTTCTCTTTATATATCTATATATCTATCTATATATCTATCTTATTTATTTATTTATTTATTTATTTAATCTATATATTTAACTATTTATTTATCTTATCTATTATTTATCTATGTAATCTATTTATCTTATCTATTTATTATGTATTTGATCTATTTATCTTATCTATTTAATCTATTTATCTATTTATCTCTTTATCTATCTAAATCTATTTATCTGCCTGACAGTCTGCCTGAGAGTCTGTTTAGCTACTCACATGTGTATATATATAGCCGGGTATCCCATGCTGATTTCTTCTGCTAGGTAAAGAGGTGTTATACGTAGTATATATCACTGTTTATCATATACCGCAATATATACTACATGTATCGGCTCCTTATCTTGGGGTAAACGAGAATATGTATTCAGGGGTAAGAAGGCTTGTCGAATAAGTTTGACTAGCCTTGATATGATTACCTTGCAAACCCCATCGCTTACGTTCGTCGAGAAATATTCTCGTCCGCACGTTTGTGGCACATTCCCACAGACCACGTATGGCGGTATGCTGTTACACGACATAAGGGAATGACAGCTTGTTGACCCCGAAGCGGCGGGAAGAGATATATGTTTTTAGGTGCAATATCACCAAAAAATGAAGACTGATACGAGGAGACCGATAAATGGAAGATTTAAACATTAGGGTCCCAGAAGAAATTGAAACCAAGCATTCTGCGTGGCAATCAAGTGCAGTACCACGGTGCCACGTTAGGTCCTCGAAACTGCTTTGGAAAAACACCCTATTGCTGTCTAAACGGCCATTTTGGTTAGTTGCTCTCCACTGAAATTTATAAACTTCACATATGTGCCCTATGGCACAGGATTAACGTCGACTTAGCGTCAAATTTAAACTTCATCGAAATCCGCTGAAGTTGGTCTACGCACCACTAACCAGAGTTATCACCCCCGCAAGCACAAGCGCTACATATCCACTTAACTCTTCTGTGTTGGTAATAACCATGTTGCTCTTGGCATCGTTGCACATCTGTAACACCTGGTTACATAAAGCATACGCGTCTGTTCAACATATGTATGAGAGCGAAAAACTGTACAAGTATTTAGCATGATTTCGTGGTGTTTGAGGTAATTGAAAAGTACAAGGTCACACTCCTCGTGAATGCTTTGCATTTCATTGATCCCCATGTTACGCGGGATCTGCCAATTAAAATAACGAAAAGTGCCTCCTGTCTATGGAATCGGAAGGTATGTCAATCAGCAGAGCTTCTTCGGAGAGGCTTAAAAATAGCATTACAGTAAACCTGTAATTTAATGTTTGATCTCAACCGTGTGTTATCTCGATATCATCCGTATAGACACTATCGATATGTTTTCGCCATGGACGTCACCATCGCCGTTATGTTCCTGAAAATAGTCTCCATTGACGTCAATCCCCTGTGTACATTGTGATCTACGCGCGGGTAAAGCGCGTTAAACTGTGGGAAAGAACACGGCTGATCAAGCGTATTGTCCAATCTCCGTCGATCAAAGGGCGCATGCGATAAGATTTATCCGCGGGTAATGCATGTCTACAAATGCTGCTTAAGGAAATAGTAAACACCATGTTTGCTTTGAAGGTGCATGAAAAGACACGGAGGTGAAGATGGGGGGTAGTGGAGGAGCGTTCAAGCAGTGGCTGTGAACGTTGACTATAAGGACGCGGTTGGCATATACTATATTGATAGACATCAGCAGACGGCTTGTATACCATTCAATGTTTTTGCTCTCAAGAGGAAGCGCCTGTGCGAATGCTTCTTTCCTACCACGAGCGGCTGTGTTCTGTTGCAGCAGCGTTTTGTAAAATTACGCAACACTGGATGAAAAAAAATTTATCCTTAGTTTGTCGCCACCTCACATTACATCACCTTTGCGGTGAAGCTGAGATATTTTCTCATAGATTGTCACATATAAAATGCTGCATGAAATAGAAAACGATTAGCATGCCTTCTTTCTTGACCGTCATAATGCTATGTGCGCTGCATCGGATAGTTTTGTGTGATAAGACGTATGTAGATCAAAGCTTTCAGAAAGTTCCAGAGACTGGTGCTGTCAAAGGAAACAACAAACCGTCATCGATAGAACATATTTTTCACGTTCATGATTTAGTCTGTTTTGTTGCTCAAAAGAGCAGTGGCACCTGCACTCATGCACTTTTATAGCGTTTTTTCAAATTTCGTAGGCTTGTATGATTCTTTCTGCATTTCTTTGCCACGTTTCATTTGCCTCTATTCTATCTTTTCTGTCTTTCAAAAACGCGCATATGCATATATCTATGCCCGAAAGTATAGCCAGCTGTCCGACGCTTTCGGAATTGATATGGCTAATACCGCAGCTTGTGATCACTGTGACAACAAAGAAACCATTCTACTTATCTTTTTACACTGATGACAGAATAGGGGCAGCGACTATGTCTTTGCAATTAACGAGCTCAAAAAACGAGATAATCAACGTTTGTCTAAGCAAAAAATACAATATTACAACTGGGTGAAGGTTAAACTGATGAGAACGGGCTCCAAATCCGTGCTACTCAGCCCTTGAGACACTCCCAAATGAACTAACGGGTTTTCATAACAAGAAAAGCTTTTTATGAGAGCTACCAAAATGTCGCTGTTCGGGGTGCAGCTTTTCCTAATACGTGTTCTTTAAGTAGCTTATTTCCTAAAATTAGCATAGTGTTTTCCGGAGGAGGTTACTATTACTTTTCGGAGAAAATATGCACTTTATCGCGTTTCATATATTACTAATTTCCGACTCTGTGAAAAATTTTGCGTCTGCTTTGACAGTTTTTCCCAGTGCTCCAAAATCAGATTCAGTGGTATCTAAGGGTGAAAATATCAGAACACATGAAGTGTTATTTAACTGTCAGGGAGGCGCCCACAAAAAGAGACACAATTAGACTGAATTACTTGAATACAGGATTTCGTTCGTATAAGAATGCTGAAACTTGTGGTAATATACCCAAATGTATACTTGTAATCGATGCAAGAATATTTCGCGTGGTTGTTTGGTCACTGATGGAAGTGCACTCCTTTCGAGTGGTGACTCCCGGCCCCTGAAGAAGGGGTGTATCAACAGACCAAGTGATATTTTGCTGCGCTGAATCATTTGTTAGTATATCATGGTGGTCCTACGCCTAGGAAACTCCTCGTCACATATGGTTGCAAAAACTGTCTCTGGCTGTTATTCGCGAACCTCTCGCGACTCGTCGATTTGATGAGAATGTCCCAGTTTTTCAAAACGGTCTGTCGACGCAATGCCTTTCGCTCGCATTATCTTCACATAGTTACTTATGTATTGAGGAGAGTGTACGAAGCGTAGACACGCTAACGCTGAAAAATCAAAATTCCATCTTAACCCTTTCTTTGTTTTTTTATATTTCTGATATAGTTATTCAGTACTTGGCATCGTGCGTGCCACCGGGCTCTTCATTCGAAAGAGTCGAAGAGATACTTCAGACAAATCCGTAGAATCAAAGTAAAACTAAGGGTGAAGCCTATATCAGCCAAACGTGTCGACTGATGGCGTAGCCTTGTCGCGGCACAACACACCAGGCCCGTGACCCCCCCCCCCCTCCCCCTTCTTCCCAATTTTTTTTTTTTTGCTATGGCGGACTCGACGAAAAACGCCCATATCCAAGAAGTGCCCCCCTCCCCCGTTCACCCCCGAAACGAAAAAAAGACTGGCCTACACCCTTGTGGCTGACGTGTCGATGACGGCTTAGATCATGCTCATTTCATGAAAGCCGGAACAAGATTACACTGTAAACAGAAATAAGCTCATAAGGTCGTTTTAAAGCAGGTTATGTGCTCTTTTCAAAACCATTTTGAAAGACCAACTCTCTTGAAAGGGAATGGAAATAAAATGGGCTGAAACCACTCTTTTACTCGGATGATCAAAACTTAAAAAAATATATGCCAGTTAAACCACTCTGAAATGGATGTGACAGAAAAAGAAAAAAAAAAAAATTGGCATGGGTAAGAAGCGTGCATCTAAATACGCTCATTAGGACAAGAACAAACAAGCGAGAATGATCGTTTCAAACCTCAGCGTCAAGTTGCCTCAGTGTAGGCAAGTGTTAAATAGCCCGCGCCGCGCCAACCCTCTGCCAAAACTTCACAATCCGCGCCTTACGATCCGCGTATCAAGAATGACACGCACGCGCGGCGGATAAAGTGGTCCGGACTATGCCACCTTCGGCACTTCGGAGCGCGAGAAAGGGCGTCGCTTCTAACTACCTTCTGTTTGTCGAGGCAGCCAGTGGAGGCCGGGATGAAGTCGTTAGTGTTGTCTAATTTTCAAGGGGAGGACACATGATAAATAAATCCGAATGAGCTTTGTGCGTCACTGCTTCGTATGTATGTGCGTTACGGCAACCCAATCAGTTGTTAGAAGACTCGCGTTGGGTGGAAATTCGACATTTGTTCTCTCCGGCGCGAAAGCAGCAAATCTCACCGAGAATTCACTCGCTTCGCCTCCTAAGTCGTCGGAAACCTACTCAGCGAAGCCGGAACAAAGAAATTGGTCCGATTTTCCTGTCACGCGAAAGCAGATCCTCTTTCTGATTCACGGCCAACTAGCTAAAATAATGCGATCTGAATCACCGGCCGCAAATGTAACATGGTGGTGAAAGCGTCGGCGGTGGCCTGCAACGGCTATAATTGCAAGCTACTCGTGCAGCTCGACGAAGCTTGACGGCCTTAAGCACCGATCGCAGCGAACACTGGAAGTAGATGGTGCAACAGCAGAGAGTCGGCATGCCCGGATGTGTCTCGTTTTTTTTTTTTGCGCACAGCCAGGTGAAATC